>CM064884.1:81966783-83166783 GCA_003313485.2 Penstemon barbatus | reverse complement strand
CCGCGCCCCGTTCCCGCAGCAGGGCTGCCCCGAGCCCTCATCCCATCCCGTTCCAGCCCGCAAGCCGCCCCGACCCGAGCCCTGCTGCCGTCTCCAACCGTTTCTCCTCCTGACCCCGACCCGGCCCCGGCCCCGGCCCCGGAAGGCTCCATTGGAAATGGCCTTAGGAACTGAAATTATATATGAAGTATATAACTTATATATATCATTATTTATTGATCATTTATGTTGTCTTCAAATGAAGTACGAAATAGAAGAGGTTTGATTATTATGGGTAACAAGGTAGCTAATTTGTTGACATTATTTTCTAGGTGAATTATATGAGAAATTTTAGAGTGGTGTCAAATCACAAAACAAGAGCATTACAATTAATTTATGATTTGATGAATTTAGTCAAATAGATTGGATTTGGCAGTATTCAAAGTAACTATATGACAAGTGCAATTCACTTGCTTTAAGATTAGTGTAATTTTCATGAGAGTGATCAATCACAAAATAAATGCAATACACTTTGATGGTTGGATGAATTTGACCAAGTCAGACTTAAACAAGAATTTTTCAAAAAATTTTGAAACAATATCATATTCCATTTCCCAAGTCAAATACGTCTTAAATTTTACGGTGCAAAAAATGTCTTAACAATAAAGATTAAATTAAATTGCTTGATACGTTCCTTGAGATCACATGTGCGGCTGTGTTGTACATTGCCACATGCAACATGAAGTGATCTAGATAGAGCATTGTGATACGTGTTGTATGAAAAAGTGGATAAGAAGGAAATTAAATGGCATTGCTAAAAGTTTTTATTTTATTACATATTCCACTCAAAATCCCCAAGCCTTATTATTCGCATTACATGTTAGAACTATGAATTTTATTAATGTCAGAGAGGAAAAACTTTCAATTTGCTCCAAATGCAAGAGTTTGTGCTTTTTGTGTGTGTGTTTTCTATATTCTCATTAATTCTCATTAAATATTAAGTTTTAAAATAATATTATGCATATAAAAAAATAGATGATTTGTGACATCATACTATCCGTTTTAATATTTAATTTGATTCAACAAAATAAAATTCAATATCTTAAAAAATGATGCAAATTGCCAAGTGGTTTAAGTCATATATACTTAGAATTTTAGTCACGAACAAATTTTTTAAAATGATTGAAAATCAAATCAAGTAACCCAATATTCTATTCATATTCGTTGAATAATATGATTATTTTTAAATGCTATTTTTCAGTTGTTAATTAATTTTTCAAGATCGACACAATAAATCAAAATTTAACAAACACATGTAAAAATATCAAATTACTATCAATGTACTAATCAACAAGATTATAGCTCGTTCGAACTTGATACACCACTAAGCAATTAAAGCAAACTCGATAAAAGTTTCAAAATTCAACCTTACACATTGTATTATCGAACACTACTACTCGACTCGTTTCCATGCGTATTTCCATGAAGCTCAACTAATAAATCATTACATAGACACGTGTCACCATGAGGGCTGGTTGTGTCATGGAGAACCCATGCATATGCAAAACACTCTATCTAAATCCAACTTCATTGACTCTTTTGTGTTTATGCGTGTTTCCACCTCATTTTAAATGGACTAATTAATAGTAGTATAATACAGTACAAGTATTTTATATAGTACTAGTACAAAATTTCATTTGTTTTATTTTTCTTTTTTACTATATATTTTGTTGGGTAAAATGGGTAATTATAGTTTCTCTCTCTAGATTTTTCTCTATCTGGAAGTGAGTTGTGGACCCCAAAACTGGTCCTCTGCTTTGCTGGCTTGAAGCTCTCCATTGTTGGTTTTTAATGGGGATTGTCTGCTGAGAGAGACTAGAGTTTCAGAGTTGCCCCAATCAAACACTCCTCAGCAGTAATAAAATTAAAAAAAAAAAAAAATACTTATATATATCTCTCTCTCATCGTTAATTGTTTTTCACCCTGCTTTCTCTCTCTATATTGTGTTTCTTTTTCTTTTCTCCATCACTTCATCATCATCATCATCAGCAGCAGCAGCAGGCCATCTTGCTTCTTCTTCTTATTGCCCTCAGAAAACAGAGAAGAGGACTAAATATTTAAAAAAACTCACTTGAGTTTTTTTAATTTTATTTATGAAAAGTCTCACTTTGATTTGATGGATCCACAGATCTAAACCGTATTTCACTATCAGATCTTCCTACCTCTAAATCAACTATAAAGGTAGAGGTAGCATCTTTGTCATATTCCATGCCACAGTATCTTTTCAATATATAGTGGCAAATTTTGTCGTGTTGAATTGCTTATATTGCTATAGGGCTTTGTGAATTTTGGGAGATTGGGGTTTTTTAGGTTCATTTGTTCAATAATTGTTAAATTAGGTTTTTTCTTTTTGTTCGATAGTTGAACCTTCTGGAATTCGAACTGTTTGACCGAACAGTCGTCGATAGAAAAAGTGAATTTTTGACCACTTGTTTTCAAACCCGTCTTTTTTCTTTGGTGTTGAATTTTCATTGCGGCTGTTGTGCTCATGGGTTATCTGTTTCTTGGTCAGAGATCTATTTCACATTGGCAGTCCTTGTTTTTCGAGTGGTTTTATAGCACTTTTATGCTGAATTAAACATACAATTGCATAATAATGTGTACTTTTCTGCAAATCATTTACTTGTTCAAACTCTAATTTTCTTTGTTTTCTTAGGTTGTTTTTTCCAGAATCCTATTGCGAATAGAGATATACAATCATACAATTAAGTTTTATTTGGAGCAGAGCTACTTTTAGTGCTCATTAGATGATAATTTGGAGGGTTGTTTGGATGAGATGAGGGATGTTATCTGGGTTAATGAACTTTTTGCGGGCCTGTTTTCGGCCAAGGTCAGATCGATATGTTCATACGGGCTCGGATGCTAGTGGTCGCCAAGATGGTCTGTTATGGTATAAGGACTCGGGGCAACATTTTAATGGAGAATTTTCAATGGCTGTAGTTCAAGCAAATAACTTACTAGAGGATCAGAGTCAACTTGAATCTGGTTCTTTGAGCTCAAATGATTCAGGACCATATGGTACTTTCGTGGGGATTTATGATGGACATGGTGGCCCTGAGACCTCTCGGTTTATCAACGAACACCTCTTCCAACATCTAAAGAGTAAGTCCCACAAAAGTCTTATTGGAATTTGGAACTATCAGAACCTTAGTTAGTTTATATTTTTTATTCTTCTTAAGAATAAAGAATTGTTAAGATATTGGGATGCCAAATCCAATCTTTCCCATATGAATGATTGCAGTCACTACTTTCAAGTTTTGAGTTCTTCTTTTGTCAATGTTCCTTGTACCATTTAATTGGAAATATGAAGGCTAAGTGAAGGAATTTAAGGTTTTAAAAATCAAATGTTCAAATAAAAATTAGAACTTAATCGTTGTGCCTAACAATTATAGAGAACAGTTCTCTCGGACTTGCATTTCTTAGGTGTGATGCTGTTAACTAGAATATTATTGGAGTTCAGATTTCCTTAAAAATATTTATAGTATATCACTTGGCTTTTTATGGTTATTCTTATTAGAACCAAAGTCTTGATCGATTGTGTATTTCCTGATTTTGGTGCAGGGTTCGCTGCAGAGCATCAATCTATGTCAGTGGAGGTTATTAAGAAGGCATTTCAGGCAACAGAAGATGGTTTTTTCTCAGTTGTAAGTCGGCAATGGCCCGTGCAACCACAGATTGCAGCAGTTGGCTCTTGCTGCCTTGTTGGAATCATCTGTAGTGGAACTCTCTACATAGCAAATCTTGGTGATTCCCGTGCTGTTTTGGGGAGACTTGTTAAAGCTACTGGGGAAGTACTTGCTATTCAACTCTCAGCAGAGCATAATGCGAGTATTGAGTCTGTGAGACAAGAGCTGCAATCGATGCACCCTGATGACTCACATATTGTCGTTTTAAAGCATAATGTATGGAGAGTGAAGGGTCTTATTCAGGTTGGTTAATGTTTTAAAAGTATAATGTTTTCTTCCAAGATTTCTGCTAAACACTGTGTTTTCTTAGACGAAGAATTTGTTCCAACTGCAGGGTGATTATTTTTATTTCCTTTCTGGCAATATTTTTGTTGGTTCTTTTCCTAAGTTAGGTTTACACTTCAAAGGTTTAAATGGATTAATTTATCTAAAAGCTATATTTTTCAATGTAGATTGTTTGTTTAAGATGGATGGATCTTCATGTTTATAGAGTTTGAGGGGGCTTGTATAGGATCCTGAACCAAATTAAGGCTAATTCACGTCAAGATTTTCAAAATATTGCTAAACCTGGTCCTAACTTTTTATAAAAAAATTGCACATTTTGTCGTTTTCTCCACTCCATCCATTTTTTTCACTCTTCGTCCATTGGGCAATTGCTGTTTTGTACTTCTGATCCTGAAAGACTGTCCTTGTCCAAATTGGATAGAAAGTGGATGAAAGGACGAAATGTGCAAAAAAATTGGAAAATAGAGAACAACGTGCTATTTTTTAAAGTGTGGGACTATTAGTATTGAGTGTTCATCGTGGGACGAATGTACTTTTTGTCTACTACATAAAAGAAATGATAACTATTACTCATGAGTATATTCTTTTGCATATGTCAATGCTTTTACTTAATAATGGCTCTTTGTATGTTGTTTTACAGATCTCTAGATCAATTGGAGATGTGTATTTGAAAAAGCCTGAATACAACAGGGAACCTTTATATCAAAAATTTCGACTTCGCGAGCCTTTCAAAAGACCAATTTTGAGCGCAGAACCAGCAATTACAGTGCACCAGTTGCTGCCTCATGACCAGTTCATTATATTTGCATCAGATGGTCTTTGGGAGCACTTTACCAATCAAGAAGCAGTTGATCTTGTCCAAAATCACCCACGCAGCGTAAGATTTTTGATGCTTAAACACATTACCACATTTCTAAGTTCAACCATATTCCTATGTTTTTCTTGCCCTTTTAACAACTAGATGTATCTTCAACTTAGTTTTCTTGAATTTGATTCTTCTTCCAACAATCTAAGAATTTACTCATTTAAGAAAGGTGAGAGTACTACTTATACAATTACAAATGAGATAATATTATACTATGACTTGTTTGCTAGAACTTATTAAAATATAGATGTGTTGAAATCTCATCTTTGACACCTATTTGGTGGGCAAATTAGTAGAATGAAGCAGCTATTATAAGGATAGTAAAGTTTCACAACTTCATTATGTTGTAGAGCTATGAAGGTTATATTATCACGAAGTAGGACATGTAATATTTTGTGATCTCATCTTTGAGGCCTACTTGGTGGGCAAATTAGTAAAATGAAGCAACACTTACACGGATAGTTGAGAATTTTACCACCTCGTTATGTTGTTGACCTATGAAAACTATATATCATAGGTAGTGCCTAAATATGATGGGTTATCATCTGTTTGCTGGTCAATCCATTCTATTTATCAGCACTACCTAATAAGAAAATAAGGAAAATAAAGATAGTTAAAAAGGCTTAATCTCACCCAAAGGTTGCTTCCATACGAGTTCTAAAAACACGAAACTCGTATTGTAGCAGTTATAGAATATTGGTGAAAATATTAATTACTGTCATTACAAATATTTTCAACTTGTTTCGTAGCAGAGTTTAAATGAGTTAAATTTCACCACCTAAACCTGCTATTGTCCAATAGAGTTTAAGTGAGGTAAAATTCACTACCTGTATTTATCAACATTGCCAAACAAGAAAATAAAGTTGCATAAAATGCTTTATCTATTTTGCAGGGGAGTGCTAGGAGATTAGTAAAAGTGGCATTACAAGAAGCAGCAAAGAAGAGGGAAATGAGATACTCAGACTTAAAGAAAATCGACCGTGGAGTTCGCCGCCATTTCCATGATGACATCACCGTAGTCGTGTTGTTTCTCGACTCACATCTTGTGAGCAGGGCTAGTTCTGTACGGACTCCTAATATATCCTTAAAAGGAGGTGGCGTTACTCTACCTCCCAATTCCCGTGCACCCTGCCCCACCCCCACAGTACCTGTTGCTACTTAAAAAGATTTGAATTCATTAATGTACACTTGTAACTTTTAACTGAAGACTATTGACATAGTTCCAATGTTCAAGAGGAAAGAGAGATTGGAAAAATTGAGAAACTTGAAGGTGACGATGATCGTTTATAGTTTATGTTTTCTGGGCAGAATATTCCTACCCTTTGTTGTTTTTTAAATCATTTTACCTTTGTAAATCTTGTGACTTTTTAAGGATATATGACCTGATCGATTCTCATTTTGAGATTCAACTTGCAGCTGAAAAGGGATAAATGAAGTAATGTGTTTTTTCTATTTTTCTTTACTTTTTGGCACTGATTGATCATGGTGGATTTATATTATCTTATATATGTTTCAGTTTCCCCTACAGAAAATGGTACCGCTATAATTTGGTAAATATGTTGCATATTAACATTCTAGGGCCGTACGGGTCGGATTGTATCATATTCATACTGTGGAACTTAGGATCAGACCCGCATCCATTTATATTAAATTGGGTTCAGATTCTGAATTTGTTGGATCTTGAATATCTCTCAATACGTTCAAGTTCATCAGACTACCAATAGAAATTCAGATCCAGTAAAGAACAAGTTGGAGAAGAGCAATCATAAACACTCTTAATTATTATAGCTCGTCCAGATATGGAAGTGTTAATAATGTTTTATAAAATTAATTTAAGCTGTTGTAAAGAATCAGTAGCATGATATTGAAATTTATAAAATTAATTTAAGCTGCTGTAAAGAATGAAAATATTAACACATTTTATTAGTTCGATAGTAATAAATTATATTAATCTATTATTGAAATCGAATATTTTAGTCAATGAGAATGTAGTCTAGATGCAAAAGCTGAACCTCCAAGATACAGAGGGTAAAAGGTATTGGGTTCGACTCTAACTAATATGGATATTTCTCTAATTTATTGCTCTTTCGTTTCTCTAAAAAAATTTGTAGTAGATTCGTCCCTCTTATCAATGGTAGTGCAATACGTTCCTCTCGTAACACATTCGTCCATATTAAATTTTTTGTAGCAGATTCGTCCCTCTTATCAATGTAGTGTAACACATTCTTCCATACATCAACTTTCATCCATTTATAATATATTTTGGATTTAAGTGATGTGTTTTGTATTTAAAAGGGATTATTGTGTTGAACTACATTTATAAGATAGACAAATCCGCTATGAAAAATTTAAGAGGGACGAATATGTTATATTAGATTGATAAGATGGATGAATCTGCTATAAAATTTTTGAAAGGGGCGAAAAGTAAAGAAAATGTAATTCTTATCTTGAAATTAGAAAACTACAAATAACAACAGACAATATCAATTAAATTTTACAGAAATCCCAACCAAAGAAAAAGTTCAAGATTTTAATCAAATTTATAGTTAAAAATTAATGTATATGTGTGTGTATGTGCATGCATATAAATCTTATATAAACGTGTATATAGATGTACTTTATATTTCTAAAGATATTTTAATAATTTTAATTTTGCAATCACTTTTAATATATTTTTAACAATTTTGAAAGTATTCATAATTAAACGAAGATATTTATCAAAAAATATTACTTCTTTTTCTAAACTTTTTTGACAACCAAACATCTGGAAGAAAATCATTTTCCTGACAATCAAATATGTAGAGGAAAATGACTTTCTTTTCTTTTTCTTTCCCTTTCCTTTCTTTTTCATTTTCCTACAATTTCCGCTCACTTTCCTTACAACCAAACAAGGTATAAATTAATTAAGTAAGAGCCTCTAAAAAAATCAAGTAAGAGAAAGAAAATTAATGGATAAATGTAAAAAGACAAATTAACAGAAAACGTCATAATTTAATAATTTATTTCAGATTTTCATCCCGAACTATATCATATCATCGAATTTCGTCCCGTAATTTAATATTTTTTCGAAATATCATCCCACTGTTAATTAATAGACTGAAATTACGCATGTGTCCATTAAATTACTACATGGCTGCTTACATGTCATGACATGACAAATTTTAGCATGAACAATTATACAATATTGCATAATTTGTTCCAAACTATTACAAGGTTGAACCTTGATTTTCATTAATTTAAAATTTTAATATTGGAACTAAATTCGTGCAAAATGGTAAATTACGGAAATAAATTTGATCAGTTGATATAGTTTGGAATGAAAACCAATTAGTAATTAGTTTGGGACAATATTTCTTAAAAATATTAAATTACAACGAAATTCAGTGAAGTGATATAGTTCAAAATGAAAATCCAGAATTACTAATTTATCCAAAATCACTAATTTTTTTTTTTTTTTGGTGTTTTCTGTAATTTTGTCATATAAAAAAGGAAATTTTCATGTTTGGTCGTCTGCTCGACATGGGTTCCACACAGCCGAGCAATAAATACGCGTCACCACTTGTGCAGATATTTTTAGATTCGAGATTGCGAGACCAATACACTGCTGACTGCTCATCACATTTCAGCTCCCAAAAGTAGCAACTGATTCTAGAAGTTCTAAAAAAAAAAAAAACTGATTCTTGAAGAACTAAAATGTTGTGTTCCAATAACTAAAAATTGATTCTTAATTTTTGAAGATTTATGTTTTTTTGAACGATCATGGGGTAATTTAACATAAATTTTAAATGAGTCAGGGTGAGTTTGGCCTAGCGATTCGAAAATTAATTATAAGAGAATTAATTTTAGTAAAATAGATTTTGATAATAATTAATTATGATAAAATTTAATTATAAAATAATTACTTTTGGATAATTAATTTTGCAAAAGTAACACTTTAGTTATTTCTAAAATAAGTTGATTTTTAACTTCTGAAAATTCTAAAATTGATTATGATAGTGAGGGTCAAACACCATTAAAATCACGATTGACGAAAATCAATTTTTATAATTGGGGCCAAATACTTCAAAAATCACAATGAATGTCTAAAAGTGCTTTTATGAATTTAATATACAGTGTCAATTATTACCTTTCTTGGCCCTAATTAATTTAATTAGATGAATTTTAAAAATACTTATTTGAATACCTTTTTTCCTTTTTTTTTGAAAAATGAGACATTATGGTATATCTGGTACATTCACACCTGACCAAAAAAATAAAAATAAAAACTCTCGGACATTCACCTAAAGTTAAAAATATTTTATCTTAAAGAAAAAAATCTAAAGTTAACAATGAAAACATATTACTGAAAAACAACTATGTTTATACAAATAAAAACATACAACAAAAAGTTAATTTAGTTTCGTAAAAAAACACAACTTCAAATTTTATTATTTATCGGATAATCTTAAGACCATATTATGTATATACTGAAAAATACCACGTTACATAAAACACTAACATGAATTCTCTAAAATAAAATATAAAATATAAAAATATTATGATGATGAAAGTCTGTGCAATAAACAAAAAGTAAAGGTAATTATGTGTTGACAAAATTATAAAATGATAATATCATAATTATCAACTTATTTTGATTCTTTGAAATATCCTATATATATATATATATATATATATATATATATATATATATATATATATTTATATATATATATTTTTTTTAAACAAGTCAAATATAGTTGAATATAATTAATTTTGGGAAGTTTTACTATTACCATGTTAAATGGATTGTACAAGAAATTTCACTTTCAGTGCTGTAATTGCGCTGGTAATTATGGTAAGTACACATAAAGATATTTAAGAGCCTGTTTGTCTCGCTTTTCCGAAAAAAATTTCGGTTTTCGGAAAGGCCAAACAAACAATCCAACCACTTTCCCAATTAATTAGCTACAGTAATTTTTTTCTCAAACCACTCTCCGAAAGGCCAAACAAACAACTTTTCTACTCTATTTCTATTTATCTCTATATTAGAAAAGTCAACAATTGCGGCTACTTTCCCAAACAACTCTCCCAAAACCCAAACAAACAACATTACACAAATCGAGATTATTTCTCAAACCTCTACCACTTTCCCAAACCACTCTCCGAAAGACGAGACAAACAGGTCGAGACAAACAGGTCCTAAGTCTTTCACAATTCACATGATAGATTAAATGCACCATATGCCACAGTTAATATCACAATAATTGAATTATAATATATCCCCAAACATCAGATCTCAGTCTCGTTTTGCCCTGTACATCGCATCTCTCTCCGTCTCCTCTTCCGATTGAAAACTAAAAGGGGAAAAAGAGGTACGTGTATCTTCCAGATCGAATTTTAGAATCTCAATTTCAGTTTCAGTTTCTGGATATATTATGATATGATGTTTATTGCATATGCTCTGAATTTCGCGGGTCGACGTAGTTTTACGATATTAATTAACTAAGTTGCTTTGATTGGTGAAGTGTGTTTGTTCGTGTGATTGTTAGTTTAGTACTTGAATCTGAAATTCACTGCTCAACTAACTTATGATTGGTTGAAGTAGTATTTCTTTTACCGTGTTTATAATTTCTGTGCCTTTTTTTTTATAGGTTAATTATGGGCGTGGCACAGAATGGTGAGTTGGAGGAGGGAACCCTGGAGATTGGAATGGGTATGTTTTTGTTGGAGATCAGAGCAGATGATAATAATCACAGATAAAAAAACAACATTAAGAAGTTTCAGAAGTCCTATTAATATTGATAATAAGATTTTTTTTTTTTAATTTTTAGTAAATAGCCTACCTTATATGTACAATTGTAGCAGCTAATGTTCTAAAGCTCTTAAATTTTGCAGAATATAGAACTGTTTCTGGTGTTGCTGGACCTCTAGTAATTCTTGACAAAGTCAAGGTAAATGATGTGCTCCCTTTTGATTTATTTCTGCTTTATTATTTTGTATTTAAGTTTTACACATTGTTGTCTCATTTTTTATTACTCGTATAGCTCTTGAGAAGAGGTCATTTATATGTATATATGAAACTATTTCAGGGACCCAAGTACCAGGAAATTGTTAACATTCGCCTAGGAGATGGAACTACCCGGCGTGGGCAAGTCTTGGAAGTGGATGGAGAGAAGGCTGTTGTTCAGGTAGCCACCATATGAATATGCATATATATTTTATCTTTTGAGTTCACTTCTATTTCCCTGTCATATAGTGAGTTACATATTATTGAATGTTACTTCTTCTCAGGTAACTTCAACACATTTAGTCAGCTAATTGAACTCTGAAGTATGAACAGTACCTTTACTCATAAAAAATATTCCTGAATTCCCTTGTTTTTCTGTTCAGGTTTTTGAAGGAACATCTGGAATTGACAACAAATATACGACTGTCCAGTTTACAGGGGAGGTACAGTTGTTCTTCTCTTTCCACATTTCTCTCCTAGAATTAGACTGTTGTGGATTTCAGTTACTTAATTAATGTGAACTAACTGTTGTGTGAATAATATTTTTTCATTATATGCTCGAGTTTCCTCTCCCCAAACTCCCATTCATAGCGGAAATAAAACATTTCATCTTGACCATATCTTTAGTATTATGTTTACAGTTTACCTTGAACTTTTGAATCTTTTTATCCCTGGTGGTTCTAATAGTTCACTAACATAATTTGTCGGAAAAATATTTCCCTCAACCAAATTCAACTTTAGTTTACCCCTTTATTCCAAGGTTAATCTTTCATTTGTTAACACTGATATTAGTTTATACTCAGGCTCTACTCATAGATTTCATTTGAACAAAGTAGTATGAACAGGCGCATGATGAACTAAAATAAAGGTTTCTTTGGATGGATATAAGCTTTAACAAGCTTCCAACCAGTCAGAATATAGAGATTTTGTTGGCTACTGCATTGTGGGAAGAATTTTATTTTGTATCTTATTAAATTTGTAAGACTGGCATTTAAGGCAGAAACAGGTAAATGTTCTACAAAAATAAGTAGAGTTTAGTTGTCCTTCCTTCGCGGGATGGAGGGAGTATTTGAATTACAACTTCCTGACATGCATTACTTAACAGGAAATCTGTCATCAAATCAGCTTATGACATGTGAAAAGAGCTTTAAAATTATATTTAAGCTAAGCCAATAATCAGGTCTAGATTGCAGCACGAACTTATACCTCATTTAGAGTTTTTTCCTGCTCATCTGTATACCAATAACCATCATTTGTGAAGTTTTATGTCATTCATGAAAGCATATTGTTGTCTGTCTTCTCTTTATGCGCCTTCCTGCTGAAATTAAGTTTCAGTTAGACTACTCTTTTGTGTAGTAGGATCAATCACTGAGGATGAGAACATCTTTATGATTATTCCTGATGTTTTATTCACTCATTAAGTCCTTATGTTATGCTTCTGTGTCGTATTTAACACTTATTACATATGTGCTACACCATGTTTACAGGTTTTGAAAACTCCTGTCTCGTTGGACATGCTTGGTCGTATTTTTAATGGTTCTGGGAAGCCCATTGACAATGGCCCTCCTATTCTTCCTGAGGCTTACTTGGATATTTCTGGCAAGTATCTATGAAGTAAGAGTTGTCTTTTGTGTGTGCATCACTTGACCTAATTTGATGTACTTGCTTCAGGGAGTTCCATTAACCCTAGTGAGAGAACCTATCCTGAAGAAATGATACAGACAGGAATTTCAACTATTGATGTCATGAACTCAATTGCCCGTGGACAGAAAATTCCTCTTTTCTCTGCTGCTGGTCTTCCCCACAATGAAATAGCTGCCCAGATCTGTCGACAAGCTGGTTTGGTGAAACGGTTGGAAAAATCTGATAACCTTCTCGAGGTATATTTTCACATTTTCATTGTTCTTGTATAAAATGAACTTTTAGATTCCTACGCGTGGTTCCATGCAGGAAGGTTTTTCCTTTGTGCTTCATATCCATAGCAGTTTTTGCATTATCACCCTATGCTGTAGTCCCATCCTTGATATAGCAGAACCATATGGCTTCTTGAGTTTAGTCTTATCACTTGTGGAAGCCTTTGTGTGCTAGCATCATACATGAAATTGTAACAATAGGGTGGGAGACCAAGTTATCTTTTCTTTCTGGTTAGGGGAGAACCTTCATTCAGGTCTAGGGATGTGGCTTAACTTCAGTAGACAACTGTTTTCTTCCGACTGCATGTTCATGACTTGTTGTTTCTTAGTTTTCTTACCTTTGATGTAATTTGAGAAGATTGTTTTTGTATTAACATGGTTTTCTGCAACCTTTTCTATGCTACAGGATGGTGCAGAGGACAATTTTGCCATTGTCTTTGCAGCTATGGGAGTCAACATGGAGACAGCACAGTTTTTTAAACGTGATTTTGAGGAAAATGGTTCCATGGAGAGAGTGACCCTTTTCCTGAACTTGGTAATTATGCTAATCTCGTTGTTTGTCGCTGTAAAATTTTCATATAAATCCTAGCCAAATATGATTGCTGCTTCATTTTTTTCTTAATACCAGTTTCTTTCTGCAGGCCAATGACCCAACAATAGAACGTATTATTACTCCTCGTATTGCTCTGACAACTGCAGAATACTTAGCATATGAATGTGGGAAGCATGTTCTGGTCATATTGACAGATATGAGTTCTTATGCAGATGCTCTTCGTGAGGTAACTTCTGCATCCAAATCATTCCTTCTTGTTTATATCATCTGAGATTATTTATTGTTTTGATAGTTTTAGAAGGATACCTCTTTCTCTTATTTTTACAGCTTTTACATGTATAAAATACCTCTATCGTGTGGTTTTTCAAGTACAATCTTACAATGACTAATATTTAAAATATTTTCCAACTTTTGGTTATTCTTTCTTCACATATTTCTAAAAACAATGGGAGCAATGTTTATAGGTTTCTGCTGCTCGAGAGGAAGTGCCTGGAAGGCGTGGATACCCTGGTTACATGTACACAGATCTGGCTACTATCTATGAACGAGCTGGACGTATTGAAGGACGAAAAGGATCTATCACACAGATTCCTATTCTAACTATGCCTAATGATGGTACAACATTGAAATACAACACTAGCAATCTGGCGATTTATTGCATTTTCTTGGGTGTTTAATCAAATCAGCTTGATTCTGTTTTATATTTTCAATACGCAGATATTACACATCCAACTCCAGATCTTACGGGCTATATTACTGAAGGGCAGATATATATTGACAGACAACTTCACAATAGGCAGGTAAATGAAAACTGATCCGTACAATTGCTCGATGAATAGTTAGCATGACACATCATTGAATGCTATTTCATCTTCATATTAATGCATTTGTGTTTTGGTTTATGTTTCAAAGTTTACCTGAACAAAAATATCTCCCTATATTGACAGATTTACCCTCCAATTAATGTGCTTCCATCTTTGTCTCGTCTAATGAAGGTAAGTTAATTCAACTTTCGATTTTGTATGATTTGAGTTCTAATTATAGAGGATAATGTGGACTCAAATGTGAATATTAACTCCTCCTACATTTACAGAGTGCCATTGGTGAAGGCATGACTCGTAGGGATCACTCTGATGTATCCAACCAGGTATATTATCACATTTAAATGCATGAAACCGACTCTAATTTCCTACGCTTGGCCCATTATATTTCTTCTTTCTTTTTTGTTATTTTAAGTTGAACTAATTCATCTTCTTTTCTTTAAATTTATTTCCCCCAGCTATATGCAAACTATGCAATTGGTAAGGATGTCCAGGCAATGAAAGCTGTTGTTGGAGAAGAAGCACTTTCCTCCGAAGATCTTGTATGTTATTAGCACATATATTCTCTCTTTTTACCTTTATTCAATCAACCAGTCAACTTAAAAAATCTTGAAATTATTATAGTAATAAGTAACTCAGTTTAACTAATTGTGATATTAATTTCATAATATTAAAGAACAATAATGTCAAAAGTTCAACCTAATAAGTTGTTTACAAAATTAGTCAGTTTTACTTTCTTCTGTAGCAAATGGAGTGAAAATCCTGGGACAGATTTGTTATATTTTTGGTGAAAAAATAAGTGAACTAATACTAATTGAATATTACATATACGTGCAGCTATATCTTGAGTTCCTTGACAAATTTGAGAGGAAGTTTGTGGCACAAGGGGCCTATGACACCCGAAACATCTTCCAGTCACTCGACTTGGCATGGACACTGCTCCGTATCTTCCCTAGAGAACTTCTTCATCGTATTCCAGCTAAGACACTCGATCAATTTTACAGCAGAGATGCATCTAACTAAAGATGAGAGGCAAGTTCTTGTATGCGATTGTGATGTGTTATTTAATGTGTATTTGTTTGTGTATCTATCTCCTCTATCTGGTTTAGAATAAGAGTCGAGAGCTTCGATGAGGAACACGGAAAAGACATTGATATTCTTTTGAAAGAGAACCAGTTAGATCTTGTAATTCTTTTATATTATTGTCACTCTTGATAATTGGTGCATTTGGCTTCTTATTTTAAAGTTCAGAAACCTTTTCGTGGCATATTTATATATTTCTATTATGAGTGATCCGCATTTTTGGTCCCTCTTATGGCTTGACTTGATCACTTTCATCCATTTTAAATTTTTCGTGATAGATGCGTCTCTCTTATCAATATATAGTCCCTCCTATCAATGTAGTGATAACACATTCATCCCTCGTAAATCCAAAATATATTCTAAAATGGAGTGGCTGTTTAAAATTGGCCCTTTATTTTGTAACCTCGACAACATACGTCAATTTTTTGTGTCATCATCATCATCATCAATTTCAGTCCTGATCATCGAAAATTTCAATTATCACCAGAAATCATCAATTTATGTCTCATTTGATCATAAAATAAAATTTTTTTTTGCCGAAAATCATAAATTAATGTCCAAAATGACAAAAAAATAATTTTAGTCAAAAATATCAGTTGTCGAGTGATAATTAAAAATTAAAATTTCATATTCTGATTTCAAAATTTGCAAGTCATAGTCATGTGATAGGTCTATAATTTTAATTTTTGATGAAAATGGGTTTTTTTGCACCCTAAAAACATAAATTTAACATTTTGCACCCCCAAAATATGAATAGTTTTCAACACATTGCACCCTCTTTTATTTTTCTGAAAACACTTGGGCACGAATTAGGTAATTCATTTTTTTGATCTTTGACATTTTGCACTCTCAAAACACGAGAAATGAGCATTTTGTACCCCCAAAGTAAAATTAGTAATTAGCACCCTTGAATTAAGAACAACTCATCAATTTGCACCCTTGAAATACGAGATCTTGACACTTTGAACCCCTTAAACACATAATTAGCACTTAGCATCTCAAATTAAAAAAAAAAAAAAAAAAAACTCAACAACTAGCACCCTTCGTTTTTTTGGGCAAAGTTGATCACCAGGGTCAAAAAACCTACGGGCAAAATAGGTAATTCATTTATTTTCTTAAAATTTGCAAAATACGATTATGAATACTAAAATTTTCATCTGTAAAATCTATTTTATCATATATCTTTATTTACCAATTTTTCAAAACGAGAAATGGACACTTTGTACTCCTTAAACACAAAATTAGCACTTAGCACCTCAAATTAAGAAAAACTCCACAACTAGCACCCCTCGTTTTTTCAGCAAAATTGACTATCGGGGTAAAAAATCCTAGGTGCAAAATAGGTAATTTATTTTTTCTTTAAATTTGCAAAATTTGATTATGAATTCAGAATATTCATATGCAGAATCTATTTTAACATATGACATTTCTTTAATTACCAATTTTTCTAATGTCCTCAAAAATATCCAAAAGAATTTGAACAATTTTTAGAAAGTTAATACACAAAATTGACTGAATCATATCTCAAAAATAAATTTTAAGATGGAGAGAAAAATGAGTATTCTAGTATTCATAATCGTATTTTAAAATTTAAGGAAAAAAGAAAATGATTTTACCTATTTTGCCCCTATGGTCATCTTTGCCGAAAAAAACGAGGGGTGCTAGTTTGTTGAGTTTTTCTTAGTTTGAGGTGTTAAAGTACTAATTAGGGGGTTCAACAAATCCATTTATCGTGTTTCGGGGGGTGTAAGTTGATGAGTTGTTCTTAATTCGAGGGTGCTAAGTGTCAATTTCTCCTGTTTCGGGGGTGCAAAGTACCAAAGATCCAAAAATAAATTACCTATTTTGTCCCTAGGGTTTTTGAGGAAAATAAAAGAGAGTGCAAAATGCTGAATTGTTCTTATTTCGGGGATGCAAAGGGCTAAATCTATGTTTCGTGGGTGCAAAGTGCCTATTTTCCATGTTTCATGGGTGCAAAGTGCAAAAAACCCAAAAAATGGTTAAAGTTCGTTCCTCCATAAATTGAAGTTACCTATCTTAAAAAAATAAATAGGTCAAATTCACATCACATTTACCTCAAATTTATATAAATTTCATTGTACAATTCTAATCTAAAATGAAAATTAAAGTTATAGGCTTATCACTTGATTTGAATTGTACAATTCTAATCTTAAATAAAAATTAAAGTTATAGACTTATCACTTGATTTGAACTTGCAAATTTCGAAGTCAGAAAATGAAATTATTAATTTTAAGTGTCACTCGACAATTGATAATTTGGCTAAAACTAAAATTTTCGGTTAAACCTGACATAAATTGATGATTTTCGACGATAATTAAAAAATTTCGTTGATAAGGACTGAAATTAATGATGATGACACAATAAATGACGTACATTGTCGAGGTACCATAATAAATGGTCAATTTTGAATCTTAGTCAGTAGAGGGCCAAAAATAAAATTTTACGATGAAAATTAATATACGAATGTGTTACACTACATTGATAAGATGGACGAATATATTATTACACTATATTGACAAAATGGATAAATCTACTATGAAAAATTTAAGAAGGACGAATGTGTTACACTATATTGATAAGAGGGGGTAATGTGATAATTTATATTGATAAGAGACACACATCTGCTACGAAAAATTTAGAAGGAACGAAAGTGATAAAATAAGATCATAAAAGGGATCAAAAGTGTGAATCACTCTATCTATTATTGTGTTTTCGACTTTATTTGTGGTTGTTTGGAAGTGTCATTAGAGAGCCCCTAAATTTAGAATAGGGGCCTTGTTTAATTTATAAAGGAAAGTATATATTATAATATATTATTTTATTACTTTGATAGAATATGGAAGTATATATTGAATTTTACATGTTCTTTTCTCTATATTATGGATACATAAATTATTAAAATGATAAATCAACTATTTTTTTAAAAAAAAAACTCCATCGTACTATATTTTTTTATCATTTAATAGAGAGTTCTGTAATACCCCTTCAAAAAAAAAAGAGAAAAATAGAGAGTTCTGTAATACTAATCTCATGCTACTATTAGATGCCAAACATTCAGCAAATACAATCCAAAAGTTTTATTAGGTAAACTGACACATAATACTACATCAGATAAAAAAGAAAAAGAACAAAAAAAACACACAATACTACAAGTTTATTATCTCCACAATCCAAGACAAAAACATAATTTATCCTATAGGCAGCTTTCCAGAACAAAGAACAAAGCTTCAGCCATATATATATATATATCTTCAAAAGGAAGAGTCTTTACTTAGCTTTTGGTTGTGGAGTAGTAGCAAACCTCCATGAATACTTATGAACCTCTTCAATTTGAGCAGTTCCCGCCACTTCCTCCATTGGAACAGCATCACAAAGCTCTTTCAGGTCATCGCTCGTGAGCTTGATCTTCAAAGAACCGAGGTTCTCGTGTAAATTTTTTATCTTGGTAGTTCCTGTAAATATCAAAAGATGGAAATCAAATTCTAATTTGGACTCCAATTAGAAAGATTAAAGACAGAGATCTTTTTAGTAGCAATATGAAACTAAACACCGTGAAAAAGAAGACATCTTAGAAATCATTTTCATTTTCGAGGATTTCTCTCTTTTACTCCATTTTCTACATTGTCTCAAACTCTATATTTCCTTTTGTTTCAAATAACAATTTTATCTTCTTTGAAACAAACTTATAACATAAAACAAAGCATTATCACTGCATTTACATATTCTCACTTCTTTAACTCTCCCCGTCTCTCACTTCTTCCAACATATATATAAACCTCACATAAGAATTCTTTTTATACTCTTATCAAACAAATTTTTCATTTTCTGAAAAAACACAAATTTAACAACCTCTTTTTCTAAATTGCATGAAAACATACCTATTTCTTAAAAAGAAAAAAAACAACCACTTACCTGGAATAGCTGTAACATCATCCCCTTGATGATTGACCCAAGCAAGTGCAAGTTGAGCAGGAGTGCATCCGTGCTTTTTAGACAATGCATCTATGCGGAAATAGAAAGCCTTGTTCTTCTCCCAGTTCTCTCCTGTAAACCTCGGGTGCCTATTCTAATGGAAAAAGATTAGGCAGAAAAGTAAGCTACATTTACGAAACCAAATAAGGAAATATAATACGACCATATATGCATCATACCAAGTAACTATCTTTGGACACACTTTCCAAGATTTTTTTCCCGGCAAACAAACCACGACCTACTGGACTGTATGCTACTATCCCGATTCCAAGTTCCCTGATGCACATTTCAAGGGGCAAAATAAAAAAAAAAAATGCATTAATTCTTCTTCAACATCCAGATGAGATGGTGGTGATGAGAATAATTAAATAAAAGAGCACCTGCAGACGGGAATGATTTCTTCTTCAACATCACGTGACCAAAGTGAATATTCCATTTGATAAGCACTTATGGGATGAACAGCATGAGCCCTCCTTACAGTATCTACACTAGCATCAGATAAACCAATGTACTTAACTTTACCTTCTTCAACCAATTTTTTCAGTTCTCCAACCTGCAATTAGCTAGAATTAGTTCATGATAAACTGATGATGAGGAATTGAAAAAGAAAAAACATGGAATGCTCACAGTTTCTTCAATAGGCACGGTTGTGTCGATTTTGTGAATGTAGTAGAGATCAATGTAGTCCACTTGAAGACGCTCGAGGCTAGCCTCACAGCAAGCACGAGCATACTCGGGAGAGCCATTGACGGTAAAAGGGTTATATTTGACTACACCAAACTTTGTTGCTAGTTGAACTTTTTCGCGGGGTAGCTGCTTCAGCGCCTGTAATATATATACAAAAAATGTATTTCATGATTTGGTATGGTATTTAAATTCATTCATATATAAATTAAATTAAATATATATACCTTTCCCACTAAGAATTCATTAGCAGAGTCTTTTGCGTGAAGTTTTCCGTAAAGATCAGAGGTGTCAAAATGAGTAATGCCTTTAGAAAAGGCTTCTTTGATAATTGCAATTCCTTCTTCTTCAGGAACCGGATCATTGTATCCTCCACTCAGCCCCATGCACCCATACCCGAGCTTCGATACCTGCATCCATCCCACATTCATTCATACAATTATTATTATAAATTAGTTTTAAACCGAAGACAATTAAACATCAAGTAATCTTTCTCACCTCAAGCCCTTGGCTACCCAATTTTATTCTTGCCATCGATTCTTGCCCGGCCATTTAATTTCCGAACTAAAATTCAATTCTAATTAATTAAAAATTAATAATAATAATAAAGTGTGCAGGTGCGTTTTCAGTTTCAGCAGCTTGTTCCAAGTGCTTTAATAATACATATGCTGACTCAGTCTCCAGATTTCTCCTAAGGAGAGGAAAAATAAAAAAATAAAAAAATAAAGATATTTTGAGATATTATTATATTAAAAATTGCTCTATTAAAAAACACTTGTTCGGTGTGTTTTTTAGAAATGAGAGGATTTTCAGAATATTCTGGATGGCCTGACGTAAGTGCGCACGTCATCACGAGCCCATATCGAAACAAACCAGGCCAACCCATATTACGATTTGGATCCAAATAAATTCTGTTACCCCTTTTTTTCTTTTTCTTTTTTTGTTGGTACAACTACAACTACAAATTAAACATCATTTCAAAACAAATCTCTAAACAAACAAACATAACATAATGATTTCATAAAATTGAAACTGAATTGTCAAAATCATACAAATGCTACTACTCTATATGTCATTCAACCTGCTTTTGAAGTTCTAGCTACAGATGGTAATACAACCGAATCAAGATTCCCAGGATAAGGACTCCACAAACCTAATCCCCCTTTACTCTCTTTCAACTCGGGATGTTTCTTGAACTCGTCCAATGTTTTCGCCCATTCTACTTTGGACGAATGTTCCCGATTGTGCGGGTGCAATATAAAGATCGAATTGTATTCACAATTAGGAAACATAAAAGGCTTAAACAAACCTCCTAATCTATAAACCACATAACCAAAGCTTAACTGGTCTCTCGGTGTAAAGAGATGAACCTCATTGAACCATAAGCAACTAAATAGATTATTTAGCGCAGTGTGTTCGCGTATGATTATGGCTCCTTCAGGCACATCTGCTTTTTTAAAAATGAAAATCAATGAGTAAAGGAAATCAAATCAAATTTGGATTGAGGGATATGGAGCTAAGTATTTCAAATTCATAACATGTTCCAAACAATGACTATGAATTAGATATAATGAACTTGAAATACAGCTCCAAATCCATGGTGTAGCCATGTTTTAAAACCCTGTTATCTTACCACTTAAGGTGCTCTTATGCTGATCCCAAGGGTCCAATCCTTCATAACGATATATTTTCATTTGAAGATCGATTAGAGGGCGAGCATATCTTTTTCTCCTTTTATTTGAATCTGCCTCTTCATATATACTACGATGATGTTTGTGCTGAGCAATGGCAAAGGTATGCTTCCCACGCCATAAATATCTGCAAGTGAAACAGTAAACCATTTATTTAGTTCCCACATAGAAGATAACAAGTAAACACATCATGGAAAAAGGCCTAAATGTTGAAAATTATCAAGTTTTTTCATATTCCAAATTATATTCCATTCCATGTGTCCTAGAAATTAACATGCTTTATATCTATTCTTCAAATTAGCGAAGTAATGGATTAAATATCCAACTACCACTATAGTTTGAAATTTTCATTAGTATCCACTCAATGACAAATTTTACAGGGGACACACACAATGTATAAGAATTTACATAAACCCACAAAGAAAAGGGAATATTGCACATTGTGCGCTCATCTTTATGCTATTTCTCAATTCAATCCCTGACCATTTTGCATTTTTCACTCCCCCCCTCAGATTTTCAATTTGTTGCACTCTGGTTGTATGGTGGTGGCCTAGGGAGTTAAGTGTGAAATGGTCAAAAAAGTAGGTAGTAAAGTGCAATGAAGTCAAATACGTAAAGTGCAATTTTTCGAACATGATTGTTAGTATCCAAGTATCGGGGGAAGATGTGCCCATCACTGATAGGTCCAAATTTTAAAAGTCAAGGGGGCAAGTGCAGATGCAATGCAAGAAGAAGTGCAAAACGGCCAAAGCGTAAGGGAGAAAGCACTTTTCCCCAAATAATAAATTAACAAAAAAAGCGTTTGTACCATAATTTCGTGAAAGAGCAGTACCATACCTCTCTAATAGCAGCAAAGGGTCGACTATAAGCTCCATTTTACCATCAATCCATATACTGTACTGTGCTTGAGGAAACAACTTATGTGTTAATATCTTTGGCACTTTCCCGTTTCTTCTAGGTTCGTCATATGGCTGATGCTTGAGCAAGATCAAACGCCAAATACCCACCCATTGCCCTCCTTCATTATCCTCTCTGATGGTAACGTTATTTTTTATGAACTTAAGTGACATTTCATCAACCACCATTAGAAAACAAAATAAACTTTCTGAACGTTTACTAATATTGGATGGCTGGTGAGGTGTATCATAAGCATCAAAGATACCAGTTGCTACTACAAATCGACATTTTTTCACATACTCGATGTCATTTGGAGCCATTTCTTCACCACTACCTTGAATAAAACCACAATGCACCTGAAGGTTTAATCAGATGCTACATATTAAGAAGGTATTTGGTAGTTATGATAAGGAGAGATGAACACATTTATCTTACGTTTGGTGTGTAGGGTGATAAGAGACACGTTACTAGACGGCCCAAAAATTAAAGATAGCCTGACAATATGCACACAAATTGTGAGATTATAATCTCACCTCTATATATCATACTACTAGGTAAATTACAAAATTATCCCCATCAAACTTGCATCTTTGCATCTGATTTCCTCCAGCAACAGCAACTCAAATCTACATTTATGATATTATTATCTCATCTCTTCCACTAAACGAATTCTTAAGGGGCGCAGTTAGTAGAAATACATCAATATATAATGTCTATCCATGAAATTTGATAAAATCATAAGCATGCTTAACGATCAACAGTCGAGAAAGTTAAATGTTTATAATCAGAGATTTGTTTTAAAGAGTAGCTTATTAATTACCTTCATGGTCGGTTTGACTTTGAAGCTTTCCTCTCTTTGCTTCCAGTTCTGATGCCCGCCAAAGAGAGGAACCGACTGGGATCCATTGGTTGAGACTGAGATATTGTCTTCCGTAATGTAGGAGAGTCTTTGGATAAATTTTTCAGGTGTTCTTTTCTTTGGGAGAGCTATCTTATTTGGGTCATCAGCAACAGGGATAGGACAACCTAATTGTGAGTGCATGTAAGAAACACAACATAGTGTACTTTAAAAATTAGAGAAAACAATATAGCCTTACGATGTCCTGGTGTCACAAGCCCCATATTGTTTAACATCCCAAATACTTTGCTATCTTTGTTACAAAGAGCTGCATATCAAACAAATTGAGGCCTTTATTGAAAAGGAAAGCTACTAAGAATACTGGAGCAAATGACACCATAATGGCTTATGATATACGCACACAATGAACACAATATCTATACCAGAATTTCAAAAGATAATTTTTTTGATGACTAAAATTTAAAAAAAAAAAAAAAAAAAAAGTAGAAATTGTTCTCTTTAATAATTTATAACCTGCAAAAAATGATACAGAAGATTGGCAAGACCAAATATGAAACAACAAAACGGCGATAATCAAAAGCATCCAAATAATCCCAGCCGTAAGAATTAATCGAAAGAAACCCCTTTTCCATATAATCTTCATTGCATAATCTTGCGATTTCCCACCGTATAAAAACCCTCCCTCACTATCTGCATTTCAAAAAAATTCTTCATTATTCAATGAACATATAAATTTGCTACCAGAAATGTAAGAAGAAACGTCGTACGTACCTTTTATATGAGGGTGTTGATTTCTTCGTGCAGCCCGCAAAGAAACGGATCTCTGAATATCATTATCCATTTAGTGGATAGAATTAATGTTTATTATTTATTTGTGTATAAATTATGAGCTAGTGATTGAACTTGGTGTGCATTAACGGCATAAAAAGACCTAATCTAATCTCGGTGTACAGTTTTTCTTGAAGAAATCAGTATATTACAGTGCACCAAGATCTGCTAAAAATGTGAAGGAATAAAAACGTGTAGAAAGATGGAAATGGAATCCTGAAGAATTTAATTCAGTAAATTTAGCTTGGACGTGTAAGTGTGTGAACTGTGAAGAAGAAGAAGACCTGTAATTGTTGGGTCTGGGTTAAACTGATATTTGATCCTCGAGACTCAAGACCCAGTTGATGCTTCATCTTTGTATATATAGTTTCGGGTCGGGTCAATATCCATTACTCATCTGGAAGACCCAATAGCTTTTGTTTTGTTTTTTGTTTTAGAATTTAGAATTTATAATTTAAATAAATATTAAATAGTAGTTTTTAATTATATAATTTATTATTTTAATAAATATTAAATAGATTAATATTATTATATAAATCTTAGATTTGAAAAGAATATGATTTCTAATTTTCTTTTAGATTTATGTTAAAGTATTTTTTAATTTATTAGTATTTTTTATGAATGAAATTAGTTATTTAAATATAATAAGTAAAATCTCCAATTCATTCTGCACGTGGTCTTTTTCTGAGTCACCTTTGAAATTTGAGTGGATTAAAACCGTCACTAAATTTGGAGATGTTGGGCTATTTTGATAGCCTAAAATGTCATGAGGTAAAATTATCAGTAAAATTGCAGAAAACGTCCCAAACTAATTAGTGATTTTGGATTTTCGTCCCAAACTATATTACATCACCGAATTTTGTCCCGTAATTTAATATTTGTTTGAAATATCGTCCCAAACTAATTACTAATTTTGATTTTTCGTCCCAAACTATATCAACTTGCCGAATTTCGTCCCATAATTTACCATTTTGTATGAATTTAGTCCCAATATTAAATTTCTAATTTAATGAAAATGACGGATCAATCTTGTAATTATTTTGGGACGAATTCTGCAATATTATATAATTATTCATGTTAAAATTCACTATGCCATGACACGTAAGCAACCATGTGATAATTTAACGGCAAATGCGCAATTTCAGTCCTATAATTAATGTTGGGACGATATTCCAAAAAAATATTAAATTACGGGACGAAATTAGCCAAGTTGATTAGTTTGGAACGAAAATTCAATATCAGTGATTAGTGTGGGACGATTTTTGCAATTTTGCCAAAATTTTCAGTAAATATAATAACATCAATTTTGTTATAAGACTTAACTACCACATCATCACTTAATGGTGATTTTTAATGACGGTACCAAATGTGTCACAATTTGTTAAAATATAGTATCAAATATGTTCAATGTGGAGTGGATTTCCTATAACATATTCGTATCACACTTTTATGTCACACCAATATATGATTGCACTCTCTCCCTATTAAAATTAATTATATACCAGAGTACATATACCAAATTTTAAAATGTATTGGTGTGATAGGGTGACACGTGTCAATCACATATTTGTCTGACATTTGACACCAATGTGTGATAAGAAATTCGATCAACATAAAATGACGTATTAAAAGTGGAAATTAACCTAAAACTCGATATCAAAAGTACAATTCTCTCCATAGAACTCCAGTGTCAAAATTGAAAGGAGCAAAAAATTTAAGGACGGAGGGATACTTCTCGAATAACCGTTTTTTTTTTTTTTTTGCTAGAATGGACAATTATGTATTTGATTAACACCACCGAATAATTGGTTTACTGGAAGAGACTAGTCACTATGAAGTAGCGGACTCAGGCTCGAATCTCTGTTAGAAGAGGTACCCACTTAGTGTGTCCAACCCATCTCGAAAGAGATTAAACCCTTGGGAAACAAAAAAAAAAATTGATTAACGCCTTATTACCAAAAAAAATAAACTGAAAAACACCTTTTTGATAATTAAATTGAATGTTACTTTTCTGATATTAAACAATTATAAGTATAAGCTAAATTTTCTTAGTATTAAAATGAACATTAGATGAAGCTGTAACAACACATAGTTACCATAAAAGTTCGATCTTACTAATTCACGTCTAATAATACATACGATTCTTTTTTACCGGCAAAAGATTATTTGGTCTGTCACATCTTGATGTCGAATGATATATCTTATGTGTGGTCTTATAATTTTTTTTCTTTCTAAAATTTAAATATTTGTCAATAAATAAATTAATATGTGTGACATAAAAGTGTAACTACGTATTAAAATTTCATTTTCGTGATATATTTCGGTCAATTAAATACAAAAAACTTTTTGGGAAGTTTTCAATTTTTTTTAAAAAAATTCGAGTAACATTTAAAAAATTCGATGATCTAAGAAATATACTGAAATAAAAAAAATACTTTATATTTTCATTTCACTCAAAAATATAAAATTTTCAATATTTTGTTTGGAAAAGTTTCAAAATTTTGATCCACGAGTATAAAACAAAAATAGAATAAAAGTTACATCCAAATTATTACCTTCAAGGAGATTTGATTGATTGTTATTTGTTAACTATAAGGAAGAAGTTTATATATATTGATTGAATGACCAATTCATTTAAAGAGATTTTAACATGTGATCTTCTTTTGCCGTGACCTTAAACGTGAAGTTACTGTTGATTTACAATCCGAGATAGACATATTATCTCAGCAATATATAATTCAATAAAAACACAAAAAACTTGATTACAGGCAAAATGAAAGAAGAATTCATGATCGGTTTTGATTACTTTGAAGCTTTCCGCTCTTTGCTTCGCCGTTGGCAGGTAAATAATTATTTTGGGAGAAATAAATCAGCTTTAGATTTTGTTTGCTTTGTGAATTGTACAATAGGTAGTTTTGTATGTTAATGCTTTAATTCGAGTTGTTTGTTTGAGTTTTGAAATTTAAAAATTGATTTGCTACTGGAATAAAATTGAACTTTATTGAGATTAAGAAAGCTTTCTAATGAATTGAATGGAAATTTAGAATACACTATACATGCAAAGAGAAAATTGTTTTGTGATATCTCAGTTTCGGTTTGTTTATATATGCAAGGGTGGTAATTGAAACTAATGGAAGAACCCTTAAAGAAATGCCTAATACTAGAATTTATGTTGGCAGGGCAAAGTAATAAATAATGTGTTAATTACAACCATTCACTTGTTCTCTTTCAAATTATATGACTTGGGCTTAACACCACGGGATTTTGAGGCCCAAGCCATGTAAATCTATGCTTGTTGCCTTGTTGGGATACATGTCATCTATTGCCCGTGAAGCCATCTTCACAAATTGCTCATTGCTCCAAAAATATTGAGCACACCTGAAATTCATTTGGACAACCGAAGAGAAATGGACTAAATTCATAGAATACACTCTACATGTGACTTTCACTTATTCGGGGTAAATGCAAAATACTCCCCTGTGTTATGTTAAAACTGCAAGAAATTACCTTGTAAAATTTTTAATTGCGTCAAACTTTCTTGTGTTTTTAAAAATCCTGGAAAAAATAAATCATTTTGGATCGACATATTTCAAGAAACCATTTTTAAAATGCCTCACGTCGGTCCTTACAACTTCTCGTGATATATTTTTAAATTTTTTTCTTGAAATATGTCGATCCAAAATAACATATTTTTTACAAATTGTGTGTTTTTTATAGAATTTTTGACAACACAATTAGAAAATATGACGCAATAAAAATTTCACAGGATAGAAAATTGTAGTTTTAACATAACACAGGTGAGTATCTTGCATTTCCCCCCAACTATTCAGACACTATGTAAGAACAAAAAATCGGTTTTCAATCTCGACATCTGGTTTTTAATAGGACATAGAGAAACAAAGCTTCAATTCGTTTTTTCTTTAGTTTATTAGCTGAAGAAACGCAGCAGGAAGAGTAGGGATGATATTCTGAGCTTTTGAACCTCCTCCTATTGTTTATATAAATAAAGATAGAAGTAACTGTCAATTGAATTAGGTTATCTTATATAGATGTTACATGAATGAAGATATTGGTGTTAATTTTTAATTGAAGGGTTAGCAATCTTATTTTTTGATTTAGATCAATAAATAATTAAGTAGTGTAATTCAGGGTGCCAGTTAGCAAGTCAATTCGATCGATAATTAATGTGTATACTTTTCCATTTTAATTAAAAGCCTTTTCCTCTGTTGGCTTTACTTTAAGATGACCAGATATCATGTTGATGCAGGATCCTTGCTTACGTGTTGAAATATTTTATCATTTCTTTCCGTCCAAAAATATTAAAGCTTGTGTTACTTTTTCTTTTCCAATACAATATACAAATGTGGCCAAATTTCATTTATTTTGTGACCTAAAGTGCATCCTCCTCCAATTATCATTTTTACTTCAGTTGTACCTGTTAGTTTACTTTGGATGTTATCTCCAATGCCATTGTCACTGTCAAAACGCCACAATTTTGTTTACCCTCACATCTATTTAATTTAATGCATAATTTGAGGGTGCAAGTAGATTTTGAGGCGTTTTGCTAACAGTCTTTTATTAAAGCTAATGGTTAGTGTCATTGAAACATACAATATAGTTGGAGGAGGTAAAATCATGTAATTAGTGGTTGAGGGGGACGAAGTGAACATAAAAAACAATGGGAGGGGCAAAGTTCAATTATCCTAACTATACACTATATGTGAGATATATAAGATATTGCTAAACATAATTGTCGCTTGGGAATGATATTTTTTTATCAATAAAATTAACCTTTCAGCAATTTCCACCTTTTTTCAATTATAAAATAAAATAAAATCCACTTCTCTTTTGTAACTTTTCTCTCTCCCTCTCTCTCTCTCATTAGCTCTTTCTTTCCCGAAGTTTTTTTATCTCTATCTTTATAATATGCGGATAAATATTAGATTGCGTTTCATTATATATACGAAGATAATATATTTTAGATTAAAGTCATGAGTTCAACTCTGGTTTTTCTTTAGTTTAATACTAGTGTTTAATAATGATTTATTTTTTGTAATTTATTGTATATAGACAATTATTGAAATGACGACTGATTATGAATATATTCTTAAAAAAAGAAAAAATAAATAAAAGAGTGAAATAAGAAAACATATTTGAGCTTTCTTTTAGATGATAAATTCATTAATACATCATCACGACATCATAATTTATAAACTAACATATCATCATTATTTCTAATCCTAAATTAGATGAATTCATAATCACTAAGTTTTAGAACCTCAGCTTTGTCACTACGTTACTGCCTCATTTGCTATCTGACCTTTATTTAATTGATAGAAAATTGTATTCATATTAAAAAAATATGTTAGTATTTTATTAGTTTATATCTAAAATACTTATGCCAATATTTTAAGGATGTGTTCGGTTTGATCCAGTAGATAAGACCTGATAATTTATCGCACTCACTATGCCAATAACTGCGCATAATTGTCAATATTCACAAGGAATCAAGGATTATTGAGAATCCTTTAATTTATAAGTTCAGAATCATAACTAGTTTGAAATCTATTATAACCCGACACAATTATGATTTTGAATTTACTAACTTTTTCATATTTTCTCTAACCAATAGGTTAAGTTTCAAGTATCAAAGTCCATTATTTCCGCGAAACCATTGAAAGATTTCTTTTGAATTAATGGAAATAAAAAATAAGATGTAATTTTACAACTATTTTTTCGTCCTCATATTCTCTTATTTTTCTAATGTTTAGAAACATTTCGGAATTATTTAAATATTTAGTTGCCCGATCCATGTTGAATTATTCCGCATCTGTCCATTTTGCAAAAGTGATCTTAATTTTAGGGAAGTTAAATAAAAAGCATTTAGGAAATTTGAAGGGTAAACACCACTTTTGGTCCCTTTTATCATTAACTTTTTACAAAGTAGTCCCTCTTATGTTTTTTTCCCACTTTAGTTCCTACTATGAATTATTTATTTCACTTTAGTCCTTTTCAAGTGGTCCAAGGCGATTCCAATAGCATGTGATATGCTCATGAGGGCAATTTTGTCATTTCAAGTAAACTAACATGAATATTTTCATCTTTCTAATTATTAAAAAAAAAACTAAATATATAATCTCTTCCAAACTAGGCTTTCATTCTAATCGAACTTAATTGTACATTTCGTTCCAAACTAAAGTTTTTTCCTAAAATCTTTTTCAAACACCAAAATTGCTCACCAATTAAACAATATCTCAAATAGTCTCAATAGTGAACGGACGAAAATGCCCTAAAAAATATTCATATGCATGTCACGTGTTATCGGAACCACCTGATAAGGACTAAAGTGAAACACATAATTCATAGTAGGGACTAAAGTGAAACAAAAAATTCATAATAGGGACTAAAGTGAGAAAAAAACATAAAAGGAGTCACTCTGTAAAAAATTAATGATAAGAGAGACCAAAAGTGATATTTACCCAAATTTGAACTAGTAGCATATATATATATTTTTTTTAAATACGAGTAATTAGTACTAGTAGTATTTATTTGAAGGAATGTTGGTAAGAAGACTCCTTAAAAAGATTTTGATAGTGACATTCAACAATTATCTTATACACGTAAGACAATTTCAACCAACATAAAACAAAACTCCACGCGCACAGCAACAACACGTGTCCTGCGCGTGGATCCCACCTCCCCTCCCACACTCATCACCTAAACCACCACTGCTAAAGCTAATCTCTTCCCCTCTCCTTCCACAAAAAACACAAACGAAATTCCCCCGTGTTTAGAACTCTTTTACAACAACAAGTATGAAGCTTAACAATTAGGAAAACGCCATTAAATTAACCCTAACCCTAATCCAAATCCAAACCACAATCTATTATGGAAAACCCCTTAATTAAACCCTTCGATTTCTGCTTGACGCCTAATTCTTCGCCGTTACCAAACGGCATTAGCAATCAAATCAACGATGAGGACGAAGACGAAGACGAAGACGACAATATAGAAATGATTGATTTGGAGAGCAAAATTTATACGAGTTTGAAGGACCTGATGCCGCCGTCTCCGCCGTCGACGGCGTCGCCGACGAGTAGCAGCTGGAAAGAGATTCAGATTAAGGATCCTTTAGTGCAACACGCGGCGTGGGCGTACCTGCAACCGATGGCGGCGATGCCTGATGAGAATGGACGGTGGTGGATGGGGTTAAAGGACAAGTGCTGTGGGATGTTTGGTTGCTTAAGCGACGTCGTGTTGGTGATGTTCAAGGATTGGTTTACCGAGCAAAGGAGTGATTGTGGGGAAGATAACAGTTAACTGAGAAGTGTAAGGAATTTGTGGATAGATAATCATTTTCAAAAGACAAAAAAAAAAAAAAATTGGTGGACATTTTTTATTTTCTTGGAGATGTAGAATAATTTTCCTCTTTTTCTTTTACATTTTGTAAATTACAATATATCTTCCAGAAAGTTTTTTGGTAACTTTCTTTATTTCGAGATTTTATAGAAATATTCTTTTTCTTAAATGAAAAGATTTTTTTCTAGTTGTCATTCAAGTCGGATCATACTCGAACCAGATAAAACTTTACTTATATTAGATTGGACTCAAGCGGAAATAGAGTTTTACATAATAGAGTTTTAATTAGAGTTTTACCTAATAGAGTTTACATAATAGAGTTTTACATAATAGAGTTTACATAATAGAGTTTTACATAATAGAGTTTTAGTCGAGCCTTCACTGGATTCGGTCCGATATCAGATCTTTTTCGGATTAAATAAAATCTTCATTTAAAAATTTACATCAGTATTTTTCCTAAAACAAGTTTGATAACTTAACAATTTTATTTAATTACCTCATATTTTCAAACTTTCCACTATTATTCATGTTTTTGGATGAATATATGCATAAAAATGTAATTATGAATTAATTATTAACTATTATCATCTTAAATTAATAATAACATTATTAATGTTACTAATTTCAATAAAATATTAAGTGTGTATATAATTTTTATATATGATACAGATATCTAACGGATTATATCGACCTAAATATATATTCGTTCTATGTATTTCAAATTACGGATCTTTATAATCGAATAAGATCTGTCGAATTTCTAACTAGATTAAATTCCTAATAAATCGGACCGGATTCGGATTGAAATCCACTCAATTGACAATTGAAATCCCTAATGTATGTGTATGTCAAGCGGAATTAGAGTTTTACATAATAGAGTTTTAATTTGGTTTCTAATTGTACCCATTTTTTTGGCATTCTATGATTTGATATAAAGATATAAAGTTTTACCTAAGAATTAAAAAGTAAAAACATCATTATAGTTGTTTCCTCAATTTAAAAATTTTATTTATAGAAATAGAGGTCATGTTTTGGAATTCACTTTGTCCGGCGACTTCTCTTTGAGATTTATAACATAATTACTGTCATTATTCGAATTTTCTCTAGATCAAGATAACGTGCTATCCACCAAATCTAACACTGAAAGACAGTAAATAAAAGCAGACAAATGCATTCGAATCGACCTAGCCTAACAGATTTATAGCCTCTACTTATCTGAGTTGTCTCTCCTTTGCTTTTCTAACTAATTTAGAGCCTCAATAATACACAAGAAAACAAACTTTTGAAATAACAAAACTAATTTGAGAAAAGTTGAAGGAAAAATATAATAAATATTTGAGACAAATTTAACTCACTCGCTAGCTAAGACAAAAAATAAACAAAAAATGGGACATAAGAGATATTATATTTTAAATACAATGAAAAGGCTGATGCTGAATTTTCCTTTAATTTTCTTTGAACTTAAAATAATTAATATTCGATCGGTGCCACCCTTTGTTTTAGTCATTATCAAGTATGAACAGCCCAGCCCTATTACGATAGAATATCAACACACCCTATTTTAATATAACATCAACAATTTTTTTTCTCAACATTTACTTAGCTAAGCTGTTGACAAGTCATCTAATTTCTTAATTTTTGTTTACACTTGATGGAAGAATTCTATACTGCACACGTAGTTTCTGAAATCTTCTTCTTGTCGGCAATTAATTAGTTTAAGATATATAATCAAAGATCATTAGGAATCATGACAAATAATATATATCAGACCCGACCCGTGAAATATTACTATATATATATATTTTGCAGTTTAAAAAATTTGATTGTATCAATTCTCATGTTGTATTTGGAGGGAGACTTTTTGACTCCAATTATTTAGGAAAACGAACCGTGATTGGTTGGAAGAATCTCAAATTAGGTTATTTGGTAATTTACTTGAAAGCCAGGGTATCTATCTATATTGGCTTGGAAAGGAAAGAATGCCCACAAAATTCTTGTATTAGTCAAGAAAACCTCCAAAGCCTGGTTTGGAGTTGCTCATGGCTCGCTTTCATACTTCCTCGATATCGCATCAAAGAACATGGAATTACCAAATATAGATACCCTGGTGTCACAAGCCCCATATTGTAGAACTCGTTTGGTTCAGTACAAAGTTCTAAGCATATAGGCGCAGTACAAAGTTCATGATGTAGAACTCGTTTGATTCATCCTATTGGTTTGGCTTAGACGAAAAATAAGTATCTTAGAAATACAATGAATGTAAGAATCCCAACGAATTCCGGAATACTCAGTTGATTTAACCCATATTACATACTATATCAATATTTCATGATAGTGGAAATTCCATTTTTTCTATTTTTTTTTGAAAATTTTTGATTTCCAAGGTTTTAGAATTTTTATTTGTAATTCACCAAATCACTGATACAAAAAATATCCAAATACCAAATCTTACTTTTATCCTAGCTACATTGGTGAAGGTTTCTGGTGAATATCTAGAAACGGTTAATGTTAGGTATACTAAAGAAAATTTCTCTTATTATCAAGTGGTATTTAAACGTCTTTTATCCCACACTGGTAAAGCTTTTTGCGGAGCTTCTAGGGTACGGGATCCGTAACTTGCCCTTACATGTGGTATGGTCACATTTATATCACTTACACATTTCCCCCTTCTTGTTAATAATTTACCTTCTGCATCATTATTTCAACCATTTTTGCTTCTAATTTGATTAATATATAATAAAACGTTAACCAGATCAGCCAAAATTAGTGTTCTTCCAGACTTGTTTAAAGTCCCAACAAATAAAGTAGTGAAGTGATACATTTTTGTCTATAAATTCATAATTACAGCAAGCCCATCACCTGTTCGATAACATTCCTCAACAATATGCTGATTGCTGAATTCTGGATACATGAGTATCTTTAAGAATTTTGATTAAATGATCCATCATATATATTATTAACAATTAAAATCCATTTTATAATAACAACCTGCTGCTATATTCTTTCGAAAGTGAAATTAAAAGAATATAAAATTGTCTCTACGAAATTGCAATTAAAAATCATATAAAATCTTTTGACAATTAAAATTCTTCACATAGAGACAATTGCTGCGCGTTTACTCTTCTGTAGGGCCTGGGTAAAGTGTTTCCGAAGTTAATTTCGTATTACATACACTAATTGAGTTGGAATTTAATTCGGGCCGTGAAGAACTTGAACGGGCCGTGAGATTTCTATTCAATTTTGATTGGAAAACACTCATGGAGTGTTTAACTGCTGTTTGCCGTGTTCATTTAAGTGATTCAGAGATTCGGGCCCTCAAGAACTTAAACGGACCGTGATTCCATTCAAAATTGGTTCGGATTTGTTGAGGAATCTTCTTCTTTTTGTTCGGAGGTTTGATTACAGTCTATTTCTTACGCAATTAACAACAACTCTTGTTGAATTTTCCAAATTGGGCTTCAAATCAGATTTTCAGGTTCTTCGATTCTAGCGGTTTTTTGAGTGTTTTTGTTCTTGATTCTTGTCCTACATTGCTTGTTTTGGTTCGTAGTTTTTAATTTCAGGTGTTTTTTGCTTAAATTTGATGATTGATTAATTGGCATACTCCTCTGTTTTAAGAAGAATGGAAGAAGAAGATAGGGGCATAGAAGTCATTCCTCAAGTGCAAATAGTATAATAAATTGGGCAGGGTATAGAAGTCATTTCTTGCGACCCTATAGCGTAAATATTTATCAGGTAATAGGTGCCATTTTTGCCACATGGCATATTTTGTATGGTGAACTATGGACAGTTTAGCCAAAGCTGAACTGCCCATAGCAAGCCCGGAGTGAGAATGAAACACAATACCTCCTAAGATTAGTCACTTGAGCCTAAGTGCTCTACCAACATGTTAGGAACTCATTGACGGCTACACGTACACATAAACTAATTGGCTGCTAGATGCTATTGGATCCAAAGATGATCAGATATCGGATCGAATTTCGAAAGTAATCGGAGTCGTCAAGACTTGGGCAATGAGGGCGAGGAGACGTGAGACTAGAGCTGAGCATTCGGTAAAAATCGAACTGAATCGGACCGAACTTCGGTATTTTTTCGGTTCGAAAAATTTCAGACCGCGGACCGTTTGTCGAATCGAAAATTTCGGTTCGATTCGGTAAAAAACTGAACGGTTCGGTTCGGTCCAAAAAAATCGAAAGTTTAATTTTTATTTATTTTTAAAAAATTAAAAATTCAATTTATTGCACAATATATAAAAAAATATATATATCTTACAACACACAAACCATACAAAAAAGCTCCCCCTTCTATTTATTGCATAACATTCAATATATCACCAAAGTTCATACAAACCATTCAAACATAAAAGTCTCAAACATAAAATAATCTTAATCAAATACAAAGAGGTAAATTGTTTTTGAAAAATAATATTAAGTTTATACAAATCATTCAAACTTAAAAGTTATAAATCTCCAAAATCGTAATTGAAAAACACTAATTTAAAAAAAAAAAAAAAAAATCGGTCCAATCGGTTCGGTTCGGTAAACCGACCGATATTACTGAGAACTGACCGCTCCCAAGGATCAGTTCTCGGCTGAAAACCGTTTATCGAACCGAAATTTCGATTCGATGACTGGTCCGGACCGAAATTTCGGTTCCGATTCGGTTCGATCGATTTACCGAACCGTGCTCAGTCCTACGTGAGACGTCTTAAAAAATTCTTCATGGGAGATGGGACCTAGGCCTGACAGAATGGGTCAGTACCAATGGTCTCCGATGACTTGCATAGTCCCGCCCAAGCCCATATATTTACACTATATTGGATTAGGTTGGGCTGAGTTGAATTTTTTTAAACTAAATGAGTCAATCAATACTGAGTTTAAATGGATCATTAATGGACAACGAGCTCGGACTTGTGCTCGCTTAATTACACGCCTACTCGGATAAACAAATGATGGCTACAGTTTTTGTCCAGATTGAGAGACAATTTTAATTTTTTTGATAGTTATATCCATTTTCTAACTGATCCCTCACAATCATCCTTCAATTTTGGGCATGGGCATCAAAGGAAAATTCTAGGGTGTCGCTACGTTAGGTGTCACTAATACCACATTAGGTGGTATTACCACACAATGTGTATCACATTATATGGTATAACTCACATGTGACAGTACATGATCACATTGCATAGTATTAACCCCCACATCATGTAGTATTTATTTCAAATTAAGTGGTATTACCACGTAATGTGTGTCACATTCTATAGTATAAATTATACTCCTTATACCATACAATGTGATACACATTGTGTGATAATACCACCTAATGTGGTATTAGCGGCACCTAACGTAGCGGCACCCTAGAATCCTTGCAAAAAAGCAATTCCCAAAGTGCAAACTTTCATCTTCTCTTTTAATACTAATAAAATTTTGTTATTTTTATTTTCTTCTACATTTTTTCTTCTACTTTTACCCTTGGAGTTACAATTATATACGTAGTTATGTTTAAGTCTGAAAATCAATTCAGTTCAATCCTTGAATCTAATATTGGTAAAGTTTGTTTGAGCTTGACTCGCCAAGTATAGCAAATAACTTATAAACTTGAACCTTGACAACTTTGAATAAGAAAATAAATTACATATCAATATTAAGAAGGAAAAAATAATTTTTTTGGTACCACATGATAAGTCACATTGTAACTTTGATACACCTGAACGCAGTAATGTATATATGGTTACAGTAGCTTTTTATTGCAACGTTCATACCAAATCTATATACAACACCCCAAATTGTCTGCCTAGAATGAGCCATGAACATGCCTTGTGCCAAGTAAGTAAAATCACGTTGGAATTTGATTTACTCAACTATGTGTGTTTCCAACATGTAATTATATTTGAGCTTAATTTGATTGTTGATGAATTGAGTTCAAACAAGTTTTATCGAACTCGGGTAGTTATTAATATTTTCACTTTTTTTTTGTCGCTTTTTAGTTTATCAAACAATCAATAAATATTGCTCAACTTTCTTTGACGTGCATGAACCACAATTTTGAATGGACTTTTATCTAACAAATTAAATCGATCATCAAGTAAATTGATTTCATTTCGCATCATAATTACAATCCTACACTTAAACACAAAGAATTTTTCATTTTAAAATTTAAAATTGTTGGTTCACTTAAAACAAAATACCTTATTTAAAGTAAATAAAAAGAATCATAATTTCATGTGAATACTAATTAAATTAGATTTCTTCTGGTATGCTTTGGAGTACAGGCCTCCACAAACCCTGACATTTACCCTTCACTTGGCTCGCGGCTCGCAAAATATGCCTTCTGCGCATCAAATTGAGCCGCTGCTCCAATGATAAAGCTGCCGGCAAAGTCGAAGCGCGCCGAGCCGAGCTACGGCCATCTCTAATCGCCTCTAGCACTTGCTTTAGATTTTCTCTCTTCACCAAAATCTTCATCTGACTAGATCGCCGCCCGTCCTCCGCCGCTTCGCAGCAGCTAAACTGTGCAATCGCCTCCAAAATGTTGCTCGTGACTGCCTTCTGATTTCTTCCGACTCTCGAGAATCTCGATTCTCTTCTCGGCGATAATTTTTCGTCTGACATTTTCAGTTTCACGTTATTTTGCTCTGCGCTTCAATTTTATTCTGTACGGTTTTATGCTTTTCGATCTATGGAATTTTGTGAGGTTTTTATAGAGATTTGAATGCTTATGAATAATTTATTAGATACGCCAGTTCGGTTTACTACTTTAATTTGATTTAATAAAGAATTAAGTATGAGTTAATTTGAATATAAGTGTATTAATATAGTCTTTGACTTTTTGGAGAAGTGTCCTTTATGTTTGTTCACCTCCCTCTTCCAAAACACGGGAACTTTATTTTCTTTTTGAAAGCTAGTTTGATTAAAAGTTTAAAACTAATGTTCATTGTGAGAATCGACGAACTATTATAATTATTCCCAATTTTTCAAATGATGTGTAGGTCTAATGGAAAAAAGTTTAAGTACCACTGCATTAATTTTGAAAACGGGTTTGCTTTCATTTCCATTATCCTCAATAATGTTTTTTGTGATTCATTTTCGATGAGCTTTTGTGTACAAACATTATCAATTCTCTTAATGCTTATTAAAAACACTTATATTGATAGTCGGCTTATTTTTATAATTTGATAGTAAACAAAAATATTTTCTATTATAGTAATTTTGTAGTAGTGTAATTACCTTTTTTAGGGGGAAAAAAACTACCATCTCTATTTATTCTTTTTTTCTTTTGAAAAAGTCGTGACATTAAGATGGAGGGGTACTTGTGAATAAATGTGTGGACTAATATTCTAATCTAGATTATAAATTTTGTAGCCAACTAAGGCTATAAGCCTATAATTATAAATTAATGTTATCAATTCACCGACGTTTAACATGCAAATCCAAAATTTGCGGCGCGGATTAAATGAAACAAAGCAACACGTATAATCACCTTCTGCTGTATTAATTAGTTGAAAATAAAATAGGTGGCAAACCGTCGGGCATTCTTTGAGTGTTGGTTGAACCAAACAACGTTCGTTTGTTAAAATGGTTTAGGATATATGCTTACAGCCTGTGCCAACCATCTATTTACTAACAACTCAATTTAATCATTTCTTCTTTTCTTAAATATATATAGATAACCAGACGTTGATAATTATTATGGTGGCATTAATTAGTAATTTATGGGGAATCTCCGGTTAGGGTCCAAACAGTGCCAGCCCAATTCATCAGAGAAAAGAAAGTACCGGCCCAAGTGTTTACTGGAATATATAGTTTGATTGGCCTAATTGAAGTCATTTTTTTTTTGGTGGGGGCCTAATTGAAGTCATTAATGTTGGATTCCCTAACAAATATTAATTCACTTTAAGTAAACCTTTATACTAGTCAAACAAAACAGACACAAGATAGTTGGGCCTAATACATCAGCAGCATATTGGTCTAACTTGTATTGGAGCCCAAATAATTGTTAGCTGACCTGGGATATCTTTTTTCAGTTTTGATGGTTCTAGTTGAGCTGAGCTCTCTCTGTTTACTTCCGATTCCAACTCCTCAGAAGTTTGTAAAGGATAGAAATTAAGCAAAAAAGTACAAGGGTATTTTTCATCCTTTTTTTTTTAATCAAAACATCATGATTAACATAATTGCTTTTCTTAATGGGTGATTTATATTCAGAACCCCTGAGGTTTAATCATATTACAAGATATCCCCTGTAGTTTCAAAAATTACAAGGACACTCCCTGTGGTTTAAAAGTCTTGCAAAGACACCCCTTGTAACTTGTAAGAATGTTTACAAAAAACACCCTATAAGGGGTGTCCTCATAATTTTTAAAACTATAAGAGTTTCCTTATAATATGATTAAACCTTAGGGGGTTTGAGTGTAAATCACCATTTCAAAAATATTATATATGCATAAATCTTCTTGATTTGACATTTCTAACAATTCAAAATAAATAAAATTCACATCATTAACTTAACAATGATCAACACAAGTTTGTTCAAGTATACACATCATTCAAAAACTAATTCAAACATATTTTCAGATGCTCAAACCAACTAGTCTATTAATTTTTTAAAATAATACATTCATCATCAATTATTATATCAGAAATTATGTCAATAACTGTTGAAGTCAAAAAAAATTACAAATAATAAATCATTATCAAACACCAATAGTACTAATTAGAGAAAAATTCACATTAATGTAAGTTGAACACATGATCTCTTTGTCTTATTAATTAGATTACTAATATTCATCGGCACGCGTTCCCTCATGTTTAAACTTTTTTTCTTTTGGCACAAAAAACAAAAATCTTTTTAGGGTTTGATTCAAATAGAAAATAAAAGATAAATTTTATTAGTGTGTGTAACAAGATAAAAGAATAAAGTTAAAATATTCCTACATAATTAGATAACTTTAGATATTAAAGGTAATATGAAAATAAATAAATAAAAAATGCATGGTATCACTGACATGAGTAGTAGTATCATCTTCATCTTCATCAAACTTTTTGTTTTTTGAAGCACGAAAAAGAAATTGGCAAAAAAGTAAAATTTAATTTTTTTAAAAAAAAATGTAATTGGAGAGATAAAGAAGTTGATAAAGAAGTTAATAAATTACATTGTTTAAGTTAATTTTAAAGTTAAGGACAAATTCGAAATATCAAATAAGTTGTTACACCATAACATTAATTAAGATTAAAAAAGTAAAAGATAAAAAGTGTCATGGAAAAAGTGAAGAAGTTAAAAAATTACATTAAAAAACTATTTTAAATATTAAGAACAAAATAGGAAACCAAAAAAATGCTACATCATAACATGACTTTCCTTTATAAATAGTATAGATACAATATATATTACATACACTAAATAATAGCAACACAAAAATCACTAAAGAAATATTTCTTTTTTTATAAAATAAAAAATCACCATAACCCAATAGAATCCTCCAAACCTCATTACCAAACTGAAACCTTCGAAACAAACCAAACAGACCCAAACCTTTCCCAATCAAAAACATTATGTTCTATTTCATAAAAAGTGTCATGGAAAAAGTGAAGAAGTTAAAAAATTATATTAAGAACAAAATAGGAAAATAAAAAAATGCTACATCATAACATGACTTTCCTTTATAAATAGTATAGATACAATATATATTACGTACACTAAATAATAGTAACACAAAAATCACTATAGAAATATTTATTTTACCTTTCCCAATCAAAAACATTATGTTCTATTTCATAATAATCTATCATATCTATAAATAAGATCAACATACCATGCTTCTACAGGAAATTTTTTGTCCAGATCTACTCATTCAATTACATGGCCGATGTATATTACTTGTTTTATGATTGATTATTCTTCTAAGAGTTTCATCTTATCCGGTCTCCATATAGTTACTTTGAATTCGACCGAACCCAATTTAGATTAGAATTTCCTTACTTCTACATGCCAGTTTGATTTTGATTTTCTAGAAATTTCAGTATCTTCACGAAAAGTCGACTTGGAGTTGACCCCACATACCTCCCCTGCAATGCCCCATTTATAATAAACAAAAAAGAGGGCACTTTTACAACATCAAAATCTCTCAAAATCTGCATGAAACAATCACTTTCATCACAAAAAATCTTTCCAAACACAACCTTACCAACCATCAGCTGGCTTGAAAGTTTGAGCACACTAGGGTATATTTTGACACAAGGATTACAATTCCTCATGCCTACAAAAAGCACAATCAGCTTCTCAACTCTTATTAGCTTCTCCAAATGTCCCACACAGTGCAACTGAACTATATGAGAAAAATGATTATTTCCATAGTACAATATGTTAGCTTCAAGCTTTTCCGGACGAAAACCAGCTTCTTCATGAACTTTCTCTCCATTTTTGTAGAAGACAAAATATGGGTACTTTTCGATTTGTTCTTTCCTGCATAATTGAATGGTTTTCTCTGATTCATTAGACATAACAAGAAGAAACTTGACCTGATCATTTGATTCTTTGGATTTTTTCTCCATGAATTTTATAATTTTAGCATTGTACATTGAATGAATAGAAGAAAAATGAGAAATCACTAGTTTTTCATTTGAAAATTGAAGAACCTCATAGTACTCTTCCATGCAATGAATTTCTTGAATCTTTTCACTACTTTCTGTTTTTAATTTGTGATCAAGATAGGCCCTTTCTCTCATTGAGTAATTTGCTTGGGATTTAAGAGATGAAATAAGTCTAGTTTTACTAATGAGAGGGAGATAAGCAAATGTACAAGAAGATGAACTAACGGAGTACTATTTCTTGAAGAAAATGGATGCATAAGAATAAGATGAGCACAAAGATATTGTAGCCATGAACCTTTTTTTTTTTTGAAGAAGAAGAAGATAATTATGGAGTTAGAAAAATGTGTGAATATATATATATATATATATATATATATATATATATATATATATATATATATATATATATATGAGGAGACGAAGTTTGGGGATATACAACAACTAATGTATATACTTTTATTATAATTTTGCTCGAATTTGCACATAATAGATTAGCAGCCAACTCAAATCATATTGGGCTAGAATAATAGCAAGTGCCAAACGAACAAGGCTTTAATTTTTGTTTACTGATTTTGCCTAACTTAATTAGGTTTATAAAATGAATACATTTAAGAATAATGCCCTAGGTCCAACAAATGTTATTAATAATGCTGCGAATTGATGCTACTGAATTACGACCATACTTTTATTATATAGAGTTTATATAATTTTTAATATTATAAATAATTATGATAGTAGCTAAAAGCCTGAAACATAAATTGCGCACGTTTTTTATTTTCTGAAATAAATTTATCCTCTCTCAATTTTTTCAAACTATTTTCTCATAAGACAAACAAACAATAATTTTCTTATCTATAAAATAAAACTTACACAAACTCTACTTGAATTTGACATAAAATACTTTATCTCGTACACAATGTATCTCATATATTAGACATGATTTGAGTAGGGTGTAATCGAGTTGAGTTTGAATTTTTTCGAGCTTCAAATTTTGTGTTTGAGCTTGGTTTTTTGTTAAACGAGTCGAGCTCAATAGAGCATTTTTTGATCAAGCTCGGTCGATTATCAAGTAGCTTGATATTTATCGAACGAAAAATGACGTTCAAGCTTGTTTGATTAGTGTGACAAAGCCGAGTTCAAAAGAGCATTTATCGAAGGATCTTGAGTTGAGTATCAAGTAACTTTATTGGATTTTCAGCCATAAATTTGACATAAAATCTTAGGAGTATATATTACACATACAACCTAAACTCTTACCAAAAAAAAATATACACCTACTTTATTTCTCAAATCACCTCCCAACACTCAATCAAACTACATTACACAAATTAAGATTATTTTATAAAACTCGATTACTCTCTCAAACACCAAACATATAAACCTAATATAATCTCTCACTGATGCCGTAACAACCCAAGGGTAATTATGGCCCAAAGTTGTTAAGTAAATGGCAAACCAGTATCACTTAAAGAAAGACACATGTGAGATCAACGAACTGATGAAATTAATTTAATTAATTAGGCAATAAACTTCACTCATTTTCTGCGCACTGGAAATTGTTAAAAGAAGATTCATCTAAATTAATCGTTTCACATTATCATTTACATTTAATTCATCAACCTTGCTTTTTTTTCTTTTTTTTCCCTTTTTTAATAAATCAATATTTCATTGCTTCTAAATAACATATAAAAAGTTCAACGGGATCAAAAAGGCTTAATCCCACTTTGCACCCTAGAAATGCATCAGTTTGGCACTTTGCACCCTCGAAAAAAATCAATCCCACTTTGCACCCTCAAAACATATATTGTCTTTCACTTTGCACCCTAGGTGAATATTAGGCCAAAAAGCAGGGGTATTTTTGTCACTCCATTAAAAAATCAACATATATTTCCTCCAAAATGTACTAATGTGAGATTCATGTGCAATTAAGAGTAAATTGACAATTGCCCATTAAATAACTCCGAAAAAAACATAAAAGATATTGAGACGTCACATGTTAATATAAATTTGAATTTAGGGTTTTAATGTTTTAATTCATGTGCAGTTAAGAGTAAAATTGATAATTATCCATTAAAACAACTCCGAGAAAAACATTAAAAAAAAATGAGATGTCACATGTTGTAAATATAAATTTAAAAAGAACGATATCAAATGATATTTTTGCCCATGTTGGAGTTTAGGGATCCTAATGTTATTTAAATGCACAAAGCTCTAATATATATATATCGTTACATAGACCTTCATATATTATATTTCGTATGGAACATAATTTTAACCAACTACGTTAAATTTTTAGCTCACTACAAGAAAAACGTAAAATTTGTCGCGGCTTGGGACCGAAACATTTCGTCGAAAAATATCGTGTCGGAATTTTTTTTGATGAATTTTCGAGTGACAAGTATTTTCGATGGTCGTTTGGCGCCATATAATTACTTATACTCCACCACTTTACTGTAAAAACAAGACTATGTTTTATTTATGTATTGATATTATATTTTCTTATTTCAAGTTATATAAATAATTATTTAGAATAATATTTTATATTAGGTCGAGTTAAGAGTAGTAAATTATTCATTTAACTGCCCTAAAAAGGATTTTTTCCAGAGTTATTTTAATGGATAATTTTTCAATTATACTATTAATATTACATATATGTCACATTATTATATTTTGGAGGGAATATGTGTTGATTTTTTAAGAGAGTGGCGAAAATACCCTTGTCTTTTGGCTTGAAATTCATCCAGGGTGCAAAGTGAAATACAATATATGTTTTGAGGGTGCAAAGTGGGATTTATTGGGTGCAAAGTGCCAAATTGATACATTTGCAGGGTGCAAAGTGGAATTAAGCCGATCAAAAATGAAAAACCACCATCACAAGAAACACTACAAAAAATAAGATCTGAATGAATCCTCGCCAACCAACTCGACCAATTTGAAGAAAAGACCCAAGCGACAATTTTAGGAGCCCCAATCAACTTTGCTTTCCATTGTGCTTTTATTAATAATTTCTAACTTAAAAAATTTTAGTGCGTCTCTTTATCATAAATATCTACTCCCATCAAAGCCAAAGGTTGCAAGTACAGTATACGGCTATATTTTATTTATATTAGTATAAATCTAACTCTAAAAAAGTTTTATGAATATTGAATTGTTCAGGCTAAAACACTTTTGAGAAACACTACTAGTCTAATATAAATGTTCAATAATGTCAAAATTGGAGGTACTGTTTTTATATCATTGTTGGTGGGAGATCCAAAATAAAGAGTAGAAAAAAGAAAGACATTGATATTTTATGAGAAAGCAAACGGAGAAAACAGAGCAAATAACACATGCCCAGACAAATAAACAAAAATTCATGACAGTTCATTCTCTTGCCACGAGGCATGTGTCTCCTCATCTTTCCACAAGCTTAAACCCTTCCTTGCACTCTCTTTCAATCCAAATACATCTACCAGATCCAAATCCAGATGCATTCATGCCTCAAATTTAAATTGATTTACAGGACCAAAGTGCTACATTTTGAAAATTACACCTTCTGTTCCTAATTTTTCAAAATATATGCAATTTTAGACTTATCGTCCTTGAACCAAAATGGCTAAACAACCACGACTGCAAAAAAAAGTTTAATGAATCTAAAAGAAGGCGATAGGAATGAGTGGAAAAATAATAAAAAATTTGAAACCAATTGTACTACGGAAATAATCAACAACTAATTTGAATTACTTTAATCTGAAATCAACAGCATGAAATCTGGTATAAGCTGTCACATATGTAGAGAGAGAGGAGCTCAACAAGAATAATACACATGCCAGCTGAATAATTTATTTACAATACTGAAATCCTGCTAACCGCTATGTATACTTTCAACAATAATTTATACCTGTATTTAAATATTCACTGGGGATCTTTCCCGTCATTAACTTAATATATAGAAAGAAATGAAAAGAAAAGAAAAGATCTTTTTTCATTTCATGGTGGTACAGATTAATACACAAGAATCCCATAAAAGGTAAAGAACGATGTTAAAAAAAGGGTCATATTTCAATAAGTTTCTCTTTATGTTCTGAAAAACAATCTTCTCTTCAAATTAAACAAACTTTACTTTAATTTTGACATGGAGTGACAAACATATCTTTTTACCCTACTTAAATCTCTTATTTTCATAATCTCTAAAATAACCCCTACCGATTTCCTAACCTACTTTACAATTCATGTTTCATCTCATAAAATTCAAACAAACAATTTTCATCAAATACACTAAATCGAAGACATCTTAAAAGGTCCTTCAAATCTCTAAAAACACTCATAGGAAATCATAACAATCAGAGGCCCATTGAATCTAAATAAAAAATAACAAAAAGTCATGTGAATCATATGGATCTACTGCACCTTTACAACAAAGAAAAGCATAGAGATCTGTTCAAATGTAAATTATTCAACCATCCATATGCATAGCACATGTCCCTGATTCCACAAAAGATATAATGAATTTAAACAAAGGAAGAGAATCTATGCACTCAAAGCACTACATTTCAATTAAGTGTGTTTACTACAATGGTCACCTAGTGCCGTAATAGACTCACATTTTCACCAACTAAAAAAGATGACACTTTTCATAAATCATGCACTAAAATATTGACTTTCACATCTTTTAGCCTCAAAATTCATATTACTTTATGCCATTCCAGGAACAAATTCCCACTCCCTCAACAATTAATGGCACAAGATATACAAGAGAAAGAAGATTTGTTTTTTGCAAGCGTATAAAGGCTGTTTCTATAAGACAAAGAACCACAATTGGACCTCACATGACTGATGACTCGTCTACTTGTAACATACTATGCCAAACAGCTAACTACATCACGTGCCATGTCCACTCAATAACTTATCAAGGAAAAAAAGACAGTTTACTGAAATACTCTACCATTACATGCCAGCATTATTAAAATTAGTGGTCCAACATAAAATTCAAGAATTATGACCAACTCAACATAAAAACACAAGGAAGATGGTAACAAAAGTAAAATAAAGAAAGGAACTTTAGGACATTATTATCTACTTAGCAATCAGTGCTGCAACAGACTACATTTTCAGCAAAAATGACAAGATAATATTGAGAGACTTTACTACTAGATAGAGTCCTTATTAAATTTCTAAGAAAATTCCTCATACATAAGACAATTAAGGTGGTCCAACTCAATCTATTATTCTACTTCCAAGCCTCCAACATTAACAACAAATAAATTAGATTAAAAAAGCACAATTCCAATTGTATTCTACAAAACCATCAAAATTATCACCACTCTAGAAAAGCATAGGAAAAAGAAGTTATTAAAATAAACCCAATAATAAGCAACAAAATAGAAAACATCAATAAACAAGAAAGAAACCAAACTCGAAGAAATTAAATCCACCTCCACGGGTGACAACAAACTATCTTCTAATCAGATGACTTACTCTCAGGCTTTCTGCAGAGTATCATGTGCATCGGACTAAAAATACCAGTCTCTCCACCTTTAGTCAGATAATCAGCGGTCACAAAAAGCATCTCGTGAACATCCACGGTACCCTTCGGCGCAATCCCCAACCACGAGAGCACCATAACTACAATGTGGTTCCTCCAGTAGGCGATCCGACCCATTTTCAACCGGGTCCACCACGGGTTAGATGGTGGTTTAGCCAAATCCTTTTCCTGAACAACTTCAAACCCTACCTTCTTCGCCACTTCAGATATGTCGCTATAGCTACGTAGCCCCGGCAAAGCATCTCCCCTCTCGATTCCCTGTATAACCTCCACGTGCTCCGGGTCTTCCCCACGGTACAATTCAGTGGTAACCCACTCGTAGGACACGTACAGAGATCCGGGCTTTAGAACCCTGTAGATCTCGCTATAAACCTCCTCGAGCTTGGGCGCGTGACAGGTGGCCTCGATGGAGTAAGCCCCATCGAAAGTGTTGCTCTCGAACGGCATCTCTAGAAAATTACCGCATACGACTTCGCACAGTTTATCGAGTCCGGCCTTTTTGTTGTGCATACGGGCCCGTTGCACCTGGTACTCGTTGATTGTAATTCCGACAACATTTGCACCGGAATGGGCCGCGATCGCACGCATCGGGCCCCCGACACCACATCCCGCGTCTAGGATTTTAGCTCCCGGCTTCACATTCAACAGATCTACGGCCATTTCTTCGTGGATGCGAGTGGCGTCTTTGTGTGATTTTCCGGGAATCGAAGGGGAGAAATGGAAGGATTGACCCCAACCCCACTCGTAAATGTCGGTGACGAGATTGTAGAAGGTGTCTACGAAAGCGGGAACTTTTTCCGTGGTTTCGATTTCTTTGGGGCGGAGGAAGAAGGACCAGTACTGTTTGTAGTTGTCCTGTACGTTTTCTTTGGCGATTGAACCACCGGAGAGGTGGACGGCGTGTTTGCCTTTTCGTTCGGCGGAACCGAGGATGCAGACGAACCAGTAAAGGCCGCCGGCTAAAAGGGAGGCGGTGCAGAAGAGGGTTAGAGAATCCATTGATGATTGATGTGGAAAGAGGAGGAGAGTGTGGGGAGTGTGAATTAGAGTGAAACTGAGAGAGCTATATTGTGTAGAAAGGGGGGCCGGGTGTTTATTGTGTGAATATTCGGTGTACTGGGTGATTTGAGTAGTGTCAATCACGTTGTGACACGTCAGTTTCATAATGAGCTTTAAGATCTGTGATTATCATTATTTTTATGCATATGTTCATGTTAACACTATGTCAAACATTACAAATGTTAATAATAATATAAATAAAATGAGGTTTCTTTTGTGTTCAAAAAGTGTATTAAGGTAAGCAAGATATTCTAGCAAATTTTGAGTGAATATTTGAATTTTTTGACTTACGGTACAATTTTCTTTCCTTTTCTCTAATATAAATAAATGTAATTGATTTGCATATGTCTCTCTATTAAAATTAGTTGTCATAATGTTTGCTTCTAGAAATATCTCAAAATAGGACAATGACAATTTGCTTCTACAGATATTTGGAAAAAAATTTATTGCGTGCTTATTTTATACTTTTATCATTAAAAAACTTAATTTAATGTCTAATCATCTAAATAATCAACTCAGCTTCGGACTTTTATTTTTCTTCTAACAAAACAAACCCCCTCATCATACTAATTACTACTAACAACTAATGATCTTTCAGAAATAAAATTGTAATTGAAGTAATTAGTAGCAAATATTCTATAATCTATAATATTTCTTTTCTTTACCATGATTATCCTATTTGTATCTTTATTTATAGGATAAATTATGAATACCCCCTTAGGTAAGGTCTAATTACAAAAATTCTCCTCATATATTGGGTATTACAAAAAATTTCCTCGGATTTGTCACCTTCTCACAATTAACCCCTTGTTCCTAAAATGTTCCAATTTTGCCCTTGAAATTTATTTGTAATGTATAATATGTTATAAATTTTAATTATATCTTGTAAATTATAAAAATAATAATCATATATTTACCACAAAAATAATTGATATAATTTATAATTTTCCATAAATTACAATAAATATTTCAATTTATAATACAATATAAACTTTAATAAATTAAAATATCTTATTTATAATACAATATAATTTATTAAATTTACTAATTTATAAAATAAATTCATTTAACCAGAGTGTAAACAATTCATATTTATAAAATATATTATTAAAATTCTATTTAATTTAATATTTTACAATTTAAATTGCTAATAAATATATAAATACCTTTTTTTTTCAATATTTATTAAAATTTATGGGCAATTATAAATTATCAATTATTCTGGTAGTAAATATATAATTATCTCTTTTAATTTATAAAATATAATAATTAGATCACAAGTTTTAATATTTATAAAACATTATAAACAATACAAATAACACCCAATGGCAAAATTTGAACATTTCAGGGACAAGGGGTTAATTATAAGAAGGTGACAAACCTAAGAATTTTTTTTTAATATCTAATACGTGGAGGTAATTTTTGTAATTAGGCCTTACCTAAGGGGTATTTGTAATTTACACTTATTTATATTATGAAAATCGACCAAACTCTTCTAGAAGAGTTCTTCTCTATCACTCCCTCCTTGAGCTGAACGAATTGTGAACTTATATAGTACTTACACATGGAATAAATTTTTGATCGTTTTCATCGAAAAGATTAATTTTTCTTTTTTTAATAAATAAAAATAAAAATAAAATGTCATTTTAAAACTCTTTATTGGCCTTCATAGTTTCTCATATTTCTTGTATCCAAAAAATTCTCAGTATTTTATTGATCAAAACATTCTTCAAAAACAAAATTTTGATCGGTGGATTTACTTCTCACAGTCCAAATAAACAGATTCAAAAGTTCAATAGACCGAATGCAGCCATTTCTTCCCCATAATTTATCCATTATTATTAGGGGAGGAAAATATTATTTACTTGCGGTTGCCGGTTGTGGGACTTGGTGGTCATGTTAATGGATATTTTCCTTTTTCAATTAATTGGGTTGGAATATTTATTAAAAAAAAAAAGATTGGGTTGGAATCATTGTTTGAAACGTTTGTCTTTTTGTGAAGAAAAGAATAAATGTAAATTAAATGGGGTTGACGGGTGATGGGACATACTGATCCGATTCAGTCGATTGCACTTCAAACTTTATTTTTTTTTCTTTTTTTTTTTCCCTTTTTTTACTAGCTTATTTTCTTACTATGCATAAATCTAAATATTTTATTGCAATTAACTCAAAATAAATTACATGTATTTTGATCATTCTAATTTTCACGTGTGAATACATGTTTACAACATTAAAAGTATTAGTAAAGGTATTATTCAATCAAAACGAATATTTCATATATCTTTTTCATCATGTGATATAGACAAAATAAAACTATTTTATTTTCTCTTTTTTTTTTTTTAAAGTTTCAGTTTCAATTTAACTCAATTTGAAGAATATTTCTTTGACGAAATGATAAATATATCTAAAATATTTTTTTTTATTAAAATACGAAGTCAAATTGATTGAATTTGAATCCAATATCTCTTGATAATTGAACATAATTTCAACTTTTTCCTATAGACTAGAATCTCATTAATTCATGATCACATAATAAAATTCAAATGAGAGGTTCACGATAAAAAAATGTATTATTATTAAAAAGAGAAAAATTCAACATTTAATTTTTTTTCCCTAAGAGTTTAATCCTCTTCAAGGCACGTTCAACACATTAAATAAAATCATCTCTTAATTTATAATGATTAACCTCTTTCACTATCTCTTTCACTATCTATCAATAGATTGATATGGACTATAGTACATATCAAGTTAGGCTCAACCTAAGCCACTAAATAAAAAGAGAGAAAAAAGAAAGTTTCGGAACTATTTCTATAGTTGAATTAAATGAAATAAGTTGTTGAACTTTTCCAGATGCTCTTTTTAAAATTGACAAGAGTTTTTTTATTTTTCTTCTTCTTCTTCTGCATTTTCAGGTCATTTTCGTATATAAAATTGTGAAGAGAGAATTTCACTTTTAATACCATAACTCAACCTACTTTAGTGATTTGATACCACAACTTTTTCTCCCGACACATTTGATACCATAACTCAATCAACTTGACACATTTGATACTTCCGTCAAATTGGAAACGGAATTGTCACGTGATTGTCACGTGGCCGTTAAAACTTTGCACATTTGATACCATAACTTATGTTGACCGATAATTTTACCCCATAACATTTCAGGTTACCAAAAAAGCCCCACATCTCTAAATTTAGTGACGATTTTAGTCCACATTGTTGCAAAATTTCCAAATTGACTCGAATAAGACCACGTGCTGACCAATTTAGAACTGTACACATTTGATACCATTACTTATGTTGACTGATAATTTTACCCCATAACATTTCAGGTTACCAAAAAAGCCCCACATCTCCAAATTTAGTGACGATTTTAGTCCACATTGTTGCCGAATTTCCAAATTGACTCGAATAAGACCACGTGCTGACCAATTTAGAAAATTTTACTTATTTTATTTAAATAACTAATTTAATTTATAAACAATATTAATAAATTAAATAATACATTAACATAACTATCACCAAAATTAATAAAACATATTCTTTTTAAAAATAAAATTTATATAATAGAATTAATCTATTTAATATTTATTAAAATAATTAATTATATAATTAAAAACTATTTAATATTTATTAAAATACTAAATAATAAATAATTATAATTTAATAAAAAAATCCCAACCCCACCCCACCCAACCCAACCCACCCCTCCCCCTACCCCCAGATTCCCAGGCCGCCGCCGGCCTGGGTCTTCTGTATAGGGCTGAGCGTTCGGTAAAAACCGAACCGGACCGAACTTCGGTTTTTTTTCGGTTCGGTCCAACTCAGACCGTGGACCGTTTGCCGAACCGAAAATTTTGGTTCGGTTCGGTAAAAAACCGAACGGTCCGGTTCGGTCCAAAAAAACCGTTTTTTTTTTCTCCCTTTTTGCACAAAATCAGTAGCAAAATCTTTGTTCATAAAAAACCTTCATCTTCATAAAAAATTACCTTCATCTTCATAAATGTCATTTATACACACAAAATCTTCATCTTCATAAAAAATACACCCAAAACACAAAATTCTCTTTACTTGTCACAAGTTGTTCAAGACATTAGAAAATCCATGTTCAAGACATTAGAAAATTACCTGGAGAAGGCTTGAACAGGCGGGCGGCAGCGGAGGTGAACAGGCGGCAGTTGGAGGCGGGTGGGCGGAGGTTCTTCTTAGTTCTTAGGGTTTTTGAGAGAATAGGAGTGAAGAGATAATTGGATTTGGTTTTGGGTATGGTAATTGATTAATTGTGTTCGGTTTTTGGGTATTTGATACTGAAAATGGATTATGGGTACTGAAAATTTTAAAAAAAAAAAAAATTCGGTAAAACCGGTTCGGTTCGGTAAACCGACCGGTTTTACCGAAAACCGAAAGAAAGCTGGTTTGGTTCTGGGGGAAGAACCGTTTACCGGACCGAAAATTCGGTCCGGTAAACGGTCCGGACCGAATTTTCGGTTCCGGTTCGGTCCGGTCGGTAAACCGGACCGCGCTCAGCCCTACTTCTGTCCCAGGCCACCGCCGGCCTGGGACCGAAGATCCCAGGCCGGCAGTGGCCTGGGATCGAAGAACCCAGGCCGGCGGTGGCCTGGGACAGAAGACCCAGGCCGTCGGCGGCCTGGGAATCGGGGGGTAGGGGGGAAGGCTGGGGAGGTGGTGGGTGGGGTGGGGATTTTTTTTTTAAATTAAAATTATTTATTATTTAATATTTTAATAAATATTAAATAGTTTTAAATTATATAATTTATTATTTTAATAAATATTAAATATATTAATTCTATTATATAAAATTAATATTTAAAAAGAATATATTTTCTTAATTTTGGTATGTTAATGTATTATTTAATTTATTAATATTGTTTATAAATTAAATTAGTTATTTAAATAAAATAAGTAAAATTTTCTAAATTGGTCAGCATGTGGTCTTATTCGAGTCAATTTGGAAATTTGGCAACAATATGGACTAAAATCGTCACTAAATTTGGAGATGTGGGGCTTTTTTGGTAACCTGAAATGTTATGGGGTAAAATTATCAGTCAACATAAGTAATGGTATCAAATGTGTAAAGTTCTAAATTGGTCAGCACGTGGTCTTATTCGAGTTAATTTGGAAATTTTGCAACAATGTGGACTAAAATCGTCACTAAATTTAGAGATGTGGGGCTTTTTTGGTAACCTGAAATGTTATGGGGTAAAATTATCAGTCAACATAAGTTATGGTATCAAATGTGCAAAGTTTTAACGGCCACGTGACAATCACGTGACAATTCTGTTTCCAATTTGACGGAAGTATCAAATGTGTCGAGTTGATTTGAGTTATGGTATCAAATGTATCGGGAGAAAAAATTGTGGTATCAAATCCCTAAAGTAGGTTGAGTTATGGTATCAGAAGTGAAATTCTCTCAAATTGTGAATGCCAGGTTGGTGCCAGTCTGTGAAATATTGGCTAAATACCCTAGCTAGATCTCTTAAGGCAAAAATTCAATTTGGGTACCATAGAATAGGGCAATTTTCAATTTTCATACCAAAAGTCCAGAAATAACACCAGTTCCTACTCAGTCGTTTCAAAAAAGGCACTTCCGTTAATTTTCTTAACGTTTCTGCCACGTGTCCGTTAAGTCTTCGTTGATAGAAATAGTGTCCTGCAAGCCAGCTGTATGGCTAGCATTAATTGTAATTAATGAGGAACTATTCAATTTAGATTAATAAATGCACTTTTATTAAATGGTCAACTTTATCTTATGTAATATTTGTCTACGCATAAGGATAGAAGTCCTTAGATCACAAGGCTATGGGACAACCCGTGGACTGATCTCTAAGGCCGTGATCTAAAACATATTCAAGAGTCGTAGAATCCAATCGAGATAGGACATCGTTGGATTCGGTTAGACTCTCACTGTTGTGTATACTCCGATGAACTGGAGGACGCTGGGGTCCACGAGCGTGACTGGGATGGTCGATACACATAAGTGGGTGGCTTGCTGGGATGGCAAGTGCACTGAATACCCCAATTAGGAAACAACTCACCATGGAAGCGGTAGTCGCATATCGGGGTTGAAGTTATTCCAATTTACAATAGTATACGAGGAACGATCCCTAACAACTTGAGATGATAGGGTTTATCTGATGCGAGAACATCTATACTTTGATATAAGTTCCGACTGACTGGGGATAGCCAGAAAGTTTCTGTGGACTCATGTTGGGTATAGAAGAACTCGCATGCAGATTCATATCATCAACAAAGGATCCATTGACCCGACTTGATAGGTTGGGAAATTCCCCTATGGATTTCTGTGAGAAATTAATTCTGGTAAAATCCTTGGCCAAGGTAACTGACGACTTTATGTAAGTAGCTCATAAAGATTAAGTCAAAGAGAATTTATTTCGAGACCAGAGTACATAAGGTCAAGACAAAAGAAAAAGGGAATCCGATAAAAGACCATACCCTTAAGTCTCGACTGGGAGATTGATCGATGGAGAGATTTTGTCGTATATGGAAATTGTAAATGATAAAAGGTTCACTGAATTAATTCACCAGTGATTGGGCTCCATGGGCTTGTGACTGGACATCGACCGTGGAGTGTGGGAGAATTCCCAAATTAGCAGGGGTGCTAATTTTGGAATGATTAATCGACAGAGTGTTCGATTAATTTAGAGTATTAATTGCTCGAGTAATTAAATAATATTTAATTACAACCCACGGCCAATTATGTGGTGAACCTACGGGGGCATACACAATACACAAGTAGCGAAAGCGAGGAAACAAGAACGAACCAGTCGACTGGGTCGACTGGGTCAAAATCGACTGGGTCGATTAAATGGGTGGGTCGACTGGGTCGACCCATATAGAACGAAAATGGATCCAATTGGAATTGGATCAAGATTATAAATTAAATTGGAATTTAATTTATGAGTAAATTAATTAATTAGGATTTAATTAATTAATGGAATAATTAATTTAATTAGACTTGGAGTTTAATTAATTAATTGGGAGATGATTTAATTAATTGGGCTATTTAATTGGGAGATTAAATAAAGCCCTGAAAGATTAATTAATATGGGCCATGAATTAATTAGAAGACTTAGTCTTCTAATTAAAGAAGGCCATGGCCCATGTAGGAGAGAGAAGACCTAGTCCTAATAGGACTAGGATAGAAAGAAAACTATTAATAGCTTTCTTCTAGTTATTTTTCACACAACTCCTTAAGCAAAAATTGAGCAAAGCAAAAACTCTCTCCCTCTCCCTACCAGATCGGCCGAACCACTTCTTCCCTGTGGAAGAATTTTTCGTCTTCGTTTTTGTTCCCAAATCGTTCCTAAAACCTAGATATTAATATAGCCTATGTTCTAGTCGATTAGGTATATTAATTTTCGTGATATTGTGGTGTATCAACTCGTAGAGGCGCAACACGTGGGGCGCTACCAAAAGGTGTGGGTCGATCAACCGGGGTCAGAATTCAGAGCTCATATTGCTAGCCTAGGATTTGCAAGGAGACAGGTATAAACGAGAAAACTTATACTGTCATTTATTTATATTTATATATATACAACTAGAGAATATCCTGGCAAGATTCTTTAAGAGGCCCTAGAAATTTTTATATTCCGCTGTGCCTAGGGCTGTTTTTCTTACCGAATCCCAACATTCGTGGGCGGGCTGAGCACGTTGGTCGGATTCTGCCCGTTGGAACATAAAATTCAATTTTGGTACCATAGAACTGGACAAATTTCATTTTTCATACCAAATTTCGTTATATTTTTCTTTTTTTGAAATGGTTGTGGTGATATTTTTGAATTGGTTTGTTCTAGAGTAGACTAGTAGTCATGTTACTCTTTTTTTCATTTCATTTTAACAATAAGCTAAAAAAAAAGTTTAATTTGCACAATTTAAAATTTACAACTTAGATTCCCGGAACTCCCGAACCCGTCCCGAAATCCCGAAATTAAATCGGGTACCCGAAACCCACGGGACCTTGGTTGATCTACCGGGTTTCGGGACTTAAATTTGAAATCTCGAAACCCGAAATCCCGTCCCGAAATACCCGAATTCCCGAAAATCAGTCCCGATCCCACCCTACGATCGCCGGCTCTGGTGGCTTTTGGTCGGAATTGGTTGAGGGTTTATGTTCCCCTTGTCGTGGAGAACTAGTACATATAAAGATCTTTTCAATCCTTTGAGTAATCTATTCGAATTTTGAGTTCTAATTTTCGAATTGTAGTCAAATTTTTCGAAATTTCAAATCGTGATTTCTTCTTCGATTCTTAACCAAACTTCGTAATTCTTGTTGCATTAGTTTCCTTTGACCGTGGCATCATTTTCCATAGGTTTATTGTAGCTGCCATAGAAGGTTGAGCTCCGCCCAAGTGGCTGCCATAGACGGTTGAGCTCCGCCCATGACAAGAGGAACAAAAATCTTCAACCAATTTCGACAAACGGCCACCGGAACCCGGCGATCGTCCATAGAAAGAAGAAGGCAATAATTGCAAAAACAACCTGCTCAATTTTAAATAATTGCATTTCCCCCCTATTTTGAAACGGCGGAGTGAGAATTGGTATGATTTTTGGACTTTTGGTATGAAAATTGAAAATTCCCCAATTCTACGGTACCAAAATTGAACGGGCAGATTAGTGCCCCACGTGCCCCTCACATGCACTTAACGGAGGAGACTAAACGGTCGTGGCAAAACTTAACGGATGTATGATTTTTGAACTTTTGGTATTAAAAATGAAATTTCCCCAATTCTATGGTACCAAAATTGAATTTTAGCCGATCTCTTAATAAAGAAAAATCATTTAGTTGAAAGGAAAGTTCTTGCGTACTGAACAAATTCCACTAATCAGCTCAGCTGCAATTGTAATTGTAAGTTTAAACTTTAAATTTTATTCACAAGGACTTATAGGCTAATTTAAGTAAGGCATCCCTATATTGTGGTTGGGTTGGGCTATCATGTAATTGGGCCGCACAACAATAAATTAGGTCGGTTAATTCTTGATAATGATGGGCTTCATATCATTCATCGGAGGCAGATTAGTACAATACTGACTAAAACTAAAAGCCACATAATGTTGACATGTTGTATTTCTAAATTTTACCAATTACAATTACATAAGAGTTAATCACACTTTTCGACCATATTATGGAAAAACCTTTAAAAATTTTTGTAGTAAATTTGTCAATCTTATCAATGTAGTGTAATATTCTTCTCTTTTAAATTTTTCATAGTATTCTCATCAATGTCTCTTATAAATCCAAAATACATTCTAAAATGGATGAAAATTGATGTATTTAAGATTTAAGAGGGACAAATGTGTTACACTACATGAATGAGAGGGATGAATTTACTACAAATTTTTTTTGAGGAACGAATCTATAAAAATTGACCCATAAGAAGGACGAAAAATGCGATTCACTCATAACATAATTAGGACTACAACCGTTAAGATTTTATCTAATTCGAGATTTGATGAACCTAGACTAAAGAAATTTGTAAATCAAAAGATATAAAAAAAATATAGATTTTGGTTTTGTGCCGACACGTTTGCTCGATATATTTTAGTTAGAGCGGAACTTAAGATATTTTCTCAAAAAAGAAAGTTTAAAATATGAATAGCAAAGTGAAACGTGGAACATTTTTACATTTGTATCCTGAAAGTTGTGGTCAAGAATTTGTGGTGTTGAATTGTTAAGTGATACTATTTCTTAAGAAAAAAAAAAAGAAAATCTTTCTAAAATATTTTGTTTTGACTCATCCCATGAAATAAATTTGAGTTAAAATTGTAATAACAAGCAACATTCATATCGATTCAGCGCTCGTCTACTAAGACAAGGATTACGATTTCATTCGCGTTCTCTTTGATTCTCAACTAACAACATGAATCAGTTTCCAATACCGTGATTTTCCGAAAATGTTCATATAAATATCTGAACGTAAATGGCTACAAGCTCGGTGGAATGAAAATAATTTGAGCTCATAACATGAATTGAATGATTCTATTGCAATTAAAAAAAAAATTGTTCAATGTTCAAGACGAAGATAAGCGTGGCGATTTTGAGGATGAACATTTTAGAGGAAGATCTAATTTTTTTTTTTTTTTTACCAACTAAACTTTGTATTTACTCCTTGGATCAAATAGTGCATTGGATATAAGTCCTCCCCAGTGTGGTGTCTCTAGTAGAATTCGAACTTGAATTTCACCTTTAGAGACGGTAAATCACTTCCACTTGATCCAACCACTTTGGGTATATCTTTATTTATTTGAAATGCATCCAAATCTTAACATAACGTAAAGTGAAAATTGAATCTTATATATCTCAAATCCGAAATTGAATCAGCGGGAAAAAAAAATTCAAATATATGTTGATCTTATCCATCCCAAAGCGATCGCATCTCTAAACATAGTCCTATATTGATAATAAAATAAGGAGGCATTTGATAGCTCGTTAGAGATTAAAGCAGGAATAAGTTCAATCCAGATTTAAATTCATATTTGATGGCAAAGAATGGGCTAATTAGAGCAATAATTATTTTCCAACAAGAAGCCCACGATCAAAGTGGACCTTGAAACTGCATTCCAAAAAAATGGCGAATTGAAATCTTGAATCAATCTCAGGTTAGCATAATTGTGTTGGATTACCCAATATTAAATCCAGCTAACTAACAAAATACTAAATCATATTCATTGATTAATCAATCTGACCCGATTGCCTCTATTAAAGGATATCATAAGCCTCCAAAGAGAGAAAAAAAATGAAAAATAGATAATAAGATGTCCATAATGTACCAAAAAGGCAAAAAGGTTAGAGGCCATCTCCAATCGTTGGGGTAAAACTGCCGCTTCCCCCTCCCCATTCCACTCCATAATCGTCTTCAACAGTTAGGGACATAGAATAATAATAATAAAATAATAATAACAATAATAAAAATACAAAAAAGTAAAAATAATAAATAACAAAAATAATAATTATATTATAATAATAATAATAATAATAATAATAATACAGAAATAATAATAATAATAAAAATTATCATTATAAAATTATATAATAATAAAAATACAAAAAAATACAAAAAATAAAAAAAATATTAATAATAATAATACAAAAATAATTATAATAATAATAAAAAAATAGAAAAAAATTATAATAATAATAAAAATAGTAATAATAATAATGTGAAAGATAAAGATAATAATAATAGTAACAATAATAAGAATAATAATAAATAATAATAATAATAATAATAATAATAATAATAATAATACAAAAATTATTATTATAATACTAATAATAATAATAATAGTAGTAATAGTAATAGTAACAATAATGATAAAATAATAATAATAATAATAATAATAATAATAATAATAATAATAATAATAATAATAATAATAACAATAAAATAATAATAATAGTAACAATAATAATAATAATAATAATAATAAAAACTATAATAATAATAATAATAATAATAATAATAATAATAGTAATAACAATAATAAAAATAGTAATAATAATAATAGTAGTAATAATAATAAAAATAGTAATAGTAGTAGTAATAAGAATAATAATGAAAATAATAATAATAATAATAATAATAATAATAATAATAATAATAATAATAATAAAATACTAATAATAATATAAAAGTACAGGAGATAAAGTGCTCTTTTTTAAATCACAAGGGGATAAATTGAATATTATGCATTTCATGGGGGGGGGGGGGGGTTAATTATCATTAACTTTAGAGAAAAATTGGGTTTGGTACCAAAATTGCAATAAAAATATATCATGTGGTACCAAAGTTGCAAGTTGACATATCCTATGGTACTCAAAAAACAAATGTCCCTTAATAAGATAGAGTTACAATTAACAACAAAAAAAACTTAATTTACAGAAAATTACACAACCATACCAATACTAATATAATAAAGACTTAACAACGTTTTTTTTAGTAATAGTAATAATAATTATTATTATAAAATAATAATAATAATAATAATAATAATAATAATAATTATTATTATTATTATAAAAAAACCGCAATCACTTATATATATATATATATATATATATATATATATATATATATATATATATATATATATATATATATATATATATATATATATATATATATCAATTTATACTCGAGTTTTAATCATATTTAAGTTCATTTATTTGATCAAAAAATAATTTATAATTTGATTCATTTGTACATTTTATATAAATTAAAATACAAATTTAAAATATCTAATTATAACTAATTCCTATAAAGATTTAATTTTTTAAAATATAAAATTTATTAAATCATACACAAAATTTATAAAAATAAAAAACAATGAACAAAAAACGAAAAAAATATGTAGCATGCGAGGTCGAGGGGTAAAGGAGGGGTCCCTTTCTTTCCCACTCCCACTCTCACTCTCCTCCCTCTCCCCACTCCCCCCACCATTGAAGACCATAATTTTAGAAAAACCCCAAAATCCCCCTCCCCCTCCCCCTCACCATTGAAGATGACCGAATGACAAGTTTTCCCCCTTTCTCTCTCATTCCCCCTCCCACTCTCCTCCCTCTCCCCACTCCGCCCCACTATTGAAGACCACAATTATTTCCCACTCAAAATCCCCCTCCCCCTCCCCCTAACGATTAGAGATGCCCTAAGAGTTGAGCGAGTCAATATGTAGAAGGCCAGAAATGTTTTTACGGCGATGAATAATATATTACTACTGCAAAAAAGAAGATCCAATAGAGATTCTTTTGTTTAGTATTTTGTTATGGGCAATTTGAACCATGGTGCTCATGATCAAGTTGTTAATTAACAGTTATATTCATTTTATACCGATGAATTATATATTCATAGAGATTGAATGATAAACACTCGTATATAAAAGGATAAAAATTATCGTCTCATACACACTTGTCGTTCATCCAACATTCTATTTAATTGAATCCACAGGTATAGACATATAATTTCCAATTATATTTCCTAGAAAAATAAAGTATTAACATTTATTAATCATCCAGATATCAAAAGGTCCACGGATCCCACCAGCCGCCAATAGAGTTCCTAAAATCTCGTGTCCACCTACCACTCTACCTCTCAATTTTACACTTTATGCTCGTTTCTTAGACTACAATTTGCTCATTAATAAAACAAACACATGTCAATTTAAGAAAATTATGTGCCTATCCCGGTAAATTCAATTAATTGGGGTGTTGGATGTCATTAATAAAACAAACACATGTCAATTTAAGAAAATTATGTGCCTATCCCGGTAAATTCAATTAATTGGGGTGTTGAATGAACTACGTGGAATCATACTTTATGATCCTTTCAAAAACTTTATGATTCGCCTTTATTTTTTTATTTTCAAAATCTTTGAACATAAAATTTTGATGTCAAATCAATATGTTATGTGAGAGGGTATTATTGATAAAAATAATTTTATATATAAAATAAATTTTTTTTGGGACTTGCAAAAGGAAAATAAAAGTATAAATTTAACGATAGATGGAGTATCACTCACCGTTTCTCTAATCTTTATAAATCAAATACCTCCAAATCTAGGATTCTTAACAACTCAGCAAAACACTAGTCAAATTCAAATATCATGATATTTTCTCACTTTTGAAAATTTTCTCACTTTTGAAAAGTCAAGTTTAAACTTGTTTGAAATATCATGATATTTGAATTTGAAGGCAAAATGCATGAATGTTATTTGTGTTTTGAGAAATATGTACAAAACTCTCTTGTGTTATTTTTTTTTTTTTAGCATAGAACTCCATCTTATTTTATCAAATGTTGCACACTTTTACTTTAATGATTAAATAGTTGACACCGTTAGTTTATTTATGTTAAATACTATTTTATCCTGTATGTTTAATCTATTTACTTGTCTATTATATTAATTAGATTTTGTATATAATATTAATACACAAGGAGAGATTGAATACAAAGTTTGGATAACGTAAAGTGAAAATTGAATCTTATAATATCTCAAATCCGAAATTGAATCAGCGGAAAAAAAAATTCAAATATATGTTGCTCTTATCCATCCCAAAGCGATCGCATCTCTAAACATAGTCCTATATTGATAATAAAATAAGGAGGCATTTGATAGCTCGTTAGAGATTAAAGCAGGAATAAGTTCAATCCAGATTTAAATTCATATTTGATGGCAAAGAATGGGCTAATTAGAGCAATAATTATTTTCCAACAAGAAGCCCACGATCAAAGTGGACCTTGAAACTGCATTCCAAAAAAATGGCGAATTGAAATCTTGAATCAATCTCAGGTTAGCATAATTGTGTTGGATTACCCAATATTAAATCCAGCTAACTAACAAAATACTAAATCATATTCATTGATTAATCAATCTGACCCGATTGCCTCTATTAAAGGATATCATAAGCCTCCAAAGAGAGAAAAAAAAATGAAAAATAGATAATAAGATGTCCATAATGTACCAAAATTCCAAAAAGGTTAGAGGCTCTAAGGCCATCTCCAATCGTTGGGGCAAAACTGCCGCTTCCCCCTCCCCTTCCCACTCCATAATCGTCTTCATCAGTTAGGACATAGAATAATAATAATAAAATAATAATAACAATAATAAAAATACAAAAAAGTAAAAATAATAAATAACAAAAATAATAAATAATAATAATAATAATAAAAATTATCATTATAAAATAATATAATAATAAAAATACAAAAAAATAAAAAATATTAATAATAATAATACAAAAATAATTATAATAATAATAATAAAAATAGAAAAAAATTATAATAATAATAACAATAATAATAATAATAATAATAATGTGAAAGATAAAGATAATAATAATAGTAACAATAATAAGAATAATAAATAATAATAATAATAATAATAATAATAATAATAATAATAATAATAATAATAATAATAATAATAATAATACAAAAATTATTATTATAAAAAATACTAATAATAATAATAATAGTAATAGTAATAGTAACAATAATGATAAAATAATAATAATAATAATAATAATAATAATAATAATAATAATAATAATAGTAGTAGTAGTAGTAGTAATAATAATAATAATAATAATAATAATAATAATAATAATAACAATAAAATAATAATAATAGTAACAATAATAATAATAATAATAATAATAATATTAGTAGTAGTAATAATAATAATATTAATAATAATAATAATAATAATAAAAACTATAATAATAATAATAATAATAATAATAGTAATAACAATAATAAAAATAGTAATAATAATAATAGTAGTAATAATAATAAAAAAAATAGTAATAGTAGTAGTAATAAGAATAATAATAATAATGAAAATAATAATAATAATAATAAAATACTAATAATAATATAAAAGTACAGGAGATAAAGTGCTCTTTTTTAAATCACAAGGGGATAAATTGAATATTATGCATTTCATGGGGGGGGGGGGTTAATTATCATTAACTTTAGAGAAAAATTGGGTTTGGTACCAAAATTGCAATAAAAATATATCATGTGGTACCAAAGTTGCGTTTTTGTAACCAATGGTACCAAAGTTGCAAGTTGACATATCCTATGGTACTCAAAAAACAAATGTCCCTTAATAATAATAAGATAGAGTTACAATTAACAACAAAAAAAACTTAATTTACAGAAAATTACACAACCATACCAATACTATTATAATAAAGACTTAACAACGTTTTTTTTAGTAATAGTAATAATAATAATTATTATAAAATAATAATAATAATAATAATAATAATAATAATAATAATAATAATTATTATTATTATAAAAAAACCGCAATCACTTATATATATATATATATATATATATATATATATATATATATATATATATATCAATTTATACTCGAGTTTTAATCATATTTAAGTTCATTTATTTGATCAAAAAATAATTTATAATTTGATTCATTTGTACATTTTATCTAAATTAAAATACAAATTTAAAATATCTAATTATAACTAATTCCTATAAAAATTTAATTTTTTAAAATATAAAATTCATTAAATCATACACAAAATTTATAAAAATAAAAAACAATGAACAAAAAAACGAAAAAAATATGTAGCATGCGAGGTCGAGGGGTAAAGGAGGGGTCCCTTTCTTTCCCACTCCCACTCCCACTCCCACTCCCACTCTCACTCTCCTCCCTCTCCCCACTCCCTCCACCATTGAAGACCATAATTCTAGAAAAACCCCAAAATCCCCCTCCCCCACACCACTCACCATTGAAGATGACCGAATGACAAGTTTTCCCCCTTTCTCTCTCATTCCCCCTCCCACTCTCCTCCCCCTCCCCACTCCGCCCCACTATTGAAGACCACAATTATTTCCCACTCAAAATCCCCCTCCCCCTTCCCCTGACGATTAGAGATGCCCTAAGAGTTGAGCGAGTCAATATGTAGAAGGCCAGAAATGTTTTTACGGCGATGAATAATATATTACTACTGCAAAAAAGAAGATCCAATAGAGATTCTTTTGTTTAGTATTTTGTTATGGGCAATTTGAACCATGGTGCTCATGATCATGTTGTTAATTAACAGTTATATTCATTTTATACCGATGGATTATATATTCATAGAAATTGAATGATAAACACTCGTATATAAAAGGATAAAAATTATCGTCTCCTACACACTTGTCATTCATCCAACATCCTATTTAATTGAATCCACAGGGATAGACATATAGAGTTCCAACATCCTAGAAAAATAAAGTATTAACATTTATTAATCATCCAGATATCAAAAGGTCCACGGATCCCACCAGCCGCCTATAGAGTTCCCAAAATCTCGTGTCCACCTACCACTCTACCTCTCAATTTTACACTTTATGCTCGTTTCTTAGACTACAATTTGCTCATTAATAAAACAAACACATGTCAATTTAAGAAAATTATGTGCCTATCCCGGTAAATTCAATTAACTGGGGTGTTGGATGAACTATGTGGGATCATACTTTATGATCCTTTCAAAAACTTTATGATTCGTCTTTATTTTTTTATTTTCAAAATCTTTGAACATAAAATTTTGATGTCAAATCAATATGTTATGTGAGAGGGTATTATTGATAAAAATAATTTTATATATAAAATAAATTTTTTTTGGGACTTGCAAAAGGAAAATAAAAGTATAAATTTAACGATAGATGGAGTATCACTCACCGTTTCTCTAATCTTTATAAATCAAATACCTCCAAATGGAGCCTAGTATTCTTAACAACTCAGCAAAACACTAGTCAAATTCAAATATCATGATATTTTCTCACTTTTGAAAAGTCAAGTTTAAACTTGTTTGAAATAAATAATTAAAGGCAAAATGCATCAATGTTATTTGTGTTTTGAGAAATATGTACAAAACTCTCTTGTGTTATTTTTTTTTTAAGCATAGAACTCCATCTTATTTTATCAAATGTTGCACACTTTTACTTTAATGATTAAATAGTTGACACCGTTAGTTTATTTATGTTAAATACTATTTTATCCTGTATGTTTAATCTATTTACTTGTCTATTATATTAATTAGATTTTGTATATAATATTAATACACAAGGGGAATCCTTGCAATTATTTGTAAAGCACAAGGGGGTTCTATGTAAAAAATAACATATGGAGGTTTTGCGCAGATTTTTCAAAATAACGATGAATTTGGTGCATTTTTTCCTGTAAAATCTTTCAATTTAAATAGATAAAAAAATTAGTTTCAGTCTCATTAAGCGCAAATGAGATGTACTCTTCATCACATTTGACGAAAAAAAAAATTGTACAATTTTTTATGAAACACAAGAGGTTCTATGAAAATAATAATAATAATAATAAAAGTACAGTAGTTTTGGTGCATTTTTCCCATAACCGATAAAAATTCTACAAGCAAACATATATACTCCTTCTGTCCCAAATTAAGAGTCATTTTACATATTTGCACACATATTAAGGTACCTACCATCACTTTTATGGAAAAAATAAATTATATACCTCAAATATTTTTATTCTTTATTTATCCCACCATTAGCTATTTACAGGTTATTTAAGTTTTACACCCTCTCTTACTTTTTTTCTAAAAGTACCTAAAATATGTGATTAATGTGCATTAAAAGAGTCAAATTTTATACAATCACACAGTAAACGTACTTAAAAGAGTTAAAAGGAAATGGAAAACTGGGGTAGTTTGACACACCTGTTTATGACGGTGTTTCTGTCAAACTTCGCCGAGTTAACGATTAGTCCGGCGATTCCTGATGTCACATTGGCGGCGGTGTGTCCCGGAAAAGACGAATGCTCCGCTGCAATTTACCTCACCGGCATCCAACAGGCGGTAATTAACTTTCTAGTTTCTATGCCTTCTATTTAATCTTCAAATTGGGCATAAATTAGTTGACTTAGCTTAAAGGCATTTCCGCTGTCATTAGTTATATACTTGTATCTGTTTTTTTTCTTTGGATCGTATTTGATTTTTAGCAGAAATTTGCTTTGATAACGAATAGCTTGAAGACTGAACTGGATATGATAGAGCAGGTTTGGTGAAAAAAAAATAGAGAGAAGAAGAATAGTGCCAACACTTAAAATTAGGCGATTTATTTCCAAATTGAGAGAGAAAAAAAAGTTGCATTTAGAGAGAAGAAGAATAGTGTCATGAATATCATTTTCCTTGCACAAATCTGTCTTTCAAATTCTTCTTGTGTGGTCTGGACCATTGTGTCAATCCTAAAAGGGACCTCCTAAGATGGACATTCATGGATCAAATTTTATATCGTCTCTGTCAAAAACACCAAGAAGTTTCTATTTCTGAATCAATGGAAACAAAAGTAAGGCGTATTTTCTAAACTTAAGTATTTGCTATGAGACTAATTATCCAAATAAAATAAAAAATTGTTTTGGGACTCGTATATTTTACTTAATGTATTAATTTTTTCATAAATATTTCCTAGTGTTTCTGAAACGTTTTAGAAAACTTTCCCATATTTACCTGACTAGAAACAAAAATTTGGATCCATGCATAGAAGACACAATGTCGATTGCAGTGCTAATATTTGATTTCTATAATCTATGTTTATTTATGTTGGTTGAGCTTAAACAGATCTACCATAGGTCAAAATTCTGTTATAATTTAGCTTGAATAAGATTATTTAGTTCAGTCTATACACAAAAATAAAGTTTGTTATAATTTCGTTAATGATGCAGGTTGCTGGAGTTGGATCTGTGATCATGGTGCCACTGATTGGGAATCTCTCTGATGTTTATGGTAGGAAACTTTTGCTGACAATCCCCTTATTTTTAGCCATTATTCCATCAGGTATGTTGACAATCCTTCTATGTTGATTTATTTTTTCCTAATTTCCGAAATTATCAAAATATATTGATGCAAGCTTATTTTGAAATGTTTATTAAATGTATACTCTTCGAAAGTATGTATATCCAACAAGTGTCATATGCGTTTGTTACCATCAAACTGAAATCCCAGCTTATAAAATCATATCCCAGTGTTAAGTTGACATGTATTTGCATCAATGTTGTAACTTCCCTCCCTAGTAGCTCGATCGGAATCTTAGTTGAAAGCCAGAACCCATAAGAAGAGTGATGCCGATATAGTATTTATTACTTGATTTTTATTTTTTTTTGTGGTCTATGTTTCACACACATATTTGGTCCCATACATGCAGTGTTATTGGCTTGGAAGCGGACAACAAACTTTGTGTATGCATTCTATGTCATCAGGACTTTAACTTCCTGTACTCAAGGTGGAGTTGTGGCCATTGCTCTTGGTTATTTGGTAATTCCAATCTCATCCCCTAATCATTCTGTTGTTAGACATTAATAATACTATCACATATAATTTCATCCTTTCCCTAGCCAAAAACCAAAAAAGCTAGAGAAAATAATTGGTCGCTAAATTTAATTTTGTAGGCAGACAATGTTTCACAGGGGAAACGTGTCTCCGCATTTGGAGTTCTGACAGGTGTAATGTCCGCTGCATTTGTTGGTGGTACTTTAACTGCTCGTCTACTCTCTACCAGTCAGATATTTCAGGTCTCTCCTCTTCAGTTTGACAGTTTCTGTCCTGTTTTCTTTTCAGATTTTTTTTCTTCGGGTTACTTATAACTTTTCAGCTAAAGAAAATTCAACTAGTTCGATGCTCTTATGCAGGTTGCAGCAAGTATATCTATAGTTGCAGCAATCTACATGACAGTTTTTCTGAAGGACACAACTCGAAATGTCAAAGATTTGGAGCAGCCATTCTTGGAGGTGGCAGAAACCGATGAAGACATTTGTAAAGCACCGGAGAAGATTGGCCTCATTAAGAATATTCCATCTCCAAAAGATATATTTCGTTTGCTGAAGAGTAGGTAAGTCGATACTCATTTCACTGAGTTGATAGACTTGCAAAAAAAATCTCTTTCTTTCGTGTTATCAAAGTTATAAACATTAAACAACAGTGTCTTATAATTATTTCAGGATTTAGAGCACAATCATTCGTAATAACCATGACATATAAATTATATAACTACTAATTAATAAGTGGAAATTTTATAATCTTCTCTCTAAGGGAGAGAAACTAACCCTCTTTATTTTTGTATCATACATATTATTATAAGAGGTAGAAAAGACAACTTCTCTTTTATCTACATGCCAAAAAAATAACAAGGAAATAGGCACTTTGTGTTTGGTATCTTATTCTTCCTCAATTCCTCCATGCTAGGAGAGATTGAATACAAAGTTCATATTTTTTCATTTTTCCATTTGAATTGAAGATGGTTAAACTTTTTTAATCCTCATGTACATTGCAGCATTACGTTTTCATTAGTAGCATTTGTTGCTTTCTTCAATAGCCTTGCAGAGGCTGGGCTTCAAGCTTGCTTAATGGTATCCTCGTCTTTCTTCAAAGATTTGACTTTTCTGCATTTAGCAAACAAGTTTCTCAGTAAATTTCAGTGCTAAAACATTTATCTTCTGCAGTATTTTCTGAAAGCGCGCTTCCACTTCAAGAAAGACCAATTAGCAGATGTATTATTCATTGCATATATTGGAGCAACCATATCGAATGTATGATCCAGTACTGTCTACAGATTCATTTCCTTATTTCATTTATTGGATATTTTGGTTTGAAATTTTTTACTTACAAACTTAAACAACTCCGCAGATGCTAATCATGCCAATATTTGGTCCTTTTATTGGGGAGGAGACAATGCTATCTTTAGGACTCTTTGCTGGGTTCTTAAATGTATGTGACTTGCTTAACTTTGATTAGTCTTTTGTATTTATGTTCTAATTCATTGTAAGTGGAATAATAATTAGTTGTTAAGATTGGTTTTCTGATTTCTCGCAGATGTTCTTTGACAGCATAGCGTGGGCAGCTTGGGTATGCTCTTTCAAATTCCATGACTAACTTTCACTCTCACATTAATCTATATGTTAAATTACAAGTTATAATATTGTAAGAAGGCTTGTCTAGGAAGGAACTTTGACATAATCAGTTGCTTGAGAAAGTTTAAGGATATCATTTCATGAAATTGTCCCCTCGCAATTAGAACTCTAGTTTTGATTAGCGCATGAAGTATAATTTGGTGTGCGAAAATCCCAAATGTTTATATATATCCTACTAGTAAAGTTTTATATATTAAATGTTGTTGTTCATTTGAAATGTAGGTACCATATGCTTCTGCTATAATGGGTGGTTTTGTTTTCCTTTCCTTTCCAGCCGTGAGTTAAAAATAATAGTCAATATGAAATTATGTTATTCTTAAATTCAAACTTATTTTCTTCTCAGCTCTTTTAATCACTTATTGTCTACGAAATGCAGTTAAGAAGCATTGTATCAAAACAAGTTGGACCCAATGAACAGGTAACATATCTTGTTGTCAATATTTGAAATCACCTCGCCATGATTAGAGTATTTTACGTATTGGATGTCCATTTAACCTAAAAGCTTAAGTTGTTAGAGAGGAGATACCTTTAATACTATATATTACTTGTACCCCTCACGTGTAAGTGGTATTCTTTAGTCAAGCCTAACACATAAACATTTTTCATTAATGGGTGGTGGAGAGATTCAGCAGAATACCTCTTTTTGGCCTGACACTGAAAACATGTTGGATGTGCAACTCATCTAACTTCAGAAAAGAGATATATTTAAAATTTATCACTTTTCATGGTAATTTTGTTTTTACATATGTATATTTTCAATCATTTGATGTGATTAATGATCTCTTTTTTGACTTGTCACTTAAAAGGGACTTGCACAAGGATGCATTTTGGGTGTAACAGCAATTGCGAATATCATATCGCCATTAATCTTTAGTCCTCTTTCAGGTGATATAATATTTCAATCTCATGCATAGCAAAGTTTGGACACTGTATTTTAAACTAAAATTTTAAACATTGTGCTTCAATTCTTTCAGCTTTGTTCTTGTCTGAAAATCCTCCATTTCATTTCAAAGGTTTCAGTATCCTATGCGTTGGATTCGCTTGGGTAAGAACATCTTTATTTTGTGGCTTCTATGCCGATTTCTTGCCTCAATTCTAATGTTATCCAAACATCTCTCGATTTTGTGCAGCTAGTAGGTTTCTGTTTGAGTATAATGATAAAGGTTATTCCTGTTGTATCAAGATACCATGACAGGAACAAGAACCGTGTGGAAGCCTAATGTTTTGTTTGGCACTTAGTTTAGTAAGGAAAATGATACAAAAAAATGAAGAAAATATTGGTTTACTTACTAATATTCAACAACCAAGCATAGCCTATATAACTTTTATTTATATGGAGATAGTTAGAACATAAGACAAAAAATGGTCATGGGGAAACTATGTACTTAAATACTCCAAATCAGAGTTATTGAACTCGGAAAACTTCAGTACTGGAGAGGTTGCCTCTCGTATATCTACTTATATCTGTCCGATCGAAAAGCCAAGGAGATACTACTAGAGCCCGTGAGATCTTGCAAGAACTTCTTGTAATTTTGAAACATTTAATTTAGCTTAGATGCTTTACATATCATTGTTGGATTATATTAGTACATTCAATACAGGATTCTTAATCTTATAAATCACAGAAGACATCGGCACTAAGAAAATGAAACAATTGAAGGATTCAAGTTGAGATAAGCGAAAAGGGAAAAAGAGGATAGTACAATACTCCCTTGTAAAAAATGAAATTAACATGTGAAATGTATAATGCACATATTCTTCGGGAAAATTGCTTTTTTGGTATCATATAATAGGTTGACTTGCACTTTTGGTACCATTGAATACGAAAATGCTAATTTGGTACCATAGGATATGTTTTCATTGCAATTTTGGTACCAAACCCAATTTTTCTACAAAGTTAATGACAATTTACCCCCTATGAAATGCATAATGTTCAATTAATTCCTCTATAATTTGAAAAAAATCAATTTACCCCCAGTAAAATTTTAATGAATCAATTTACCCCCTTCAGCCGGAGATTGTAACTCACTTGCCGAAATTGAGAGTATGCATGCAAACTATTTTATTTAACATAGGTGGATAAATTACCACATTTATCATAACACAATGGGTAAAAAATCACATTATCATAATAAAAGTGGATTAAGTGCCGCCTATAAAAATATCAGGGAGGCGATGTGAAATTTTTAAAAAATTTCAAGGGGTAAAATGCTCTTTTTTAAACCACGAGGGGTTAAATTGAACATTGTGCATTTAGTAGGGGGTAATTGCCATTAACTTTATAGAAAAATTTGGGTTTGGTACCAAAATTGCAACGAAAACCTATCCTATGGTACCAAATTCGCATTTTTATATCCAATGGTACCAAAAGTGAAGTGTAATTCAGCCTATCCTATGGTACCAAAAAAGCAATTTTCCCCATATTCTTCATATACTATTAAATATTCTCTATGAATCACCCATGCTAGACGAGATTGTTTTGTACAATCGCTGCATCACGTCATTAATGACACATGGTGCAATACACAAATAATAATTATACCAAATATATAATAAATACATAAATTTTTTTTGCAATAAACATTTAATAAAATAGTTTCGTTCTTTTTTTTTTTTTTTTTTTTTTTCTGAAATCAGTTTCGTTTAGGTTTCAGTCAAATGATTATATTGCATTTTTTCCCGAAAAGGAAAAGGATTAGGTGAGCAGTAATAAATTACTCGAGATGGTTGGTGGCTATGGGACTATGGGAGTTAGGTGGGTATATGTAGGAGATTTAAGGCACGTGGATCTATGGAAGCCATTAAAACACATGTTTTACATGGAAATATAAATATTAATTCGCAAGTACTGTATAAAAAAAAAAAAAAAAATTGGGAAAATTGCTTTTTTGGTACCATAGGATAGGCTGACTTGCACTTTTGGTACCACTGGATACGAAAATGCAAATTTGGTACCATAGGATATGTTTTCATTGCAATTTTGGTACCAAACCCAATTTTTCTACAAAAATTAATGGCAATTTACCCCCTATGAAATTCATAATGTTCAATTTATTCCTCTATAATTTGAAAAAAATCAATTTACCCCATGTAAAATTTTAATGAAGCAATTTACCCCCTTTAGCCGGAGATTGTAACTCACTTGCCGAAATTGAGAGTATGCATGCAAACTATTTTATTTAACATAGGGGGATAAATTGCCACATTTATCATAACACAATGGGTAAAAAATCACATTATCATAATAAAAGTGGATTAAGTGCCGCCTATAAAAATATCAGGGAGGCGATGTGAAATTTTTACAAAATTTCAAGGGGTAAAATACTTTTTTAAAATCACGAGGGGTTAAATTGAACATTATGCATTTAGTAGGGGGTAAATTGCCATTAACTTTGTAGAAAAATTGGGTTTGGTACCAAAATTGCAATGAAAACCTGTCATATGGTACCAAATTTGCATTTTCATATCCAATGGTACCAAAAGTGCAAGTCAGTCTATCCTATGGTACCAAAAAAGCAATTTTCCCAAAAAAGATTCAATGGATGCACTACTCATAAGAAAATTTAGAGGGGGAATTTTTTAAATCTTTTGTAGTGGGTAAATGGACCTTGGGACTGGTGATGTGGTCATTCTAATTGCATGAGCATCTAAAGTGTTTGTGTATTTGTTTAATTAGAAAAGAAGTTAAAATAGTAGAGAATGATAATATGAAGCATTTAATTATTCAAAAAAAAGGTATATGTAGCATTTGTAAACTAAGCAAAATAATGTCTGAAGGATAAATTATAAAAGTGATAATTATATACAATTATAAAACTTATTAATTATTTTGATAAACAATATAAAATTATCACTTTTATAATTTATAAAATATATTAATTAGCACCCAATTTTTAACATTTATTAGATATTACAAATAATATAAATAATGTTGGAGAGTTAAATTGAAAAATATTTTAGGGACAAGGAACTAATTTTAAGAAGATGACAAAGGGGATATTTATAATTAATTCTCACCTAATTTACAGTGTTACTGTTTAACTAAAATAGAAAGCATCATGCATTAATTAAAAGAGTCCAATTTTATTTAGTGAGTATAGATATAATTAATCAAATATCTAGAAGGTCAAGGAGAAGAGAGAACTAAATCTCACTCTCGACTCTCAATTTCTCATACTGCAAAGCAAACACAGTACACACGCACTGGCTGAGAGAAAAGAGAAAGGTAATGGAGAACTGGGGTAGAGTTAGCCACCTGTTTGTGACGGTGTTTCTGTCAAACTTCGCCGAGTTAATGATCATTCCGGCGATTCCTGACATCACATTGGCGGCGGTTTGTCCCGGAAAAGACGAATGCTCTGCTGCTATTTATCTCACCGGCATTCAACAAGCGGTAGCTACTATATCTCTGCCTTGTGAATATTTAATTTGACCTAGCTTAAATGCATATGTTCTATTGTACTTCATTGCAGAGTATTGCTCTAATGTAGCTAGGATATATTTTAGTTCAGTGACATTATTAAGTTAAGCTTCTCAATTTGTATATTCTCCTATTGCTTGTTTCAATCCAAAAGGGGACCGAACAGAGGAAACACAATAGAGTCAATCCCTGGCTGAATTACGTAGTTTTTTCACTCAAATTTTAGTTGATTCTTCACAATGTAAATTTCTGTTATATTTTTCTGCTATATACAATTCATGAATGCATATTAACACAAACTTATATCTGCGCTCTTGTTCAATAAATCAAGGCTCAAGCAAATCTCAAAGCAGCCCCCTAAACTCGGCTGAGTTTGGTTAAATGACATTGCGTATTTCTCGTAAGTGGTAGGAGAAACTGACATCTAGAGGAAGTCTATGCCTGCTGGTGGCATCGCTTAATGTTCATTTCAATAATCTCGGTTCATTTCTATTATATATTATTCATGAATCAGCTATTGAGTTCAATCTGAACATAAGTATAAAGCCTTTTTCCTATATAGTATCTTCAATCATTTCATTGAAATGCAGGTTGCAGGAGCAGGATCTGTGATCATGATGCCAATAATTGGGAATCTGTCTGATGCTTATGGTAGAAAACTTTTGCTGACATTCCCCTTGGTTTTATCCATTATTCCGTATGGTATGTGGAGCAACAAAGTTAAGCTTTCTATAATTATATATTTATTCCTTTTTTTCGATTACGGTATATATCATTATTTTCACGCTACTATGGCCACATACATGCAGTGATATTGTCTTGGAAGAGGACAGCAAACTTCATCTATGCATACTACGTCATCAAAACTTTAACTTCCATGGTTACTCAAGGTGGAGTTGTGGCCATTGCTCTTGCTTATTTGGTATTTCCAACCTAAATCATTCTGTAGTTTGAATGCAATTATATCCTTTTCCCTCCAAAATAATAACTAGCTAGTTAATCATTCAATGTTAAATTTAATTTTGTAGGCAGACAATGTATCGCAAGGGAAACGTGTCGCGGCATTTGGGGTCCTGTCAGGTGTAATATCCGCTGCCTATGTTAGTGGTACTTTAGCTGCTCGCCTACTCTCCACCAGTCAGATATTTCAGGTCTTTCTTCTTCCATCAGTTCATGTTCCTTTTTTTTGTTTTTCCAAGAGAAAGAGTTAAAATTACTCATGTTACTATAACCTTACAGCAAAAAAAAGCAACCAGTTTGATGTATATTATTCAGGTAGCAGCAGCTGTATCCATAGTTGCAGCAACGTACATGGGACTTTTTCTGAAGGATACAACTCGACATGACAACGCTTTGGAGCAGCCAATCTTGAAGGTGACAGAAAGTGATGAAGATGGTTGTAAAGCACCCGAGAAGATTGTTCTCATTAAGAAAATTCCATCTCCAAAGGATATATATCGTATGCTAAAGAGTAGGTATGGTGATTACTTCTTGTTGAACTTCTAATAGTTAGTCATATGTTTATTAGTTCCGTTCTTTCTTCTTCCTGGTATTGGTAAAACATGTTCAATAATGATACCACATCCACGCCAAGATGATGTTCCATTTATAATTATATACATCCTTTTGAATTAAAGAACATTATTCATTTTTCTAATCCAATTATGTAATGCAGCGTAAAATTTTCATTAGCAGCATTTGTTGCTTTCTTTAATAGTCTTGCAGAGGCTGGGCTTCAAGCTTGCTTACTGGTATCCTCTTTTTCTTTGTCCACATGACTTTTCTTCTCATATCAAACATATTTCTCAGAAATTTACGTTGCTAGTGCTGATACATTGATCTTCTGCAGTATTTCTTGAAGGCTCGTTTCCAATTCAAGAAAGACCAATTAGCAGATGTATTACTCATTGCATATATTGGAGCAACCCTATCGAATGTATCTTCCAATGGCTTATTTCTCATATTAATTTCCAATACTGTCTATACTTTATAGATCATTTCTTCATCTAGCGTTATTGAGGCCTATATTGGATATTTTGGTTCGACATTTAGATTTGAAACAACTTTGCAGATGCTCTTTGTGCCTACATTGGGTCCTCTTATTGGGGAGGAGACATTGCTATCTTTAGGACTCTTTGCTGGATTCTTAAATGTATGTAATTGATTCACTTTGAACTATGTTGGCCAATATTGCGATCCCATAAGATTTTACCATTCACACTTTTGTTCTCGCGCTTTAAAAACTGCACTTTTTGTCCCGAATTTTGAAAATATTGTGCACTTTTGGTTCTATCGCCTCATTTCCAATTTGGAACCAAAGTGCAAAACTGTGACATTTCTATACGACCAGTAGTTCAAAACAGGGAATATTCTATAAGAACCAAAGTGCAAATATTGGAAAGAAAGGGAAGAAAGACCATAAGTGCAAAATATTTAAATAATCGGATCAAAAGTGCATTTTGTAAAACATGGGACCAACCGACCAAAAGTGTTGAGGGTCCCAGTCTTAAGAATGCAATTTTGGCCATCTTGTATTAAATTTCTGTTCATAAGGAGAATGATAATTCATTGGCTGTCTCATTTGTCGCAGATGTTCTTTGACAGCATAGCATGGGCATCTTGGGTATGCTCTTTGATATCCCATGAATGACTTGTACTCTCATTATGCTATCCTGTTACCTTAAAAAGTAGTAATATTGCACAAACACTCGTTAGCTGATTGGTGTAAGTATATTTTGGTACGCAAATGGACTCTAGAATGTTGTTAGTTACTAATATATTGTATATATATTATTTACCATTTTAGTGAGGTTATATACAATAAATGATGTCAGTTATTTGATCTCTAGGTACCGTATGCTTCTGCTTCAACCGGAGTTTTTCTTTTCTTATCATCCCCAGCTGTGAGTTAAAAGTAGTCAACATGAGCTTAATATTCTTCTTAGCTCTTTTTATTACAATTTTCCTCACTTGTTGAATATTGTTTCTGAATTCAGTTAAGAAGCATTGTATCAAAACAAGTTGGACCCAATGAACAGGCAAGTTTATTCCCTTGATTTTCTTCAATCATTTGATTGGATTAATGATTCTTATTTTTACTTGTCATCTAGTAGGGACTTGCACAAGGATGCATTTTGGGTGTAACGGCATTTGCAAATGTCATCTCTCCGTTAATTTACAGTCCTCTTTCAGGTGACATAATATCACATTCTCATGCATATATATGAAAATCTGGACAGAGTATTCTAAACTTAATCCTCAAACATTGTGCTTCTTTCAGCTTTGTTTTTGTCTGAAAACCCTCCATTTCATTTCCAAGGTTTCAGTATCCTATGTGTTGGATTTGCTTGGGTAAGAACTTTCTCTACTCAATGCCTGTCCCAATTGACATTTTAACGATCAAGTCCTTGCTAATTATATATGATTTATGCAGCTGGCCGGCTTTTTCCTGAGTATTTTTATAAAGGGTCTTCCCATCTTGTCAAGATACCAAGACATGAACAGGAATCACGTTGACGCCTAGCAAGGATAGAGTACTAGATAGAATAGGATAGAAAGTGAATAAAATGACCCAGTTTGGGAAGTTATACAGAATTCATATATACATACTATTGAAATCGATCTCAGGAGAAATCCACTGTACGAGGTTGCCTTCATTATATAACTACATATGTATCTCTACTATGGTCTGAACAACTACGGAGAAATTGTGAACTTGTACAAGAACGAGTAGGAATCTTTAACATTTGATTTGGATACATTACATTCTATTGTTGGATACTAACATTAAATTAGGTTGTACAAGTATTGGTAATTTCTCGATGGATCATTAATCAAAGTTTTTACTGCTCTTACGGATTTGGTGAGGGTGATCCTCAGGTAGTGGTGTAAACGGGCCGAGTAGTATCGAACGACATGTTGATCTAGCTTGATTTGAATTTTATCGAGCTTGAAATTTTGTGTTTGAGATTGGTTTGATTTCTTAACGAACCGAGTTTTTATCGAACAAATTCGAGCTGAAAATCGAGCAGCTTGGTACTTTACATGAATTTTTTTTCAATTTTATCTTATCAAGTTGATCTCGAGCCGAGCTTCAAAAAATTTCAAACAAGAAATCTTGTGTTTGATTTATTTGACGAATCGAGCTCAAACGAGCTTTTATCGCACGAGCTCGAGCCGAGTATAGAATAATTTTGTTTGATTTTCAGCCCTACCTCATGGGACGGACGGAGAGAGGGACAAGGGAGACCCCCCTCAACTTTTTCTTTTTTAGTATAGTAGTGTTGTAGTTTCTTTAAAAGAAAAAAATATATCTTTAAATACTAAATTAGTCCAATTAACTCAATCAAATTTAACACACCCTAATATTACCTAACTCTACCAAGTCCCAATTAAAGCTCAAATATTCTTCCAACTCCCAACATCTCAAAACTCAAATCTTCAATCCAAACGGCTTCTCTTTTCTTGAGCTCGCGACCCTTTCCAATCAACTTGAAAATTATATTAGGGATATTAGATCAAGTGATGATATTTCTAGCTTTAAAGAGACTGATTATCTTGCTAAAAAGATACTTGGAACTAAAAGACATGTTGTATTTTCGTTGGTTTACAAACTCGTGACATTGACCCTTATTCTACCAATTGCAACTGCATCAGTTAAGAGAACTTTTCGGCTTTGGAGATAGTAAATAATCAACTTCGTAACCGAATGGGTGATCAATGACTAAATAGTCTAGTTGTCTTATAGAGATATACATATTTAGTTGTACTAGAAAAGTGCATGTACGTTATACGTGTCTATTTTTAATTTTATCGTTATTTTTTTATTAATTAGAGTGAATTAACTTCTTCTTTTTTATGCCATAAAATAACATATATATTCAATTTATTTTTTTATGAAATTTATTTTTATTAATTATTATTGTTTTAACAAAAAGTAAAATGATGGTTTTAAATAGTTATAATAAAATATGAAATGATGACTGATATAGTCAAGACATCTAATAGAATTTGTTCTATAATAGTAATTTTCCTGTTAAGTTTATTCGTTATTAACCGATGATACATGTTTCATCCGTTTCTTCACAAATTTCACACGAATTTTCATAGATTTCACGATCATTTTTTCTTACTGGTTTCAACAACGTTCACCAATTTCACCCGAAGTTTCATAGATTCATATGTTTCCACTATATAAATTTTTTTACCGGTTAATATATATATTTTTAGCGATTTTTTCCCCCAATTTAAACCATTTTTCAACCGATTTCACTTTTTTTGTCGGTTAAATTTTAACCGATTTTCACATGTTATTCACTTGAATTTTTCATTGATTAAATATGTTTTCACCGACTTTAAGCTTTTTTGAATGATTTTACACTTTTTCACGGATTTATCCATTTTCCGTTTTCATCCTTTTTTTTTACAACTTTCATCTAAATTTTCATAGATTCATATGTTCTCAATTATAACTATTCAATTTTTTTTAGCGATTTACCCTTTTTTTTATTGGTTATAACATTTTTTATTGTTTTGCCATTTTTTGTCAATTTCATTAATTTTTTTCCAGCTTAAACCAGTTTTCTACCGATTTCACATCGTTTTTGTCAGTTAAACCTTTTTTTTAGCTGATTTTTCACTCGTTTTTACCATTTTAATCTGTTTTCACATATTTAACATGTTTTTTTTTTCTTTTTCTGATTTCACATGTTATTCACGTGAATTTTTCATTGATTAGATATACCGACTTTACACTTTTCTGGCCAATTTTACCCTTTTTTTCGCCGGATTTACATCTTTTTACTGGGTTTCACATGTTTCATCACTTTTCTTACAAATTCCACTCGAATTAATTTTTATCAATTTCACATATTTTCACAAACTTTACCTTTTTTAACCGATTTTACCTGTTTTCACAAATTTCACCCCATTTTTTTCCGATTTCAAATATATATACGATTTCACATGCACTTTTTTTTTTTTTACCAATTTTACCCATTTTTTAACCAACTTCGCCGGTGTTCACCAACTCACCCGGACTTTCATCGATTTCACATGTTTTTATTGATTTAATATATTTTTTATTGATTTCAGCAGGTTTCATCGATTTTACCATTTTTTTGACCAATTTCACATTTTCACTCATTTTTCACGAAATAAATTTCATGAAAATAAGAGGTTATACATGTTTTGATATTCTTTATATTTTGATCCTCTAGTCAAATAAACAATAAGTACTTAGTTAAGTCATAAGCATTTTTGGTTCCTTTATGATAAGATACGATTATATTTTAACTTTTCATTGTTTAATTTTCTTCTTCTTCTTTTTCTGTATAGCAGAATAATATTTAATAGAATTTGATTCTAACATTTTTCTTTGAGAGAATTGTATATAACTTATATTGCACTAAATTTTTCAATGATACAAATCAAATATTTTTTTACTTAAAATATATTGTTGCTAAATTAAAATAATTTTACATGTATCTTTTATGAGCTATTTAAAATAACAATATTTTTTCTTATGGTTTATTTTATTTTATGTGTTATATGAGAAGAAAATTAAAAGTATAAAATTTGATGTAAATGATAATTTCTAGATTTTAGAAAATTATGTAGGAGATAAATATAATAAGATTACATGTCTAATTGTACCTTTACCGTAATTAATATAAAAATATTCCATGTCTAATTATTCTTCTTCAACTATTTTTGCATATTTACCATTGGATTAAATATCACTTTACAACTCAAATAAGAGTATATTAGTCTTCACAAAAAAAGAAAAGAACTTAAATTATTCACACTTTTATAATAAGTATAGATAGATAGATTTCTCCCTCAAAAAAAAAAAAAAAAAAAATAGATAGATAGATAGATTTCAAACGATGCTATCATGAATTGATTTAAAAAAATGAGAAATCGTCATGGTCAATTATTAATGTAAATAATTGGAGGTATCATATGTAATTAAAGTATCTCGTGGGGGTTATTTTAGTCAAACTCCACCTCTCAGTTTTTGTATTGTATTTATATTTTCTCGTGCATAATATAAGCTTTAAATTTGACAGATTGATTGTAATTTTTTTTGGTACTATTTAGCCTCCTTGATTAAAATCATGGATCCGTCCTTGGTGATTCTTACAGTCTTTTTGCTTACTTTAAATCTTCATTTCTGTCATTCGACTAATGTAGATGATGTATTGAGCAGATGATATTTGAGTTCTGAAATTTCATTTAGCAAAGACGCTCTCATTTGTGAGACTTCATTTTTCTGTTTTTATTATAATTAAAGTTCAGCTATTATACTCTGCAATGACTTGTTGAAGTGAAGAATAAGGATGTTACCCAAGTGGCCGAAACTTAATCTCGACGGACTGCTCTAATGATCAAAATATGTTTATCCAGAGCTCAACCCCTTTATAATGATCGTGTTTAAAATTACCACAATACCTCTTATTTAATCGAGCTCATCCCGCCATCTCCGGTCCAATCGAACCTGTCCAATTGTGCAATTGTCCCTTTCGACCTATCTAAAAAACTCATCTCCAACCGAAAGACAATCAACATTCATTTAATTTAATTTTATAATTTTTCCCACTCTCACTTTCCCCTTTCTCTCCACTCAAACTTATCCAATTCGTACAACCCAAGTTTTGTTATTTATCTTTTTATGAATTATTTTATCTGAAAGTTTTTATAAAACTGTTTTTTAATTTATTTTACCAAAAAAAAATTATAAAACAGCTTTTATTTATTAAATTATATATATAAAAAAAACCACCCCACCCACCCAACGCACCAGAGGCATTTGCCAGCAGGCAAGCAGGTGGGCGACCATTGCCTGCTTGCCGCCTTGCCTACCCGAAGGCCCCTGGCCGCCCGATTGCCAGCCACCATCTTCAATCGAACAACACCGATAACCTACCCTCATGCCAGGTTGCCCAACCTGATATTGATAAAAAAAAAAAAAAAAAAAAAAATTGCCCCGGCCCCTTGAATTAAATAGTTTCGATTTAGAAGCAAATACACCAAAAGTGTGCCGTCACACCTTTAACCTTTTCCCACGTATGTATTTATTACTACTAAAATTTGTTAATAAGAATTTTCATTATTAGAAACTTTACAGTCGACTAATCAATATATTTGCATTTTTTATTCAAATTATCAACTGTCAGATCAATGTCTTCATTCTCAATTAAAAAAAAAAAAAAAAGATCAATGTCGAATCCATATTAAAGGAAGATAAACATTTTATATGAAGTACATGTACATCACGGTCCAAAGGTGGCAAACGCTTTAATTGCAAGTTTTGTCCGAAATTTGGTCACTCATGACACCAGGCAATCGTTAGATAATTCTGGGAAGGTGTAGGTCAATATCACTGTTGTTTTATGGTTTTTGACTTTTTAGTCTTTATAAATTATAATGCATTTATATCTGTCTTAATTTCTTTTAGTATATTGTTGACCGGAGAAAGTACTGAATAACTTAATTTTCTCTTAAATTCTAGAATTGGAAACAAAAAGTAAATGATAGTATTGCACTTCTTGCCTTAAATTTGTCAAAGCTCTTTGCACATTTAATATTTAAAATGAACCGTCTTTTATGGAAAAAATTGAGTTCATATCCAATATTTATTATGAGACCGAGAGGGTTTTTATGTGTGTTCGTATGAAATTTGCACAAGACTTTCATGTAAAAAAATTATTGTATCGAATTTTCTTGTAATTTTAGTTTATCTGCACATAATTCCATGTGTGTCCACTTCCGTCGGTTTTTTGACAAGAGTGTGTTCCAAGCGCCTTTGGTGTATTTTTTCTTATATTTTGTCTAATTCTTCAGCCAAAATGATGCTATTAACCTTATTCATTACCCAACCTTATTATTTCATTTGGCAAGAAATTCCCTTGTATATTTTAACTTAACATGGAAGGTCATTGTAATTATCTTAGCACATAAATCTCCTTGTATTTTATAAACGTAGCATATAATACTCTTATATTTTTTAAACTTAGTACATAATCTCTTTATATCTTGGGGTAATTTAGGTATATCAATTAAAAATTAACAACGTTAAACAACTAATGGAGTAAGGGGATGACGTGCAGAGAAATTAAAAGTACAAGAAAATTTTATGGAGAAATTTTATGTAGATTTTCCATAACACAAGAGAATATCGTGCGTTTATCCAGGTTTTATATCTAGTATGACTTATGACTCTTAAAGTGTCCTTTTCTTATGTGCAAATATTTGAATAAAAATTTCTTTGATCAGTTGATTTATTATTTTCATAAATGATAAAATTGAAATTGCAGTTCTACATTATCCCATGTTTACAACAATTAAAAAAAAATGTTGTTTAAGACATATTCCATGTATGAGAATGAACTAAACCAAAATAAGTATAGTTTTTTTTTCTCAAGAGGTTTTGCTAGTAATTTGTTTCTAATTTTGTTGTCAAAATTATGTTTGTAATTTCACCTAAAAGGTTAAAATTAAACCGTGTGAAAGTTAACGCTACTTTTTCTTCAACAAGTAAACTCCATACCACAAAAATTAGAAGAAATATTTACAAAAAGTAAATAAAAGGGACTCAAGTCACAACAAACTCTAACATAAATTAAATGAAAAGGGATACAATACAAGACCACAAATCTGACCAACCGGATTCCATAGCCAGACGACAAGGTTATGTGTGAAGATTGCCACTATGTTTGTTTGCTTGAGCCAACAACGAATGCATACTAATGTACTCGATTCGTTTCATTTTATTTGTCGTTTTGACAAAAAAATATTATTTCATATTATTTGTCGTTTTAGAAATTCAATGCAAAGTTAGTTTTATTTTTTCGAATTTACCATTTCTTATATATTGTTTTAATTAAGAGAGGAGAGAAAAAAAAAACAATAAATACTCCAGTTATGATATTTTAAGATTTTTTTCATCAAACGGTGGCTATTTAATAATACTATGTTTCTTCATTCATATGCCACCACCCAAAGCGACAATAAAATGAAACGGAGGCAATAGTAAGGCAAATGTTTCAAACATTAAATGCAAATTACAATATTATCTAATTAAATGAATAATTTGGAAGTAGTCGTTAATATTCATCATTACCAAGAAAAGATTCATGACCAACTAATACCTATAAAATATATAGAAATTAAAAAGGAAAACTCCCTTGCAACTAATTCTTTTGACATGGTCGGTTTATTAATTATAAAGTCCAAAAGAATTTGTGACGCCTACAATAATTGATATATTTTGTCAATGAATTGAAATACTGGAGCATCCAGAATCTAATCATGCATGATTACTTAAGAAATAAGTGGTTTCACAGATACACTATGTAATTACTGATGGTCATGACATATTAATTAGATTAATGAAATCTCTAATGTTGACATATAACATAAAAAATAAAAATAAAAAAATAAATAATTGGTAGATATATGACTCTGATATGATTCGCATCATCCCAAATATTATTGGTTCCGTGCACCCAATTCAATAACTCTTTATTTAGTTACAATTTCTTAAAATGCGTAACTTTATTTTTTTAAATTATATTTTACACGTATACTACTTATTATCATCGATCATATCTTGATCTACATATAGCTTGTGACAGTTAAATTGTGACATATATATTTTGTCAAAACACATACAATTAAGATATATGTGAAAGTCATTTTAAAACTACGAGTATAAATTGAAATAAGAAAAATGGATTTCAAATAAGCAAAAACCAAAAATAAGTATTTTTATTTAAAAGCAGTGGGTGTTTGCAAATAAGGAAAATACATAACTTTAAACAGTTTCTTTAATGTTTGCATTTCAAAATATGACTCTTGTTTTTCTAGTACGTATCTGTAACTATTCAGTTACATATTTACCCTCATTTTTGTCTAATATCAAATAGCAAGTTGATTGTTTTGAAAGAAACATATTCCCACAAAATGTGACTTTTATACCTATATAATTCAATGAAAATCCATATTTCACCAAAAACTTGTATTGTGGAATAATTGTTTTCAAAATATTGCAAAAAATACAAAGAGGTGTTAAAATAATATAATGAAAGAAGAATTTAAATTACCTTACAAAAATACTTGGGTTAATTGGAATGGGTTATATATATATATATATATATATATATAATTATACTGGAAAATAAATGTCTCGTATATAATGCTATTAACCTTTTCTATTTTCTTCAATACAAAATGAAAAACTGCTAATTTGCTTTATGTTTTTCACAAGTAAAATTTGACATAAAAAAGAAACTTTAAATGTGTTATTAGTTTAAATCCCAAAATGTAACGCAAATTTTTATCCTCTAATCCGTGAAGATTGAAGAATAATACTGTATTTAATTCGTGTATTGTACTTCTTAAATAAATGAAAAGTAAAACTGGATTCAATGCATATAATATAATTTTGACCATTTGCGTCGGTTGCCTAAGATTCGAACCCAACTAATTAGGCTCTCTATTGAATTAAGAGAAGTCCCATTCCAAGCCATTTCTGTTAAGAGTATGATTTACTCCGTCCATTTTTAAATACATGTAGTACAAAGATTAAATAAATTATTAATTATTTAATTTTAGGAGAATAAAATCTTATGGTGCAAAATGTACTCTTAAAAATTGAAAGACATTTAAAATATATAGGAGTTCATTAATTATTTATGAATAATTTCTTTTATTAAAACAACACGTATTTAGAAATGAAAGGAGTAATTTTTTTTTTTTTTTAATTATTATAGAAAACCCATTTATAAAAATCAACTATCAAATAACGTTGACTAATAAAAAATGATGATTAATGTGAAGATTATTTCAACAATAATTTTAAAGTGAATATCAATATCGTGAAAGTGATTGACTTCAACACAAAATACATTTTTTATATATTAATAGATTGTTCGGCAATACTCAGTTATATCTTTTTTTTTTTTTTTTTTTTTTTTTTGATAACCCAGGTGCACAAGCTTACACTCGACTAATCCTGGACCCTCAGAACCCTTGCCCTAGAATCCTGAAGGATGTAAATCGCAGGATGTGCCTCCATCAAGCCCCGGGTTCCCACCATACTGCTGTACACTCTGCGCACAAAGGATGTATATCTTGAACCTTCTTCGTGTTGACTATTTGCTTTATCTAATTAAAATGATAGTAAGTGACTTATAAAGTAGCAAGCCAAGGTCAGAGAAATAAATTATTTCTTAATCAAGAACTTTAACCCTCCTAAAGTAAAGTATTTTATAATGCTAGTTAAATAATCGCTTCATGTCACATTAATTATAAAATAAGTACAAAATTTCTTTATTATCTAGTTATATTTTGTACAAATTCTATAAGACTAACCCTCCAGGATTTACATAACCATAATAAGTTAATCAATGACGGTGATTAATCTGGCAATTAATCACTGTTCTCACTAATTAACTGGTGAAACAAAGCTGCAATATAGGCCCGATAGGGTTCATTGACTCCTACTGGTGAAACAAAGTGTATAAAAGAATAATTAAAAATATCAAACCAAATAACCGAGAATAAAGTCCACGTTTACTTGGGCTTCCTAAACGGGCCGGTCATAGTCAAACCCAAACCCCGTTGTTTTGAATTGGACAATACACGGTTCAAAGTTTTGTTCGGACTTTGAAATTAGTCTTTATCTTAAATAAACGAAATTGATAGGGTACGTTTGTTTAGTGTATGAGAGAGTAGTGGAGATTTGTGAAATAATATCGATCTGTATAGTATTGTTTGTTTGAGTTTGTGAGAGTGTTTGAGAAATAAAGTAAGTCTATATTTTTTTAGAAGAATTAAGTTGTAGGTGTAGGTATGTAAAACTTTATATTAAACCATGATGTTTGTTATGTGAGATAAATCATGATGTTTGTTATGTGAGATAAGCTGTGTAAGAGGTGGTTACTTTATGTCACATCAAAGTAGCTAGAATTTGTAAAAGTTATTTTTTTAAGAGATAAAAAATTATTGTTTGTTTGATTTTCGAGAGAATAATTTAAGAAAATTGAGAGATGGTAATTTTAGTTTAGAAATTAAGTAGAAAACATATTTGTTTTACTTATTCCAGACACAAAAATTATTTTTGAAAATGCCAAACAAACAAACCCTAAGTTGTCCATTAGAAAGAGTTACGGTAGTTGATTTAGTCCACTGACAGGGACAATGAACTTCTTTTTTTGGGTGCTTAGTTTGAGCTTTATTTGAAAAATTCGATATTTTAGAGAATATAAAGGCATGTTTGTTTGGTGTTTGGGATAGTAGTTTGGGAGAGTAGTGAAGGTTTATGAAATAATCTCGATTTGCGTAATGTTGTTTGTTTGAATTTTGATAGAGTGGTTTGAGAAGTAAAGTAGGTATATGTTTTTTTGGAAGAGTTAGGTTGTAGGTATAAGATGTGTAAGACTTTATGTCAAATCATGTTTGTTGTAAATTGTGTAAGAGCCCATTTAGATGGAAGGATTTGAGTTGGATGGATTTGAAATCCCTTGTCAAATCCATTATGTCATTTGGATACAAAATTAAATCCATTCATTTGAAATCTTGGATTTTAGTCCAATGGATTTCAGACCAATTTTAAGTGGATTTGAAATTCCTCCTAAAACCAATGTTTTCAAAACCGGACCGGACAGTGAACCGGTGAACCAACTGGTTAGTGGTTTTACTGGTCGAACCGGTCGGACCACTGGTCGAACCGGATGACGTAATAATAATGTAATAAATATATTTAATTTTAAAGTATATGTAATATGCATAAAATTTAAACATTATCATACAATTGACTAAAAATATAAAAAAAATTATAATATGATAAAATTAAAGCATATAATATTTATCTAACTTATATCATAACGGTAATATGGTACTAATTTGTATGCTCATATAAATATAATATGATTATATTTCTTTTTAAAAATTTAAAAGTGTAAGTTAAAAATACAATAAACTAAGATATTCATAAATTTTTAAATATGGTTATGTATAAAAGTCTAATATTCAAAGTCAAACTTGCATATTATATCGATTTGACTATTTATCCTAAAAATAATATTGAAAAGAATATTTTATAGAATAAATTTTAATAAAAAACTATTATTTGAGTATTAATTTTCATTCATAATGTGTGAAATATTTATTTAAGTTAATTATCTAATTTATAAATAAATTTGGCTACAAGTTTTTATAATTTATAAATTTTAATTTGTACTAAAATTTCAAAAAAATGGTGTAGCTCAAAAGGTAAGAAAGTCATGTTTTATCATAGAGGTTAGGTGTTCAAATCCCACCTTGTACAAGAATTTCTAATTTATTTTTAATATTAAAAAAAAAAAAAAAATAAAAAAAAAGAAAAAGAAAAATCAGAACCGGGTTGAACCGGTCCATACCGGTTCGCCGGTTCACCGGTTTTGGACCGGTTCAACCCGGTCCAAACTGGTTTTTGGAGATACTGGTTTTAATGGGTAAACCGGACCGGACCGACCTCCGGTTCGCGGTCGAACCGGTCCGGTTTTAATAACATTGCCTAAAACTAGTCATTTGAAATCCACTTAAAAAAATGTTCACATTATATATTTTCAAAAATTACAATTTGATCACATATTTCCAAAAAATCTAGAATTGCAATTCAGTCCAGGATTTTCAAAAAATTAAAATTTGCAACTTGGCTATTATTTTCATAAATTTTAATTGCACTTTTGGTCCCTCAATTTTTGGAAATTGCAATTTTGACCCCAGATTTTCGAAGAACCAAGAATTACAATTCAGTCCATAATTTTCATAAATTAAAATTTTCAATTCGGACCCTGATTTTTAGGAATCGAATTTGCACTTTTGGTCCCTCAAGTTTTGGATATTGCAATTTTGACCCTATATTTTCGATAAATCAAGAAATTTGCACTTTTGGTCGCTCAATATTCGGAAATTGCAATGTGACCCCAGATTTTTGAACAATCAAGAATTGCGATTCAGTTCAGAATTCTTAGAAAATTAAAAAAATTCAATTCGACCCCAGATTTTCAGAAATCCAAATTTACACTTTTGGTCCCTCAATTTTCAGAAATTACAATTTGACCCTAAATTTTTGAAAAACCCAGAATTACAATTCAGTTAATTTCGGAAGATTAAAATTTTCAATTCGGCCCCTGATTTTCAGAAATCCAAATTTTCACTTTTGGTCCCTTAATTTTTAGAAATTGCAATTTGACCCCATATTTTCAAAACCCTATAACTGCAATTCAGTCCATAATTTTCTGAAGATTAAAATTTTCAATTCGACACCTGATTTTTAAAATTTCAAATTTGCACTTTTGGTTCCTTAATTTTCAAAAATTGCCATTTGACCCCAAATTTTCGAAAAACCAAGAGTTCCAATTCAATCCAGAATCAGAAAATTAAAATTTTCAATTCGGCCCCAGATTTTATGAAATTCGAATTTGCAACTTTTGGTCCCTCAATTTTCAAAAATTATAATTTTGCCCCAAATCGATTTATGCGATTTTATCCCGATATCAACAACAAGAATTAACTCATAGAGCAAATTATAAGGTACGATTGAAAATTTCAAATAACACAAATAATATATACCAAACAATGGATTTGAAATCCTTTGTAAAAACATTTATCCAAACAAGAGATTGCAAATGAATGCGATTCACTCATAACATAATTAGGACTACAACCGTTAAGATTTTATCTAATTCGAGAAATTTGAGGGATGAACCTAGAGTAAAGAAATTTGTAAATCAAAAGATATAAAACAAATATAGATTTTGGTTTTGTGCCGACACGTTTGCTCGATATATTTTAGTTAGAGCGGAACTTAAGATATTTTCTCAAAAAAGAAAGTTTAAAATATGAATAGCAAAGTGAAACGTGGAACATTTTTACATTTGTATCCTGAAAGTTGTGGTCAAGAATTTGTGGTGTTAAATTGTTAAATGATACTAGCTATTTCTTAAGAAAAAAAAAAGAAAATCTTTCTAAAATATTTTGTTTTTGAGTCATCCCATGAAATAAATTTGAGTTAAAATTGTAATAACAAGCAACATTCATATCGATTCAGCGCTCGTCTACTAAGACAAGGATTACGATTTCATTCGCGTTCTCTTTGATTCTCAACTAACAACATGAATCAGTTTCCAATACCGTGATTTTCCGAAAATGTTCATATAAATATCTGAACGTAAATGGCTACAAGCTCGGTGGAATGAAAATAATTTGAGCTCATAACATGAATTGAATGATTCTATTGCAATTAAAAAAAAAATTGTTCAACGTTCAAGACGAAGATAAGCGTGGCGATTTTGAGGATGAACATTTTAGAGGAAGATCTAATTTTTTTTTTTTTACCAACTAAACTTTGTATTTACTCCTTGGATCAAATAGTGCATTGGATATAAGTCCTCCCCAGTGTGGTGTCTCTAGTAGAATTCGAACTTGAATTTCACCTTTAGAGACGGTAAGTCACTTCCACTTGATCCAACCACTTTGGGTATATCTTTATTTATTTGAAATGCATCCAAATCTTAACATAAAGTAAAGTGAAAATTGAATCTTATATATCTCAAATCCGAAATTGAATCAGCGGGAAAAAAAAATTCAAATATATGTTGATCTTATCCATCCCAAAGCGATCGCATCTCTAAACATAGTCCTATATTGATAATAAAATAAGGAGGCATTTGATAGCTCGTTGGAGATTAAAGCTCGTTAGAGACTAATGCAAGAATAAGTTCAATCCAGATATAAATTCATATTTGATGGCAAAGAATGGGCTAATTAGAGCAATAATTATTTTCCAACAAGAAGCCCACGATCAAAGTGGACCTTGAAACTGCATTCCAAAAAAATGGCGAATTCAAATCTTGAATCAATCTCAGGTTAGCATAATTGTGTTGGATTACCCAATATTAAATCCAGCTAACTAACAAAATACTAAATCATATTCATTGATTAATCAATCTGACCCGATTGCATTGCCTCTATTAAAGGATATCATAAGCCTCCAAAGAGAGAAAAAAAAATGAAAAATAGATAATAAGATGTCCATAATGTACCAAAAAGCACTGTTTTGAAAACCGGACCGGACCGGTCGGTTAGCCCGGTTCAACCGCTAACCGGTCCTCAATCCGGTCCGATTTACCCCTAAAAACCAGTTCTCAAGTTAACCAGTGTGAACCAGTAAAACCAACTCCAAAACCGGTAAAACCAGTGAACCGATAAAACCAGTGAACCAGTGGTTCACTTAATTTTTTATTTTTTTTTAAATTTAGAGTTTTTTTGGTTATTATAATTTATTTGAACTCTTGTTTAACATTTAATATGATTACATTTATATATTTTAATTGGAATAACATTCATTATTTTAGTGTTTTAACAATCAATGAGGAACAATCAATGTAATATTACACTTTTTTTTTTTTACATAAAGAAGTACATAGCCATTTTCTCATCATTGTGAATAATATTATTATTTTTTGTATAAAATTATGCAAATCAATTACCATATAAACATCAACTTACAACAATAGAACCCAAATGAACAATCCAAAACTTTGAAAATGAGATGAACTTTTAATTTTGTTGTCTTGTTTTGAATGTATATATCTTTGAGGGATACTTGAGATTTATATTTTTGACATTGATCTTAATTTTTTTTTTTTTTACCAACTAAACTTTGTATTTACTCCTTGGATCAAATAGTGCATTGGATATAAGTCCTCCCCAGTGTGGTGTCTCTAGTAGAATTCGAACTTGAATTTCACCTTTAGAGACGGTAAGTCACTTCCACTTGATCCAACCACTTTGGGTATATCTTTATTTATTTGAAATGCATCCAAATCTTAACATAAAGTAAAGTGAAAATTGAATCTTATATATCTCAAATCCGAAATTGAATCAGCGGGAAAAAAAAATTCAAATATATGTTGCTCTTATCCATCCCAAAGCGATCGCATCTCTAAACATAGTCCTATATTGATAATAAAATAAGGAGGCATTTGATAGCTCGTTAGAGATTAAAGCTCGTTAGAGACTAATGCAAGAATAAGTTCAATCCAGATATAAATTCATATTTGATGGCAAAGAATGGGCTAATTAGAGCAATAATTATTTTCCAACAAGAAGCCCACGATCAAAGTGGACCTTGAAACTGCATTCCAAAAAAATGGCGAATTCAAATCTTGAATCAATCTCAGGTTAGCATAATTGTGTTGGATTACCCAATATTAAATCCAGCTAACTAACAAAATACTAAATCATATTCATTGATTAATCAATCTGACCCGATTGCCTCTATTAAAGGATATCATAAGCCTCCAAAGAGAGAAAAAAAAAATGAAAAATAGATAATAAGATGTCCATACTGTACCAAAAAGGTTAGTGGCTTTAAGGCCATCTCCAATCGTTGGTGCAAAACTGCCCCCTCCCCCTTCCCCTCCATAATCGTCTTCAATAGTTAGGGACATAGAATAATAATAATAAAATAATAATAACAATAATTAAAATACAAAAAGTAAAAAAAATATTAATAAAAATAATACAAAAATAATTATAATAATAATAATAAAAATAGAAAAAAATTATAATAATAATAATAATAATGTGAAAGATAAAGATAATAATAATAGTAACAATAATAATAATAATAATAATAGTAATAATAATAATAATAATAATAATACAAAAATTATTATTATAAAAAATACTAATAATAATAATAATAATAATAGTACTAGTAACAATAATGATAAAATAATAATAAATAATAATAAAAATAATAATAATAGTAGTAGTAGTAGTAATAATAATAATAGTAATAATAATAATAATAATAATAATAACAATAAGAATAATAATAACAATAAAATAATAATAATAGATAATAATAATAATAATAATATTAGTAATAATAATAATAAGATTAATAATAATAATAATAAAAACTATAATAATAATAATAATAATAATAGTAATAATAATAATAAAAATAGTAATAATAATAATAGTAGTAATAATAATAATAATAATAGTAATAGTAGTAGTAATAATGAAAATAATAATTATATTAATAATAATAATAATAAAATACTAATAATATTATAAAAGTACATGAGATAAAGTGCTCTTTTTTAAATCACAAGGGGATAAATTGAATATTATGCATTTCATGGGGGGGGGGGGGGTGAATTATCATTAACTTTAGAGAAAAATTGGGTTTGGTACCAAAATTGCGATAAAAATATATCATGTGGTACCAAAGTTACATTTTTGTAGCCAATGGTACCAAAGTTGCAAGTTGGCATATCCTATGATACTCAAAAAGCAAATGTCCCTTAATAATAATAAGATAGAGTTACAATTAACAATAAAAAAAAACTTAATTTACAGAAAATTACACAACCATACAAATACTAATATAAGAAAGACTTAACAACGTTTTTTTTAGTAATAGTAATAATAATAATAATAATAATAATTATTATTATTATAAAAAAACCGCAATCACTTATATATATATATCAATTTATACTCGAGTTTTAATCATATTAAAGTTCATTTATTTGATAAAAAAATAATTTATAATTTGATTCATTTGTACATTTTATCTAAATTAAAATACAAATTTAAAATATCTAATTAAAACTAATTCCTATAAAGATTTAATTTTTTAAAATATAAAATTTATTAAATCATACACAAAATTTATAAAATAAAAAACAATGAACAAAAAAACGAAAAAAATATATAGTAGCATGCGAGGCCGAGGGGTAAAGGAGGGGCAAGCTTTTGCCCTTTCTTTCCCACTCCCACTCTCCTCCCCTCTCCCCCCACCATTGAAGACCATAATTCTAGAAAAACCCCAAAATCCCCCTCCCCCTCCCCCTCACCAATGAAGATGACCGAAGGGCAAGTTTTCCCCATTTCTCTCTCATTCCCCCTCCCACTCTCCTCCCCCTCCCCACTCCCCCCCACTATTGAAGACCACAATTATTTCCTCACTCAAAATCCCCCTCCACCTCCCCCTAACGATTAGAGTCGAGATGCCCTAAGAGTTGAGCAAGTCAATATTTAGAAGGCCAGAAATGTTTTTACGGCAGATGAATAATATATTACTACTGCAATAAAGAAGATCCAATAGAGATTCTTTTGTTTAGTATTTTGTTACGGGCAATTTGAACCATGGTGCTCGTGATCAGGTTGTTAATTAACAGTTATATTCATTTTATACCGATGAATTATATATTCATAGAGATTGAATGATAAACACATGTATATAAAAGGATAAAAATTATCGTCTCATACACACTTGTCGTTCATCCAACATCCTATTTAATTGAATCCAAGAGATAGACATATAATTTTCAATTATATTTCCTAGAAAAATAAAGTATTAACATTTATTAATCATCCAAATATCAAAAGGTCCACGGATCCCACCAGCCGCCTATAGAGTTCCCAAAATCTCGTGTCCACCTACCACTCTACCTCTCAATTTTACATTTTATGCTCGTTTCTTAGACTACAATTTGCTCATTAATAAAACAAACACATGTCAATTTAAGAAAATCATGTTTCTATCCCGATAAATTCAATTACTGGGCTGTTGGATGAACTAAGTGGAATCAAACTTTATGATCCTTTCAAAAACTTTAGGATTCGCCTTTATTTTTTTATTTTCAAAAACTTTGAACTTAAAATTTTGATGTCAAATCAATATGTTATGTGAGAGGGTATTATTGATAAAAATAATTTTATATATAAAATAAAAAAAATTTGGGACTTGCAAAAGGAAAATAAAAGTATAAATTTAACGATAGATGGAGTATCACTCACCGTTTTTCTAATCTTTGTAAATCAAATACCTCCAAATGGAGCCTAGTATTCTTAACAACTCAGCAAAACACTAGTCAAATTCAAATATCATGATATTTTCTCACTTTTGAAAAGTAAAGTTTAAACTTGTTTGAAATAAATAATTAAGGGCAAAATGCATCAATTTTATTTGTGTTTTGAGAAATATGTACAAAACTCTCTTGTGTTATTTTTTTTTTAGCATAGAACTCCATCTTATTTTATCAAATGTTGCACACTTTTACTTTAACGATTAAATAGTTGACACCGTTAGTTTATTTATGTTAAATATTATTTTATCCTGTATGTTTAATCTATTTACGTATCTATTATATTAATTAGATTTTGTATATATTATTAATACACAAGGGGAATCCTTGCAAGTATTTGTAAAGCACAAGGGGGTTCTATGTAAAAAAATAACATATGGAGGTTTTGCGCAGATTTTTCAAAATAACGATAAATTTGGTGCATTTTTTCTTGTAAATTCTTTCAATTTAAATAGATAAAAAAAAAATTAGTTTCAGTCTCATTAAGCGCAAATGAGATGTACTCTTCACACATTTGACGAAAAAAAAAAATTGTACAATTTTTTATAAAACACAAGAGGTTCTATGAGAATAATAATAATAATAATAATAATACAGTAGTTTTGGTGCATTTTTCCCATAATCGATAAAAATTCTACAAGCAAACATATATACTTTCTCTGTCCCAAAATAAGTGTCATTTTACATGTTTTCACACATATTAAGGTACCTACTACATAGCCTCATTTTTATGGAATAAATAAATTATATACCTCAAATATTCTTATTCTTTATTTATTCCACCATTAACTATTTACACACGTTATTCAAGTTTTACATTCTCTTTTCTTTTTTCTCTAAAAATACATAAAATATGTTACTAATGTATATTGAAATTCTAAAGTGATAGATAATTTGGGATAAATTTGTTTCTTTTCTCTAAAAGAAAGATAATCTGGGTCAAAGGGAGGGTAACGTGTATCTATGCTTCAACTGTCAATGCATAAACAGAAGTGTCAAATTTTAATACAAACACACAGTAAACGTACTTAAAAGAGTTAAAAGGAAATGGAGAACTGGGGTAGTTTGACACACCTGTTTATGACGGTGTTTCTGTCAAACTTCGCCGAGTTAATGATTAGTCCGGCGATTCCTGATGTCACATTGGCGGCGGTGTGTCCCGGAAAAGACGAATGCTCCGCTGCCATTTACCTCACCGGCATCCAACAGGCGGTAATTAACTTTCTATGCTTTCTATTTAATCTTAAGATTGGGCATAAATTAGTTGACTTAGCTTAAATGCATTTCCGCGGTCATTAGTTATATACTTGTATCTGTGTTTTTTTCTTTGGATTGTATTTGATTTTTAGCAGAAATTTGCTTTGATAAGGAATAGCTTGAAGACTGAACTGGATTTGATAGAGCAGGTTTGGTGAAAAAATAAAAGAGAGAAGAAGAATAGTGCCATATTCTTAAAATTAGGCGATTTATTTCCAAATTGAGAAAGAAAAAAAAGTTGCATTTAGGTTGGATTCTACAACACACTTGTTGAAGGTTCACTCTTGTTTTGAAATTAATAGGTAATTAAATATAGATTTTGAAGACTCATAGTTTTGAGACATAAATAAAAAGGGGAAACAATGGGTCATGAATATCATTTTCCTTGCACCAATCTGTCTTTCAAATTCTTCTTGTGTGGTCCCATTGTGTCAATCCTAAAAGGGACATTCATGGATCAAATTTTATATAGTCTCTGTCAAAAACACCGAGAAGTTTCTATTCCTGAATCAATGGAAACAAAAGTAAGGCGTATTTTCTAATTTTACTTAATGTATTAATTTTTCATAAATATTTCCTAGTGTTTCTGAAACGTTTTAGAAAACTTTCCCATATTTACCTGACTAGAAACAAAAATTTGGATCCATGCATAGAAGACGCAATGTCGATTGCAGTCCTAATATTTGATTTCTGCATAGAAGCCACAATGTCGATTGCAGTGCTAATATTTGATTTCTATAATCTATGTTTATTTATGTTGGTTGAGCTTAAACAGATCTACTATAGGTCAAAATTCTGTTATAATTTAGCTTGAATATGATTATTTAGTTCAGTCTATACACAAAAATAAAGTTTGTTACAATTTTGTTAATGATGCAGGTTGCTGGAGTTGGATCTGTGATCATGATGCCACTGATTGGGAATCTCTCTGATGTTTATGGCAGGAAACTTTTGCTGACAATCCCCTTATTTTTAGCCATTATTCCATCAGGTATGTTGACAATCCTATGTTGATTTATTTTTTCCTAATTTCCTAAATTATCAATATATATTGATGCAAGCTTATTTTGAAATGTTTATTAAATGTATACTCTTCGAAAGTATGTATATCCAACAAGTGTCATATGCGTTTGTTACCACAGTGTTAAGTTGACATGTATTTGCATCAATGTTGTAACTTCCCTCCCTAGTAGCTCGATCGGAATCTTAGTTGAAAGCCAGAACCCATAAGAAGAGTGATGCCGATATAGTATTTATTACTTGATTTTTTTTTTTTTTTTTTTTTTTTGTGGTCTATGTTTCACACACATATTTGGTCCCATACATGCAGTGTTATTGGCTTGGAAGCGGACGACAAACTTTGTGTATGCATTCTATGTCATCAGGACTTTAACTTCCTGTACTCAAGGTGGAGTTGTGGCCATTGCTCTTGGTTATTTGGTAATTCCAATCTCATCCCCTAATCATTCTGTTGTTAGACATTAATAATTCTATCACATATAATTTCATCCTTTCCCTAGCCAAAAACCAAAAAAGCTAGAGAAAATAATTGGTCGCTAAATTTAATTTTGTAGGCAGACAATGTTTCACAGGGGAAACGTGTCTCCGCGTTTGGAGTTCTGACAGGTGTAATGTCGGCTGCATTTGTTGGTGGTACTTTAACTGCTCGTCTACTCTCTACCGGTCAGATATTTCAGGTCTCTCCTCCAGTTTCTGTCCTGTTTTCTTTTCAGATTTTTTTTCTTCGGGTTACTTATAACTTTTCAGCTAAAGAAAATTCAACTAGTTCGATGCTCTTATGCAGGTTGCAGCAAGTATATCTATAGTTGCAGCGATCTACATGACAGTTTTTCTGAAGGACACAACTCAAAAAGTCAAAGATTTGGAGCAGCCATTCTTGGAGGTGGCAGAAACCGATGAAGACATTTGTAAAGCACCGGAGAAGATTGGCCTCATTAAGAATATTCCATCTCCAAAAGATATATTTCGTTTGCTGAAGAGTAGGTAAGTCGATACCCATTTCACTGAGTTGATAGACTTGCAAAAAAAATCTTTCTTTCGTGTTATCAAAGTTATAAACATTAAACAACAGTGTCTTATAATTATTTCAGGATTTAGAGCACTATCATTCATAATAACCATGACATATAAATTATATAAGTACTAATTAATAAGTGGAACTTTTATAATCTTCTCTCTAAGGGAGCGGAGAAACTAACCCTCTTTATTTTTTGTTATCATACATATTATTATAAGAGGTAGAAAAGACAACTTCTCTTTCATCTACATGCCAAAAAAATAACAAGGAAATAGGCACTTTGTTTGGTATCTAATTCTTCATCAGTTCCTCCATGCTAGGAGAGATTGAATACAAAGTTCATATTTTTTCATTTTTCCATTTGAATTGAAGATGGTTCAACTTTTTTAATCCTCATGTACATTGCAGCATTACGTTTTCATTAGTAGCATTTGTTGCTTTCTTCAATAGCCTTGCAGAGGCTGGGCTTCAAGCTTGCTTAATGGTATCTTCGTCTTTCTTCAAACATTTGACTTTTCTGCATTTAGCAAACAAGTTTCTCAGTAAATTTCAGTGCTAAAACATTTATCTTCTGCAGTATTTTCTGAAAGCGCGCTTCCACTTCAAGAAAGACCAATTAGCAGATGTATTATTCATTGCATATATTGGAGCAACCATATCGAATGTATGATCCAGTACTGTCTACAGATTCATTTCCTTATTTCATTTATTGGATATTTTGGTTTGACATTTTTTACTTACAAACTTAAACAATTCCGCAGATGCTAATCATGCCTATATTTGGTTCTCTTATTGGGGAGGAGACAATGCTATCTTTAGGACTCTTTGCTGGGTTCTTAAATGTATGTGACTTGCTTAACTTTGATTAGTCTTTTGTATTTATGTTCTAATTCATTGTAAGTGGAATTATAATTAGTTGTTAAGATTGGTTTTCTGATTTCTCGCAGATGTTCTTTGACAGCATAGCGTGGGCAGCTTGGGTATGCTCTTTCAAATTCCATGACTAACTTTCACTTTCACGTTAAGCTATATGTTAAATTACAAGTTATAATATTATGAGAAGGCTTGTCTAGGAAGGAACATTGACATAATCAGTTGCTTGAGAAAGTTTAAGGATATCATTTCTTGAAGTTGTCCCCTCGCAATTAGAACTCTAGTTTTGATTAGCGCATGAAGTATAATTTGGTGTGCGAAAATCCCAAATGTTTATATATATCCTACTAGTAAAGTTTTATACTCCTATATTAAATGTTGCTGTTCATTTGAAATGTAGGTACCATATGCTTCTGCTATAATGGGTGGTTTTCTTTTCCTATCATTACCAGCTGTGAGTTAAAAATAGTCAATGTGAAATAATATTATTCTTAAATTCAAACTTATTTTCTTCTCAGCTCTTTTAATCACTTATTGTCTACGAAATACAGTTAAGAAGCATTGTATCAAAACAAGTTGGACCCAATGAACAGGTAACATATCTTGTTGTCAATAATTGAAATCACCTCGCCATGATTAGAGTATTTTACGTATTGGATGTCCATTTAACCTAAAAGCTTAAGTTGTTAGAGAGGAGATACCCTTAATACTATATATTACTTGTACCCCTCACGTGTAAGTGGTATTCTTTAGTCAAGCCTAACACATAAACATTTTTCATAAATGGGTGGTGGAGAGATTCAGCAGAATACCTCTTTTTGGCCTGACACTGAAAACATGTTGGATGTGCAACTCATCTAACTTCAGAAAAGAGATATATTTAAAATTGATCACTTTTCATGGTAATTTTGTTTTTACATATGTATATTTTCAATCATTTGATGTGATTAATGATCTCTTTTTTGACTTGTCACTTAAAAGGGACTTGCACAAGGATGCATTTTGGGTGTAACAGCAATTGCGAATATCATATCGCCATTAATCTTTAGTCCTCTTTCAGGTGATATAATATTTCAATCTCATGCATAGCAAAGTTTGGACACTGTATTTTAAACTAAAATTTTAAACATTGTGCTTCAATTCTTTCAGCTTTGTTCTTGTCTGAAAATCCTCCATTTCATTTCAAAGGTTTCAGTATCCTTTGCGTTGGATTCGCTTGGGTAAGAACATCTTTACTTTGTGGCTTCTATGCCGATTTATTTTTGCCTCAATTCTAATGTTATCCAAACATCTCTCAATTTTGTGCAGCTAGTAGGTTTCTGTTTGAGTATAATGATAAAGGTTATTCCTGTTGTCTCAAGATACCATGACAGGAACAAGAACCGTGTGGAAGCCTAAGGTTTTGTTTGGCACTTGGTTTAGCAAGGAAAATGATACAAACAAATGAAGAAAATATTGGTTTACTTACTAATATTCAACAACCAAGCAAATTAGATGCATTACATTACACATCATTGTTGGATTACTAGTCTAACATCAAATTGGCAGAAGACATCGGCACTAAGAAAATGAAACAATTGAAGGATTCAAGTTGAGATAAGCGAAAAGGGAAAAAGAGGATAGTACGATACTCCCTTGTCAAATAGTATGAAATTAATATGTGAAATGTTTAATGCACATAATCTCCAAATACTATTAAATATTCTCTATGAATCACCCATGTTAGACGAAATTATTTTGTGCAAAATGTTATATCACTTCATCAATGACATATGGTGTAATACACCAATAATAATTATACCGAACATTTAATTAGTATGTGAGAATTTTTTGCAATAAACATTTAATAAAATAGTTTCATTTTTTTTTTTCCTTTTCTGAAATCAGTTTCGTTTAGGTTTCAGTCAAATGATTATATTGCATTTTATGCCGAAAAGGAAAAGGATTAGGTGAGCAGTAATAAATTACTCGAGATCGTCGGTGGCTATGGGACCATGGGAGTTAGGTGGGTATGTGTAGGAGAGTTAAGGCACGTGGATCTATGGAAGCCATTAAAAGTTTAAACACATGTTTCACGTGGAAATATAAATATTACTCCATAATTCGCAAATATTAAAAAAAATTAATAGATGTGATATGGCTCAAGACAAGTAATTGATGTGACAATTACTTATTAGTGATAAATAATTGTGGTACGATAGCAATTATAATAATTATTATATGTACATGTGACAATTACTTATTAGTGATAAATAATCGTGATACACAAATTATAATATAGAAGATCTTCACCCGAAGTACTACTCATAAGAAAATTTAGAGGGAGAACTTTTTAAATCTTTTATAGTGGGTAAATGGACCTTGGGACTGGTGATGTGGTCATTCCAATTGCTCTAAATTGATTGTGTATTTGTTTAATTAGATAGAAAAGAAGTTAAAATAGTAGAGAATGATAATAATGTAGCATTTGTAAACTAAGCAAAATAATGTCTGAAGGATAAATTATAAAAGTGATAATCATATATTTATTAGAATTTATAAATCTTATCAATTATTTTGATAATAAATACTCCCTCTGTTTCATAATATCTGTCGTTTTGAGAAGTTTTTCTTGTGCCATATTATCTGTCAAATGTATTTTCAATAAAGCTTTAATTACTTTTTTTCCATTTTTGCCCTTTATGCTTATAATTTTTCTCAAACATTAATTGACTCTTTATCACCTCTTTTTTATCTCCATTTTCTTAATCATTATCAATTCCAAAACAATTTTCATACTTCCAAAGTCAACTAAACCACAAAATTGAAGAAGATTTAATATACTCATAAAGATTGGAGATTAATTGACTTCAAATTATTTTATTTAAATGGACAATAAAAAAAACAAAAAGTAACATGGAAGAAAAGAACATAAAGATTGAAGATTCAATGGTTTTTGAAGAGGAAGTTGATGATCATGAAAACTCAATGCCTGTTCAAGAATCCAAGAATTTTAATTTCAATGTATTGCCGATTGTTCTTCCAAACCAAAATTTTCAAGTTGGATTGATCAAATAATGAATTCTAGATATAAATTTTGGAGGGAAGAAATAATAAAAGTAATGGGCGATTAACATTGAGATAATTAAGGGACATGGAAATAAATACTTGGAGATAGTGACGAATACAAATGGAAGTAGTTAATGAGATAATTAAGGAATATGGAGTATTTGAGATAGTTAAAGAGAGAGAGTTAGTGGATGGAGTAATTAATTAAAAAGGGTATCTTAGTCTTTTTTATTTTTTTCCCTAGAATTCAACCATATTCAATGAATTCCTTAATTTATGTGCATACACGTGAAAAGACAGATAATATGAAACAGAGCGAGTATGTATTTACTAGAAAGTAAAGGGCGCAGTGAACTGTAATTGTGAAAAGATTGGAAGATCTGGCCAAAGAAGGTGATAGCCCTGAATTATCACTTTTATAATTTATAAATATATAAATTAGCACCCAATTTTTAACATTTATCAGATTTTACAAATATTACAAATAACATTGAAGGGTTAAATTTTAGGGACAAGGACTAATTTTAAGGGCTCAAGATCATCTGTACCACTTTTAATGTATCACTCTTGTGTATTACTAATAATTATTTGCCACATGACATGTACATGTGGCAAATAATTATTAGTGATACACAAGAGTGGTACACTAAAAGTGGTACAGATGATCTTCACCCAATTTTAAGAAGATGACAAACTTAAGGAAGAGAATTATTCTCACCCAATTTACCGTAAATACAAAGTGACTGTATAACTAAAATAGAAAGCATCGTGCATTAATTAAAGAGTCCAATTTTATTTAGTAAGAATAGATATAATTAATGGGAGATTTTTCTATAGACCGAGTTTAATTCCTAGACCATGTGGTCTATATTTTTTCTGTTTTTTTTTTTCTTCCTTCTTTCTTTTATTATTTTCTTTTTCATTCTTTCTTTATTTTTTCTTTCTTATAACTAATATTTCTTTATACAAATCAAACACATAGGGAAAAAATGACAACTAAAAAAAATCACTAAATTATAATGACAATATTTATTATTATTAATTTGTCACTATAAAAAATTTAAATTTTAGTGACAAAATAGTAAAAGACAAAGTGACAATTTATATACCGTCACTAAAATGATATTTATAGATACACTAGTGAGGAGAGTTGTGGAAGTTGTCACTAAATTATAGTGACAATATTTATTGTCACTAGGTTATCACTGAAAGGGTGTCACTAATTGTCAATAGTGACAATTTAAGTTCCATACATTTGTCACTAATCGCCATTAGTGATAACTTAAAAATATATTTTGTTACTATTGCACTTGTCATTATTTTTATTGTGACAAAACTAATATTTTTGTCACTAAATATATGCAAAAAATGATAATTTCAATAATGTCACTTAATATTTTGACACTAAAATTTATTTTTCTTGTAGTATGTCTTTAAAATGTGTCACTAATTGTCAATAATGATAACTAACTTCATACACTTGTCACAAATAGCCATTAGTGACAATTTAAAAATATACTTTATCACTATTGTTCTTGTGAAAAAATTAAAATTTTTGTCACTAAATATATGCAAAAACTGACAATTTCAACAATGTTACTTGATATTTTGTCACTAAATTTTATTTTTCTTATAGTGGTAGTTTTTTATATATATTATGTATTTTTGGTAATCGTTCAATGTTGTTCTATCTATATTTTTATTTATTTCCAAAGATGTGAATTTGCAAATTCATTGTGTATTTTGTGCTATAATTTATTAAATAATTAAAATTGATATTTTTTTTATAGAATTAATTTAAACATTAAATATTTTTAAAGAAGAAATAATGTGTGGAAAATGCAAATAATAATTTTGATAGAGACAAACATCGTATTATAAATTTACAACACAAAATATGTCAAATTTTTTTAATTGTACAAGACAATTTTAGTTATTAATGAAGAAAAGGAAAAAGAAAAGAAAGAAGAAAAAAGAAAAAAATAATAAAAAATAAGAAAAATCCTGGAGCATAGTCCAGGAGTTAAGAATCTTCCATAATTAATGAATATCTAGAAGAGAGAAGTAACATCTCACTCTCGACTCTCAATTTCTCATACTGCAAAACACACACAGTACACACGTACTGGCTGAGAGAAATTAAAAAAGAAAGGTAATGGAGAACTGGGGTAGAGTTAGCCACCTGTTTGTGACGGTGTTTCTGTCAAACTTCGCCGAGTTAATGATCATTCCGGCGATTCCTGACATCACATTGGCGGCGGTTTGTCCCGGAAAAGACGAATGCTCTGCTGCTATTTATCTCACCGGCATTCAACAAGCGGTAGTTAGCTACTATATCTCTGCCTTGTATCACCGACATTATTAAGTTAGGCTAGCTTCTCAATTTGTACATTCTCCTATTGCTTGTTTCAATCCAAATTCATAATTTTAGTTGATTCTTCATAATGTAAATTTCTGTTATATTTTTCTGCTATATACAATTCATGAATGCATATTAACTCAAACTTATATATATCTGCGCTCTAGAGGAAGTCTATGCCTGCTGGTGGCATCGCTTAATGTTCATTTCGATCAATAATCTCGATCGGTTCATTTCTATTATATATTATTCATGAATCAGCTATTGAGTTCAATCTGAACACAAGTATATAAAGCCTTTTTCCTATATATATAGTATCTTCAATCATTTCATTGAAAATGCAGGTTGCAGGAGCAGGATCTGTGATCATGATGCCAATTATTGGGAATCTGTCTGATGCTTATGGTAGAAAACTTTTGCTGACATTCCCCTTGGTTTTATCCATTATTCCGTATGGTATGTGAAGCAACAAAGTTTAATTAGCTTTCTATAAATATATATATATATATATATATATATATATATATTTATTGCTTTATTTCGATTACGGTATATATATATATCATTATTTTCATGCTACTATGGCCACATACATGCAGTGATATTGTCTTGGAAGAGGACAGCAAACTTCATCTATGCATACTACGTCATCAAAACTTTAACTTCCATGGTTACTCAAGGTGGAGTTGTGGCCATTGCTCTTGCTTATTTGGTATTTCCAACCTAAATCAATCTGTAGTTTGAATGCACTAATTTTATCCTTTTCCCTCCAAAATAATAACTAGCTAGCTACTAAATCATTCAATGTTAAATTCAATTCAATTTTGTAGGCAGACAATGTATCGCAAGGGAAACGTGTCACGGCATTTGGGGTCGTGTCAGGTGTAATATCCGCTGCCTATGTTGGTGGTACTTTAGCTGCTCGCCTACTCTCCACCAGTCAGATATTTCAGGTCTTTCTTCTTCCATCAGTTCATGTTCCTTTTTTTGTTTTTCCAAGAGAAAGAGTTAAAATTACTCATGTTACTTATAACCTTACAGCAAAAAAAACAACCAGTAATTTGATGTATATTATTCAGGTAGCGGCAGCTGTATCCATAGTTGCAGCAACGTACATGGGACTTTTTCTGAAGGATACAACTCGACATGACAACGCTTTGGAGCAGCCAATCTTGAATATAACAGAAAGTGATGAAGATGGTTGTAAAGCACCCGAGAAGATTGTTCTCATTAAAAAAATTCCATCTCCAAAGGATATATATCGTATGCTAAAGAGTAGGTATGGTGATTACTTCTTGTTGAACTTCTAATAGTTAGTCATATGTTTATTAGTTCCGTTCTTTCTTCTTCCTGGTATTGGTAGTACATGTTCAATAATGATACCACATCCATGCCAAGAAGATGTTCCATTTATAATTATATACATCCTTTTGAATTGAAGAACATTATTCATTTTTCTAATCCAATTATGTAATGCAGCGTAAAATTTTCATTAGCAGCATTTATTGCTTTCTTTAATAGTCTTGCAGAGGCTGGGGTTCTAGCTTGCTTACCGGTATCCTCTTTTTATTTGTCCACATGACTTTTCTTCTTATATCAAACATATTTCTCAGAAATTTACGTTGCTAGTGCTGATACATTGATCTTCTGCAGTATTTCTTGAAGGCTCGTTTCCAATTCAAGAAAGACCATTTAGCAGATGTATCACTCATTGCATATATTGGAGCAACCCTATCGAATGTATCTTCCAATGGCCTATTTCCCAATACTGTCTATACTTTCTGATTCATTTCTTCATTTAGTGTTATTGAGGCATATATTGGATATTTTGGTTCGACATTTAGATTTGAAACAACTTTGCAGATGCTCATTGTGCCTACATTGGGTCCTCTTATTGGGGAGGAGACATTGCTATCTCTAGGACTCTTTGCTGGATTCTTAAATGTATGTAATTGCTTCACTTTGAACTATGTTGGCCAATATTGCGATCCCATAAGATTTTACCATACACACTTTTGTTCTCGCGCTTTAAAAACTGCACTTTTTGTCCCGAATTTTGAAAATATTAGGCACTTTTGGTTCTATCGCCTCATTTCAAGGGGCAAGAAAGCCTTTGAAACCGGTTCAGCTAGTTCAAAACAGGGAATATTCTATAAGAACCAAAGTGCAAATATTGGAACAAAAGGGAAGAAGGACCATAAGTGCAAAATATTTAAATAATCGGGATCAAAAGTGCATTTTGTAAAACATGGGACCAACCGACCAAAAGTTTTGAGGGTCCCAGTCTTAAGAACGCAATTTTGGCCATCTTAATTTCTGTTCATAAGGAGAATGATAATTCATTGGTTGTGTCATTTGTCGCAGATGTTCTTTGACAGCATAGCATGGGCATCTTGGGTATGCTCTTTGATATCCCATGAATGACTTGTACTCTCTTTATGCTATCCTGTTACCTTAATAAGTAGTAATATTGCACAAACAATCTTTAGCTGATTGGTGTAATTAAGTACATTTTGGTACGCAAATGGACTCTAGAATGGTGTTAGTTACTAATATATTGTATATATATTATTTACCATTTTAGTGAGGTTATATACAATAAATGATGTCAGTTATTTGATCTGCAGGTACCGTATGCTTCTGCTTCAACGGGAGTTTTTCTTTTCTTATCATCCCCAGCTGTGAGTTAAAAGTAGTCAACATGAGCTTAATATTCTTCTTAGCTCTTTTTATTACAATTTTCCTCACTTGTTGAATATTGTTTCTGAATTCAGTTAAGAAGCATTGTATCAAAACAAGTTGGACCCAATGAACAGGCAAGTTTATTCCCTTGATTTTCTTCAATCATTTGATGGGATTAATGATTCTTATTTTTACTTGTCATCTAGTAGGGACTTGCACAAGGATGCATTTTGGGTGTAACAGCATTTGCAAATGTCATCTCTCCGTTAATTTACAGTCCTCTTTCAGGTGACATAATATCACATTCTCATGCATATATATGAAAATCTGGACAGAGTATTCTGAACTTAATCCTCAAACATTGTGCTTCTTTCAGCTTTGTTTTTGTCTGAAAACCCTCCATTTCATTTCCAAGGTTTCAGTATCCTATGTGTTGGATTTGCTTGGGTAAGAACTTTCTCTACTCAATGCCTGTCCCTATTGACATTTTAACGATCAAGTCCTTGCTAATTTATGTATGATTTGTGCAGCTGGCCGGCTTTTTCCTGAGTATTTTTATAAAGGGTCTTCCCATCTTGTCAAGATACCAAGACATGAACAGGAATAGGATAGAAAGTGAATAAATGACCCAGTTTGGGAAGTTATACAGAATTCATATATACATACTATTGAAATCGATCTCAGGAGAAATCCACTGTACGAGGTTGCCTTCATTATATGGTCTGAACAACTAAGGAGAAATTGTGAATTTGTGCAAGAACAAGTAGGAATCTTTAACATTTGATTTGGATACATTACATTCTATTGTTGGATACTAACATTAAACTAGGTTGTACAAGTATTGGTAATTTCTCGATGGATCATTAATCAAAGTTTTTACTGCTCTTACGGATTTGGTGAGGGTGATCCTCAGGTAGTGGTGTAAACGGGACGAGTAGTATCGAACGACATGTTGATCAAGATTGATTTGAATTTTATCGAGCTTGAAATTTTGTGTTTGAGATTGGTTTGATTTCTTAACGAACCGAGCTTTTATCGAACAAATTCGAGCTGAAAATTGAGCAGCTTGGTATTTTACATGAGTATTTTTCAATTTTTAGCTTATCAAGTTGATCTCGAGCCGAACTTCAAAAATTTTCAAACAAGAAATCTTATTCATGTTTGATTGATTTGTTTGACGAACCGAGCTCAAACGAGCTTTTATCGAACGAGCTCGAGCCGAGTGTAGAGTAGTTTTGTTTGATTTTCAGCCCTATGACCTCATGTGGCGGAAGGAGAGAGGGACAGGGGAGACCCCCTTCAATTTTTTCTTTTTTAGTATAGTAGTGTTGTAGTTTTTTGAAAAGAAAAAAAAATATCTACAACCTCAAATAAAAAATTAGTCCAATTAATTCAACCAATTTTAACAAACCCTAGTATTACCTAACTCTACCAAGCACCAATTATAACATTTTTCATTGTTTTGCCATTTTTGTCAATTTCATTAATTTTTTTCCAGCTTAAACCAGTTTTCTACCGATTTCACATCGTTTTTGTCAGTTAAACCTTTTTTTAACTGGTTTCACTCGTTTTTACCATTTTAATATGTTTTCACATATTTCACATGTTATTCACATGAATTTTTCATTGATTAGATATGTTTTTACCGACTTTACACTTTTCTGGCCAATTTTACCCTTTTTTTCGCCGGATTTACATCTTTTTATTGGATTTCACCTGTTTTTATCATTTTTCTTACAAATTCCACTCGAATTAATTTTCATCAATTTTACACATTTTCACAAACTTTACCTTTTTTTAACCGATTATACCTGTTTTCACAAATTTCACCCCATTTTTTATTTCAAATATATATACGATTTCACATGCACTTTTTTTTTACCGATTTTGCCCCTTTTTTAACCAACTTCACCAGTGTTCACCAACTCACCCGAACTTTCATCGATTTCACATGTTTTTATTGATTTCAGCAGGTTTCATCGATTTTACCATTTTTTTTGACCAATTTCACATTTTCACTCATTTTTCACGAAATAAATTTCATGAAAATACGAGGTTATACATGTCTTGATATTCTTTATATTTTGATCCTCTAGCCAAATAAACAATAAGTACTTAACTAAGTCATAAGCATTTTTTGTTCATTTATAGGTAAGATGCGATTCTATTTTAACTTTTCATTGTATAATTTCCTTCTTCTTTTGCATGTATAGCATAATAATATTTAATAGAATTTGATTCTAACATTTTTCTTTTAGAGAATTGTATATGACTTATATTGTACTAAATTTTTGAATGATACAAATAATATATTTTTTTACTTAAAATATATTGTTGCTAAATTAAAATAATTTACATGTATCTTTTATGAGCTATTTAAAATAACAATATTTTTTCTTATGGTTTATTTTATTTTATGTGTTATATGAGAAGAAAATTGAAATTATGAAATTTGATGTAAAAGATAATTTCTAGATTTTAGAAAATCATGTAGGAGATAAATATAATAAGATTACATGTCTAATTGTATCTTTACCGTAATTAATATAAAAAGATTCCATGTCTAATTATTCTTCTTCAACTATTTTTGCATATTTACCATTGAATTAAATATCACTTTACAACTCAAATAGGAGTATATTAGTCTTCACAAAAAAAGAATAAAACTTAAATTATTCACAATTTATAATAATTATAGATAGATTTCAAACGATGCTATCATGAATTGATTTAAAGAAATGAGAAATCGTCATGGTCAATTATTAATGTAAATACGTAAATATTTTGGAGGTATCATATATAATTAAAGTATCTCGTGGGGGTTATTTTAGTCAAACTCCACCTCCCAGTTTTTGTATTGCGTTTATATTTTCTCGTACATAATATAAGCTTTAAATTTGACTGTGTGATTGTAATATTTTTTGGTACTATTTAGCCTCCTTGATGACTACAAATCCTGGATCCGTCCCTGGTGATATTCCTTAGACTTACTTTAAATCTTCATTTCTGTCATTCGACTAATGTAGATGATGTATTGAGCAGATGATATTTGAGTTCTGAAATTTCATTTAGCAAAGACGCTCTCATTTGTGAGACTTCATTTTTCTGTTTTTATTATAATTAAAGTTCAGCTATTATACTCTGCAATGACTTGTTGAAGTGAAGAATAAGGATGTTACCCAAGTGGCCGAAACTTAATCTCAACGGACTGCTCTAATGATCAAAATATGTTTATACAGAGCTCAACCCCTTTATAATGATCGTGTTTAAAATTACCACAATACCTCTTATTTAATCGAGCTCATCCCGCCATCTCCGGTCCAACCGAACCTGTCCAATTGTGCAATTGTCCCTTTCGACCTATCTAAAAAACTCATCTCCAACCGAAAGACAATCAACATTCATTTAATTTAATTTTATAATTTTTCCCACTCTCACTTTCCCCTTTCTCTCCACTCAAACTTATCCAATTCGTACAACCCAAGTTTTGTTATTTATCTTTTTATGAATTATTTTATCTGAAAGTTTTTATAAAACTGTTTTTTAATTTATTTTACCAAAAAAAAATTATAAAACAGCTTTTATTTATTAAATTATATATATAAAAAAACCACCCCACCCACCCAACGCACCAGAGGCATTTGCCAGCAGGCAAGCAGGTGGGCGACCATTGCCTGCTTGCCGCCTTGCCTACCCGAAGGCCCCTGGCCGCCCGATTGCCAGCCACCATCTTCAATCGAACAACACCGATAACCTACCCTCATGCCAGGTTGCCCAACCTGATATTGATAAAAAAAAAAAAAAAAAAAAAAAAAAAAAAAAAAAAAAAAATTGCCCCGGCCCCTTGAATTAAATAGTTTCGATTTAGAAGCAAATACACCAAAAGTGTGCCGTCACACCTTTAACCTTTTCCCACGTATGTATTTATTACTACTAAAATTTGTTAATAAGAATTTTCATTATTAGAAACTTTACTGTCGACTAATCTATATATTTGCATTTTTCATTCAAATTATCAACTGTCAGATCAATGTCATCATTCTCAATTATATAAAAAAAAAAAGATCAATGTCGAATCCATATTAAAGGAAGATAAACATTTTATATGAAGTAAAGTACATGTACATCACGGTCCAAAGGTGGCAAACGCTTTAAGTGCAAGTTTTGTCCGAAATTTGGTCACTCATGACACCAGGCAATCGTTAGATAATTCTGGGAAGGTGTAGGTCCGTTCCGTCAATATCACTGTCGTTTTATGGTTTTTGACTTTTTAGTCTTTATAAATTATAATGCATTTATATCTGTCTTAATTTCTTTTAGTATATTGTTGACCGGAGAAAGTACTGAATAACTTAATTTTCTCTTAAATTCTAGAATTGGAAACAAAAAGTAAATGATAGTATTGCACTTCTTGCCTAAAATTTGTCAAAGCTCTTTGCACATTTAATATTTAAAATGAACCGTTTTTTATGGAAAAAATTGAGTTCATATCCAATATTTATTATGAGATCGAGAGGGTTTTTATGTGTGTTCGTATGAAATTTGCACAAGACTTTCATGTAAAAAAGTTATTGTATCGAATTTTCTTGTAATTTTAGTTTATCTGCACATAATTCCATGTGTGTCCACTTTCGTCAGTTTTTTGACAAGAGTGTGTTCCAAGCGCCTTTGGTGCATTTTTTCTTATATTTTGTCTATTCTTCAGCCAAAATGACGCTATTAACCTTATTCATTACCCAACCTTATTATTTCATTTGGCAAGATATTCCCTTGTATATGTTAACATGGAAGGTCATTGTAATTAACTTAGCACATAAATCTCCTTGTATTTTATAAACGTAGCATGTAATACTCTTATATTTTTTAAACTTAGTACATAATCTCTTTATATCTTGGGGTAATTTAGGTATATCAATAAAAAATTAACAACGTTAAACAACTAATGGAGTAAGGGGATGACGTGCAAAGAAATTAAAAGTACAAGAAAATTTTATGGGGAAATTTTATGTAGATTTTCCATAACACAAGAGAATATCGTGCGTTTATCCAGGTTTTATGTCTAGTATGACTTATGACCCTTAAAGTGTCCTTTTCTTATGTGCAAATATTTGAATAAATATTTCTTCGAGTTGATTTATTATTTTCATAAATGATAAAATTGAAATTGCAGTTCTACATTATCCCATTTTTACAACAATTAAAAAAATATTGTTTAAGACATATTCCATGTATGAGAATGAACTAAACCAAAATAAGTATACTTTTTTTTCTCAAGAGGTTTTGCTATTCTAATTTTGTTGTCAAAATTATGTTTGTAATTTCACCTAAAAGGTTAAAATTAAAACGTGTGAAAGTTAACGCTACTTTTTCTTCAACAAGTAAACTCCATACCACAAAAATTAGAAGAAATATTTACAAAAAGTAAATAAAAGGGACTCAAGTCATAACAAACTCTAACATAAATTAAATGAAAAGGGATACAAGACCACAAATCTGACCAACCGGATTCGATAGCCAGACGACAAGGTTATGTGTGAAGATTGCCACTATGTTTGTTTGCTTGAGCCAACAACGAATGCATACTAATGTACCCGATTCGTTTCATTTTATTTATCGTTTTGACAAAAAAATATTGTTTCATATTATTTGTCGTTTTAGTAATTCAATGCAAAATTAGTTTTATTTTTTCAGATTTACCATTTCTTATTTATTGTTTTAATTAAGAGAGGAGAGAAAAAAAACAATAAATAATCCAGTTATGATATTTTAAGATTTTTTTCATCAAACGGTGGCTATTTAATAATACTATGTTTCTTCATTCATATGCCACCACCCAAAGCGACAATAAAAATGAAACGGAGGCAATATTAAGGCAAATGTTTCAAACATTAAATGCAAATTACAATATTATCTAATTAAATGAATAATTTGGAAGTAGTCGTTAATATTCATCATTACCAAGAAAAGATTCATGACCAACTAATACCTTTAAAATAAAATTAAAAAGGAAAACTCCCTTGCAACTAATTCTTTTGACATGGTCTGTTTATTAATTATAAAGTCCAAAAGAATTTGTGACGCCTACAATAATTGATATATTTTGTCAATGAATTGAAATACTGGAGCATCCAGAATCTAATCATGCATGATTACTTAAGAAATAAGTGGTTTCACAGATACACTATGTAATTACTGATGGTCATGACATATTAATTAGATTAATGAAATCTCTAATGTTGACATATAACATAAAAAATAAAAATAAAAAAATAAATAATTGGTAGATATATGACTCTGATATGATTCGCATCATCCCAAATATTATTGGTTCCGTGCACCCAATTCAATAACTCTTTATTTAGTTACAATTTCTTAAAATGCGTAACTTTATTTTTTTAAATTAAATTTTACACGTATACTACTTATTATCATCGATCATATCTTGATCTACATATAGCTGGTGACAGTTAAATTGTGACATATATATTTTGTCAAAATACATACAATTAAGATATATGTGAAAGTCATTTTAAAACTATGAGTATAAATTGAAATAAGAAAAATGGATTTCAAATAAGCAAAACCAAAAAATAAGTACTTTTATTTAAAAGCAGTGGGTGTTTGCAAATAAGGAAAATATATAACTTTAAGCAGTTTCTTTAATGTTTGCATTTCAAAATATGACTCTTGTTTTTCTAGTACGTATATGTAACTATTCAATTACATATTTACCATATTTTTGTCTAATATCAAATAGCAAGTTGATTGTTTTGGAAGAAACATATTCCCCCAAAATACGACTTTTATACCTATATAATTCAAGGAAAATTCATATTTCACCAAAAACATGTATTGTGGAATAATTATTTTCAAAATATTGCAAACAATACAAAGATGTGTTTAATAATATAATGAAAAAAGAATTTAAATTACCTTACAAAAATACTTGGGTTAATTGGAATGGGTTATATATATATATATATATATATATATATATATATATATATATACTAGAAAATAAATGTCTCGTATATAATGCTATTAACCTTTTCTAGGGTGATTTACACTCAGACCCCCTGAGGTTTAGTTATATTATAAGAAACTCCCTGTAGTTTCATAAATTACAAGGACACCCATGTGGTTTAACAAGTCTTACAAGGACATCCCCTACAACTTGTAAAATGTTTACAAAAAACACCTTATAAGGGGTGTCCCCTGTAATTTTTTAAACTACAGGGGATTCATTGTAATATGACTAAACCTCAGAGGGTATGAGTGTAAATTACCCTTTCTATTTTCTTCAATACAAAATGAACAATTGCTAATTTGCTATTTCACAAGTAAAATTTGACATAAAAAATAAACTTTAAATGTGTTATTAGTTTAAATCCCAAAATGTAACGCAAATTTTTATCCTCTAATCCGTGAAGATTGAAGAATAATACTGTATTTAATTCGTGTATTGTACTTCTTAAATAAATGAAAAGCAAAACTGGATTCAATGCATATACTATAATTTTGACCATTTGCGTCGGTTGCCTAAGATTCGAACCCAACTAATTAGGCAATAGTAATTCTCTATTGAATTAAGAGAAGTCCCATTCCAAGCCATTTCTGTTAATTAAGAGTATGATTTACTCCCTCCATTTTTAAATACATGTAGTCTAAGGCTGTTGTATAAAGATTAAATAAATTATTAATTATTTAATTTTAGGAGAATAAAATCTTATGGTACAAAATGTACTCTTAAAAATTGAAAGACATTTAAAATATATAGGAGTCCATTAATTATTTATGAATATTTTCTTTTATTAAAACAACACGTATTTAGAAATGAAAGGAGTAACTTTTTTTTATATATTATAGAAAACCCATTTATAAAAATCAACTATCAAATAACGTTGACTAATTATAATAAATGATGATTAATGTGAAGATTATTTCAACAATAATTTTCAAGTGAATATCAATATCGTGAAAGTGATTGACTTCAACTCAAAATACATTTTTTATATATTAATAGATTCTTCGGCAATACTCAGTTGGGTATATCTTGAACCTTCATCGTGATGACTATTTGCTTTATCTAATTAAAATGATAGTAAGTGATTATAAAGTAGCAAGCCAAGGTCAGAGAAATAAATTATTTCTTAATCAAGAACTTTAACCCTCCTAAAGTAAAGTATTTTATCATGCTAGTTAAATAATTGCTTCATGTCACTTAATTATAAATTAAGTAGAAAATTTCTTTATTATCTAATTATATTTTGTACAAATTCTATAAGACTAACCCTCCAGGATTTACATAACAATAATAAGTTAATCAATGACGGTGATTAATCTGGCGATTAGTCACTGTTCTCACTAATTAATCTGGTGAAACAAAGCTGCAATATAGGCCCGATAGGGTTCATTGACTCCTACTGGTGAAACAAAGTGTATAAAAGAATAATTAAAAATATCAAACCAAATAACCGAGAATAAAGTCCACGTTTACTTGGGCTTCCTAAACGGGCCGGTCATAGTCAAACCCAAACCCCGATGTTTGAATTGGACAATACACGGTTCAAAGTTTTGTTTGTCTTAAATAAACGCAATTGAGAGGGCATGTTTGTTTAGTGGATGAGAGAGTAGTGGAGATTTGTGAAATAATCTCGATCTGTATAATATTGTTTGTTTGAGTTTGAGTTTGAGAAATAAAGTAAGTCTATATTTTTTTGAAAAAATTAAGTTGTAGGTGTAGGTATGTAAAACTTTATATTAAATTTTGATGTTTGTTATTTGAGATAAATCATGATGTTTGTTATGTGCGATAAGTTAGGTAAGAGGTGGTTACTTTATGTCACATCAAAGTAGCTAGAATTTGTAAAAAAAAAATTTAAGAGATAATAAAATTATTGTTTATTTGACTTTTGGGAGAATAATTTGAGAAAATTGAGAGATAGTAATTTTATTTTAGAAATTAAGTATTTAACATATTTATTTTACTTTTTCCAAACACGGAAATTATTTTCGAAAATGCCAAACAAACAAACCCTAAGTTGTCCATTAGAAAGAGTTACGGTAGTTGATTTAGTCCACTGACAGGGACAATGAATTTCTTTTTTGGGTGCTTAGTTTGAGCTTTATTTGAAAAAATCTTTTGAGCCAGTCTTCCAAGTTGCAGTGTATACCCTCCCTCCCGCCAATGAAGCCACTTAATTTTTTTTTTAGATGGTGAATACATTATTAAATCAAACATTATATCGAATCGAAACTATTATAATAATATCAAAGTGAACTAATTACTAGTATTAAATTAGAGAAAAGCTAGTATAAAACTAGAGAAAATACCCACATTCGTGGGAGTTGAACCCATGACCTCCTGGTCATGAAGCCACTTAATTGATTCTGTAAAATATAGTATATTTTACAAGTTGAAATAAATCTTTTGAGCTATTTTACAAGTTTAAATATATATATATATATATATATATATATATATATATATATATATATATATATATATATATATATATATTAAAATTCAGAGTAGAAAACAAACTGTTAAAATATGTATATATTATAGACTATATTCAGAGTAGAACGACACTGTATATGTGTTACTTGGTCAACTGATTGTGTATGACTATGAGCATGATTTTCTGTTCCCAGACCAAAACAATATATAGCGAATATATAATATATATATATATTCATGAACTAAATTAAACTAAGTCCGATCGATGAAAACCGTGTGGTTCTTTTAATTCTTGTCAAACTTAGATTGGTGAATTACCTAATTAATTGGACTGGAAGAATTTTAATTAATTTATTTTTTAAATCGTTTTTTAACATTTGTCAAGCATATATCTATCTGTCTTGATCGATGTGTTTGTTTACCTGAAAGAGTTTATCCAAATTAGACTACATATATTTGAGAATGAATTTTGCCAATTGGTTAATAACTCATTGTTGACATGGTCTCATTAACTTAATTACTAAATTTGAATATATGTTGTGCTTCAACTCCAACTAAATCAAAACCTAGCTAGCTATATATATATATATGTTATGTTTATATTATATAGTTAACATGCATATATACCACTCCACTAGAAATTAACAAACGATTAATTACCTGAAATTACTCATGACTTTGAAAGAAGGAAAAAAAATCAAATTAATTAAGGTATGGCTAAGAGATTAAAACCTAATTAATTAAAATAAAAGCAGTCTTGTAAATATACGATGATGCATCACCAACAACAAGTTGACAAAAAAAAAAAAAAAAAAAAAAAGAAAACTTTAAGTTCGCAGAAGGCCAACGATGAATTTCAGCTCACCAACCACAAGAATTAGTTCAATTAATGTGAAGCCACTTTCTCTTTATGAAGACCAAACCAAACGCTGCTTACATGTCAGCAATTGTACCCCACTTCTTTGGTTGTTAAGTTTCAAAGACTTGGCATTTTTTCCCATTATTTTATTTTTATAATTATTTAATGTAACTAAAGGGTACGTGGGGCAAGAAAACAAATGCTGATTCATTCTTTCAGCTAGCTAGCGCGCACTTATATATTTCTAAAGATTTCTTCCGGCCTATATATATATGTTCATTCATTCATTCAGTCATTGTTATCCACTACTTCTATTACTAGTACTCTATACGTACGTACTGCTATATAGAGATATTTATTTTTCTCTCTCTCTCTTACTATATTTAATTTATAGGTACTTAATTAAAAAGGGTGATGTTTAATTTGTTCGACAGCAAGAAAAGAAATTAATTATTAGCATATATATATATATATAATTATCTATCTATCTATCTGAAGATCGATCGAAATTAAATAATAAAGAAGAATAGAATGGATAACTGGAAGGATTTGATACACCTATTCGTGACGGTGTTCTTATCGTATTTTGCGTCGTTAATGGTCAATCCGGCTATAGCTGACGTCACCATGGAAGCTATCTGTCCCGGAAAAGATGAATGCTCCCTAGCCATTTACCTTACCGGTTTCCAGCAGGCGGTATGTACATACATATTTACATATATTGTGTTTTATGTTTTTCTGACTACTCTGTGTACATGCATGTAAAATTCAATAGATATACATATATATATATACTGATTAATTAAGTCATTTTTTAAGACCTGAATCTTTTCGTGAAATAATCCTTTAAAAAAAAATATACAACATATATACTTAATTATTAAATTGCTAGAAATTAAGTATGATCACAACTGCACCACCAAACCTCCAATCTTTGCCGTAGTGATGCATTTTCGGGATATGTAACTTTAATTTTGTGATTATATTTATAAATAAAAATTAATTTTCATGAAGCTTAGTTTTGCCTTAGCTTCTTAATTTGGTTGCCGGTACAAAAACTAAGAATCAAATCTTCTTCTCATATTTGACGATCGATGAAATCTATAGGTCAAGTTGAAGTTGTCAATCATTGCAACAAAAAATTAATTATCTTATTTAATTAGTTTTAGTATAATATAAATACAGTATATATATGAATATGATTGTCTATGTATAAATGATGACCAAATTAAAGTGAAGAATTTGTTTAGAGTAATGTTTGAATAATGGACAAATTAATTTTACGCATTCAAAGGTGGTTATTTTAGTTGGTACTAGCTAGCTAGCTAGCTGGAGTGGTTTGTTTGACTTGAATATATATAAGCGACAGAGCCCACTGATCGATATATTAAGATAGTTCAAAACAGATGGGAGTTTTTGTTAATTAAAATAACACACGGCACAGGAGATGTATTTGAATTTAGCTCTTTTGAAAAATGGTCTATATTGAAGAAATATAGGAATTACATAATTAACATGCAAGATCAATTAATGTGATTTAAATATTTGTGCAAGTTTTTTGGTGCTGAGCTTTTGGGAATTATGTGGGTTCTTTATTCAAAAAATAGTATTCTATAAATAAAATCTAAAACATTTGAACTTAAATATTGACATTAATCAAAGAAACTGAATTTACATAAATTAAAGGAAAATGGCATTTATATGATTGGTAGGGGACTCATTCTAGGTAATCCACCGCGTGAGTTTACTTTTTACTGAAAATGGTTAATTGGTGCATGCCTCGTTTGTCAAATTAATACTTTTGACGAGTCAATTTCATACTACTATAGTATAGACTAGAAATTCATGTCACCTGTTAATTTGAGTAATAAATTAATAATTTAAATTATACCGTGTTACCTACCCACAAGTGGATAATCTCTAAGTGCACTTTTTGTTTCTTTATTATTTTATATCTGGGACTCAGCCTAATCATCATATAATAAGTTGGTTGTTGAGCTTGGATTGAAAATTCGGGTTTAAAAATTAGGTAAGATAAAACTTTAAATTTGATGATGTCAATCGGATATGTGTGTTTGCTCTAATAATTGCTAACTTTTTATTAATTATATAACATACGGAGTATAATTTATTTATTTAGCATTATAATTTAATATAGATAATAGCCGGCAACTGAATTATTTAATTGTCTTCATTATGCTTACCACGTTTTCTTTAGGCTTCATTTGATTTGGACATTAAGGTAAATTTATTAAATTATGGGACTTATTTATTAAAAGACCCAACTAAAAATTTAAAATTACAGGCCAACCCTGATTTATCTCCTAACTATTAACACAAATAAGAAAAGAAAGGAAAGGAAGGAAATAAAAAGAAGTTGTATATATCTTTCAAAGTTAAGTGCCTAATCATATTATCTTTCAAATTAATTATATTAAATCATAATTAAGGAACCAATATATTTTAGAAAAGATTCTTATTACGAAACATCCTCAAGAACAAATAATGAATTCAAAAATTTACCAATACACCCATCAACAATTTTGGGTGCTTAAGCTTTGAATTATTTACATTCACATCTCCCGGTTTTAATAAAAATTTCATAAGCCAAAGGAGGTAAGGACTATGAAGCAAATTAAAAAGTTCATATTTAAGATGAGGTCTATATAAATTACAGTTAATTTGATTTACCAAACAACTCCTAGTTCTTTAGGAAAGATTTTTGTGCATGACCTATACAAGTATGATTTTCCATTATTTAGAGAGAGAATATATAAACGCTCTCTATTTTGGGTCTAGTACTTTTAATTAATGCCTGAAATCAAACAATATATGTTATTGTCTTTTCTTTAATAATAATGCCATGAATCATGAAGTGTGACTTGAACTGTACTTAAAAAAAAACTTTTTAAGTTACTAATGTTGTATGTAAAAATTGGCAGATTGCAGGACTAGGATCTGTGATTATGATGCCATTGATCGGTAATTTATCTGATGTTTATGGTCGAAAAGTTATGCTCACAATCCCATTGACCCTCTCCATAATCCCATTAGGTATGTAAATCGATATCTAGCTCATTTTTGTTTTACAAGTTCAAATAATTGATGTGTGCATTGCTAATCAAATGTTATTTAATTAAGGTACAATGTTTTAACAGTTTTCAGAATTGTGATTAATATTTATGTGCAGTGATAATGGCAATGAGGAGGTCGACAGAATTCTTTTACGCATACTATGTTTTGAAGACTATAACTTCCATGGTCAGCGAAGGAGGCATTTTGTGCCTCTCTTTGAGTTATTTGGTAATTTCTTCCATTCCTTGTTATGAGCTAGGTGTATTGTAAAAATTTTGTCTTTTATTTATGTGCTTATTTTTGTGAAGGCTGATAATGTGTCCGAGGGTAAGCGTGTGTCTGCAATTGGACTATTGTGTGGAGTAGTGTCGGGTGCAACTGTTTGCGGTACATTAGCTGCTCGTTTACTTCCCACTGCGCAGATATTTCAGGTCTTTTTTCTTTTTCCTTTTTTTTTGTGTTACCCAATTCTTGTTGTAATTAAATGAATATAATTAATACCGTTTATTTGGATTTATATATGCTGATAAGCTTGATAGTTTGTTGATTCAGGTGGCAGCTGTTGTATCAATTATTGCAGCAGTTTACATGAGAAGTTTTCTTAAGGAAACATGTAGCCCCCTTGATGCATTGGAACAACCAATCTTGAAATTAGGAACTGATTCTAATGAAGTTGGTGAACCTTTGAAGAAATCAGATGTCTTCAAGAAAATTCCATTACCAAAGGATATCATTCGCTTGCTTCAGAGCAGGTAAGATAAATACAAACATGCCTTCGACTTTTCTTCTAAATATATATATATAAAATAATGAACCGTCTTTTAACTTGCAGCCCTACGGTGTCATTAGCATCATTTATTGCTTTCTTCAATAGCCTTGGAGATGCAGGAATTCAAGCTTTCTTAATGGTATATTGCTTCATCAGTTAATCATGTATATAAGTTTTTCATAATGTGATATAATGTATAGTAGAAAAGATTATAACTGTAATCTTGCGTTGGTACCTTTGTTTGATGCAGTATTACTTGAAAGCACGCTTCCATTTCCAGAAAGACGAATATGCTGAAATATGTCTAATTACCTACATTGGATCAACCGTATCAAATGTATGCTCCTCGTCTCATTTTCTTGTGCTCGTTTGGATTTCATTTTATTGACAAATTTAATTTAACGCAAAATGTGCAGATGGTGTTAATGCCTACACTAGGTCCACTTTTGGGAGAGGAGACATTGCTTTGTATAGGACTTTTTGCTGGATTCTTGAATGTATGCAACTTGCCAAACTTCTTTATAATTCATTGTTTTTATATAGTACGTATGCGATAATCATCATTTCTTTCTGGTTTTTTTGTGCAGATGCTACTTGACAGCATAGCTTGGGCAACTTGGGTAAGCTCTTTCATCTTTCTCAATACCAAATTCACTTAAGAGTAGTAACAATATTTATGAACTTTTCTCTTCGATTACAAAATGCTAATTTTACCTACCTATATAACTTCAGGTACCTTACGCTTCTGCTTTGCTCGGAATCCTTCTTTCTCTATCGAGTCCTAGTGTATGTTTCTTATAGTAAATATTGAACATACTTTTCCCTAGCTCTTTCGACTTCTATGATCATTTAAATGTTGACAACCAAATTTTTTCGATATTTACAGATAAGATGCATTGTGTCAAAACAAGTAGGGCCATATGAACAGGTAAACATTGTTTCAAACTTATGTTTGTTTCTAATTTTTTTTCTTCATGGAAGCATACCAAGTTCGATAATTTTTCTTGAAATTTTATAGGGGATAGCTCAAGGATGTCTCATGGGCATATCCTCGTTAGCCAACGTAGCTTCTCCGTTACTTTATAGTCCTCTATCAGGTGATCTATAGTTTATTTAATTATATGCTTATGTAGCGTAAAAAAGTTGTAATCTATGTTCCAACTTAAAAACCTTACCACCCTTTTGCTATTACATCTTGCAGCTTTGTTTTTGTCCGAGGATGCTCCGTTCAGTTTCACTGGTTTCAGTATTTTGTGCGTTGGCCTAGCTTATGTAAGAATCTGGCCTTTAATAGGCACCATTTTAACTTGGAATGCAATTGTTCATTGAACTAATGACAGTTGTTTTGTGCAGCTTGTGGGATTCGTTCTAAGTACGATGTTGAAGATTTTCCCTCATTTCTCAAGAGATAGAGTCCGTAGTGAACCATGCTTGTTGGCTTAACTTCAACGCTGAAGTGTGTAGAAAACAGGACCAAAGCTTTCATCGATTCATTGTCTGAAGTTTCATTTTTCTGATAAAATTATATAGGCAGCATTTGTGAAGGTGTGTGTTCAAGCCTGCTTCTTGAATCACAATGGATTATTTGTATTTTATTTAAAGAATGATCATTTTGAAATTGTAAATATCACAATGTAGTCGTCTCATTGACAATTATTGTTTTCAAGAAAATTTGGTTCATTTTAATTGGAATTATCGGAGATGGGTTCTCAAAGTATCTCCGCATTTGATTAGTAATTTCCTTGCTTATTAATTGTCCTTGAAGATATGCAATTTAAACTCAAATGAACTAAGTATTTGATTCATTCAAAAAAAAAAAAAAAAAAAAAAAAAAACTAAGTATTTGATTTAATAACAAAAAACAAAAAAAACTAGGTAATGTAAGAGTACTATTTGAACGGTTATGGACTGAGTTGGTGTAGGTATGGGTCCAATAAAAGATGGAGTAGGGTCAGATTGGATCTAGTATTTAAATTTTACGAACCTTACTCTTATCAGATTGGATCTACTATTTGTTGACATAGAAAACACTTTCTGTAAACCCTACTCGAGATAATTTAAAACTTAATGATGCAAAGTTGGACTAAACGAAGGGTTATGTTGTTAGAATTTTGTTTAGTATAAGAGAAAAATATTAATGTGTGGTTAAAATTAGAATAAGGTGGTTGGATTGAGCTTACTAGTTAAATTACCTCAGTGTCTCGAATTAATTTTGTATTACATTTCATTTCATCATATCAAAAAACAAGAACTATATTGGTCAAACCCAAATTGTGAGAAGATAGTGTTCCTGTGTCCCATAGGTTACAACCCACTTGACAGTTTCAAGTCAATCATAAACAAGAGGTATTGTTTATGTTCCTTTTTCTTGAGGAGGTTGTTTATGTTCTCTCATTTCTGAAGAAATGCAAAAATGGGACTTCCAAGATTATCATGTTCCAAACAAGCTATGCCCAAAAATATACAAGTCACATGGATCATGTAAAGACTGCAGATAGGTAATTAATAAACAAAATATATGGAACTCTATAGAATAAAATAAAGTACCAAACAAGAAGAAAACTACATTAACTTGTTCACTTCTATATACAATTTTTCCACTTCTGCCCATACCAAAAGTTTGTCCCCAAAAACAACTCAAATGTAACAGTCCTCAGTAGCAGTGGTGTTATCTTCAGCATCATCTGATGAACCATCATCATCACTATTGGCATCAAACGTAAGAAGAAGCTGCAGCAAGTCTCTTCCAACATCGGAATGCTCTCCACTGCTCTCAGGACTCGTTCTCCCCCGCCTTTGCGGTGAAAACAACTGTAACATTAGATCCTCTGGTGAAACCATACGGTGCATCCAAACCCTTTGTCTGGGCCTCCGCTGGAAAAACAAAGTGCAAAAATCATCAGCAAAAAGTCAATACAAAATCCCAATTATTGTATGACTCATTCTCATTGTTGAAATAATCCATCATTATCACCACCCTCAAAATCACTATGATCATCAATATCACATATATCAACAAATGAGCCATCTGAATTGGCATTGTTATCATCATTGTTCTCTTCAAATACATCACCATCATTGTTCTCTTCAAATACATAATCATCATTGTTCTTTTCAATTACATCATCATCATCATTGTTCTCTTCAAATACATCATCATCCTCATCCTCATCATCGAAGAAATCATCATCATTGCCATCTGAATCTCCAATGGATGTAAATTCAGTACCATCATCTTCCCCAGGCATCCGGTCTTCATTCAATACATCATCTCCACTAAAATCATCATCAATACCAGTAACACGATCATCATCCCCATCATCATCGTCATCCCCATCATCATCATCATCATCATCCACATCATCATCATTGTCATTGTCATCGTTGTCAGTAAAGGTTAAGTCGTCATCCTCATCAGTGTCGTCATAAAAAATACCGAAGGGAAAGAAAGCATTTCGATGTGACATCAAGTTCGGTGCCCTACCCTAATAAGTAATGCAGATAAGTTAGAACTTCCTATGCAGAGAAGTCTTATTATGATACCTGAACTTCATCTTCAAATGCAGGATATTACGGAATTTGGGAAACATGGGAGCATAAAATAAAATATGACTGAAGGTCTAATACTATGTTAAGAATTAGATTTTATGGACAATAATTTGCTATATCAGGTTAGGCATCAGAAAACAAAAATCGCCCTTAACTTATTTCTGTGATGATTTAGCTAACAACTCTATAATGATTATTCACATAACGGTTATTGTTCCAATCCATCTTTATAACAACACTTAATGAAAATGTTATAAATGGCATGAGTGCAATTTCATAAAATATAGGGAAAACCATATAAAATAATCAGCAACACGAGTTAACATATATACTTGAGGTGAAACCAGTTGTAAGTTGATTTTCATCATCTAACCATTATTTGAACTTATTTTAGTTCCGCAAAAGCAAGTTGCAGGAAGATATCTACATACTAGAGCAAAATTATGTAGGGCCGTAATATACTAATATGACTATTACAAATTCTCAAAATAAAAGCTAGAAAACAGCTTACACAAAGCCTGCGACCGAAATTCGAATTAGAGCCACTTATTGAGAATACCGAATTTACTAGCTTATAAATCTTTAAACTCGACTGTGGTGTCCGCATTGGCTTTGTAGAAAAGATCAAGACCATATGACATTATCTGGGAATAATCCAGCAAAGTACAGAGGTATCTCCTCATTTCATAAAAGTCATGCAAAACTATACAGGAATTTTTTCACTAAGTGACTTAGATTCTATTATTCACTCTCCATTAGGCAGTAAATAAAAGCTGGTTCATAACCAACCACGTACCTTTTCAATGTTAGTGGGTAGAATCGCTTTATCAATAGCTTTTGGAGTCCATATTTTTATGTCATGCTCTATTCCGCTGCTTGCTAGTACCGTAGCATGAGGATGAGATTCAATGCAATTTACCACATGCTTATCTGCTTCCATAACACGGATGAGATCCCCACCTTTTTTCTTCCAAATGAAAATTCGACCACAATCTGAACCACTCACAACATACTCGCATTTTGGCCCAAAGAAATTCACACCCTTCACGGTCTCACAGTTCCTATGCCCTTTGTAGGCCTGGGGAGCAGCTTCAGTATTGGTATCAACATTCAAGAGAGATGAACCTGAATGATTATTAGAAACCTTATCACCTGCATCACTGCCATCAGATTCTTGAGTAGAAAAAGTTGGCTCAGGACCCAGTCCAATATCCTTTGTGAAAAGGTAGATAAACTCGTCACTATAAGAGACAAGAAGCTCGCTCTGATCAGAGAATGACAACCCTGTTATTCCCACATGCTCATCGTCAATTAAGTGTGGGGGACAAAAGAAGTTAACAGGCCGATCAAATTCGGAAGATCCATCCCACTTATATTTACGGATGTCATATAGTCGAGCAAACTGATCTGATCCACCAATAGCAAATAAATTAGGATTTCGTGGATCTATTGCAATTGCATTTAGATGGACGCTGGACAGATAACTATCATTCTGCACAGGTTTGCATGTAAAAAGGCTGGTAGCTGATTCAATTCTCAGATCAATCTGTGCAGTAGATAATTGTGTCACATAATCAGGCTTGTATAGATCATAAAACAAACAGAGATGGAAAAGGTCAGCAGAATTTCAAAATATACAACTACAGTGGCAGATGGTTGTGAAAGTGTTGTTTGTAATCAGAGAATCTGCTGTATGTTAGTTATCTATTGTCTGGTGTTATACATATTTCTCAATAGCCATTATCTAATTGTCCTCTTAAAAGATTTTTTACAAAAAAGGACCTCGGATAACTACAGTGTCGTGCTCCGTGTTAATCTATAACAATATAGGGGCCCCCAGGTTCAATAACAACTCAAACTTACTAGAAAAAAATGGGACATCGAGAACAGTGACTTCCCCTGAGAGGAATCAATTTTTACCATGAGTCAAAAGATCTAGAATTACCAAAACCTAAATTGTTGTTCAATTGAAAGAATCAATTAAAAAAGAAAGAAATTTACTTACGTGTTGCACCATTCCATCTTCACCACAAGTATAAAAGATATGTGGGCTTCCAGGTTCCACAGCCAATTTGTGTGCTCTACCATGATGTTTAGCTAGGAATTTTGTATCCACTTTTCCACACTCAAGAATCTGAGCATGTCTCACCTAAATTGAAGTTTCAATCGCGTAAGAAAACATATTCACAAACATACAATAGCTAATAACAAAGGAATTACTTCAATAGATAAAGAATCAGACCCTTTCCCTAAATTCCCTGTTACCTTCCTCTTATGCTGTCTATCTTTCAGGTCAATTCATTAAGATAATAAGTGTCCATAATCCAACCCCATAACCAATAAACAAGGCTACCAATCAACATGTGTTTTAGGTAAACATTTCCACTTGAAAAAGTTCATTTGTAATCTTTTCAAATATATAAAACAGAGCAAACAGAACTACCTGCCCATCAGCAGCACAGGTAACAATGCTTCGATCATCAGAGTAAGGCATGAATTTTGCTTGAAACACATTATTGTGGTGACCTGAATGGAATGAAAGTTTAACACGGCCAGTTTCCCAATCCCAGAGTATGACCCTCCTGTCATCAGAACCTGATACAAGAATATCACCAGCCGCATTGAAGCTTATTGCATTGACACATCCTCGGTGTTTATCTAGCTTCCGTAGGATATCAAGACGAAGCACGAGATCCTGATGCCAGAAGAATCATGGAAATGTCAGAATATGGCATTTATGTTTTGAAAAATACGAAGAGGTTTATAGCTTGCAATAAAAGACACAATCAAGTTTGTAAAAACTTCTACTGTTCCATTCGAATCAAATAAAGATTGACTGAGTGAAAATCAGATTTGAGACAAATGTCAAACATATTTTTATAGTTCTCCAATGTGACAGCAAAAAGGAAAATTGCATGTCTGACTACACTTAAGTGACAGAAAGTATTAAGAACAATCATTCTATGAACACACTCTCATGAGATAGAACAAGTTCAATAAAAGATCCCCTAAAGGTAAATATAGATTTTCAGTATTCAATCTGGGACAGGCAGATCTCACAATTAATAATTTAACAATACGAATACTGAATTCAAAGAAGACCACCTTATGAAACCACATGGAAACGAATGCTCGCTCATAACTTGTCAAACACATAAACTCATACTATCATCTTCATATGAACTAAGAGATAATTAACTCTACAACAAACACATCTAATCTAATAACTGGCATCTCTAGAACAGATTCAGAAACAACAATACATAGAGATTAAAATGAGATTTGAGTTAAACACGTGTCGATCAAATAAATAATAAACCTCGGAAGCGGCAAGGCGGTGAGCGAAGCTTCGAGTAGAAAGCTGGCCGAGTTCACGTTTCCAAACATCCAGAACCGCCGTATCAATACTCGTCCTCGCTCTCTTCCTCATCATCATATCCCTAACCCTAACAACAATTCTTCCGAAATACAGAAATAATAAAAGTTATATATTAAAAAAAATGGTTTCACCTCTAAAGATTTATCATTTCGATAAGAATAATCTGCTTTTCGCAGGTTTAGAAAAGAGAGAGAAAGAGAGATGATGGAGGGGGGTTTTATCTTTTCGCATTTGGGATATTGCAATTGGAAATTGGAGATGTCGCCTGATGCCTAGTGTAAACAAACCAGATACTTCTACTACTGCATAATACAGTGTATATTTATTTCTATCTTTTAATTGCAAAGAATAAAATAGAGTAAATAGCATTTTGATCCTTTTATAGATTAACTTTTGTATTTTTTCTCTTAAATTTTTTGTAGCAGACTGATCCCTCTTATCAATATAGTATATCATATTCGTCCCTCTTAAATTTTTTATATCAAATTTGTCTCTCTTATCAATGTATTGTAACACATTAGTCCCTCTTAAATACAAAATACATCACTTAAATTCAAAATATATTCTAAAGTGGACGAAAGTTGATATATTTTGTATTTAATAGGGACTAATGTGTTGTACTATATTGATAAGAATGACGAATTTACTAAAAAAATTTAAGAGGGAAGAATGTGTTATAAGATGGACAAATGTAATACATTACATTGATAAGAGGGATCAATGTGCTACAAAAAATTTAAAAGGGACAAAAATGAAAAAATTAACCCACAAGGAGGACTAAAAATGCTATTCACTCAATAAAATAATAAAAAAGTTATAGTAACAGTATTACTATTGAGGTGGCACTTCTACCATGCTTCGTGTCAAAAGAGGGTGGCTATGGAACCGTCGTGTTGTCAAATTTCTAAATTGATTTTGGCAACAAACACCCTAAACTAGTTGGGTTTTCTTTTGCACTTTGCACCCCTAAAACATAAAAAATAGGCACTTTGCATTCTCAAAATATAAAAATTGTAGCATTTTGCACTTTTTTTATTTTCAGGCAAAAATTCAAGGACAAAATAGGTAATTTAATAGTAAATCTTTGGTAATTTGCACCCTCAAAACTTGAGAAATTGACATTTGGCACCCCCAAATAATATTAGCACTTTGCCACCCCAAAATAAGATTAGCACTTAACACCCTTTAATTAAATGCTAAATCTAAGTTCCGGGGGTGCAAAGTGCCTAATTTTCATATTTTGGGGGTGCAAAGTGCAAAAAATCGGTATTAAGTATTAATTTTGTGTTTTGGAATGCAAAGTGCTCGTATATTGTGTTTCGGGGGTGCAATTTGCTGATTTGTTCTTAATTAGAGAGTGTTAAGTGCTAATTTTATTTTGGGGGTGGAAAGTGCCAAAGATTTACAGTTGAATTACCTATTTTGCCCTTGAGTTTTTGCTTGAAAATAAAAAAGGGTGCAAAGTGTTGCATTTTTCATATTCAGAGGGTGCAAAGTGATAAATCTAAGTTTTGAGGGTGCAAAGTGCAAAAAACCCGGTGTTAAGTGTTATTTTTTATGTTTTGGGGTGCAAAGTGCCTATTCATTGTGTTTCGAGTAGGGCTGTAATCGAGCCGAGTAGTACCGAACGATACACTGTTCAAGCTTGGTTTGATTTTTATCGAGCTTGAAATTTTGTGTTTGAGCTTGGTTTGATTTTCAATCGAGCCGAGCTCAAACGAGCTTTTATCGAACGAGCTCGAGCCGAGTATCGAGTAGCTTGATATTTTACATGTATTTTTTTAATTTTTAGATTATCAAGTCGAGCTCGAGCCGAGCTTCAAAAGTTATCGAACAAAAAAATATGTTCAAGCTTGTTTGATTAGTGTGACGAACCGAGCTCAAACGAGCTTTTATCGAACGAGCTCGAGTCGAGTATCAAGTAGCTTGATTTGATTTTCAGCCCTAGTTTCGAGGGTGCAAGTTGCTGATTTATTCTTAATTAGAGGGTGTTAAGTGCTAATTTTATTTTGGGGTTGTAAAGTGTTAATTTTATTTTGAGGGTGCAAAGTGCCAATTTTTCAAGTTTTGAGGGTGCAAAAATGTCAAACATTTACAATTGAATTACCTATTTTGCCCTTGAGTTTTTGCCTGAAAATAAAAAAGGGTGAAAAATGCTGTATTTTTTATATTTCAAGGGTACAAAGTGTTAAATCTAAGTTTCGAGAGGTGCATAGTGCAAAAAACCCAAATTAGTTAGTTAAAATTTTAATAATGTCAAAATTGAAGAGCTATACTCTTTCCTCGTAATTGTATAGCTGAAGCTATATTGTCGTGTACTAAAAGGCATAGTGGAAGATGGCTTTCTATATTTTATTTCGTGATCGACTCAGAAGAAAAGAATATTTAATTTTTTAGTTTTGTGATTTTATAATCTGAATTTATATCAATTATCTCATAAAATCCAATACAAAGCTGAACAAAAAAAAAAAGATTAAGCCTTTCGATTTCATATAGTAACAGCTTATAAAAAAAATTAAATTAAAAATTATAAACAGAAAAACTTGGTTTTAAGAAGTGGAAAAATAAAATGAAAGTAGGAAAATCTAGAACATGAAGACCCTATACAAAAGAGTTTTGGTTTGATGTCGCTTGATTTGGTTTTGAATAAATGATTTCAGTGGAACATTTAAAATAGATAAAATAACATTTTACATTCTTTAATTTTCATTGGTTCATGGAATTTAGATACTTAATTTTTCGACAAGCAAAATACATCCTATATTTTTTTATACCTGCAATTTTAATCTACTTGATTGCAATTTCAGTTCAGGGGATTCTATCAAAGTGGCCACCGCACGTCAATTTTTTTTTTATACCACCATGCCACATCAGATAAATTAACCTTTCATATTGGGACCAATTTTATCTGATGCCATGGTGATGTGGAAAAAAATTTGAGGTGTGGTAGCTACCTGGACAGAATCTTCAAATTAATTGTTCAGTTGACAATTATTGATCAATTAGGTAATTTTTGGCAAGTTGTGGACTGAAATTGCAGTCAAGTGATCAAGTGAACTAAAACTGCGGGTATAGAAAAGTTATATGACGTATTTTGCTTGCCAAAAAATTAAGTGTCATGATTCAACTTGTCGAAAAACTAAGTAGCCTGATTCTGTTGGGCAGTGAAATTTAAATGACGTAAAATGATATTTTGCCTTTAAAACATCAATAGGATTGAGTTTGAAAGTTAAATTTTGTAGTTTTGAGAAAATTGAAATCTTATTTGGGATGGATTTAGATGTTAGAATGTTGGAATTTAGATGGGGAAAAGTAAATAGTGAATATCAAATCAATGCTTTTATGAAGAAAAAAAAATGTAAAATTAATAAATATCAAATCAAGATGGGTGTGTGTGGATGTGTTTTGGCCCGGTCTCGCGGGTCTCGAGACCGAGCCAAAACCCTTTCAAATGAGTTTTCGCCAAACTCATAAAACCATCAAAAACCTATTTAAAAACTCACACTCAAACTCTTCGAACCTATAAACCATTGATTTGACATCTACCACCTATTTTTTCCCCCAAATCTCACTAAAAAAGACATTGATTTGACACCTATCACCTACTTTTTCCCCTATACCCCAACATCCAAACCCAATCCAAGTGGGGTTTCTACTTATTCAAACCACAAAATCCAAGAGTCAAAACTCATCCAAATGAAGTCTCAAAGATTTCATCGAAACCACCCAAACCAATTTTTTTAAACCGAGACTCGCGAAACCGGGCCAAAATCCATCCAAATAGACCCTCTAGGTTTGATTTAAGTTCCAACGTTTTGCTCAAATTCCATTTTGAAATGTTTCAGCCCCATTTATGAGATTCTTAAAATCGGATCAAAATTCTTTGTATAAAACGAAGTAAATAATATAAATGCTAATGACACCTTAAAAGTAATTGTTTTCCCCTTTTCACAATATTTGACCAAGAAGGCCTTTTCCTTAATATCTATAGTTCTATACTGTTAAAAAAAAAAAAAAAAAAAAAAAAAAAAAAAAAAAAAACTGATTTTACTCACAAAGTGGCGGTTGTGACACCATGCTACACCAGAAATTGTCACTTTCCAAAATTACCCTTTTTTCAAAATTTAAAATTACAAAACACAAAAATTACCCAATAAAGAAAAAACTACCCACTAAAAAAAACTACATTTTTTCCACTTTGATTACCAAGACAAAGCCACAGTTAATTCTCCATTACTCACTTTCCCCTCATATTTTTTTCCTCTTTCTATTATTTATCTTTTCATGTCCATGGATTTGTTAATGTCTCTTCAACTTAAACTATAATTGTTATTTATTTCATGCTTGCAGGGACAATGAATGTAACTTACTATTTTGATCGATGGATAATACTTCGGAATGTGACATAATACCCGGACAAGAAAAGAGAAACAACATGTGTGAGTTGATTTTAATTATCTTTTTGGCTTTCTTTTGTGTGTCTTCGTTTAAAGTTAATATGTGAAATGAACTTTTCTTAGTTGAATCTATGCATATATTTTATGCATATTCAAATTTAGTATGATATATTATAAATAATTAATATGCCAAGATAAATTATAATTTAAAGAATTTAACACACACGAGTACCGCGTGCCACGGTGGCTAGTCTATTAGAAAAAAAAAATATGTTTCTATAGTGGCGGTTGTGATATCATGCTACACCAACAAGTAGTCACTTTTCAAAATTACCCTTTTTTTAAAATTTAAAACTACATAACACAAAAACTACCCAATAAAAAAATAAAAACCTATTTTTTTCATTATGATCACCATGACAAGGCACGGTTGATTCTCCACTACTCCCTGTTAGGGGTGAGCCCGGTTCGGTTATTCGACCGAACCGGACCGGACCGATCGAATCGGTCCGGACCGAGTACCGAACCGGTTTTCCGGTTCGGCACTCGGTTTATGCTTCAGAACCGACCCCTTATAGGGGTCGATTTTCGGTAAAACCGGTCGGTTCCCCGAACCGAACCGGTTGAACCGAATTATGTTTTTTTTTTTTTTTTTTCTATTACCCACTTGCCCTACTTCTTTTCAGACCCAGGCCGCTTCTTCTTCAAAATCAAAATCCTTCCAATTTTCTTTTCCTCCAACACTCCACCAGCCGCCACATCCACCTCCACCTCTGCCGCCCTCCAATTTTCTTCTCCTCCTCCAATTAGCACCGCCAGCTCCTCGAATTAGCCCCACCCAACTAACACCTCCAGCCCCCGTTTCTCCAGACGATCTATACTTTTCTTGCTTATATTTCCGAATTTCTTTACGATTTGGGAAAAAAAAAAGTGTTTCTTTTTCCTCTTAATTCGATCTGTTTTTTCTGCATTGCTTGAAGTGAAAAAAAGAGGATTAAAAGAGATGGTAAAAAATTGTGGGAATTCTCACCATAGAAATATACTTTCCTCCCACTTGCATCCAGCAGGTATTTTTTTTTTTATTTAACAACAAAAATATGTTGAATCAGGACTATCTTAGAAGAACCACCCACGAACATGTGTAAAGACTTGTATGCTTCTTGTATTTTGTCTATTGAAGGTGTTCTTGGGAAAATATTGTGAGGGTGTGAAATGATGTTGAATGGAAAAAGAGAAAATCAAGAACTTGGACCCCTACCATTCGGTACATAGTGGACCGAATTGGACCGAACCGGACCAATCGGTTTTTATACCGAACCGGACCGAATATTTCGGTCCGGTAAACGGTCCACCGTTTTTCAGAACCGAACCGGGCTAGAACCGAAATTCGGTTCGGTTCGGTTCGATCCGGTTCGTACCAAATGCTCACCCCTACTCCCTGTTCCCCCTCATATTTCTTTCATCTTTTGATGTTTATTGATTTCTTAATATTTCTTTAATTTAAACTATAATTGTTCCTTATTTCATGGTTGCATGAACGATGAATGGAACTTAGCATTTTGATGGATGGATACTATATGAATACTTACATGTCATGACGTGACAAATTTTAGCATAAACAATTATATAAGATTGATGAAATTCGTCCCAAACTAATTACAGATTTGGATTTTTCGTCACAATCTATATCAAGACGCCGACTTCCGTCCCGAAATTAAAATAACAACGGGAAATTTTTTTTGTTCCAAACTAATTATAAATATTTAATATTATTAATACAAAAAATCCACAAATAATTCCTAATGAATCGAGATAGGATTTTTTTTTCTCAAAAGCGCACACAAATTTCAAAATTTCATATTATTTTTTTCTTAAAAAAAAATTAATGGCAATTACTTTGATGTGATATTCATAATGTTCATTTTACCTCTCCGTGTTATTATAAAATACTTTGCATGCCACTCTTAATTTATGCAATTGAGTTACACTCTCCGGTTCAAGGGGATAAAACATTTTTTAAATTTTTTTTACAGAGGTTAAAATAGCTCATTTTCAAATTATAGGGGTTAAATTAAACATTATGAATATCAAAGGGAATAAATTGTCATTATACCTTTAAAAGGTGAAAAATAATCATCATTTTAATAATATTAGAAATTTAAATGGACTAAATTAATGCAAAATGACAAATTGTAAGCAATGTTTTAAAAACCAGACCGGATATCGAACCGACAACCTTACTGGTATTGGTTAGATCGGTTTAACCGTTTTAACCATTGGTTCAACCGGTATGACGTCATTACAATACAATATTTTAATTTAAGTTTTAATGTATGTAATCAACTATTTAAAAAAAAAATTATTCATTTTTTCAAGTTTATTTTCATAAACTAAGTGTTTATCTCATGATCAATTATTTTTCCTATAAATTTTGAGTTGAGAATGAATGATAGCAACAAAATTACAAGTATAATAACATGATATCAACACAATAATTCAAATTATAATAAACACCATATAAAAAATAATAATTTTATTACTAATCACCTATGAAAAAGAGAAATCATTGATGAATTTGTCATTGAATTATATAATAAAATGAAAATACTTGAAATTTGAGAAAAAAAATGTCTTTTCTAATGAAATTGATGCTCAAATATATTTATATAACTTATTATATAATTTTTTTTTTATATTTCTTGTGAATTTTGTTTAATTCAAAGTGAAAAATAGAAGAAGAAATGTGAGAATATTGTTGAAATTTAAAGGTCGCAAAAGAGAAATAAAAGTCCGTAGCATAAATTTTTTATTTATATAAGTGAACCAATGGTTCAATCGGCTCACTGGTGATTTTACCAATTTTTGACCGATTTATTTCGATTCAAACTAATCAAGAACAAAGCTGGTTTTGAAGGAATAATCGGACCGAATTGACAGCCGATTACCGGTTAAACCAAACGAAACGATCGATTCGGTCCAATTTTTAAAACACTGATTGTAAGACAAAATTCGGAGAATTAATGTAGTTTAAAATGAAAAATTAAAATTTATAATTAGTTTGAAATAAATTCTGCAATCTTTTACAATTGTTCATGCTAAAATTTATCACATCTTGACACTACAGCCATGTGGCAAATGAAACGATATTCCAAAAAAATATAAAATTACGACCCGAATTTGACTATATATCTTAAGACGGAAATTCAAAATCATTGCCTAAGAATAATCAATACAATTTAAGCAATGTATGATTTCTATAATTGAGTGAAGTCCACCTAATCAAATTAAAATTAAAGTATTCTTGATATTGAAATTAGATTAATTGATCTAATTTTCAATACAAACCAACGCCCAGTTAATTTTTAGACTAGTGCAAAGGGCAAATTTCCCTGCAACGTTATCTTTCCATTTTGTAAATGATCGGAGGTTGCGGAGCTCAGCTGTCGGCGACACCAACTTCCGCCGGATTCCGCCACTACCCGCCGTTCATATGCACGCTGACAAAACAAGGCCACCGCTTTCTCTCCTCTCTCGCCACCAAGGAAGAGCCTTTAGCCGCCACTGGTTTACTCCGCAAATTCATAGCCTCGTCTTCCAAACACGTGGCCCTCACCACACTTTCCCATCTCATCTCCCCCTCCACCTCCCATCCACGTCTCTCCTCTGTAGCATTTCCAGTAAGTACATATATACCTGCATTGCTTTTTAGTTAAAAATCGCTACTTCAAATCATCGATTAAATATTTCGTTTCCTGGGTATGTTTTGACGGGTCAAATAGTAGAAGTATTCCTGAACTTTTCAAAAACTTTCAAGAAATATTTGGAATAATTGTAAATCAAAGCAATATACTAAAGCAGAAATTAGAGTAGCTACTGAATTTTTGGTGAAACTAATGGAAGTTTTAATCCATGGTCCAAATGAATTAAACATAATTTAATAAGAAGAAATGCTATTGGTTTATGTGGTTGCAGTTGTATACGATAATGAAACAAGAATCATGGTTCAGCTGGAATGCTAAGCTAGTTGCAGATTTGATTGCTTTGTTATGTAAACAAGAAAGGTTTGATGAAGCGGAAAACTTGTTCACTGAAACGGTTTCGAATCTGGGAATGAAAGAGAGGGATTTGTGTATGTTTTATTGTAATTTAGTAGATTCTAATGCCAAGCACAAGTCAGAAAAATGGGTTTTGGATTCTTGTACGAGATTGAGACAGATGATTTTGAAGTCATCTTCTGTTTATGTGAAGCAGAAAGGGTATGAATCAATGATTGGTTCATTTTCCGAAATGGGATTGCCTGAAAAAGCTGAGGAATTGATTGATGAAATGAGGGAAATGGGATTGAAACCTTCTGCTTTTGAGTTCAAATCTCTTGTATATGGCTATGGACAAATGGGATTTCTTCAAGATATGAAGAGAAGTGTTGAAAGAATGGAAAAGGAAGGGTTTGAATTGGATACAGTTTGTTGTAATATGGTTCTTTCATCACTTGGAGCTGGCAGTGAACTTTCAGATATGCTTTTATGGTTGAAAAAAATGAATATTTCAGGCATTCCTTTCTCGATTAGAACGTATAATTCTGTCCTAAATTCATGTCCAACCATTATTCTGTTGATGAAAGATTTGAAGGATTTACCTCTATCTATTGATGAGTTGCTGGCTAATTTGAATACAGAAGAGGCTGATGTGGTTCAAGAATTGTTGAAATCAACGGTTCTTGATGAGGCAATGGAGTGGAATTCTTCAGAGTTGAAGCTGGATTTGCATGGAATGCATTTGAGCACTGCATATGTAATTCTTCTACAGTGGTTTGATGAATTGAAACTGAGATTTGTTGATGAAAATCGAACTACTCCAGCTGAAATTGTGGTGGTTTGTGGAGTTGGAAAGCATAGCTCTACCAGAGGTGAGTCGCCTGTGAAAGATTTGGGGAAACAAGTGATGATTCGCACGAAATGCCCATTGAAGATTGATAGGAAGAATATTGGATGTTTCACTGCAAAAGGAAAAAAATTTAAAGACTGGTTATTTCATATAGATGCCAAGAAAATCCCTTCAGAAGATACTGTAATAATATAACTTTGGCAAGGTTACACCTTTGCGCAGCATGTATTGAACTAGAAAGCTAGCCTTTAAGTTAAGTTAATATAATTTGTAAGATAAGAAGCAAACTAGAAAGAGTGCACTGACAACCAACAACTCTCTGAATTGAGATGTCAGAGAATAGAATGCAAGACCAGCTTCAGCATCTTATAACTAATTACAAAAAGCAATGTTGCGTAACTAATATCCACTGGTAATTTTCAACTTATATGCTCCTGTGAATTAATGAAGTTACCTTCACTGCAAGCATGTCCAAAGCAACTTCGTGTTATCCAAGATAAGCAATCATCATACTCATGGATGAACGAAATGTTCATATTTGAATATGAGTTCGCCTTTTGCACGAGCTTTACCTGGAAGCTTATTAGACATGTAAACTTCAATAAACAAAGATGAAACTACATACACGTGATAGTATAAAATCCATAGACAGATTACCAGAAGTTTCTTACCTGGGAAAATGTTGAAAACATTTCAACTAAATTTTTGTATACAGTGCAGTTTAAAACGTGATATCTAGGTTCGTCTATGCAGTAAATATGCAGACTACAGTTCGGAAGAACAAGTGAGACAGGGGGTACTTCTGAATCTTAGATTTTGCCAGTTAGGTAAGGATATCACTGTTTCAAGACAATCATCCCTACCAACCACAAAAACACATCCTTCAGAAGACTAACATGCATAAAATACTGCAAAGAAGGGAAAAACATAAAAGTGATGCTAAGAGACTATCTTAAACCAAAAGTAGATTCATGTTACATTGAAAGAGCTATTCTTACCCTCACATTGGTGAGACGAAACAATTATTTGTGAGAGGATTCAATATAGTTTCAATTGAACATATCATCAACAGTATCTCACGATTATATTCAAAATTTTCACTCACAGCTTATAATTTCCTGTATCTCATAAATGAAACAACCAGAACACATCATCTCAGTCATGTCTAAGTTCTTACACAATTGTTATAAAAAAAAAAAAAAAGTTCTTACACACAATCATAATTACCATATCTTGAAAAACTTCATAAGATTATTCACATTCCATCTATGAATAACATCAATATACATTCGTTGCAACTCTTCTATGAATCTAAACGTACTATGGATACATTGATGGGATATTCTATTAATTAAACTATTACTTAAAGTCCAGAGAAATCAATTTTTAAGGGAAAAAAATATTATTGCAAATTTATGAAGAACACCAAAAAATTGGAGACCACAATCACAAAAAAAAAAATTCTGCAAGTATGAAAAGAATCAATATAAGATGTACCTATCCATGCAACTTCTAGAACCATGGCATCCACCATATATACATCTTTCCAAGGTTTTTATGTGACACTGCTTCTGCTATCAGACGGCGAGCTTGTCCTTCTACAGCAAGAGGTAATGATGGTGCTGCTCCGACACCAACGACAACTCCTCGCAGACGTGCTTCAATATTGTTGATGGCTCGCTGCAAGTTCAACCAAAAGAATGCTAGTTATCATTTAACTTCTGTCAGACTATAACTCAATTAGGCCCAATCCAACCCAACTTAGTATTGTTAAGGAAAATCACTAAATCTATGTTTGGTTCTTGGATTTTAGTGAGTCAAACACCAAGGAAAATGTTTTTCTAGCATCAAATGATTGCACAATATGCTTTTTTTTGTTCATTTTCATTTTCTTATCATTTTATTCATTGAGATCTAAGAACCAAACAAAGCCTAAAGAACTTGTAAAAGAAGAAAAAAGAGACTCAAACCTGTGCATGAGGGTTTTGTACTTCTACTCCACTGGACTTGTGAGACTTAGTCCACTCCACAAGAGGGTCATGGATAAACGTTTCCAAAACACTCATGAGTGTCTCCTTGTGTGCCCTTAGTATTGAAAGTGTTATCTCGCTAACCCTCAGGTAAGTGCCTTCATATCCAGTGATACCTAGCCCATCAATCATGTTCTGGCAAGTAGATCAAATGAAAGAAAATGTTATTAAACATTTGAAGATAGATATCTTTTCAATGAACAAGGTTGTAGCAATCCTACTGATACACATTCTATAATCAGATTCACATACTTGAAAAAAATAAATTAACTTTTTTGAGACAAGTGTATTACTTAACTGATCAGCAGAATCTAAAGTGACAATTTCGTAAATTATAAGTGAAATTCATGAAATTCAAAAAAAAAAAAAAAAAAAATTTAAAAACTGCATGAACATGACAATAAAACTCATAGTCCTGAATATACAAAACCTTATGGCCAAATAACTCTTTATTTTTCTGTCTTACCTGTGTCAATCTGAAGGGCACCAACTCCGGTTTCTCCAACTGCAGGCCTTTGTCAAATAAGCAACTGAAATCAACATGGACACAATCGCCTGTGGTAGAGTCAAAAAGAATGTTTTCCCCATGGCGATCCCCAAGACCAACAATGTGCCCAACCATCGACCAAACTGCAGTAGTGTGTGCATAAGCAATCCGAGCCCTAAACCATGTGGCTGGTTCTGAAAATGTATTTAGGAACCATTTGTGGAAAGATGGAGGGAACATTGGTAAGATTTTGGTCTTTAGCATCTCATCTTCAGGCAATTTACCCTGGGATTGGTCATAAATACGCTTAATTTGAGGATTTGTTTTCTGTTTATCAAACTTTCCACAGCTTATATAAATATCTTGGAGAATATGTCGGAGACCACGAGTGTGAGGGACCCATTCAACCATACCACAATCTTCTTTTAAAGGAATCACGGCAAATGTACGGATATAAAGTTTTCTCCGACGACTTTCAGGAGATTTAGACAGTAAACGGTTTATCATTGCATTGAATTCCATCATACGTGCATCTTTTCTAAGGTCATCCTTCGGTTTGCATAAAAATGGATATTCTTTTCCATCACTTCCAATGAGAATGATCTGCATATAACATATGAGATACCATGAGCAAATAATTTATGTTACAATCCCACACCTATCATTTTGCAAATTTTAGAAAGCGTGTTCATAATAATTACACATGAACATCCAACTTAAAAAAATGTGAGTCAGCTACAGATTAGATAGAGGAAACTAATCAAACCAATGGACTAAGACATAATGTCAACAGTCACTGTCACTGCCTCTCTCTGTATGTTGAAGAAAGAAAATTAATGAAATATCATACTTTGGAACAAAATTCGGAAATCCAATTTCAAGACATTCTTTATATGGCAATGATTTTGCAATATAGACAGTGAACTAGAGAAGAAAAAATGAAATATATATCTCTATCTCTATCTCTACTATTATAAAAGCATGAATGTTTCTTAACTATTTTGTACGGACTTAATTGTCCTTGTTTAAGTAGTAAAGTGATATTTAATTTTATGGCAAACATGTAAATGTAATTGAAGAGGTATAATTAAACATGAGGTCTTATTATATTTCTCTCTTACATAAACTCCTAAAATTTATAAATTCTATCTTGCATCAATTTTTATAATTTTAATCTTCTTGACAAAGTTGGTGAAAACACGGGCGAACCGATAAGAAAGTGCCCCTTAAATTGATAATTACATGTGAAATCGATGAAAATTTGGGTGAAATTCGTGAAAAAATGATGAAACAGGTGAAAAGACATCAGTGAAAAAGGGTGAAATCGGTTAAAATGAATAAAGTCGGTGAAAAATGAATAAAAAGGTGAAAATGTGAAATCGATGAAGTTTTGTGAAACCGATAAAATAAATCCATGAAATCGTTAAAAACATATGAAATTGATGAAAATTTGGGTGAAATTGGTGAACATTACACTGACAAAGTTGGTGAAAACACGGGTGAAACCGATAAGAGAGTGCCCCTGAAATTGATAATTACATGTGATATCGATGAAAATTCGGGTGAAATTCGTTAAAATAGGATGAAACCGGTGAAACAACATCAGTGAAAAAGGGTGAAATCGGTGGAAAAATGAATAAAGTCGGTGAAAACATGTGAAATCAATTAAATTTCAGGTGAAATTGGTGAAAAGAACATGTGAAATCAATGCAAAAAAATGTGCGAAATAGGTGAAAACGGGTTAAACTTTTAAAAATGAGTGAACACAGTAAAAGGAAAGTTTAACCTATAAAAACAAGGTGGAACCGGTAGAAAAATGATTTAAAAAAAAACCAAAAGGTTAATTAGCTCTATTTTACGACATAATAAAATTAATTTTAGTCTAACTTATAAAAATTAACCATTATATTAACTAGACACGTACAACATACATGCACTTTTTTAGTATATATATATATATGTAGAGAGAGAGAGAGAGAGAGAGCATGTCTTACTTTCTTTGGACTCTGAAGGGAGGAGAGGATCTCAGCGTCATCCGATATTCCTGATATAGTCGGCAGATCCGAATATGAGAAGATATTGGACGTGCCAGAATCAGTTAGGTTCATATCATATGTAGGTAAATTAACGGTAAGAGATTCCTGCGTCGGCATTATAATTTCCACAGGCATCATCCTCTTCAAGGCACTGAACTCAGTTGAAATATTGATTGTCCTTGCCTTTGATTGGCCTGCCTTAGAATGGCCTGGATGGAAACATAACCTGATTAAGTGATCTACTAGCGTGGCAAACTGCATAAACATAGAGTTAAAACCTCCTTGACTAGATCCTTTCCTAGCAGCTTGTATAATCTCTGCAGCAGCATCCCTTCTTGAAGAGACAGTAGATTTTGTAACAGCTGCCATAGTCCAAAGGGCTTGCTGTGGATACTGCCTAAGAACAGCAGTTATAAGGTGCTTCACCAAGCGAACAGTTTCTTCATTTTGGTGGCAAATTCTCGAAACCAATTGAGGCAAGACGGTTAACCATTGGTAAGTTGGCAAATCCTTCAAACACCCTCTCATGATGCTCGTGATCTAACAAAAGGAAAGAAAAATTAACAGAAATGAACTTAATTTGAGAATATAAACAAAGTTCAATCAGTATAATTACTACCTTCCCATGAACATTTTTTATCTCTTTATTGGATTGAAAGTTACTTCTGTAATATATGCTCCCAAAGTCAAACCACAGTGTCAACAACCTCGGCAGAGCTTGGAAGAGATTCTTGTGACCCCTGTGAAGCCCTTTTGCATAAAACAACAGTACATCTGGAAGGTAAGTCCACCACCTTCGCTCGGTATTAACATTTGTAGATGCAACAAGAGCTAGATTAGATGGCATCACTCTCAGAGATGGTTCAGTACTTTCTTCCTGCCGCTTTCTAGCATCAACTAGCACTTCATCAATGTATTTTGCCATGTAGAAGTATCCCTTCTCCCACTTGGGCTGCAATTCCTTCACCCTAGAATACAGATTTATCACATCTTCCTTTTGCTTTTGCCCAGTGTAGTGGATCCATCTTGAGTACAAAAGGAGGGTCTTTGCTACATCTTTATTCTCATTCATAGACTGAGTATCAGAGAGTAGAGGTGGAGGATTCATAGGAACCACAGAGAGGCTTGTAATTGATGATATAGCAGCAGAGCCAACAACCTCTATTGGCATGTTGAGAAGGGTTTGTTGTAGCTCGGCAATGGCACCATCAGCTCGTCTGGTGCTCCACAAAAGCTTAGCTTTCTCAATGTGAACATTACATGCCTCTGCAGCCTTGGCTTCCACAATTGCTCGATTTGCAGTCTCATAATGACCAGCTGAACGACAAAGCTTTGCATATTGTATCCAGCAATACCCAACTTGAGAACCAAGACCACTAGCACCAAAAACAAGTCTTCTGAAGGCTAATAGTGGTTCCCTAGCCCACAAAGATGGTTGAGTAAGTTTGAGTCGGCTTTCCCAGTTTTCCAATGTCCTTGAAAATTCTGATTCGTTTATATGAAATTTTCTCCCCAAAAAAGACTCGCCATCGAGAAGAGAATTAAAATCCTCAAGCTCCCGAAGCAAGTGAAGCTTGACAACAAATGGGTATGCTCGTGCATAAGAGTCCATCCCAGCAGCAGCAAGAGGAGCTATCAGAGCTTGTTTGGACAACGCTATTTTCTCAGCAACAGAAAAATTATCCATTTTCATCATTGCTTGAAGAATCTTTGCAACATCCTTGTCAAAAGATGCATTACTTTCAGAGCTGCTACAAAGTAAGCCTTCTTCATCAGCCCCAGTCAAATACTCATCCATCAAGTCCCATCTCCCAAGCCTCCAGGCAGCCTGAACCCCTTGTGTGCACCATGTTTTCCTATACCGAGGAATCCTTGAAATTAAGCCATCTACATGAGTTACCATAGCTTGCAAATGGCACATGTTCAACAAGCAGTTAAGAACATCAGAGTGCCTCTGAACAGAATTGGGTTCCATCTGCAGAGCCTGTTCACAAGAAGTCAAAACTTCAGCCCAGTTTCCTGCCTTTTTATTGATCATGAGATGGTCCTGTAAGCTTTTTGTTTTCCGTAAAGATGCCAAACCAAATAGACCATCTGGCTCATCTAGCCCACTATATACTTCCATTAAAAATGATATATCTTCATCCTCAAAGACACCGTTCCTTTCAGATGCAGGGTTAAAGGCTCCCGACTTGTCCCGCACATAAGACTCAAAGTATAATAAAGACCTGGCGTAAGCCTGACACCTGAATGAGGCCTTAGCAAGGGTAACCTTAGGAATTGCATCCAGGAGTCCTGACACGTGTTTACATTGTATAAGCACTAGGTTTGAATCCTTTGTTCGAGTCAGATTTTGGTCCTTTAACTTGACAGCTTGCTGCTTGGAGTTGGATGGTTGAAGAGGCTGGGAAAGGGCAAGTTCTTGTTCGACATCATCCACCCATTGGCCAAGATTATCAAGAAGAGTAAACACAGCTTGGATGCACACCTCACTTTGCCCAGAATTACCACCATGAACTGAAACAGTGCTACTATCGGAGACTGCAGCATCAAGAACTGCTAAAATCTCCTCAGCAATGCCACTGCGTGCGTCTTCAGTACCATCACATACATCATTTAGAACTAGGTAGGGCAGAAGATACATGGCTATCTGCATATCATGACGCACTATGCCCCGACAAGCATTAAAAATCATAGATCGAGAGCCCGTGGCATGCACAGTTAGTTTTTTTATCCAATAATATATCCATCTTCTGAATGACATTGAAGGGTGGTAAATAGGACCAGAAACCGCTGAATCTGACACATTAGGGAGCTGAAATCTCGAGGTTAAGCAAGGGGCTATTATCTCTTTAATATAATTAGAGAACCGGTCCCACAATCTTTGCCCCCTCCCAGAAATTTCAGTGCAGTCATCCAAACCCCTGGAAGAAGTTTTGCCCACCTTCAAATAATTCCTGTCTTTAGGCCGTTCAAAAACATTATTGTCAAGAGATGCTTCACAACCTGCAATCTTTAGCAGCTCTTGAATAGCCAATGCAGCTGAATCTTGGACGATGGTATCAGGTGCAGCTCTGAAAGCCCTCGCTAGATGTTTATGGATCAACTCAAAAATTAAATCATCATCAGAACATGCAATCTTAAATCGTGTGCTGGAAAATCCTTTCACTTTGGCAGGATCGATAGCGCCAAGTGCTCCGAGGCAATCTGCACATATCAGCTTCAATCGTTGTCCAACTGAAGTCCTTGATTCCTCTGCACACCCTTTAAGCAAAGATGTTATCAAAGAGCTCATTACATCAACTACCACATCTCCTTCCTTTGTGAGCAAAGCCACAAACTCCTCCCTTTTCAGGTCCAGCAACTTGCTCAGTTCAGATGCTACCATGTATCTAACATTCAAATTTTCATTATTTAACCCCTCCACGACATCATGTAGTCGATCCTTCAGGGTCATTGACCCACGTGCTTCTTGAATTACTTTGTTTACTTCTGCCAGGATAGGAACATTAGGTACAGGGGGAAACTCGAGGATATGTTGCTTTAAAATTTCCCTATTCTGAACCACGAGCTCTTCCAATATCTCCACAATTTTATTCATATTAGAAGACGATCTTCCTGTCTCTCTTTCCAAGAAAGGGACAAGCGCAGCAAAGACTTGAGAAATCACATGTTTAGTGCTAGAAGGTGACACGATTGCTAATTGCTTTAAGAAGAAATGCAATACAGAAAGACCCTCACCCTGAAGCCATTCCTTATTGATGGCATGCATGAGTAGAACCATAAATTTTGGTACATAAGTGCTTAGGTGGGTACCCATCAATTTAATCAGCATCTCAATCCGTTGGAGGGCTTGCTTTTGCAATGATTTATCCTCTACATGAAGCATTTTTCTATCAATGCAGTTCAAAAAACCAACAACATGGTTCCTCAAAAGTCCTGGAAGATCTTCATTACCAGTCAGAATTCTTGCAACTTCTTTTATCATACGAGGTACCCTAGCTAACCTGTAAGAAAGGTTTATCAAAGTCACATTTTTCATTCTTTATGATATGCAGAATATAAGCTAAATAACTGCAGAAATAATTGATTAATCGTCAAAAGAAAAGAGGGAGCTATGATGAGGAGGCTCCACAAGAAATAGAACCCTTAGGCAGAGCATTCAATGCATGATTCTTTAGATAATTATTAGTTAAGACTCATAACTTAAACCATCATGCAACACTTCAAACTAATGATACCTTTTACTTGCAGCATCTATATCCACATTATACATTTTATATAAACGGCTTTTATCAAGTACCTCTTACTTATCTCATCTGTATCATTTACATCAGTAAAGCATATAAGTTCTTCTAGAAGTTCCCGTACAGCAGCTGCAAAGATTTCTCGGCTGTCAGATCCTGTGTGTTGATGGTAGAACTGCAAAGTAAAATTTAACTCCTGCCCATCAGCTCGATGGAGAGCGAATGCAAGTACTTTGGGAAGCCAATGAATAATTAATTGCACCATATCTGTGTTCAAACACTTGGCCAGCTCATATAAAATGTCAAGTGATTGATGATTATTGTGCTGGAGGACCACTAGCCTTGGAAGAATAACAGGAATCATCCTCTTGACAAGTTCTTCAGTTTCAACACCAAGAACAGCTGCTGAAAATTCGTCAACCATTTTTGGTTGATTGACAAGCTTCATACATAGATAATCATACAGTTCAATTCGAGTAGGAAGAACTTTGGAAAGTATCGCTTCAAGTCCCCCAGTCTGATGGAAGTAGCAGGATCTATTTATCAACTTTGATGCAAGCAGCCTCACTGTTGTACACGGATTGTCAAGCTGACTAATTAACAAAATCAGGGAGAACAAGAACAGTTGACTAGAAATATCAACAGCTTGCATAACTGTAGCTGTAGTTTCTAGAAGGGTTTCAAAAACCAGAGGATCTTCAGCAGCTGCCAATGCATGTTTTATTTTGTCCATAAACCTCTGTTCTTTAGATTTGTTAGGAGCATCTTTACAAAAAAATAAATGATCCAAAATTGGCTCCTGGAGGAAGAAACTAATCTGTGAGCTGAATGCTTGTCTCACAGTTTTACTCCTATGGAGGATTAAAAAATCAACGCCTTGTACCCACTGAGATCTTGTTTTAAGCAAAACATCTTCAGTTGCATGCAAAAGGATCCTCTGAATCATTCTAACACAGGCAACTTGGACTTCTTCTGATGATTCATCATAAAGAAGCTCAAAAAAGAGAGACTGCAAATCGGTATAATCACAAATGGAAAGATAATCTGATTTCTGCATGTTACGTAGACAAACTTTTAAACATGCGCCAGGATTCACTGCACTGCTGCTGTCACACTTGGAACAATAAAATCCTTGCAAGAGATGTTTCGTCGTTAAGTCTTCTTTCTCATTGCATTTCCTCAAGTATAATTTGCATTCAACTTTTGGTTGGGCACCAATGCCCTTGCAACATCCATAAAGGCATGCCAGATAACCAAGAGAGAGGGTAATCATTTTCTTCACTTGCTCACTTTTCTCTTTCTTTAGGATCCTGAAAGAGAATAAAGGCACTATAATTACATCATTTCATTTTAAATAATTAAATACATTCCGTTATAATTCGACACACTGCCTAATTTAGATTGCGATATACCATCAATGAATAGCTCACCACAATCAAACCTCAAGAAGAAGACAATTATATGAATTCTACTGATTCATAAATCAGAGCCCCATCTTAAACTACTACTGGAGCTTGTATAGAAGATTGACAGCACCTAATTTTAATCAGTAGAGCTTCAAAGAGAACTCTTAACCGACATGGAAACAAGAGCATAAAAAAGGGAACGAAAAGATGAACACAAAAAAGGTAAATTGATTCAAGTAGCAAGATGAGTAATCAGAGGGAAATACAGCTACAGCATGAAATGATAAACTAAGAAGAAACTACAAATTCTACAAAAAAGTGTACCCATGTGAACAGAAGCATTAATTTTAGCTTCATTACAACAATTCAGTAAGCACTTAAATACCATGAGATGCCTGCCTTTGCATAATTATGTTTGGAAAATCATCCTATCAGACAAAAAGTATGATTTCTGGTCTAATATAGATATTGTACATACACTTGTGCATCCTCAGTCAATTAAAAGTATTTTCTTCACTTACTCCAGCCTGTTGAACATATGTGTCAGAAAATCAAAACCAGAGGATAGGAGAATCACTGGCATAGAGATGACAGCTTCAATTCTAACTTCCTCTTCTTTGTCAAGAAGCCCCGAATCCAATATATCAAGATCCACTCCATTCTGTGTTATCCAGCCGACCCTAGAGAGGATGCGGATTGCGAGACATTTTGCATTCCAGGGAGGATGAGATCTTATTGTCGAAGGAGTACAGTTCCATGGAAGCTTTAGCACTGGTCGCAAAAGATCACCACTGTCACCACTACTTTCAAAGATCATAAGTTTACTCTCTTCATGGGAGGAACCTAATCAAATTCAACAGGTAAGAATTACGTAATGAAAAACATGATAGACCTCAAAGAAAATTAAGTCTATACGTAGAAAACCAACAATCTCATGTTCAATGCAGTTTGAATGACCAAGCTGTAACTAGGAAGCAGCATTCAACGAACTAGTCATATGATTCTAGTCTTTTGGGAATGAGTTCCATTCTTAGAGAGAGAGGGAGAAGAAAAGAAAAAACTCTCATATTAAATGTTATGCAGTTACACAAGAACATTAAGCTTGTGACAGTAGTTCCATTACCTTGCAAAAGCAATAGACTGTCAACTGCTTCTAGAAAGATGGATAGATCAAGAGGGAATGGAAGTTCTTGTTTTACCTGCTTAAGCTATTCAACATTACAAAAGTAACATAGTCCAGATACGAGAAAAAACAAACCAAAAAAACAAACACACCTGGTCAGAAATCCAAGAAGTCCACTTGCACATTTGCCGAAATATGCAATGTGAAAGGTCTGTATGAGGGTATTCAGAAAAAACAATACAGAGTGAGCTAATAGCTGCCAGAGCAATTTCTGTCCTCAATGAATTAGACAGATCCTCGGGAGGTTTCAGAAATTTCACTAAAAGATTTAACGAGGTACACATATAATCAGCATATTCTTTTTCTCTAACTCCAGTAAAACAGCTGACAGACGTGCATACATCCTGACTTGTGGCGCCAGAATCTTTACACAAATTATGTATCTTTTGGCGTTTTCTTTCCGAAGTGTCTATTTCTTGAATGGGTCTTTTGCCTCCAACTTTTGAGCTGTTGTGTTCATTATCTCTTGAAACAAATGTATTTGTACGATTATCATCAAGCATTAACCTTCCTACAAGATTAGGACCAAGCCTGGAAACAGCAACTTTCAAGCAATCTATTACATGCAAAAGGGGCTTGGAGGAAGAAAGCATGGAAATGAGACAATCTGGCTTCCAGATATAAGGTGGGCACATTTTTGCAATACGTATATATGTACTACACAGGCCATCCTGAAATTTAGAGAATGTGGAACAGTAAATTGCAGCATGATACTTGACAAGTTTAATTACGGCATCCATATACATCTCTAGACACAAAAGCAAATATCCATGTAAAGGATTAGCTAATAGAGGAATGCGATTCCCTTTAAAGATAATTTCGGCCACAACAGTATTTGTTTCAAATTATTTCAGGCTTTTTTCTGTGATTACTGATTAGGCTGGAAATTCCCTCCCTTTCGGAGTAGTTATTCTATTGTAGGTAAGAGTTTTGGGAGGGTTTCCTTGTAAGGCCTATTCCTAGTTAAGGTAGTAAATTGCTTGAGGCTTAAAAATAAGCTTGTATTCTTCAAAAATTCGTTAGAAAAATCAATGAAGTTTCAGGCATATTTTCAGAGCACTTTTAAGCTTTTTGTGGTCGTGCAATGCAATCCAACTTTAGGTGAGAAGCCTAAAGGGTTCTAGGACCGGTTGCTACATTTTCTACGCCTAAGGTTTTCATGTTCTTTATTTTTCTTTCCAATTTCTGTGAGAATACTATTTCCGCAGCCCTGTTCCTATATGTACTAGATTTAATATGAAATGCTCATGCACAAGTAGCAACTTATATAACAAAATTTACCTTGAGCTCCAAGCTATTAGTCTTCAGCATTGACTCGGGAAAGATGCGGACTATATCAGCTGCTGTCGACCTCACAACGTCATCAGGACAACCAGAATGCAAAGACTGAAGACATTCTCCAAGAGAAGAATCATAAACTGCATTTCTGTAACCAAATGTTTATATATTTGTGAGAAAAATCCAGACGGGAGGTTCAACGGACCTAGTTGTCGATGAAGAGGACAACAAGACACGTCTTGGAAGAGTGTGCCTTAGTTACAGGATAAAGTTAAGCATCTAAAAAGTATCAGACTATATAAACTGGAATAATTTCAATAGGGTGTCAAGATTTTGAACCCACCATAGGTTTTCAACCCAGCCACAGAGTTAGAGTTGATGGAGCAGCATGAATAAATGCTTAAAAAAGAACCAAAGTTTGGCTGACCATAAGCCTAGACTCCAGTATGAAAGAAATAGAAAGAACATGGTGGATAATATTGTCTTTAAGCCCCGCATAATTTTAAAGTGAGAAAGGTGTCACGATTATTAACTGTTGAAAAAAAGTAATCTCTGGAGAATTACTTCAAAAGAAACATGGCAAATCTTGTTTCGCACGCTTATAAATTGATATGCTTGACCTAGACAGCTTGCAATGCATGGAGTGTGACAACTATCACCAAAGGGTGAACAGGAGGTAGCAATAGGGCAGTGTTTCCATTTACATGGGGACAAGGTGATCATAGAGTCAGCTGACTCATCCCAAAATCACTTAGACATAGGCGCTAATTGAATGAACATTAATCAGGCAAAATATATCAAGCAAAAAAATTTAAGGGACATGCCTGAATACTGAAACTCCCTCAACTTCTTCACTTAGTATGATTGCCATTGATTGTATTAGTTTTTCTGTAGGAACAATCTCGCAGTTATTCCCTGCTCTAGTGAGGCGTACAAAGTCGAAACATGCCTTCACAAAACTGGAGAACTTAGACAGCTTATTTTAAAGACGAAAAAACATATGATACATTAAATGTGATTTAAAAGAAACATTGGCAATTTGGAGTAAAATCTACCCACCATGTGCAGATCATCATCTCCATAGCACAAAAGTTTGCAGACTGCCAAAACACATGAGGTGTCCAAAAGTCGTTCAACATATACAGTTCCGTCAGTTAAGCATTTACATAGAAGCTTAATGGCTGAGGTGGCAAAGGGCAGCAACCTTTCTTTGCCCGTGAGATCAATTAATATTCCATCTCCATTGACAGGCTTGATGCATAATGGAAGCTCACAGAGAATGATGTCATCATTGCTCATCTCGGAAAAAGATTCACAGAAAGACTTCAACAACAATTTTTTTGGTTCCATAGAGCTTGTGTCGTCACAAATTGAGGCAATGTACACAAGATCTATTACGAAAAACATTTGATCATCAAAACATAGCTTTGAAATTAGCACAAGTTTTTCAGATGATAATAGTAATAATAAAGTCCATACCTTTACTAGGAGATTGGAAATAACATACCATACTCAACCAAAGCAAATCACATAGTTTTTCACAATATAAAAAAGCTTAGCATATTGTATTGACAACAACTATCATAGCACGTGACATCAAACAGCTAGCGGATTGGTGAGTGCAGTTAACTGAAAAAAATGTGCACAGTTCAGGTCTTGTACCTTCAGTTAACGACATAGTATCCATGAAGAACTGACGGTAAGCATCTCGATCACCTGTCCGGAGTAAAGATAATAGAGATACAATAGTCTCAAAAATAACTCCATGTCGAGATCTGAAATAGAATAAAAGAAATAAAGGTACTCGAGTCATTTAATCAGCAAACATCTTCCCCCAAAAAAATTACTAACCAACAGCTAAATGCTTCACACAACAGCTACATACAACTAATTGCTCAGGATAAAAAACAATTACTTCACATTCAAATAATAAATTAGGTCTGGAATTACCTAAATACGGGTTCAGCGAAGAAGGGTAAAATCCGGCCAATAATAGGAACCACGGCCCTGGCTTTTCCGTGATAGAAAACTCCGGGAAAATTCTTAGCTGTGTTGGCTAATAGCTTCAGTATTGCAATCACTTCTCTCTCTTTTGCTACAAAAAAAAGAAAAAAAAAAAGTTAATTTATTTTCGTGATTTCATGGAATTAAACATTCTAACTAAAAAAATAAGATTTTATTTTAAATATTTAATTATTTCATAGTAAATTCAGACCAGAGGAGGAGGGAACGACGTAGGCGTTGAGGAGATTCGGGAGGACGGCACGGAATCGAGACTGCACAGCGGCGTCGTATTGCTCGTTTGGAGGAGTTGATGATGACGCAGCTATGCGTTCTCGGAGTTCGTGCACCAAGCTTGTTAGGTGCGCCATGCTTACAACAGTATCGTCTACGGAAAACACAGTGTGCGGTGTGAGTGTGAGAGAGAGAGAGAGTAAGTTAGAGAGTGAGGAATTTTCTTAATTTTCCCTCCTATTTCGAATACAATTTCATGTGTTTTGCGGAAATGAGCGTAAACGGGCGGATTCGGCGACCCGGATCCGTTTACCCATTCATGGAATCATTGAATATTTTCTTTGCATATATATAATGGTATACAAACCAAAATTTGTATTCTGTTTTATTCATTAATCTATATTATGCTACGAATTCGTTCAAATTTTTGGTATTTATTAGTATTATATTATTTATAATGACAAAATTAATATTATTACTATAATTCAATAACTATTACCAAATGAATTCCAATACTTATATTACCAAAAAAAAAAAACAGTTGTCCTATACTATATAACCTCAAAGTTCAAACAACTTCTTATTAATCAACACTTCAGAAATTAACAAACAAAGTTAAAAATTACACTCCATTTGTCTCATATTTCTTACTGCCATTTTTTTCTTTTGGGATGTCACAATTCAAGATTCCAGTTCTCAAAATATAATATTATTATTTCACTTAAAAATGGTGATTTGACATCATTTATACTCTCTTTTCTTTATAATATAAATGAATCATTTATGCTTGCTTCCAAAATGTAAATATATTTAAATTTTACATAATGTAAATATTACCAATAACTACATGCCACAAATAATGGGAATTTAAAAAATGATGTGAATGGCCAAATGGGAGTAGTATCTTAGTCAAAATAATGAAAATTTCACCATTATTCAACAAACGCTGCCATACGATTTCTACGACTACCGATGGGAAGATACACAAAAGAAGAACTCAAAACAAAAATCATTTAATCTATCTATTGAAATGAAACCAACAACTTCATAGCAAAGGAGAGCAGAGGCAAAAACTCTTCACTAAGCCAATATATTTTCCCTCTTCATATAAGAAAAGTTAATTGAACTTCATTCAGTTGCCTGGAGGTGGAGTCCAAGTTGGAGGAATCCTGGTGGAGTTCAAGGGAGGCATTGAACGAATATTGATGTCGAGTGGGTATAATCGGTACTCTATGTCAAGTTCTTTGAAAATCTTAATCATTTCATCAACCAAAATGGCTCTTCTTTTCCACTTCTCTCCCATGTCTTGGTGGTTCATACGATGTCGTACCCAAACCGAGAGTTTCAGTTTTTGCAAATCTTCGAAATTCATCAGCACTACTGATGGTGAAGGGTACCAGTGCTCACTCTTTGCTTCAATGAAACTGCAACGAGAAGAATTTCACTTTTTTTATTTATGTATTTCACAGAAGGAAATGATTCCAACATGGAAGAAATGAAAACAAGTTCAAAAGCAAAAATGAATGGCAATTATCATATGCGATTGGAAAGAATTCTACGGACCTTGTTATTTTTTCCTTGATCATACCAATCTTCTCTGCTGGTGTAGCAACATGGACAGCAAATTCAACTGAATCTCCCATATCAGGGCTGCGATAATAATTACCAATTGGTTTTGTGGCAAGAGTTACATTTGGATATAATATCTTCTGATTGTCAAATCTCAAAAAGACGGTAGTCAAGATGTTCATCTCCTCCACAACCATCTGAAAATTACATAGAACATAAGAACAATACATTATTAAAAAAGAAAGAAGGGAAAATTTCATTTATAAAAGTGCTTAAAAATTGAGAGTGTCTTTCGGATCAAATGTGCTTAAAAAAACTAACTTTTCTATGAGACCAAAAGTGCAAATTTATAAAGAGCATGACCAATTAAGAAATTTGGACAATAAGTACATGACCAAAAGTGACGGAAAATTCAATCCTAAAGGACTACAAATACTGCTTTTCCTGTTATAAAGCATAGATAATAGAAAAGAAAGTTTATTCATGAGTACCTGGACCCCATCAACCTCGCATCTATCTCCCACATCAAAAGGATGCATAACAAATACAAATATGACAGCTTCAAATATCGTCTTGCATGTATTTCCAAATATGAATGCCACAACTACAATCTGAGAACTGAGGAAGAGTAGAAACTTGCTCGTTGCAATTTCAAGAATCACTAGGAAACTAACCAATATAATGATACCAACTATGACGTTAACCATTTGATGAAGCTTTTTAACTGCTGTTTTTGTATCGTTTAATGTCAGGGCCAAAGCTTTTCTTTCTCTGAAGGCATTGACCTACACAAGTATTGCACAAAAATAATTTTTCTAAATATATATGATACTATAGAGCTGTGATTTTATTTGAGAAAAGCATTATAAGTGAGTAGCAAATGTGATTTTGATCGATTGATTAATTCATACCACCCAGTTTTTGAGAGATGCTTTGCTGATTCTTTCGCTTTCAGTCGACCCTTCCACAGCATTTAAGGTTTTCAAAGCCTCTTCTTCTTTCAAGAAACGCATCAGATCCTCGAGGTAGATGAACCTGATAATTAGTCAAGAAGCATCAATAGTTTTCTCATGGTACACAATCAAAATTGTAAAATTTTATGTGTGAAGGGTAGTTCAGTCCTTTTCCTTTTATTAGTGTTTAGATTAGACTACTTTATGTCTTTCATTTGCATTGCATCATCTTTTGTATTCTTTTGAGAAACTCTAGACTCTGTTTCAAGATATTCATGTAACGGCATTCTCATTACAGTACATTTGATTTGTCATAAATATCATAAGAATGCACAGCGAAAATGCATTTTTAGTCAAAAAGACGAGACACTCTTAATCATGCACCTCAAAACTAACACTTTCCAAAAGTGCAAAACAGAGACATATGGGACAAAAAGTGCAAAAGGGAAAAATGCTATTTTTGCAAGCGCATGATTAAACATGTTGATTGTCCAGTCCTCCGGGACTAAAAATGTAATGTTACCACACATATGGCTCATTGTAATGATAGTTATGCATGAAATTCAAAGTTCATAGGAACAAGTAATACAAAGAATCAACAGTCTAATCAATTGGTAAAAGTACAAATATTTTGATTTGGAAAAACTTACTTTGCTCTAGGCTTAGCCACATTACGAAAAATCTTCCTTGCCGCGCCAATCGCCTCATATTCACTCCTAATCTCAGTCGCAGCCTCATCACCTTTTGAACTATCCAACACTTGTTCGTCCAAAGTAGAAATAACACCATTCTTCACAACATTCATCAATCTCTTCATATTCCAAGCAGATACATTATTATGATTCAATTTATGCAACTGATCAATCGATATTCCCTGCTCTGGACCATCTTCGTTTTTATTCAGCTGACCCGAAAACTTAAAGCTTACTCCTCTTGGTGGCCTCGGGGGCAAGCCTCCACCTCCATTGCCTATAACTCTCCCACTCTTTGCGGCCTGAAAAGCCGGTGGCTTAAGATCGGGTGGCAGAGTGGCCCCTGCATTTTGAAGCCTCCAAAGCTCAGTCATTGTCCTATCCTCTTCTTCTTGATTATTTTGCATCTCAAGTAATGGAGGCCCGGATAGAGTTTCAATCACATATTGATTAAAAAGTGATTCTTGAATACGATCAAAGAAAGTACTAACGTGAAATGAAGAAGCAAGAACTTTAACCATAAGTGTCTTAACTAACCAAAGCAATGTTCCCATAAGCATTCCCACCATCAACTTGTTCACATACCATAGAAACTTGTTGCTTCCTTCAACCTTTTTATCAAACATCAAATGCCAAGCAAGTAGAACCAAACCTAACCAAATGCAATTCTGAACTGCTTTTCTCACTCCATAAACAAAATACAACACCCTTTTCCTCATAAAAAAGTTCCTCTCAATGAAGAAAACAACTATTCGAATTGCCCAACCGGAAACCAATCTCCCACAAATCAAAACAAGAACCAGAACTTCCCATTTCCATAAACTCAATCCTCTAAGCCTTTTCATCTTCCATTTTCTAATCGAAAGAGTACAAGCCAAAGCTGACACAATTAAAACAAGACTTATCCATTGTGCAATAGTTAATGCATCAAATTTAGCTTTCTTATACTCATCTGGTAAATCCTCAGCGAACAAAGGATCATCCTCGTCTTCGTCCACGGGTTTTCCTAACATCCCTGATCGTAATTGATTCGACTTAAGCACCCCAGACCTTCTATCTGGAATTTCAGGAGGAGGGTCATCAATTAATCTAGACTTAGTCTTTAATCTACCTAAAACACTAACCCTCCTCTGTATCGAGGTGCACTTTAGCACGTGAGCCTCATCACCATTACCACCAACATTGTTATGCAAATCCAAATGACTCATCACAGTCGAGGATCGTCTTCGATTATGAACTACCCTTTGATTCTTATCCTCATCAGAGGAGGAAGAGGACCCGTTATTTGTCACACTTTTCTTCTGTTCATCTGGACCTATATCAACCACATTAGTACTACTATAATTTGGGGCTTGGAAAGAAACTCTTACCTCCTTGGACGTTGGTATATCATAATTATTATTCTTAATATTATCATCGTAATAGTTTTTCACGGGTGAGAAATTGCTATTAGGGTTCCTATTTTTGATTTGCTCGTGGCGCAATTCGTCCATTTCCAAGTCCATGTCGAGTGACATATCTACCCCTTCAGCTTTCTGTTTGTGCAGAAACTCCCCAATCAGCTTCGAAGGAGGATCATTCGTCGAATCGTTTCTCCAGAACTCTAGACTCGATTCCCGCCAAATCTTAGATGATGTGGCGGCCGAGGGTTGTTGATCGTTGCCTTTGTCGATTTTGACGATGATTTCGGGTGTTCCGTGGCGGTTCATGGCGGCGGCGGATGAGGTGGATTCGCAGCGGTGTTCTGATAGAATGGGTTGTTGTTCGTGGCGTTCGTCTTCTTCTGCGACGTTGGTTATGGATGTTCTTCTTTTATGCTTGTATGAGTTATTGGATTTTAACGTTTTTTTTAATGAAGAGGAAAAGTCCATTACTGATTTGATTAATTAATGAAGTCCAGGTAAATATATACTGGTGTGTGTATATATATATATATATATATATAATCAAGTATTAATGGGGAAAGGGAAGATTTTGTTGGATCACGTGCAACATTGAAGAGGAGGAGAAGAGCTCTTCGGTTATGGGAAAATTTTCATAAGGAAATACTAGTACTACTTACTAAGTACTATAATTAACATGCATTTTGCATTGACTAGATGATCTTTTATTCCTTTTAATTGTTTATTATAATTAATTAATTACAATTAGTGAGAAACCTACAATATTGGAAGAGAGAACGGGTTTTTAGGCATGGCGTTCCAACGGAAGTAGCTAGCATGGTCGACGTGTGAATTTGTAAGATTGTGATTGAAGCCCAAGGAACCAAGTGTATTTTTTATTATTTATATATAAATTAAATGTGATTGATTATTTTTGTGAAAATAATAGTACTCCATTTAACTGGAATTAATGAAAATATATATGTTGCAATCATTGCATGGCAATTGTGTTGTCAACAATTCCTCCTATGTCATTAATTGATTATTCATATTTAAGATACTATAATCTTTCTGAGTTTACCTTATAAGGTGGGAAATTGGAATTAAAATGTACGGTTGGTTTTAATTTGTCATTAATTAATATGTATAAGTATAACAAGGCAAACATTTAAATAAAGAGCCAAGTTCATGCATTTTGGATAAGAACTTGTTAATTATCATTATAATACTATTATAAATAATAATTAATACACGCAACAAACATATTCTCAATGCTGGTCCTATGATCTTGAGAGCCCTAGTTGTAACATATTTTTTAGTAAAAAGATTAAATTTAAATGAATGGTAGAGAGCTAGATATGTATTATTATTGCATGTTTTTGTAGGAATAAAAAATTCTAATGAAGGGGGCCTAAAAGAGGATATGAATTGTTCATATAATAAATCATGAAATAGAGTGCGTCAAGGAAGGTGAAGATGTTCTAAGAGATGCAAAAGTTGCATTAATATAAATTATAATAAATTAAAAACAGAGTGAGTCAAGAGAAGAAACTGAAGGTGTTACAAGAGATGCAAAATTAGATCTTGAGATTAGTAACCTCTTATATTGAAAGGGGTAGAGTAGGGGTGGGGGTTGGGTTAGGGTAACCCAAATTCAACATATATGTCTTTTTTTTTAAATATTCGAATGGGATGAGTATTCTTTTATTTTGGGTAGTCGAACTTGAAAATTCGTATTTTTTTTTATGGGAATATGGGACGGATTTGAGATTAGTCTCTCCAACCCCGAATATCCGAACCGATCTATATTTTTTATATTATTATTATATAATTATACACATTACTTATATGTCAATTAATTAACATCATCTAATAAATATTTGTTTTTACTTTACCATTAAATCGTACACTAGTAATATATTAATATTTGCCTCAGTTCTAAAAACTCTCATAATTTCTACGACTCTACCACTTCTTCTTCCCAACTATGCCATAGCTTTGGCTTTTTTATTTTGCTCTACAAATTAAATTACTACTACTACTACTATTCCATACATACAAAATTTTATACGAAATATTGTAATTTAATTTTGTTAGGTGCTTCAAGAATTGATGATATAAAATAATATAGGACCCGTAACCCCGTCCCGTCCCGCAATAATTTGGGTACCTGCTTTCGGGTACCCGAATTATTACGGACGAATGTGACATAAATTGTGTCAATTCCAAAATTTACTATATCTGTATCTCTAACCCTAAAATCGCTCCAAATCCACCCCGTGCCCACCCGTAAGGCCATCTCCAACCCGGAGGGCTTTTCACAGCCCAGGGGTGTCAATCTCCACAAGGGAGAATCTGCACCCCCCTGAACATAGTCTCCAATTCATAGGGCTATCTCCTCCAATTAATAAAAAAAAAAAAAAAATTTCCCACTCTCACCTATAATAATAATAATAATAAGTAATATTAATAATAAATATGAAAATGCATAATAATAATTTTAGAAACAATAATAATAATATTACATCGGGGACAAGAAAAACAACAACGATTACACGGAAACAACAACGAAATTGCAACGATAAAGACAAATATATGCTACATTAGAGTTTAAATAAAATTTAAATATTTCAAATCAAATTTTAAATGTGGTTAAATAAATTATTCTTTTGTAGACAAATATATAATTTTAAAATTAATAATGGATAAGAATTTTATTATACTATCATGTTGTTTAATTTTACTTTCATAGGCAAATTTATATATCTAATAATGTTACATATCTAATTTAAAATAAAATTGTTATTAAACCTACAACAACTTTTATAATTAAATGTAACTTCTATTTTTAGTTAATTAAATTAAACAAGGTATTGTTAAATTCGTAGTTAATTATTTTTAATTTTCAAATTTTTTTTAATAATTACTTTTAAATTTAATAATAATAAAATAAAGTAAATGCATGCACCAGGTGGCTTCAAGTGGCACCACCTGGTGCAGGATAGCGAGTCCCTTTTCCAGGTCTGTGGTTTGGGCTATTGAAAGCCCAGGCCACAACCTGGGCTGTGCATTTAAACAGCCCTGGATGGTTTGAGACCATCCAGGGGCCTTTAATTTTGGGCCATCTTCACCCACTCCCATTGGGTTGGAGATGGCCTAAGTGAGAGAGGGACAAAAAGAGTTTTTAGGTTTTTCCAGAATCAATACCGTAAAACCTTGAAAATTGGAATGAATATGTATAATGTTATTTACTAGGTCTTCAATTCATATTTTCTCAGAAAAGGTCGCCTAATAACTTTTATTATTCCACGTAGGGTTGTTAATTGGACAGATATCAATTTGAAGTCGATTTGATTATAAAGATCTATAATTCGAATTATATGGAGCAAACATAGATTTAGATTTATCCAATCAGTTTTGTAATTCGATAATATATATACATATATATATATATATATATATATATATATATATATAATAAGTTATATTATTAATATTTACCATCTGGGAAAATATCAGTTAAAAGTTTGAACACGTTAAATAAATAATATAAAACAAAATTGTAATATCAACAAACTTAGGTTAGGAAAAAGAATGATCTGAATTTTGAAAGTTACCATTTGATTGGATTAAAAAAATCCATTATTCGATCGAATTCCAACAAAATTCAATGGTAATAGATTTGAGCAAGATTTGAGTTAAACACAAATTCAATCCGACATAATGGAATCAAATATGTGTTAAATCTGATCTGACCCGAATCCTACTTATTGACAAGTCTAAATTCTCTAATCCCATTTGTAGTGGGTTGGTTACATAGGAGTGGGCTTGGGCTACCATCTGAGTTTCTTAGAGCTTAGACCGACCCTACTGGCACATCACTTGGATATTAGGGCTGTCAATGGGGCGGATTTCAATCCGGATCCGATCCGAATCCGGACCGATTTATTAGGATAATTGTCCGATTATTGATCCGATGGACCTGGTCCGATTAAGAAGATCCGTAATCCGAATTATATGGAGCGAATATGGATCTAGGCTGATCCGATCCGTTACATATCCGTATCCGATATATATTACTATATGTTGTTTATATATTATGTATTTAAATAAAAATAAAAATAAAACTATCTATGTTCCACTAAAATCTTTTACTATATTAAAAATAATTTTAAAAAGAAATGCATGAGATGTTGGTGGACTGACCAGATAACTAATTGAGTCTACAACATATTAATTTATACTATTTAATAAGAAAAATCAATCCATAACCATTCATCCTTCAATTTTTATCTTCTCTTCCATTTCTCAATATTGAGTTTTCTTCTTCTTTGTTCCAGTTTATATCTTTTTTACTTATATTTTTGTTTATTCTTTTGTTCTAATTTTTATCGTTTATATTTGTCCATCATATTCCATCTTCTATAAATTTTAGGCAATAGTTTCGATGAAGTAAGTAAAATTTTATATTTTTAATTCATGATGGTGGAATCTGCAAGTGATTTGGAGGAAAACGAAAAAAAAAAAAAAAAAAAAGTAGCTTGCTAAATGGATCCGGATAATTTATCCGGATCCGGGATATCCGCCGGATTCGGATCTGGTTGCTAATATTCCAGATCCGAGCGGATTCGGATTCGGATCCGGATAGAATAAATGGAAATCGGACTCGGATCCGGATCCGGATCCGGATCCGTCCTGATCCGGTCCGAATCCGACCCATTGACAGCCCTATTGGATATGTTTTGTCTAATTCTCGAAAAAAATTATGTATTATTTTAATTCTCAAAAAAAATTATGTGATCTCAAGTAAGTGTCAAATACACCCCTTATTAAAGAGAGTGTGTTTTAAATGCCAAAATTGTAAGTATTTGTTCACATTGGCTTTTGATATGACAATTTTACCCCTGACATTGAAAGACAAAAACACCCACTATGCTTTGTCTAACTCTAGAAAAAAACCCTCATGTGTCATTTTAAATCCCGAAAACTCTCATGTGTTTGGTTTTAGATATCATACTCGACCCAAGTAGTATATACTTAATTTTTCAAAAAGAATAGATAAATTATTAAAAAAACAAAAACATAGGAGTAATCTTGTCATTTCACCAAAAGTCAAAGGTAAAATTATACTTGGATTGAGTGTGGTATTTAAAACCAAACACAGGGGGGTTTTGGGGAGTTAAAATAACACATGAGGTTTTTTGGGAGTTAGACCAAGCATATGGGGTGTTTTTGTCTTTTGATCTCATAATTATTGCAATTCATTATTCAACGAGTGATACACAATTAGGGGTGTAACGAGTGGAAAGTACCGAATGACACGTTGTTCAAATTTGGTTTGAACTTTATCGAGCTTGAAATTTTATTTTTGAGCTTAAAATTTTATTTTTGAGACTGGTTTGATTTCTTAATTAACCGAGCTCAAATGAGCCTTTATCTAACGAGTTCGAGACGAGTATTGAGTAGCTTGGTTATTTACATGTATTTCTTCAAAATTTAGCTTATCGAGCCGAGCTTCAAAACTTATCAAACAAAAATAATGTTCAAACTTGTTAGACAAACCAAGCTCAAACGAGCTTTTATTTAACGGACTCGAGCCGAGTATCAAGTAGCTTGATTTGATTTCCAGCCCTATATATACACAATGTCCAAAATCAATAATGTCACGTATAGCAAAACTATGGTCTCAAGACTCTAAGGGCCTATTTGTTTGGCGTTTTTCAACTTTTTTTTTGCTCACCCGTTAGCTCTTCGAGCTTCCCTTCATTCGTTTTTTTTTTTTTTTTTTTTTTTTGTGTTTGAAAAATATCAAATAAGAATATTTTCTACTTTTTAAAATAATTTTTTCATCTCTCAATTTTCTTAAACTACTCTCTCAAAAGTCAAACAAACAACAATTTTTTTTATATCTAAACAAAATATATACAAACTTTACTCTTATTTGACATAAAATAATCTTACACAATTTATCTCACATAACAAACATGATTTGATATAAAGTCTTACACATACAATATAACTCTTCCAAAAATACTTACAGATAAATTATTTCTCAAACGCTCTCTCAAAACTCAAACAAACAGCAATACGCAAATTGAGATTATTTCACAAACATCAACTACTCTCCCAAACTACTTTCCTAAACACCAAACAAACAGACCCTACAAATCTTGAATTCCAGATGAAAATGCTAAATCCCCAAGTCAGGGTTGCACGTGAAGTTTGAATTTTTGTTTTTTAATTTAATACTAGTGTTGCTGTTTTTAATTGATGTGATAATGTAAAGATTGTTACTTGCTCATTCATTGTGATTTGCTAGCATCTTATAAAAACGGGAAAATTGGTTTTTTTTTTATCATATGATAGGCTAATTTGCACGTTTGGTACCATTGAATACGAAAATGCACATTTGATACCATATGATAGGTTTTCATTTCAATTTTGGTACCAAACCCAATTTGTCTATAATTTTAATGTTCAATTTACCCCCTATGAAATGCAAAATGTTCAATTTACCCCCTTCAGCCGGAGAGTGTATCTCACTTGCCAAAATTGAGAGTAGACATGCAAACTATTTTATAACATAGAGGGATAAATTGTCACATTTATCATAATACAGGGGTTAAAATGCCATATTATCATAACACAAGTGGATAAAATGCCGCCTATAAAAATATCAGGGAGACGATGTGAAACTTTAACAAATTTCAAGGGGTAAAATGTTTTTTTTTAAACAATGAGGGGGTAAACTGAACATTATGCATTTATAAGAGTTAAATTATCATTAACTTTGAGAAAAAAATGAGTTTGATACCAAAGTTGCAATGAAAATCTATCTTATGGTACCAAAATTACATTTTCGTATCTAATGGTACCAAATTTGTAAGTTAGTCTATCCTATGGTACCAAAAAAGAAATTTTCCCAATAGTCTAGAAGATATTATAATTTGGTGTAATGATATATTACACCATTTCACTAAAAACAGACGCATAGTGCCCATAAATATTTATTTAAATACCTTCATAAACATGCATAAAATATAAATTCTTAGGCAAAGACATTTCAACCTATCGTCTAAAATAGATAGTGTTACACGATTCATTGGCACCGCACACACAGATATCACGAGTAAGTAACGGAAGATAATTCAGAACAATCAGTACCACAAAGATAAGCCAGAACTAACAATGAATTGATAGACGAAAAATTAGTAATTGAATTAGTGAACCTTTCCTCTGAAGAAATAAAATATTTGACCACATTGATGAAAGGGTTACTGTACATGGCAAATGATATTTAAGAGAGAAAATAAAAAAAATAAGGGGTAAATGACCCAAAATTAGAGGCAGTGAGTACACAAGTTAATAAACATTTTTTTCTCTTTTTTCATGTCCACGACGCAGTGCAGAAAAAAATCCTCCAGACTTCTCCTTTCGTCTATCTTCTGCATCATCTCCAACCTATTGCATATCATCGGATGATTGAATATTACAAGTCACAAGGGGATAAAAACCATTCTAATTTATTACCAGAGTCCTCGAGGGACCCTTAAATTGAGAATCCATTTGGACATTTATTACCAGAAGATCACTTCATGTTTAGGAAGTCATACAAACTACCCCTAGGTATGCAATTACTATATTTACAATCCTGACTCCTGAGGCTTTAACTCCTAATGAAATTAGATGAGATCATTTAAAAAAAAAAAGTTGTTCAAGAATACCGTCGGTCAATGTCGTTGACGGAAGCATCCCTATTAACATAACACAAACCATAGGGGGTAATTGATAGTACATATTTACTCATGCAAGGGTTTCTTTAGTAATGTGTTGTTGAAGAGGAGTCAGAAGTAACAAATGGCCGAATTTTTATAAATAATAAAGAGGGCATTATGTTCCTTAAGCAAAACCCTTAAATATTTTAAAACCGATGTTGGATGGTCACCATAACTTCCCAAACATGAGGGATCTCCCTGTAATCTGACACTCCTCAGGGGTAGTTTTTATTAATATAAATTAGTTAAAACTCAGGAACATATAGAACAAGTGAATAAATATAAAATATATCTTTAATAGTGTCTCTGAAGTATTCATATACCTCCTTAGAGATTTGCTTTAAGATTTCCATTACTTCAGAAAAGTCAGGTCTCAAAGTTGGATCTTGCTGCCAGCATTTGTCAAGTAGCTCAGCAAGCTTTGGATGAGTGTTCTTCGGTGTAGTTGGCCGGAGACCCTATAGAAAGTCATTGAAGTGCATTTAGCACAGTATGACAGCGGAAACATTGTTTCTAGTGGATGAGAACCCCAAGTATTTACCTTTTGGACCACTCCTACTGCTGCTTGTAAAGGGGTCAAATACTCGTACGGAAGCTGATAAAAGAAAAATAAAGATTTTTAATGTATAAAAATACAGAAGAGACTGCGGTTTCAAACATATCAAGGAAAAAAAAATACCTTTCCTGTCAGCAATTCCCATAAAACCACTCCAAAACTAAAGATGTCTGCCTTATGATCATAGGGCTTATGTTCAATAACCTTCAAAGAGAACAAATATATGTAAAACATTGTCAAAGCCACAATACAAGAATGTCAGACATGGTAAACAATGACATACTTCTCAAAACTGAAATTTTGATCTCAACTTTCAAAAATGTTTTGCACATTTATACCCCGCACTTTACAAAATTGCACTATCCTTAGAGACTGAATAGTCTTTGTTTGGCACCATTTATACCATGGGACTATCTCATTTTTGCACTTCTGGTGAGGTGATAAGGACCAAAAGTGCAAAATATTTTAGGAAATTGGAATCAAAAGTGCAGGACTGCAAGTGTTGAGGGTCTAATCTAGTGACCAAAAGTGCAATTTTCCCGGTAAACAATACAGATGAAACATAAAGAAGAAGGTAATGCAGAATCAGAAGATTCAAAATTTATTTTGCAGCAACCAGAAGATCATCCTTTAGAAGTATCATATCAAACTTCAAATTTTTTTAGCTGCAATTTTCCTAAGTTCAAATTTGATACATACCTCAGGGGCCATCCACCGATATGTCCCAGTTTCAGCTGTCATGACGCCTGTTTGGGCTTTCACTCTGGCCACCCCAAAATCACCCACCTTTACAACCTGAAAATAAAGGTCCTTTTGAAATCTCTTCCAAACACTTTTGAGCTACTACATAAGGTTTTGTCAAAATTACTACAGAAAAGATGGAATGATTAAATGGTTGAAAACTGAAAAATAGAATTGGCTGCCAGGCTAAAAACAAGATAAAATTAGAATTCCTTTTAGATACATAAAATGACTATATCTTCACAACCATCCATGGGGTAGGTGTCGAACTCAATTGATTTCATTCTTCGGAATTAAGAAACCATCATAAAGACACAAGTTGAAATCCTTATCCTAATGAAACCAAGTTCAATATTTTATATGGATGATTATGCAGTGTGAAATATCAGAATCAGAAAAGCTCACACAGTTGAAGAACTTAAGCTTACTTCATTTTCGTCCATTAAAAGATTTGCAGCCTTCAAGTCTCTGTGAATTATATTATTCTGATGCAAATAGTTCATTCCCTTTGATATATCAATTGCTACTTTGAGTAAAGTTGGAAGCTTAAAAGTTCCCCTTTGCTTGTGTAAATAGTCATATACACTTCCTCCAGACATGAATTCTGCAAATTAAGAAAACAGGTTTATTTAAAACCAATATATTTGCTGAAACAACACAGTAGCGTGGACAGTTTTCAATAAATGAACATTATTGTTCTGCATTTGGAATATGAATTTCAATTTGCACTGCTTTCTCAAATTCCAGAAACATGATTTGACACCAATAGTTCAAACATGTTTCTTGAATTTCAGAACTGAATAATTATCGCACATTTTCAGACTTTGGAACCTCTAACGGTCCAACATATTTCCCAAAAATTCAACCACTCCACACATTTTCTCAAGTCCATTAATTTTTTTTTTTCAAAATTCATGCCTTTAAAATGACTCTGAAACGGATTCAACCACACGTTGAAGTTTCTATTGAAGGAACCTAAATAAGAATTTCCCAAGAAAACGTACCTGTCACTATGCACAAGTGTGGAGGCCTAGTGCATGCCCCAATGAACTGCACAACATTTTTGTGCCGAACTTTTCTGTAAGTAACATAATAACGAATTAAAAGGACGAAAACCAAGATAAATATATAAAAATTGAGAATCTAAACATGGCCATAGTCTATATAAAAAATGTGCGTACATTGACTTTATTAAGAGATTATATTTTGCAAAACTGGTGGAACCAAACCCAGTAAGCTCAAGTGATGGTTGGGGAAGGTATGTGCATTGTGCAAATAGTATGCATGTGCAAGTTCTTATGAACAATTTCAGATCATAAGACTGAGAAAAAGGTCTAAAATCAAACATTAACATTGGGCCTTATGAAAATTGTCCATGGAAAGGCTAGTCAATACACTGGGACGAACCAACAGGTTATTGGTCTAGTGTAAGGGACTAGAACCTCCAAAGTGACGACCCAAGTTTGAATCCTATGCCAGACGCGCCTCGAAAGGGATTAAACCCTTGGGAAACCAAAAAAATTATACAGGGACGAACCTCATTATATAAACTTCTTGGGCAAACTCCGCCTGCAGTTCTGTATTCAAGCGCTCTGCCTTGAGAATTTTGATTGCTACTTCCTGACTACGGTAAGTGCCTTTGTATCTGGAAAAATAAAAGCTTTTTAAAGTGCTCCACACTCAAGTACAAGCTTGAGCTTCAAAAGTAACATCTTATACTTACAGATCGCCATACGATCCTGATGCTACTTTGGATTCAAATTTCAAATACTGAGGATCAATTTCCCAGACATCAGTACCATCATTGGGTATTTTCAGATGATCAGATTCACATTTGATCTCTACTTTCTCATTTTCATCGAGAGAAGGCAGAAAATGTGGATTTGGCCAGGATTTTTTCTGCATAATAACAAAATATTCATAAATCTTTGCACTGACAGTCGAAAAAATAATGTGCATATCATAATTCAAAGAATGAGAATAATTGGAAAAAAACTACACGAATGGACTTCCTATACGCAGAAGTAATTGTACAGATTTGACAGAGTCAAATAGCTCGGCGTCATATAGCAACATATGCATAACAAAGTCAGTACTTCCACATAAATAAAACCAACAATTACAGAGCACAAATGAGTGCTGTCATTTAAGCAGTAGTCACATGATAATATAAGTCAAGGTCGGGAATCCTAATCACAGTTTCCCTAGTCTAAATCACACAAGAATAGAAGAAGTACCTCAAGCTTCAAAACTTCTTTCTCTATTGCAGTCCGGAGTTGATCAACCTCCTGAAAAAGTGGAATCATCAAGGGTCGGTCAAAACTCTCTCCTTGAAGCAAGAGAGCTAAATGAGTATATGATGCTGCCAAAATGCCTTTTCATCTCTGGAATGCATAATGAAGTATGAATTGTGGCTTTACAAGAAACCTCAGCAGCTCCAACTTAAAAGATGCAATTATATAAGAAATAAGAACAGAAGAATGCATAGATGAACAGTTGCTACTCGTTAATTTTTTCTCTCTACATGTGCTCTAAAATATTTGTTGCTTTGCTAGTATAAAAGTTCTTAACTTTCCATAAACCAAAAAGAGGGGATATGAAAAATTATATGTAAAAAAACTATACTTATGTAAACAGAAGTAAAAAATGTCAAACTGATAATGAAAGTCATTCTTAATATGCAAAGGAAACCATCGGATCCACGTTTTGTGGCCAAAAAGAACCAAGCACGCTCTATACAAGACCAAAAATAATGAAAAGAAGATGAGATACCTCAAATGGCCACCCATCGACAACAAAGACATCCAGAGAATAGCCATCCACAGTGGAAAATGCATGTGCTTCCTGGATGTTCAGACCAACTTCAGCTAATAACGAAGTCAACTGCAGGGTTTAACATTGAATAGTTCAGCCCATGGCTACAATATCTTTCATTAATGGGATAGTAACAGGAAGAAAGTGCAACTACAGAACATTCACAAGAAAACTCGCTGCAAATCCTTCCATCCCCACTTGAAAAAGTATTTAAGGCCAAAAAGTATCACATATTTCCAAAGAGCAGAAAAACTTGCAATGATTAAATGGTAGTTTGAAGGTTCTTTACAATCATGAGTTACATCCATGATTAGTAACAATATTGGTGTTACGATAAAATGCAGCTATTATTGTTCTCATCTAGGAAAACACAAGGGTAGGTTCCATTCCAGAAAAAAACTGAATGATCAAATGACTACTTTAGACCATATAATCCCTTTCTTTGGTAATAAATCTATAAATTTGTTGAGTATCGAGTTCAGTGTTTTCTTTAGTGATTCCCTAGCTAAATAGAACTCAATACAATGTAAGATATCTTCTTAAGTTTAAACACTTCTACACCAACACCTGATCTGACTTCATTGAATGATTGCCTTCAGTTTTCATATAAAAAGACAGACTAGTTTGGAATCAAGAGAACTATAACTTGAAGGTTTTGAGTTTACCGAGAGATCCTATCTTTGCTCAATAAAATAGCTTAATTGTAGAATCAATCATAATGAATGTATCCCTTGATGACAAGAAGAATTATTCTTCATTTACTAAAATCATCAGCTAAGATACAAAGGAACTTCAATATCATTTTATATATGAGTGCTAAATACACCCAAAATGTAAGATTTAACATTTTCATTCTCAACGCCAGCTAAATACCCATGAAATTGATTATCTGAACCACAATCAGCTAACTCCAATATACTAAAAAATTCCTCCACCAAAAGGGTTTTTTCTTTTTTTATGATTCATCCAAAAAGGTTTACAAAGATACCAAGCAATATATGTTGCTATCTACTACACGAAGAGAAATTCAGGCATCAGTTTGTGCAAGAAAATATCCATTCAGCAATTGTTTATACTGGAGAATTAGAATAAGCAAGCACTTCATTTACCTGACTGAGGAGCTTTGGCTTATCATCTGTTGAGAAAGTAATTTCATGCATAGGCCTGCATTGTTCATTACGAGATTAGGTAAACTGATACATACTTCAAACAAGACTGGATACTTAAATGATATTGACAAGTTGAAGGACATCTAAAAAATTCAACCTAAATACGATACAAGGCAATACATAATCGATGGCATGTACTTTTATAAGCTATCAGTTACGTATCAAAATAATGAGGTAGGAATCATTGTCAAGGCAAAGCACAAACAGTTACAGAACTTAGTTAATGGACAAAAATGATCACAATAGACAGAATTTACAGTTGTGACAATGAGGAGTCCAAATATTTAATGCTTTACGGAGAAGTTCAATGGATGAGCACTTCCATATAACAATAAGACAGAATAACATCTCAATGAAGAATACCTGGGAATGTTGGCACCTTCATTTACAGCTCTGTCGGCATCTTGATCTTCTGACCTGTTTACTTCGAGTGCAAGTGCTTCCAGATTAGGAGAAGAACCAAAGGCAGGTGGTGGATGAATGCTGAACAAAAAAAAGTGGTGAAGATTTCAGAATATCCAACAAAACATAAAAACAGCAGATTAGCTGAACCCAAATAGAGCAGCGTATATCAATGAAGAGCCATGCTGATAAACGTAAACTTGGAGATTGGCAACAATGTAATTAATTATCTTTTGCAAAGAAGTGTGTTACCTTCCCAATTTTGGTGGACGTGAATGCACTGAATCTCCTGAATTCACGTCAGAGACAGGTACAACCTGTACAAGGAAAAGTGTCATCTAGCATACAATGACACACACTTGATAAATATTATATGAAGAGTGATAAAAAATATGAGGATAAAAGCATTTGACATGTATCACTCTTTCATAATAAGATGAAACAAAACTAAGGTTATCATAAGGTTATTAATAAAAAAGGGCGAACAGAATTTACTAGAATTAGGCCATCTCAAATAAAGGCTATTCAAATAAACAATGCGGTCAAATATGATGTTATAAACTCTAAATATGCTCAAGTACTCTCAATGGACCAAATATTTGCCCTAGAATGTGGGATTTTCACCTCGAGAAAAGCTACTTATTCATGCCTGCCATCTTTCCCTTTCAAACCTCACAATACACACTCATCACATGATAATGACAACAATCTCTACTTCTAGGGGCTTTTTTTAACCCCCTTGAACTCGCTGATAATGTGAGGATGATGACGCCCTGAATTAATGAATATCGTTTGCTTTTATTGTACTCATGTTAATGATCTCATTAAAGCTGACAATAAAATCAATACAATATCACAACCATAAGTTTCCAATTATTGATTCAGAGACTGCAAAGCCCCACTGATTCATATCCCAGACAGAGAATCCATAATTACCACATGACAAATAAAGTGTTGGTCTAACATACAACCAAATTGAGGTTAGAGGTCCCGTAATAACAAGTCACCTGCACAATCCGGACTTCAAAAACCGGTCTATTAGCAGGATCACACGCCAGCTGCAACAACCGCCTATGCGTGAGAACATCTTCCGCTCTCTCCACATTCACATCCATCGCATACCTTCAATGCAAACACATCAATCACAAAACAAAACCCTAGACATGCAACAAAGCCTTTAAAATGCACTGCTTACGAAAAAGATAAAGTATAGGTACCTAGCAGGAAGGCGATTAAAATGTGCCCAAAGCTGATCATCAAAACCTGGCTCCTGAGCCTCCGGATGTTCAGCTTCTTTGAGCCTCCGCAGAACCTCATTGTAAACCTCCGCCTTCTTCCTTTGGTGTCGGCTCTTCGCCGCAGACGATTCCACCACCCTACTTCCACAACTCTCGTTATCTTCCATCACCATTTGAAATTAAGAAAAACACAATAAAGAACAATTTCACGAGTCGTTTGATTAATTCGATCCAATTGGTTTCGTCGAGGATGTGGATGCTAAATAGGTTTGATGTGTGTTGGTTTGAGGAGGACTGGGCTTTGAATTTGATTCATTCTTTCGTCCATATCCTTTCTCTTTAGTCTTTACCCACTCTCTAAAACCAAAAGGTGTTTCTCTCTCTCTCGCTAAAAAGGAATTATTTATAGTGTTAATAATATTTATACAAACGTCGTCAAAAAGCCACTTCACGCCTCTTTCTTATTTTTTCAATATATTATTCTACAAGTCCTCACTTTTGCTAACTACATTTATAATTCTTGATTTCGAAATAATTACACTAAATATATATTAGACTATTGACTTGTTTAATCAGACTGAAATGGCATATAATTTTTTAATTTGATTGCTTGTGATCGATTTTTTAATGTTTTAATTGATTTGTCAAATCTTGAAAAAAAATAAGTTAATCTTATCCAAATTTAAAAAAATTGCATTCAAAGTCTTTGATATCAAATTAATTACAAAGACCAGTATTTTTTTTTTTTTTGAGAGGCTACAAAGACCAATATTAAATTAGAGAAATATTCACACTATTAAGAGGAAATCATATATAGGAAGACAAGTGGTTAATGATGAGGCTTCATGACCAAGAAGTCATGGGTTCAACTCCCACGAAAATGGGTATTTTCTCTAATTTCATACTAGCATTTCTCTAGTTTAATACTAGTAATTAGTTCACTTTATTATCATTGGAATAGTTTCGATTTGATATAGTGTTTGATGTAATAATGTATTCACCATCTCAAAAAAAAAAAAATAACTATTACATATTCATTTAACAAGCATTTTTAATTTTCTGAGTTTTGGCCAAACTAGTTTAATTATGGATTTGATCTATTATCAAAGCCAAGCATTTTAGAAAGATATCGCTTTATTTCCTTACCCAAATTTCAAGTACTATAATACTACTGCACAAATCATTTTTCTTGTAGTAATAATTATAATAATCAAACTCGGGCTATATGGCCATCTCCAATGGAGAGGGCTAGCCGCAGGCTTTCCCTTCCCCCCCCCCCCCCCCCCCCCCGAGTCCTGCCTAGTCGTCTCCAATGGCAGGGCTCCGAAATGGAATTAATTCCATTTTCAACACTTGCATACTCTCACCTATACTTTTTAGCTTTAATTTTGTTATTAATATTAATATTAATAATAGTAATAATTATTAGTACTTGTAATTAAATTATTAATTATATTAAAATTAAAGAGAGTAAATAATTAAGTAACTTAAAATTAATACATAATACGCAATACAACAAACAAGGAAAAAAATACAAAAAGGGAAATACAACAAACAAGAAAGGAAATACAAGAAATCGGAAATACAAGAAAGGAAACACACGAAAATATAACATTTTACTGATTTCTCCTCTGAAACCAGTCGGCTCCTTCATTTGTCCATAAATAAATTTAATTACAATTCTAATAAATTATTAATGATTTTAATTTTACAAAAAATAATTTTATTATATTAAATAATCAAATTAAAAATTGGTGACTACTTATATTTATTAAATATGTACAATAAATATACTAACACATTTTATTAAATAATTCAATTCTACAATTTAATTTAATTATGAGGAAATTTTAATTTTATTAAAAATTACTTCAAATAATTAATCATACTATATCTATAAGTATATCATAATTATATAAAGTAACATATTAATTATATATAGTATATAACACATTAATTATGCAACTAACTAACATAAATAACACGTTAAATAAAAACCTATCACATTAATTATCATTAATTATGCAATTAATTAAGGCTTGATTATCATTAATTATGCAACTAACTAATTAAAAGAAATAAATAAAAAAAAAGAAAAGGAACCACTTAGGTTGGCGGCACCTGTTTTAAAGAGGGGCGCGTGTCTTTCTGGGGTCGCCCACGCGACCCCAGAGCTGGGCGCAGGGCTCCGCCGAGCCCTGCGCCTCGCCAGTTCCACCCCAAAGGGTGCCCCAGCCCAGCCGCCCCAGGCCCTCTCCATTGGAGATGGCCTAACATCGTTCCCAAGTATTCTGGAATTGTTGATATGATAGTTATTTTTTATACTAGACAAACCTCTTATCTTTACTAATTTAAGTATGTAATTAGATAATTAGACATTAGTATATCTGAAGTAAGGTTAAGTAATGTTCATATTGGAGAAATACATATTTTTACTTTATCCTCTTTGTGAATTGAAAAAAATTATTTTATCTTATGTGAAAATTTTAAAGAAACAATTTTCTACCTTCAGCGGGAGAGTGTAACTCACTTGTCGAAATTGAGAGTGGGCATAGAAAATATTCTGTAACATAGGAGAGTAAATTGCCACATATATACACAGGGAGTAAGTTGCCACATTTATCATAACACAGGTGGTTGAACTGCCATATTTTTATAACAAGTTTCTAATAAAATCTTGACGTATTTTTCAAGACTAGCGATATTGCCAGAGCAAGGATTGTTGATGCCAGAGCAATTTTTTTTCATTTCCTAATTTGCCCCTTCTAGTCAAAAGTCATAAAAATCCATACTTTCCAGTTCCTAAAATACCCCTTATTAATCATTAACAACTCATTCTCTTCTCACTCCTATTAAAACTACTTTTTCTTTTCCCAAAAAATCTTCAAACATGAATACAATTTAAGTTGAATTTTCATTTTATAGAGTTTAATCTGTTGGGGAGGTCATGAACATAGATTACAAATTTATAATTTCGTTTTAATTGAAGTTTAATTTGAATATTATTAAAAAATTAAAAAACTTTATATAGAAACAGCACAATAATATATTTTCAATGAAACATAAATATTCATTAAGCAACAGATTAATTTTCACTTTCATAGTATAATTATATTTTTATTATCTAACTTGCTAAATAATTTTTAGGAACAATTTAAATAAAATATTTATGTAAGATGTGTTATATATCTATAAGAAATAGTCAATAGTATTAAAAAATTCATAATTCCATAAATACCTTACTTTTTTTTTTTAAAAAAAAAGGGGGAATTCCTTATAAACATCTTTTAATTGTTTCTTAAATATTAGGTTAATTACGTTAAGAGTTGGACTTACAAAAAAAAAAAAAAAAACTAATGTGCTAAGCAATTTTTTTTTTCAAAAAAAAAAATATTGTACTAAACATAACCTTAAGTTTTGTCGTAATTAACAATTATTTTGGCAAAGACATAGCGACCAATTTTTTTTGTCACCTAATAATTATTCTTGATAAATATATGATAATTAATTATTAGTGATAAATGTATATTAATTACTCTATAAAAACATGTATGTTAATTAATTATCACTATTATTAGCTAGGGACGTCATATATTAAAGGACATTGTGTTTAGTTAGTAACATTAATTAATGATTCACATATATTAATATAATAATATTTTTATCGTCACTATTATTGGCTAGGAACGTCATATATTAATATAATAATATTTGGGATGAGTATAAGATAATATTAATATAATAATATAATAAAATTTTATCGTCACTATTATTAGCTAGGGACGTCACTATTATTAACATAAATATTTTATATAAATTGTTCCTAAAAATTATTTAGCAAGTTAGATAATAAAAATATAATTATACCATGAAAGTGAAAATTAATATGTTGCTTAATGAATATTTATGTTTCATTGAAATATATTATTGTGTTGTTTCTATATAATTTTTATTTATTTTTTAATAATATTCAAATTAAACTTTAATAAAACGAAATTATAAATTTGTAATCTATGTTCATAACCTCCCCAACAGATTAAATTCTGTAAAATGAAAATTCAACTTAAATTGTTTTCATGTTTGAAGATTTTTTGGGAAAAGAAAAAGTAGTTAATGATATTTTAATAGGAGAGAGAAGAGAGTGAGTTGTTAATGATTAATAAGGGGTATTTTAGGAACTGAAAAGTATGGATTTTTATGACTTTTGTCTAGAAGGGGCAAATTAGGAAATGAAAAAAAATTGCTCTGGCAGCAACAATCTTTGCTCTGGCAATATCGCTAGCCATTTTAAAAAAGAGGGAGGGAGGGGGGGGGGGGGGGGGAAGTAGTTTGCAACTCTTGGCATTCTCATGAACATTTGAAATTAGTAAAACTTTACTCAACCTAAAAAGATAATTGGACAAAGATGATACTCCCTTGGCCTTTTTTATTTTACTCTTTCGAGTTTTGTCATGAAGTTTTAATTAAGAGTTAAAAAAATTACTTTTAATGAAAATGTATTTTTGAGAAAAATAAATTAATTTTGAAAAATAGATGTCATTTTTTAGATATCCAAAAGAGAAAATAAGAGCAAAAATAAAAAGATGAATGGAGTGTGAAAAAGTTACTCCCATCCATTTCAAATTAATTGACATATTTTATTGTTTCACACAAATTAAGAAACATCATAATGAAATACTTTTTTATGGTAAAATATCAAAAATATTATATTTAATGATTGAGATATCACTTTTGTCATGAACTCTACATATTTCTCTTTTTTTTATTGGTGACCCTTGAGCTGCTAAAAAAAGAACAATTTTGAAAAAGTTTTACATTGAAAAATAAACGTGTCAGTTAATTTGAAACATAAAAATTTGATAAATGTGTCAATTAATTTGAAACAGAGTTAAATGTGGAAATCTTTGTAAAATTTATTAAAAAATTAATTTATAGATAAGTGTGGGAATCTTTGTAACCGCATGCCCGTATCTCTCCGAATGGGGGAAATGGTTTCAATAATATATTTCAATAATTAAGAGATTGTTTAATTGAATTATTGAGGTGGAGGGGGTGGATAGCCTTTTTAATGTAATTATAAATTTATAATAATTACAATTAAAATATTGTTGAGGATTGGGGTGGAACCAATGAGGGAGTTGCGGTGAAAAAGCCGATGTTTATTTGGCCTCGTTCCCGCCGCCCGTGCCCACGTGGAGAACACTCTTATCACCGTGGCAATGTATCGGCTGCACGTGATAATTTGTTTGTTTCTTCTTGCTGCTTATTTCAGTAAATAAATATACTAATGACACAACTTGGTTGGATAATTTAAGCTATTTTTAAAAATAATTTGCCCAGTGTAGGTGATATCTTGGTCAAGTCTTCTTTGAACATGTTCAGATATTAACAGATATTAAGTTTTAACTCTTTAGTAGAGATCTTGTCTCAAAAAAAAAAAAAACTCTTTAGTAGAGATCTATCCATATTTTTAAAAATAGTATATAAAATTATTGATTTGACATTGACGATATTTACTATATAATTTAATTACTTATAGTTGACATATATATTATTACTATTATTTTTTAATTCAAACCTCAATTTAAATAAGTTGTAATGTTTTCAAATCGAATATTATTATTGTATTAATATCCTATCATCTTAATTTTTCGGAAAATTAGTATCTACCCCGGTAGATTTAATCCACCCGGGTATTGGATGAATGATACATGAGCATGTAAGGACAATTTTTTGTCCTTTCATACCCATGTGGCATTCATCCAACCCCAATGGATTAAATTTTCGTCGAAAACTATTATATCAATATTTTAGACTAAATCTAGAGCGGAACTCGATCAAACTATTTCATAATACCCCAAATATTTTCCAAAAATCCGAACAAGCCTAATACTTTATCACCATAGAGAAACTGAGAAAGACTTAAAATTTGAGGGTTGATTTTGTAAATGCATAGAGATGTACTTCAGTTCATGGATTTATAATTATAGAAATACAGAGTAATTGGGTTAACGAATTAATTTATTTTCCACACGTTTTAATAATTATCAAGACATTCATGTTACTTTTTATTTTCCACGCGTTTTAATAATTATCAAGACATTCATGTTACTAAAAAAGTGTATGTACGGTGTACGTGTCTAATTTTAATTTCATGAGTATTTTTGGTTAAAAATTAGCCCTTTTTATGAGATTCGATTTATTTTTATGAAATTTATCTTTATTAATTATTAATATTTTACTAAATAAAATGATGCCTTTAAATAATTGTAATAAAATATAAAATAATGACTAATCTAGTCATGACATCTTACAAAGTTTGTTCTATAATACGATCATAAGAACATTATTTAGTTCATTCCATCATAGTAATTTTCATGTCAAGTTTATCCGTTATTAACCCATGACACATGTTTAATCCGTTTCTTCACAAATTTCACCCGAACTTTCATCTATTTCACCAGCATTTTTTCTTACTTGTTTCACAAGTTCTTTTACCAACTTCACCAGTATTCACCAATTTCACCCGAAATTTCATCGATTCATATGTTTTCACTATTTAATTTTTTTACCAGTTAATATATTTCTTTTACCGGTTTTTCCGCTTTGTTTTATATATTATAATACTTTTCATTGTTCTCCCGCTTTTCATCGATTTTATTTTCAATTTAAATCATTTTTTCACCGATTTTACCTTGTTTTATTGGTTAAAGTTTAACTCATTTTCACCTATTTCACTTATTTCACATGTTATTTACCTGAATTTTTCACTGATTAAACATGTTTTTAACAGACTTTAAGCTTTTTTGCCTCATTTGACCATTTTTCACTGATTTTATCCGTTCCTTTATAAATTTCACTCAAATTTTCATCTATTAATATATTCTCACTGTTTAATTTTGTTTTGAAAATTAACCCCTTTTTTATCGATTATAATATTTCTCGTTGTTTTCCATTTTTGGTCGAACTTTTTTCGTGTTTATACTATTTACTACCGATTTCACAAGTTTAACTCTCTTTTTTAACTGATATCACTCGTATTTACCATTTTTACCTGTTTTTATATTTTTTCACTGATTTCACATGATATTCACCTGAATTTTTCATTGATTAAATATGTTTTTACGGACTTTAAATTTTTTTGACATATTTTACCCTTTTTTCACCGGCACATTTTTACTAGATTTCACTACTTTCATCATTTTTCTTAAAAATTCCATTCGAAGTAATTTTTATCGATTTCACATATTTTCACAAACTTGCCTTTATTTTAACCGATTTTACCCGTTTTCATCAATTTTTTCACAAATTTCACTCGATTTTTTTTTTTATCAATTTCAAATATATTTCCGATTTCACATGCACTTTTTTTTTTTACCGATTTCACCCTTTTATAAACCAACTTCAATAGTATCCTGAACTTTCATCGATTTCACATGTTTTTATTGATTTCATATATATTTTTTTATTTATTTTAGCAATTTTCATCGATTTCACCAATATTTTTGACCAATTTCACTCATTTTTTTACGAAAAGAATTCCATGAAAGTATCGCATCTTGATATTCTTTATATTTCGCTTCTTTAGCCAAATAAACATTAAGTACTTTGCTAAATCATAAGCATTTTCGGTTCATTTATAAGTAATATGCGATTCTATTTAAACTATTCATTTTTTTAGTTTTTTTTCAAGAGTGGATTTATACCATAAAAATTTTATTATCCTGAAATTTAGGTAATTATAGTTTACTTAATTCTTTTACAACAACATTAAACTACATGTAGTTAAGGATGTACCAAGTAGAAAATAAGACCACGACATTTAACCACAAAGAAATGGGTTCGAAGTAGTAAAAGGTAAAAACAAGTAAGCAATATGAATTTGTCACATATGATACAAATAATACAATGGTTTTGGAATAATTGTATTTGCATTTGTTTTTTTAGATCTTAAAAGTGATTACGTAATTGAGAGTCGAACAACATAAAACTCATATTTTATCAATTATCAAATCTATAGGCATAACATTTTCTTTAATTAGATCAAAGTCTAGAACATATTTGAGAGCTCTGGGTTTATTTGAAAGAGTTTTGGTTCGATTTCGCGGGTTTTGATTTTAAAAAAATAATTTCGATGAAACGTGTATATAGAGTATTGATGTTGAATTTTGTGATTTTGAAAAGGTTAAAACTCCATTTAAATTAAATAATATCAATGTTTTCTAATAGAGTTTTGGGGGGAAATTTATATGGAATTTGAGTATGAATTTGCAAATATGTTTGAATTGAATTTAATGGGTTTTGTCAAAATTAGTTTGAAATTTTTTTGACTCAATTATATGAAAACCACAAAATCGGACAAAAACTCTTTCAAATGGGGCCCTCATTACTTACAAAAAACTCACGTTAAGCAGAGTTGGCTAGGCAAGTCTAGAGCCTCCTCCATTGTAAAGGGGTCCTAAATTTTATGAATGTGATTATAATTAAATTAAATTAATTATACTCCCTTCGTCCCATTTATTTTGTTCTCTTTGCTACAGTATCCTGTCAAAGTTTTCAATCTTTTAAGTGACTTATTATATTAAATTATTCATGTTTGTGGTGTATTAAACCTTTTAAATATTAATATATATGATGTCATATGTTATTATGAACTTATTAGTGAAATATATTAATTAAATTATTTATTATAATTTGTATAAATTTAGTCAAGTTGACTGGTCAACTGTACCAGGGGATAAAGATAATTGTGATGGAGGAAGTATTAATTTTATTTCAGTAAGTAGACACTGTAATCGCTATTTCACAGTAAAAATTATTCATCTTCTTAGCTATTTTATTTGGTTACCAATTATTATGTCGGAGATAATATAGAAAAAAAAAGTTATTTAATAGTCATGACGTTTTTTTATAAGTCAAATTTGTTTTCATTATTTCAACTTTTTCCTAGGTTTTTTGGTTTGGGGGTTTTCGGAATATTAAATAAAATGAAAATTATATATAAAAACTTAACACAGGTCCTTCCAGAGGTCTTGCATTTCAAATTAGGATTTGGTTTAAAAAGAATGATATATCCTTTGTGTATTGTTTGGTTGTCGGGAAAGTGAGGAAAATTCAGTTTTTTTTCTCTCATTGTTGTTTGGATTGCAGGAAATGAAGTCATTATTTTCTTTCAACTTTTCTTGCAGGAAATTTTTGTGAAGAAAAAAAATTTCCCACCAATTTGATGGGAAAATCCTGAGAAAATTTTCGTGTAAAGTGCAAAACACCCCTTGTACTTTGTCTAACTATCATAATCCCCAATTTGTGATTTTTTTTATACCAAAAGCCCTTTTGTGCTTATTTACTATTAGCAAAAAATACCCTCTCAAGTCATTACAGCAATTATACCCCCACAAAATGATGCAAAAGCACCCCTTTTACCTAAAATATTATCGGTAATCCCCTGTTAACTTTAAAAATTGATAGAAATTCGGTGACTAAAAAATAAAATATAACGTCAAATTAATCTAAATATTATAGTTAATATAATGAAAACGTGATTATTCATACAATATTTTGATCATTTCCTCCATAATGAGTTCAAGGCAAAGGCGTTTATGACTTATCCTCCTGCAATGAGAATCAAATACTTGAAGAGGGAGTTTAACATCGCGATCAACAAAACCATTGATGACCATAGCAATGATTTTTATGATTTATTTTTAAGCTATTTTAGTTTATTTATTTCATTATTGTTAGCTTTTATTTGATTCAATTACTCAATTTGTGCTTTATATTTTCTAGAGATTAATTTGATAAGTTTTATTTTACAATCACTCTTAATATATTTTACAATTTTGAAAAGTATTCCTAATCATACAAAAATATTTATCAAAAATATTATATTCCTAAACTTTCTTGACAACCAAACATCCGCAAGAAAATAGTTTTCCTGACAACCAAACATGTTGAAGAAAATGACTTTCTTTTCCTTTTCCTTTCATTTTCCCTACAATTTTCCCTCACCTTTTTGACAACCAAACAACCTATTGGTGATGGCGAATTGCTAATTATTTATATTAAATTATATAAAAAAAAAAACTTTGAAGTACTAATATATTTATGGAAGGTAACTGCAAGTTTCAACATGTTAACATGTTTTTTTTTTTGTTTTTTTTTGTTTTTTGATAACCCAGGTGTACTAGCTTACACTAGACTAATCATGGACCCTCAGAACCCTTGCCCTAGAATCCTGAATGATGTAAATCGCAGGATGTGCCTCCACTAAGCCCCGGGTTCCCACCATACTGCTGTACACTTTGCGCACAAAGGGGTCTTCACCACAAATGACCCTTAGATAGACCCATAGAAATGCTTCCATCCAAGTTCCAAATGGGATTCGAACCCCCACCCTTGCCGCTGGAGCAAGCCTTATGAATCATTGGTCGACCAGTTGGAGATATACCCTGGGGGCAACATGTTAACATGTTTAATCAATAACTCTGTGGTCTGTACTTGTTCTTGATTGTGACATACCCAAATTTTGGATGTTTAAATTATTGCGTTGCCATTGATTCGTCAACAATGCTAATCCAATAGCGTGAAGATGTCGCTCACATTATCATTAGTAATTAATTAATCATTTCGTGAATTAAATATGAAATGCATGCTTCTTTGTAATTTTTATTACACGAAATTCAATTGTACGCACGGTATAATTTTAATAAGACATGCAATTGTTGAAATCAAAGATTTCTTTATCACTTGAGGTGTCATCGAGTCGGGTAGTGTCGAACGACACACTATTCAAGTTTCATTTGAATTTTATAGAGCTTAATTTTTTGTGTTTGAGCTTGATTTGATTTTAAAATGAGTCGAGCTCAAACGAGGTTTTATAGAACAAGCTCAAGCCGAGTATCGAATAGCTTGATAGTTTACATTTATTTTATCAATATTTAGTTTATCAAATCGGACTTTAAAAGTTATCGAATAAAAAATGATGTTTAAGTTTGTTTGATTCGTGTAACAAACAGAACTCCTTTTATCGAATGATCTCAAGCCGAATATCGAATAACTTAGTTACACTTCAATATAGTAAATGAGTAGTCATACCACATATTCACATCACACGTACGTAATATTCCTTACATTTGTAGATCGATGGAGTTTTTGTTACTCATAATGAAAAGAGAAAAAAGAAAAAGAAAGAGGAAAACTAGTAAAGATTCGATTAAATTGCGATTAGTAAAAGTTTATTAGCCCACATTATTATACATGTTAATATGTTATCAAATGAGCTATTTCTCCTCACCGCAGGTCCGCAACTCTATTAAATCGCATTTATGCATGCTCATACACTTAATTTCATCAAGTTAATATTTTATTCTATTGCTTATTTTTCTCGTACTCTTAAACTCATGTTACTTCAAAATGAAAAGAAAAAAAATTAAATTAAGTAATTTTGATAAATTGCTAATTTTTTATATATATTCTCTGTTGTTTTTTATAGTTAAGAATATTGTTTGATAATAGTTTTGATCTTGTAAATAAGATTAGTTTAGTAAAAGCTAAAACCAATTATAATAAAAGAAAACAATTATACCAAAATTGTAGGAGTTCCTAAACAAGTATATATTACGTACGGTCGTTAAGTCAAATTCATCCCATTTTATTTTGGTACACTAAACGAAGACACCTTGTGAAATCCATTGGATGTGGGCAGTACAATTAAATGTCACATGTATTAATAAAACTTAATTAAAAGCAGGTTAGGTTAGGTACTTATATAATTAAATTAAGATTGCGGCATTTGCATCTCACGTGTTTGACATAAAATAAAAAATAGCAAAATAAAAAAATTCTCAACGTACTCCACTTGGAAGTTACAGACGACAGCAGATGGATGATCAGGCAGGATAACGATAAACATGAGGCAAGCAACGTAATATTGCCTTTTGTGGTTCTTCAGGAGCCAGTTTAATTAATTAATTTGATCGTCCAGGTAATTATTATATTTACGTATTTAATTAATTATCATGTTGCTGATTCAATTAAATATACTAGGAATATTATTACTTTACTAATTAAGGACATTTGCTAAAATTTAACAGGTGATCAAGTATTAATTAATTATACTAATTTACTTTATTAGGCCAGGGAATGACCACTGAACATGCATATGCATATGATATGGGGAATCATCATCACAAGCGGCGACTTGATAGTGATACCACTCAAAAACAGACTACTCCATCGAATATGCGACCCAAATATTTCGGTTGAATTCGAATCCGGTTCGACTAATTAGATAGGCTTTCTTTTTATCTAATTACAGAATTGAAGGATTATAAAGATTCGAAATACATGAAACGAATCAAGTAATTTTGATCCATTAAATTAAGAATATATATATATATATATATATATAACTTTTTCACTGAAATAAATATTATTAATAATATTTTAACATCAGTTTAAGAAGATAGTAGTAGTTAATAATTCATATATAATTTTTTTATGCATTTGTTCATCTAAAAACATGAATATTAGTGAGAAAATTTGTCTAGTAGATCAAAATAAAAATATAAAAAAAATAAAGTTAAGAAAGTTTGAATATATGAACTAAAGTAATTAAAATAAAATAAAAAGTAAATAAACTTATTTTAGGAAAAAAATATTGGTGTAAATTTTGAAAGCAACGATTTTATTGAATTTGAAAATGATTTGATGTCCGATCGAATCTGACCAAGATATGTTGAACTCGAAAAATTTAGACCTGAGCAAGATTCGGATCCGATTCGACATAAATAAAGTCGGACCTTGGTCAAACATGATCCAACCCAAATATGTCTTATTGAGATTCCTATGAATATTGGATCATATCGTGTTTGTCTGGCATTTTTGATAATATTTTCATGAATAAATTGAGATTTTTGAAAATGTCTAGATTTTTGTGATTTCTTTTTTTTTTTTTTTTTTGTGTTTGTGAGACAATTGTATGAGAATAATTAGATTAAACATATAATGAGATAACATTATATGCGACCAAAAGTGTTTAACATATTAAAATTATGACTACAAGTGTAACTTTGTGAAGTTGGGAACCAAAATGACATAATATTTGTAAAAATTGAGGTCAATATATAGTTTAATTTTGTAAGGTGTAAGATAAAAAATATGAGGATCAAATCTCGTACGACTTAAATGTATTTTTGACAATAAGTATGTATATTGTTGTTCTACATTATTATGTATTAATTGTTCAATCAATTAAACATCTGGTGAACTTTTAGGAAAAAAAGTTAAAAACGAGTTATAAATGAAATATTATGAAGCATAATTAATTTATATTTTATTTAAAATGATCCACAAACATAAATATTTAGATGGGAACTTATAATAATTTTGATATATTGCTCAGTTACGTTGTTACTCCCAATTCATCTCATAATTTTTACTCCATTAGCTACAATACTCAATCAAAATTTTCAATCTTTTAGGTGACTTATCATGCTAAACTATTCACATTTGTGGTGTATTAAACATTTTAAATATGAATCTATATGGTGTCATATGCAAGGGTGGATCCAGGATTTTTGGTCAGCCAGGCTAAACTTATACGAAAAAAAAAAAAAAAAAAAAAAAAAAATCCAATCAATCAGTTGAACTTAAAGCTTATATTATTCACGAGAAAATATATGACGAAATACAAAAAAAGGAGGTGGAGTTTGACAAAAATAAACCCCACGAGATACTTTGGTACATAAGATTCCCCGTTATAATCTCAAAAGAACCCAAAATATCTGCGAATTTATTATAATAATTGACCATGACGATTTTTCATCTTTTGAAATCGGTCCATGATAGCATCGTTTGAAATACTGCTAAATATGTCTCTCTTTATAAAAACAACTAAATTAGCATTGAGTCATTGATCGCCCATTTGGTTACAAAGTTGATTCTTTACTATCTTCATAGCCGAAAAAGCTCTCCCCATTGATGCGGTTGCAATGGGTAGAATAAGCGTCAATGTCACAAATTTGTAAACAATCGAGAATGCGACATGCCTTTTAGTTGCAACCATCTTCTTAGCAAGATCACAAATCCCTTTCAAGCTAGAAAAATCATCATTTGACCGAACATCCCTAATATAATTTTTAAGTTGATTGGGAAGTACCGAGAGCTCAAGAAAAGAGAAGTCAATTGGATAAAGTTCGGCAAGACAGACAAGTTTTTATTTTTCAAAGGCTCAAAACGATTGGATGTGTTTAAGAATGCAATACAAAGAAGCAACTCCGTGTATACTTCACTGACACGGTTGTTCCAATTTTTGCAATTGTCTATCTATCACCGAACTGAATCTCTCGAGTTTATTATGATGCTCGATAGTTACTTGTTAAATCCTATGTCTTGGCCTCTCATATAGAATATAGACATTAAGAAATTTCAATTTCATGCTTAGAACAAAAAGGAAGTGACTTCCTTCAACAAAGATCCTCGTCCATCATCTCTTGTCTCTCGAAGATGATTCTTAGAGTGGGTAGAGTGAAGTATTATTAGAGTTGGGTAGAGTGAGGTATTATTAGAGTGGGTTGTGTTATTTATTGGGCCTTTTTATAAAATAAAATAAATAACTACTACTATATAAAGAAAATTGAGGACCCTAGTTCATTACTATGTTTGTCACTCACTGGTTACATGATATTATCAACTTATTAGTAAAATATAATAATATAATAATTATATTATTTATTATAATTTTTATAAATTAAATCAAATTGACTAATCAACTGTAGCAAGGGATACAGAAAAATGAAACGAGAAAGTATGTAGCCTTTTTCATTATAGTTGATAAGAAATTTAGATTGTTACGACTTACGAAAGTTGAAATACGGGCGAGAAAAGTGTGACTTGCTAATGAAAGTAGTAGAGGTTCACATGATTCATCTCCGACGAAATCCTTTTTGGGTTCATTATGTGGAAAGAAAATTGTATCGATTTAGCTCCAACATGTGGGGAGCAACGGCATTTGCCGCATTCAACCCTTTAGAATTTTTCCTTTTCTTTTTTCTTTGGCATTAAACAATAAAGAAATGCAGATGAACTTATTCAAAATTTCATTTTAATTTGGTTGGCCGTACCGCGTAACTCGTAAGTTCCACATCATAGTGTCAACTGGTGCTAAATTTAATTCGAGCACAATTTGATAAATTATAAAAATTAATTATATCTTCGTTAAACTCGACATATTTATATCTTCGAACTATAAGAAATAATCCAGTTTAACTTAATAATATTTCCCTAGAAGGAGATGAACAATGAGATTAAAAAGTTAAAACAAAATTAAGAAGAAATCTAATAATTGAATTCACTTCAGTGTTTAGTCTATGTTCACTTTTTGGTTACATAGATTCATCTCATCTATTTGAAACTTGAATCTCAACTCTCACTATTATTGGAACTAAGAGTATCTTCAACAAGAATATATAAATTTCACTATGTATATCAAATTATACATAGTGAATAATATTTTACATATCCACTTTAAACTACCCAAAGAAAATAACTATTATTCAAATTTTAGGTATTATCTTTTATTCCCCTACAAATATTATAAAGATATTTTGATAATATGTTGATACTCCATATACATCCAAATATAAATAATAAATATAGATTTTAATAATTTATTTTGTTTATATATAAATAATAAATAGATTTTTTTTATATGTGAAATTAACCATTTTATATATAGCTGTTATGTGAATTAAAGTTCTAGTATATTTTTATACATAAAAATATTAATATTTTTTTTTCATATGTGAAATAATTTTCAAATAGATGATTTGATGATGTGTCTGCTTTGTATAGTTTTTACAGGACCATGTAAATTTACATTGTCAAAATGAGTTATACCTGGTAACTGAAAATCTACATAACATAGTTGGAAGCCAATTTTTTTCACTTTTGTTCTGTAAATCTCAATTATTTGCTCTCCAATAAGCAAAAAAAAAAAAAAAAGGTATTGTTGGAGATTCTCTAATAAGTACATGTTTTTCTCTAATTAAAGTGACAAATACTTTTAATATTATAAAAAAATATTGACCATAATGTCTACTTTTAGAAAAAGAAATGATAATAGAGAATTGTCTAGTTGGGCCTATTCTCCATGCAAGAACGGGCTAAGAAATATATCATATTCCAAAAACAATTACAGCCCGACCTTATTTTTTCAATTGTTGGATTTAGTTATCTGAATCTCCGGCTAAAAGGCCTCGGTATACGGTAGTAGGCCAGTGGCCCATTGCACCAAACTTCTTCTTTTATTGGAAGAATTCATTTGCAGTAGTTCCACCTCAAATTTCAAGAGAATTGTCAGCAATTCAGGCTTTGACCAGTTGATTTAGCTCGTCAAAGATATAGAGTACATATCATGTTTGATATACAGGAATATTAGTACACAAATATAAGAGAAAGATAGAAAAGAAGCCACTACAGAATTATAATTTCTCAAATTGTTATATCAAATAGCTGTTGATTAGAATTTCACTTATCACTTTGCTTGCAAATGATTAAAGAAACAATATTGAACTAAATACTACTTAATCATTTTAATCTAAATCAACTCATTCTGTGATTCGCCAAAAAATTGCCTAAATATTAGAGCATCGAAACAACACAAACAGAAAATTTTATTAACTAGATAGTTGGGCTTTCCCAAAGCAGGAAAGACCCTCCAAAAAAAGGAGTATGCTGCTTGAAGTGCAGCGAGCACACGGTATTCTTTAGTAAAAGGCGAAAGAATAGTTCGCTTTGTGCTCACTGCACAGCTGCTTGAATTAAAATAGGGGTAACAATTTGCTTTAAATAACCAGTCCATCTCTCTCAACGTAACAGCCTTCCATGTGGGATAGGTGGTATGTTGGCAGTTTGGCTGTACCACTGGTTCTGCTAACACTTGGTATTTGTTTATCAACTCCTCCTAGTACAACATCACACTTTTTCGTTCTTTACTTTCATTAAATCTTTGCTCTATAGAATTTGTCTTTTACGAATAATTTCTATTTTGGAAGGAAGTCTTTAGACTTTAAAAATAAACGATTGTTACTATAAGACAGAGGATAAAAATCAATTATAGTGAAGTTCTTTTTTCCTGATTGCAAAATCCTAAAGAAGTTTCTTGTATAAATAAACACTGTAAATATTACTTAGAAACCAATTAGCGTTTTGCGCAGATTAGGTTATGGATGAAGTGACTTTTTAGGCCTTGAATTCTTTTTTTTTTCTTTTCATGTTCTAGTTAGCACTTAATTGAGCTGGCAAAATATATTCAGTTGTTTCTCATTGCAGTCATGCCCAAACAAAATATTCCTTTTCTTTTTTTAACTAAATATTGCCCATCTTCTTTATTGTTTTCCCTGATTTTCAGTTGTAAGTTAATTAAGAAACAAAATTAAAACAAGACACCCTTCTCACTTAGTCTTTACCTAAAAGTAAAATTAATATACATATTTTACATAGAACAGGAATTCATCCCAACTACAGGGCTTACTAAGATTTGGACTTATATTGGGCAGGGGCCGCGCGAACGCAGGCCCCCTCTACCACAAATTATGACGTAGGCTCGACCACTTGGGCCGACCTTAGGCGGGCGCCCCTCCAGAGTGCAATGGAGGTCGCCAACCTAGGCCATGGGCCTTGTTGATCGCCCATCGACCCCGTCCAGGTAAGTATGTAATCCAAAAGAATTTCTTCTCTTTATGTTACAGCTCTGTCTATCATAACAAGATCAGTAAGGCGATGTGGGATAATGCAACAAGAATGATGCCTCCTTTTTTGCTTTATTTTATCGGAAATTTGTGATAAAGAGAGAAAGAAGTATGGTTGAGACTTCTTCGTAAATTTAAATTGTTGTGTAACAATTCTCTACTAAACTTTTTTTTATACTTTAAATTTGATTAATTAATGAAAGGTCCCAACCACAATTAATGGGATAAACTATTAAAATACTAAATTAAATGTTGATTTAATCAGCTTTTATGAATTTTTTTTAGCCCAAAACAAGTCCAATAAATTCATTTTTTAAGATAGTGAAAACATCATTATCAAATTACAAAGATAAACTAATTACAATAATTAATTTTAGACTCGACACTAGTGAAAGCTGAAATCATATTCTCTTTGTTATTTAACTTCAGACCTCACCGGCCAATCAAATTATTAATGAAAGATAACAAAGTAGATTACGTGAAATTTAAGTTAATCATGAAATATAGCAAGAGCGCTAATGTTAATAGTCTTTGAAATTCTACTTTAGCTGTCTTGATACTTTTATTATATAAAATAAAGTAGATGTTGAGTTCGATTTGTATTTGCTTAATTAAGATAGAAGAAGGATGACAAAAATTGAATGGACGTTACATACTTACAGCCCTTACCGGTTAAAATAATGGACAGGGAATTAAGAAAGCTAGTTTGTTTAATCTTGAATGAAAGCTCACACTTACAAAGAGAAGACGCAGTTATTAGTAGTGATGACTTTCATCTTGACATGGTTTTTTTTTTTTTGGTGTGAAATAGATAACAAAGTTGATAATTTTAGATATTATCATAATTTTTCTAGCCCAATCTAAAATTGTTGAAGTATCATATAAGAAAATCATTTCCCAGTAATAAATTAAACAAAAAGCTAATTATTCAATGGACTGTTACAAATAAAAAAAATGTAGGCAAGTCTAGTTTGAATCTACGGTCCTATTTGAAAGGGTTTTGACTCGTTTCTGCGGGTTTTAATTCCAAAAAGATGGTTTGGTAGTTCCGATGAAACCTTTGAAATCTCATTTGATTAGGTTTTGAATGTTGGGTTTTGTTGTTTTAAAAAGTGAAACTCTATTTGAATGTTGGGTATTGTGGAAAAAAATAAGTGGTAGGTGAACAATGTCTTTTTTATATAGTTGGGGGGAGGGGGGTAGATGGTAGGTGTTAAATAAATTTTTTATAGGTTTTAAGAGTTTGGGTGGAAGTTTTTGAGTAAGTTTGAAATGAGTTTATGTGTCTGTCGAAAATTTATTTAGGTAGGTTTTGACCCGGTCTCGCGAAATTAATAACAAACAATCGCTATTTACATGTGTTTTGTGATTCCTTGTTATCTTATCCATCTTACCTAATCTGCATTCTATTTTCGTAATTAAATCCACCAAATAAATTTTACGAAGTGAAAAAATTGTTGAAAATAATCTATGTCCTCAAATAATCAACTGATATTTTAGACATTCACTTATTCTTTATTATCTCTTTTACTTAATTATATATATAATACTTGCATCTTCTATAATTGTCGAAAACTTAATGGTTTGAATAGCTAAACAAATAATATTTTTTACTTTCATAAATAAACGTATGCTTTCTCAATTTTCACAAAGAAATTTCTTCTTAAAAAAATGCTAAGTATCTAAAAAAATACATAAACTCTACTTTGATTTGATATAAAATAATTTATTACATATAAGACACATGATTTAATATAAAATAATTTATCATTACATAGCTCATCACACATAACATACTTGATTTGACATAAAGTAATTCATCTCTTTCACAAAATCTAAATAAACAATATTAAAAAAATCGAGACATTTAAAAAAAATGTGAAGCTATTCTGAAAAATGAAAGAAATGCAAGACAAACAGGACAAACTAGGGAATGACAGATTTCAACCCGGATCCATCAAAATCATGTCCGATTTATTAAAATAATTGTCCGATTAGAGATTTGATGGACATGATCCAATTATAAATATTTGTAATCCGAAACTCATGGAGCAAATATGGATCTATGTCTATCCAATTTGTTAAAGATCCGTATCCGATAATAACTAAAAAGAATGATATACATACATAATGTTTTATAAAATTAAGTACCATTAATTATATTTTACCGTCAATTTAAAAAGATAGTAATTCATAACACATTTATAAATTTGTTTAAATCAATATTTTCCATCTACAAATATGAAAACTAGTAAAGAAAATTTGAACATGTGAGCTAAAATAAAATAAAATTGAAAAGTTGATAAACTTGTTTTAGGCGAAAATCTAAATTTAATATTTTAAATAAATATTTTTTGGATCCGAAAAAGATTCAATATCCGGCCAAATTCGATCAAGATCCATTGGATTCAAAAAATCTAGAGTCGAGCACAACATGAACAAGATCCGAATCCAGCGTGATTCAATCCGATATAAATGAAGCCGAATCTGAAAGAACATGATGCGACAAGCATCCGACCCATTACAGCCCTAGGACGGACCATTACATCTCCACTTTTCAGAGGCCCACCCATGACCCATCCAATGACCACCGCCATTATTTTTCAAAGAATATGGGCCAAAATCGACTGGGTTGGTGTTTGGCCCATTTAGGTGAAACTCTTGGCCCAAAACCAAATCCCAATCCAAATGAGCCCGCGTATTTCTTTTCTTAACCCTCCCCTGTAGTAGTCAGAAACAAAGAAGAAGAGTTTGACGGAAGAAAAAAAAAAAAACTCTGGCTTCTCCCCATTGATAAACTTCTTCAGTTCTCTCTCACTCGCACGCACAACTCATAGTATTGTGTTTCAATTATTCAGATTAGGTCATTTCTTCCGTAATCTTTGACTATGAAGAAAGTGAGTAGCGGTGGAAACAAAAACCCAAAACCACCCAAAACTAAACCTTTAGGAGCAACCCTACTCGGAATCAATGAAAACGACGCTGCTGGACTAATCGGTGGCATAGTAGAAAAGGGATTCTCAGAAACCATGCTTCCGTCAGCACCTCAGCCTTCTGTCTTGCCTTTCCCGGTGGCCCGCCACCGCTCTCACGGTCCAGTATGCATACTTCTAACTTAATTATCATTATGTTTTGGGATATTAACTGGTTCTTGAAACTTGGGTTCTATTTTTATGCTGTCTGAGCTTGCATTGTGGGAGGTGTAGGAACTTAGCTTTTGGTTTTCTTATTGTTTTGGCTTGTTTCTTTTTATGTTCTGTTAAATGAAAATTTTGGACGCTTTTTTATGATGTAGTAATTGGTTTGCTAATTTTATTTATCAGCATTGGGCGCCGAAAGTTAAAAACTTTAATGTTAATAACTATGGTGATAGTGATGATGTGGACGGGGTAGGTGAAAGGGAAGATTTTGATGGGATGGATTTGGCTGCTAATGTTGCAAACCCAGTTCCAAGAAAAGAAAAGAAGGGTTTAGATTTTGGCAAGTGGCAGGAGAAGATGAAAATTAATGGGAATTCTGGACTTTCCGAAAAGAAAAAGGAAACCGAAAGAGCTTCACATGGTGGTCATGTGAAAGAACAATATATGACTGTAAACAACAAGATGTCTGCAATCTCTGAAGAGATAAAGGAACAAAGTAGAGGCTTGTTACAAAGTGTCAATGCTATATCTAAGGGAACTACTAAGGTAGAGATGGAGCCCACACAGCATAATGGATCATGTAAAGAAATACACACAGTTTCAGAAATTGAACGTAAGCCAATTTCCCACATGGATTCTAGCTTTGCTGCACGTAAGTTGGTAGGGGAAGAAAATGGCAGCATTGAGAGCCAGATTGATTCTGAGAACTGTGCTCGATTGTCACAAATGTCTGCTGATGAGATTGCTGAAGCACAAGCTGAAATAATGGCAAAGCTAAATCCAGAATTGATAAATGCTCTAAAGAAACGGGCTCAAGCCAAAGTGAAGAGACAGAAATTTTCAGACAGTGAGCAAAGTGAGAAAATTCTGTCAACAGTTACTGCAGACTCTGATAGAACTTGCTCTCATGATTCAGTGAAAAATGTTGCTGGAGAAGCACAGACGGAAGAAGGTAATAAAGTTTCCGTAAATACAAGTAAAGAAAACTGTAGCTTGTGGGATGCTTGGACCAAAAGAGTTGAGAGTGTTAGAGGTCTGAGATTTTCCTTGGATGGGAGCGTTATCAACAGTGATTTTGCTCATGTATCAGATTCTGGTAAGGCGTATTAAAGTACAGTTCTTTTCACCATTTTTGTTACAGGGTGAAATATTTGATAATTTAGTTGCTGTGTTAGATGTTACATTGAATTTATGAACCCTTATTAATTATTCTGTTATTTATTTCCTGATGCTAGATGTTGCATTGAATATAGGTATTGTACTATTTCTTTTTACTCTTATATTTAGTTTTCAATAAACAGTGTCTTAGATGGTTGCATATTAAAAAATGTACTTTCTTAACCCTCAAATGAAAACTATCTTTGTGCTTTCCATTACTACTATTTATTTGGTAAAAAGTTAATTCATTAATCAGCAATAGGATCTGCCATTTGTTGGAGATTAGGGGTTTGGAAGTTAGGACATTATTACATGGATCCAATCTGTGAGAAATGTTGCTATAGTCTTATTATCTTTTATTTTTAATTTTCTCTAAGTACTGTGTTAATTTTAAATGAATCTCTCTTAGTAAAATAGTTGATGGTTTTCCGCATGTGTCACTGTAGAAAGTGCATCATCTCAAAGTGGAAGTGGATATAGTGAAGATAATGTCTCTCAACGAGATTTTCTTAGGACAGAGGGTGATCCTGGTGCTTCTGGTTATACCATAAAAGAAGCAATTGCTCTAACTCGTAGTGTGGTCAGTGAGAATAATTTTTGGTACCTCGGTTTACCAAATATGATTATATATATTTTTGTTTTGATCTTTATTTTCTTTTTATTGATGCTTTTGGAATACTATTTCAGGTCCCTGGGCAACGCACTCTTGCATTACATTTACTTGCATCTGTTCTTGATAGGGCAATTGTCAGCATCTGCCGGAATCAAGTTGAGCCTGAAGGATCTGTTGACTGGGAGGCTATTTGGGCTTTTACTCTTGGACCAGAACCAGAGCTTGTTTTTTCACTAAGGTATATTTAAAATTTATTATAAAGCCTATGATTGGCTTGTTATTCCTCATCTAATTTATGCATCAGCAAATATTAGACAATTTATTGTTGTTATTTGGTGTCATTTCGACTGATTCACTGCTTGAAGTATAGGGTTACCTATTATTCTTTTCTTGTAGTTGCTAAAATGTTAACGCACAATTATTAAGTTATACAACCTATTTTCTGTTTATTGGATCAAGTACCAAGTTGTCTGGCCCTAAATCAATTCTAAGTTTTGCATAATCTCTTGATGATATTTCTAATGCTTGCATTACCCAGAAAGCTGTCTGGCAATTTGGTTGGCCTCTTCTTACTCTTGTGATTGTGATGATTATCTGTTGATTTGACTTGAATATGCCTAGGGCCAGTACTTCTATTTCTTAACAAAACCTATTTCAATATGATAACCTGAATTGACTAAAAACATCACAACTTGTATTTATATGCTGAAAATCAAAAGTCACAATTAATAGACGGTGTGATGATTTCCTAATGCTATGCTGGGAGTAGAACTTGTATTTTAGTATGAAAAATAATGTTTTAGGTGAGCAAAAAGTAAAGCTCAATGTTGAATGTTCGCTTAGTTTTTACTCACTAAAATTCAAGAACCATATATAACTTAAATGTATTTTTACTCTTGTTTCAAGATTATTTGTTTTCAGTGAAAACCTCCGTGGCATGTAAGCTTGAAACTTCATCATAATTGTGCGTTTTTAACATATTTGTCTCTTTGTAGAATGTGCCTTGATGATAATCACAACTCTGTAGTCCACGCGTGTGCCAAAGCAATTCAGTGTGTGCTAAGCTGTGATATGAATGAATATATATTTGACATCTCAGAGGTAAATTTGCTGTTGAAAAAGTGTTCTCTTATTTGCGTTCATGGATTGTAAGTAGTTTATCTAATAAATATACATTCATTTTACAGAAAACACCAACTTATTTCGGGGATGTTTGCACTGCTCCTGTTTTTAGAAGTAAGCCAGATATTAATGCTGGTTTCCTTCGAGGTGGCTTTTGGAAGTATAATACCAAACCTTCTAATATTATTATTTCCGATGAGAGTGACAAACCTGAAGGTGAAGGTGAACGGACTATTAAGGATGATATAGTTGTGGCTGGGCAGGATACTGCTTCAGGTCTTGTTAGAATGGAAATTCTCTCAAGGATTTGCCATCTCCTCGAGGTAAGCATTTTGATGCAAATTATCCCAAGTTCTTAACGAAAATATCAATAATTATTGTTACGAAAATGAATAGTATTTGTTAAGGATTTAAATTTCAATGAAATGTAGTTTTTTCTTTTTACAACAATGGAAACTGAAATAATGGTATTTTAAACTGTTTCCCTGGAACTTTCCTTTTTGTACTAATTTTTCTACAATCAGTTTCTTTTGCTACCATCTTTTTTTGTTCGACCTTCCGATTGAATTTTTGGTCGTTTCATGATTATAAAAATAAGGGTTCGCTTTGTTGTATGCTAATATTTATTGAATTAGGTTTTTATAAGATAGTTTTACTGTTTTTAAATATGTTAGCATCCATTTTCTTAAAGATCCATAGACCGATAAATAATTGACTATGATTTAGAAGTAAGAAATTTTCCATCTCAAATAAACTAATAACGACATGATGTATTTTTTTTATAAAACTGAATACTTATTAGGTGGTTGGAATATGAAGAATCTATTGTATCATACCATACACATGCTCAAATTTAACAGTACATTTTCTTTTTCACTTTTTCTGAATGTTTATTCAATTTTTCGATTTTCTTGATGTTTCTAAGAAATTTTAATATTTAGTAGCTCGATACACACCTAAGTAACAAAAATTTCAATCCATGCACTCTAGTTCGCTAATGAACTTGTGAATTCTTGTGGTACCAGACAGATCCTGCTGTTTCATTAGAAGAATGCTTAATATCTATATTAATAGCTTTGGCAAGGCATTCCCCAGAGTGTGCTGCTGCAATTGTAAACTGCGAAAGGCTTGTTCAGACAATTGCCAACAGATTCACTTTGAAACAACAAACGGAAATCAATCCTTGCAAGATAAAATCCGTAATACTCTTAAAGGTGAGCAAATATTTTTCTTGCTCACTTGCCAAATAAGTTTTTCTACAGTGCTCAATTTGTGTGTTTTCCTTCTGGTGTTTTGAAGGTGTTGGCTAGAGTTGATAAAAAGAGTTGTTTAAAATTCATAAAGAATGGAATTTTCCAGAAGGTGACTTGGCACTTGTATCGATATCCATTATCTCTTGACCAATGGTTAAAATCAGGAAAAGAGGCATGTAAGCTTACATCTGCTTTAATTGTCGAACAATTACGCCTGTGGAAAGTCTGCCTCCAATATGGATATTGTCTTTCTGAATTTTCCGACATATTTACAACGTTATGTGTTTGGTTGGGTGTGCCTACAATGGACAAACTAATCAACAACAATGTAATGAATGAATATTGTGCCATCACAAAGGAATCATACCTTCTTCTGGATGTTTTAGCTGGTAAACTTCCAAATTTCTACTCAAAGGGTACTCCTCAGGATTCAAATACTTTTTCTTGGAGTCATTTTGGAACTACGATCGATCTTGCCCTTGAGTGGATGAATGTGAAAGGCTTTCACAGTTTGCAGGATTTTGAACTAAATTCCTTGTTATGGGTAATCTCTTCCGTGTTTAATATGTTTTCTAGTGTGCTGAAGGCTGTGATCCCGGAAAATACTAGTAGCTTGCAATGGTTGCCAGATTTTGTTCCAAAGATCGGACTTCAAATTATAAAAAATGGATATATGAGATTTTCAGGATTCAGTGAAAATGGTTCATTGGTCGAGTATTTATGTAATTTGAGACTTAAAAACGAGCAAGAATTAGCAATATCTTCGACATGTTGCCTTCAAGGATTGGTCCAAGTAATTGCTTCTGTTGATAAGTTGATCAATCTTGCTAACCTCGAGCCATCTAAATATCAAAGTCTTTCAAGTGAAGATAAAATTCTTGCTAACGGGATACTTAAATCCTCTGTAGTTGAAGTACGAGATATGCTTACAAGTTTTATGAGGTTAATCACCAAGGAATGGCAATGCATGCAGCCTATCGAGATTTTCAGCAGAGGTGGTCTTGCTCCAGGAGTTGGTGTAGGGTGGGGTGCACCCGGTGGAGGATATTGGTCCTTAAAAACTCTGCTGGCTCAGCAAGATACCATATTGCTTAATCACTTGCTTCAGATTTCCGAAATCCCTTCTGCCATAGATGCATTAGAAGCTGAAGAAGTAGGCTATACACTGCAAATGATAAATTGTGTCCTTGCTGCTTGTATAATTGTGGGCCCCGGTAATAGTTCTGTTATCGATCGACTATTGAGTTTCATATTCCAAGTTCCCGTTTTGAAGTATCTTGATATGGGTATTAGACAGTTCCTTAATATTAGAAAAGGGTCCAAAATTTTCCGGTGGAATTACGAAAAAGATGAAATCTTTTCCTTTTCTAATGTTTTGGCTACTCATTTCAAAAACAGATGGCTCAATATAAAGAAGAAACAAAACCACGCGAGCCAAAACAATTCAAAGATAGGTCGTAATTCACTTGAGACTATTCACGAGGGTACGGAAGAGTCAACTTCTTTAATACATGAGTGGGCTCACCAAAGGTTGCATCTTCCTGCACATTGGTTTCTTAGTGCAATCTCCACCGTTCATTTAAAAGAAACTGATATGGAGGAACCTTTAGACTTCCTAGAAGTTTCCAAGGGTGGACTCTTCTTTCTCCTAGGTATTGAAGCAATTCCTACTTTCCTTACCTCTGAGTGTTCCTCTCCTGTTCAATATGTTCCAGTTGTTTGGAAACTGCATGCACTGTCTGTAGTATTACTTTCTGGAATGGGTGTTCTTGAAGATGAGAAGAGTCGAGATGTCTATGAAACTTTACAGAACGTCTATGGTGAAATTCTTGATGAGAAAAAGTTGTCTACTGTGAAGTCCCTGCAGTTTGAGTCGGATATACACCAGAATTACTCTACATTTATTGAAGCTCTAGTCGACCAATTTGCAGCTGAATCTTATGGTGATGAGGTATTTGGCCGTCAACTTGCAATATACTTACACGGATCCGTTGAAGCTTCTGTAAGGCTTGCTGCATGGAATGCACTGTCTAATGCTCGTGTTCTTGAACTTTTACCTCCTCTGACTAAGTGCTTCACAAAGGCCGAGGGCTATCTTGAACCTATTGAGGTACTACTCATAAACTTTGTTTTTCTCTTAGCTCAAAAAAAAAAAAAAAAAAAAAAGGGGAATTTGCTGATGGTAGAAAAGTAGGAGAATAGGTGTTCCAGAATATTCGATCATAAGCAATACTATACTTTCGTCGAGGGTATTTATTCAAGAAAATATTAAAAAGACCCTCACCTAATTTATATTAAAGTTATAACTAGGAGCAAAATGGACATTTTACTTGCGCCGTCTATTTTTTTCGACTGTAACTAACAACACAGGAAGTTTTAATAGTTATTCAAACCTCTTGGGGGTGTTTCGGTAATTTAACGTATACCTAGATTAAAATCGCAAGTTGATTCGGATGCAGGACGAGGAGAAAATATTGGAAGCTTATGTGAAATCATGGGTGTCCGGTGCCTTAGAGAAAGCAGCCAATCGAGGTTCAATGACATTATCACTGGTTCTGCACCATCTATCATCTTTTATATTTGGTAATGTTGCTGGTGAAAAGCTATCACTGCGCAATAAGCTTACAAAATCTTTGTTGCGTGACTATTCTCGGAAACAGCAGCATACGGTAAGATGAAATCATACAATTTCTCAGAGAATTTAGATATTTTTTCCTTATGGCACAGTTATCATTGTCTCATTTATTTTACCAAATGTTGATATTAAAAGAATGCATTTCTAGTCCCACAGGACTGTACACTCAGCCACTTTTAGTACTGAGCTTTCTAACTCCTAAGCATTATTTACATATTGAGTTTTTCTGACTAGTTGGGGTATATGCTTACACAATTTTGCAATTTGTTGACAGGGCATGATGGTAAAATTAATATGCTATACGAAACATGACAGGACTATGAAGCAGCCAGTAACAGAGGTAGAAAAAAGATTGCAGCTTTTGAAAGAAATATGTGAAGGAAATTCATCACTTGTGACTGCTGTGGAAGATCTCGAATCCTTCATCAGAAGAGACTTAAATTAGAGTATAGTGGTTGAATTGAATGTGATTTAATATTTCCTTTTTTAAAATAATAAAGGCCTTAATTCAAAAATAGTTTTAACTGTCTGTGTTGGAGAAGATACAGCGTGATTAACGTGTTTTGGTTGGTGAGCATTGGATACTCATCTCTAATTGTAGGGCTGGAGACTTGGAACTCCAGTTGTACAGTCATATTAATTTATATATACATATTTATGCTACATAACAAATATAAATGTATCATCATCAACGTATTCTTCAATTATTGCTGGGGCAATTATTTACTGGAAGGCCCCACTTGATTTAAAGCAGCGGAAAAAAATAGAATTCCCCGATGACGCTCAAACTAAGATCGAGGTAAAATATTTTCCAAAGAGCTACTTGTACCTTGGCAGCAAATTAAGTATTTTCTAAGGAGAATTAACTAATTAGCTACTTTCTAGTGAAGTAATTTCCATATAGCTACTACACCTCATTACAAGCTACTATTTGCAATATATATATATATATAGCATAGCGCCCACAGGGTACTCTTCTTGTATTCCAAAAAGAAAATAAGAAGAAGATGGAAGTTAAATCAATTACAAAAATACAAGTAAAAGAAGAAGAAGAAACAGAAGCCAACGTGGATATATGGAAGTATGTGTTTGGTTTCACTCCAATGGCGATAGTAAAATGTGCCATCGAACTCCAAATAGCGGATGTCATAGAAAGCCACGGCGGAGCCATGACACTCACCGACCTCTCCACCGCCCTCGACTGCTCTCAATCATCCCTCCACCGCATCATGAGATACTTAACGCATCGTGGTTTCTTTAAACAAATACCCACAAGCCAAGACTCAATATCGTCATTTCACTACATCCAAACACCCCTTTCTCGTCTGCTCATACAAAACGAAGCTAACAGCATGGCTGCTTTTGTTTTACTGGAGAGCAGCCCAGTGATGCTTGCCCCTTGGCACAGGTGTTGAATTTATTTTGAGATTGCAATAATTATATATATTCTTAATTTATTCATATATTTTGCGTCAATTAATTGACTAGTCACTTCGGTGGTCTTGCTCTATTTTATGCTCAGTTACATATGATCCAATCAACCTACATTTGTACTAATTAATACTACATAACTCTACTAATTCTAGTTTAATTCTTTCAATCTATATTCATACATCATGAATAGAGTTAAATGCAAAAAATACTCCTTGTGCTTTGCTTAATTGTCGAAACCCGGCCCCCTCCCCCACTCTTGTGATTTTTTTATCCCATTCGAAATTCTTTCATAAATCAAGAGGGAGGTTTATAAAGTTAACATGGTGGTTATTGTCAATTTTTAGGTAAATAGGGGGTGGGTGTTATTGCATCTTTTGGTGGGGATATAATTGTCAATTCTCCTGCAAAATATGTTTTTCGGTTTTTTTGCTAATAAATAATAACAAAAGGGAGTTTTTGTTAATTAAGCAAAGCATAGGGTTTTTTTTGCATTTCACTCTCATTCATGAATATTTAAGTTATTCCCAACAACAGGCTGAGTGTGCAGACTAAAACAAATGGGCCATCGGCATTTGAGGCTGCACATGGTGAGGATATATGGACTTATGCGGCTAAGAATCCGGCACATAGCAAGTTGATTGATGATGCAATGGCAACCCATGCTAGGGGGATTATGGCTGCAATTGTGGATCAGTATTCGGAAGTGTTTAAGGGGGTGGGCTCGTTGGTTGATGTTGGTGGTGGTGATGGGACAAGTCTCCGCACTTTAGTTAAGGCCTGTCCTTGGATTTGTGGGATTAATTTCGATCTACCTCATGTGGTTTCTGTTGCTCCAATTTGTGATGGTGTTGAGCATGTTGGTGGTGACATGTTTCAAAGTGTTCCAAAGGCTGATGTTGCTTTTATCATGGTATGTACATGTTGGCTTAGTTCGATGTATTATCATATAGTTTCCAATTTCCAATGACTATAACTTTTGGAAATTTATGAATGACTGCATTTCTTGTGTGACCATTACAAATTTATTATGACATTCTATGGCCCTCTTATTATAGTTTCTATAGTATGAGTTATGAGCCTATATATATATATATATATTTGAAATTTACTGCATGATTTTTTGGGCCATTTTCGTACCATAGTCGTATTTTATTATTGATATAGGTAGTTTGAAGTGTTGTTGAATATGTTTTTGATGCATTTTTCTAGTCCCCACAAGAAGTTTAGTATTTTGTAACAGTGACTGTAAATTGGTTTTCCTAATCACCTCATGGTCATGGAATGAAATGTCAAGTTTGAGCTAATGAAACAATACTCTCCTTTTTTATGATGTAGTGGGTATTGCACGACTGGAGTGATGAAGAGTGCATCCAAATATTGAGGAATTGTTTAAAAGCTATTCCAAAGGAGAAAGGGAAAGTGATCATAGCAGAGGCGGTGATTGAAGAAGGGGGAGAAGATAAGTATAGCGATGTTCGTTTGGCGTTAGACATGGTGATGTTGGCTCACACGGAGAAAGGAAAAGAGAGGACTCTTAAAGAATGGGAACATGTGGTGTATGCAGCTGGTTTCACTAGGTGCACTGTGAAGCATATTGAAGCTATTACTGCTGTGATCGAGGCCTATCCATGAAGAAACTCGAAAGGAATTTGATAAAAAATAAATCATAGTATTACTATTTAATTTAATGTTGTGTGGTGGTTCTGTCTAATGTGTGTTGAATTCCTATGTTTGTCGTAATATGTTCAATAATCCTAAATAAAAGAGCATTAGCTGGTGCAATTATCCATCCATCCATGTCAGGTTTCTTGCACTCAATTTGCACGTTTGATTAGAATATGACACCATTATGCTATGCATGTGTGCTATTTTGACAATGGCGTGCTAACTTTGCAAAACAATTATTTATGGAAAAGTTACATTTTTTTTGTATTCCAAGTTATATTCGTTTTAGAATGAGAAAAACTCTACTTAATTTTGTTCTGGTTTTTCTGGCTTTGGAACATGTCATAATGAAAACAACTTTTCATGTACCAAATAAGGCAAAAGAGGAAAAAAGAAAAGAAAAGGGCAATGATTGAACACTTGTGGGACAGATCAGTATAATTATATGAAGTTCAATAGTGATATATATATATATATATATATATATATATATATATATATATATATATATATATATATATATATTTTGTGGGGATCAAATATTTATTAATTCCTAAAGAAAGGAAATATAAAAGAAGGTTATATAAAAAAGAGAAAACCTTAACAACAGACCCTATTCAGTATCTTATTCAATAGATCAACAGGAATAATAAGAGTGGAAGCCAGATTTGCAAAATCTACAAAGTGATTAATCATATCATATCATCTTTTATTTTTTATTTTTTTGGTTATAATTTCCTAGGCTTTCAAATCTTTGATTAGGATGGATTATAAGTATCAGTTTATCAGAGACGAAGCAATAAAGCTGAGAATTTTATTCCTTGCGATAGCTGAAAACTTGAAATATAGTATGAGTATAAATTTTAAGTAGATTATAAGAACTTTAATTAAGTTTAATTGTATTTTATCAAAAAAAAAGTTTAAATGTAATTCTTTTCAGGTACAAGCTATCCCACATTGATAGCCTCCATGTGGAATGGTAGGAGGAAGAGTTATATAAAGAGAAGAAATTTGAACTGATAACATACTTACCTGGACGGGGTCAATGGGCGATCAATAAGGCCCATGGCCTAGGTTGGTGACCTCCATTGCACTCTGGAGGGGCGCCCGCCTAAGGTCGGCCCAAGAGGTCGAGCCTACGTCATAATTTGTGGTAGAGGGGGCCTGCGTTCGCGCGGCCCCTGCCCTATTATAGTCAAGTGTTTTATGGCCCATGGTAATATATCAAAAGGCTCAAGTATTTTACTTTCGGTCATTCGATTTAGTTTATTCTGTAAGCACTCTCATAACATTTAGTTTAATTTCTGTTTTACCGATAAGGGCAATTTTATTTTCTTCAGAGGACTGATAATGAGTTAAATTTCTTTGAATATTAAGTAAGTAACGTATATATGATAAGGAAAAAGTAAAAACTATTATATAATTAAAATATATAATAATAAATGAAATTGATTATTTGATTTGGACTTGACTGAGGATGAGAAACAATTGAATGTATATTGCCAATTATATTGCCAGCTCAACCAAAACTAATCTAAGATAAAAGAATGTTAAGAAATTGTGTAAAAAATAATCCTTAGCGTGGAAAAACGAATTTGAAATAGTTTCTTTTTTACAAGAAAAAGAAGACTTCAATAGATTATCATGAAAGGTCTAAAAAGTTATTCATCCATAAACTAATCTGCGAAAGACGCTATAATTGGTTTCTTACCAACTCTGTGAAAGATATTTTAACCTGTCTAGTAAGAATTGATTATTCTTAAAGACTTCCTTGTTAGATATAGACTTATTCTTCACAGACAAATATTGTAGAGCAAAAAACCAGAAAGAGTTGATTTATAAAATACAAAGTGTTAGCAAGAATACTGCGTAACGTCAAACTGCCAAAACACTATCCCACATGGAAATAAGATACGTTGAGATAGATGCAGCAGCTGTATAAAGCAACCGATCAACAACTCTGTAAACCACGCAGCTGCGCAGTGAGTACAAAGCGAACTATTCTTTCGCCTTTTACTAAAGAATACCGTGTGCTCGCTGCACAAAAGCAGCATACGCCATTTTTTGGAGGGGTTTTTTCTGTTTGAAAAACCCCATCAATATAGTTCAAAAATAATTCCTATCTTCCCTAGTACTTGCAATACTTTGACATCATTGCAAAAGTGTATCTTGGCAATATTTAGTTCATGGAAAGAGCAACTAAATGTTAGTTAATGATCCAGGTGAAATTTAATTAAATTTCCCTTCTAAATGGATTTGAAGATATATTTCAGTTGGATTGTTCGAAGGAAGTTCTGTGTTAGCTGATGTAGACAGTGGTTAATTGTTTTGATGCAAGTAATCACTTGGTGCCGGTTACAAAACTCACCAGCCAAAGCAAGTAATCACTTTGCTAATTCCAGGTTTATGGTCATATTTATATGAATATGGTTCCTTTTAAAAAACGAAATGTTAAGAGTCTTCACTTTCATTCTTTTCTTCAATAAAATTGAAAAGCAAAGCATTTACAGCATATCCCAATTTCTTTTATAACCAAGGGAGTGAAATATTCCACATAAGTAAAAGTCGATATGTGCTTAGCGCGACAGCTATATATTGAGCACAGTTGAGCGCTCTTCTAGTATTCCAAAGAAAAATGGAAGTGAATTCAATTACAAAAACAGAAGTAAAAGAAGAAGAGGCACTCACAACTAGATATATGGAAGTACGTGTTTGGTTTCGCTCCAATGGCGACAGTTAAGTGTACCACTGAACTCCAAATAGCGGATGTCACATGACACTTTCCGACCTCTCCCAATCATCCCTTCACCACCTCATGAGTGCACCTTGGTATCTTTAACCAAAAAGCCGAAAAGCCAAGACTCATCATCATTTCACTACATCCTAACACCTCTTTCTCGCATTATCATGGAAAATGAAGATAACAGCGTGGCTGCTTCCGTTCTGATGGAGACCAGTTCAGTGATGCTTGCCCCTTGGCACTGTCTAAGTCCAAGCGCTATGACGAATGGCACTTCGGAATTTGAGGCTAAGTGGTCCTGTCTATTGTAAATTGAACGCACGCGCGTGTGTTTGTAATGGTTGTGATGAGAATTGGGAAAATAAATACAGTAATTGATTCGGATACACTTGATGCTTAATTATAAAGATAATGTTACGATAGTGTATCTACGTTAATATTAAATGAATAACATTTTTTGGTGCAAACATTTGAATAACACCATCATCTGCTATTTGACCATGGCGGGTAAGCTTTGCAAAACAACGAAGTACAACCATACTTCTCTTTAAATTCCTAATTATTTTCCTGGCAGCAACAAGAAGTTTTTGGTGTGCACACTTTACCTAATAGGAAAGAACTAAACTGCATTTTCACAGGTACAAATTGTCCCGTATTGATAGTTTCCATATGAAACTGTAGGAGGACATTCATAAAGAAAAGAAAGTTAAATTGGCCACATATATACTTACCTAGACTGGGTCAATGGTCGATCAAAAAGGTCCATGGCCTAGGTTGGTGACTTCCATTGGACTTAGGAGGGTTGCCCACCTAAGGTCGGCCCAAGAGGTTGAGCCTATGTCATAATTTGTGGTAGAGGCCGCGGCCTCTGCCCAATACTAGTCCAATTTATACTAAGGTCCAGATACTGTGGATCATCCTCTTACAAACCGAGATTCTGGTAGTTGAAAATTCTTTTGATGAACTGTTACTAAGCTGAATTTTGTGTCAGTTTTGTTTATATGAAGCAGGTTGGGGAGTTGGGGTGTATCTGCTAAGTAAATATTTAGCGTTGTAGTAAGACTTTTGGAGAGGGAGATGTTTATAGCCAACCAAGTGGATGAACTGAATGCATAATATACCCATTGTGATTTTGTGTGGCTTTTACTGAAAATGTAAAATACTTGAGGTTTTGTGACTTGACTTCCTATTTCTACTGTCAATCATGGAAAGCTGTTTCGATATCTATCTTGAAGAAATTATTTCCTTGAAAATATATTCCAAGGAAAATAAAAATGAGAAGCTTGGAACCATCCTAACGGATTGAGTATGGTCATTGGTCAACAACATATAAGAATTTAAGTTTTATTCAGTTTTTCATTGAGCTTGAGATTAAAAATAGTTTTTGTATTTTATAAATATTTTATTTTAACTTATTAACTGGAAATGAACTGAAATTCAGAGAGTAGCTACGATAAACATTACTTAGGATTGTCAAATTTGGTCGGATAAACCTTGTTCAAGTTTCTATTCATTGAGCATGTATACCTATCATTACCCTAAGCTTTGTAGAACGATACCCAAACAATTTGTCGCAGTTCAACATACTAATCTGCACTTAAAAGGAGTTTGCTACAATCCAACTTTAACTTAACTAGTAACACATATATATAGTGACTGCGTCTCATCACTAGAAGGGCAAATGTTAGCAACCATCCATCACAATGCTATGGAAACAATTACAGAACTAAGTAAATAATCCTAATATATATTTCAATTGCTAAACACCATTGTCAAAACTTCTCAATTAGAAAATACCTATACTAAAGCAAATATACATGATATTGATATATTATATGACCTTTCCTCTGTTTCACCCAAATCAGTCTCGCTCTGGAGCTTCACCCGGAACTCTTCTAGAACCTAAATTTCCAGCATATGTCCACAGTTTATCCAAGTCGGCAGGAATCACTTTGTCAAACTTTTGGTTTGGTACTACTCCAGCTCGGCCACTCTTGTTTAATGGAGAAATGGACCTTCTTGGGCTACTGGGCAAAGGCGGAGATGAACAAAATGGAGTAGCAAAAGGAGATGTGTAGGGAGATGGTTGGATTGAGAAGGGACTAGGCGACATCTTCTTTTGAATTGGAAGGCCCTTGAAACCTCCAGACCTATTGAAAATAGACATATTCTCAGCTGCAACACAACGCTTGATAGCATCATCTACGAATAAAACATCATCAATTCTTGCGATTATGTTGAATGCTAAGCTCTCCATTACCCTTGAATAGCTTTCTAGAATTGAGTGCCCAACATCCTGCAAGAGACGTGAGAAAGATTGATAAGAACTTGACTGTGAAAGGAAAATTGACGAGAAAAGAAGAAAGATATTGGAGTAATGACCTTGTTGTACTGAATTTTGCTCATATCTAGTGCAGTTTGTGGTAGACCAGGAAAACGAAGTCTAAGACGGTGCAACAAGGTTTCTGCGCGTTGTGCCATAAATTGATTCTTTTCGCCATCAGCAACAAGGCCCTTCATCTTACCACTCCATGACCTTCGATTAGATTTCTGATGATTTGGGTGTTTCATTTTTTCTTTTAGCTTCCACACATGCACGGCTGCCTCAATTCTGTTTGCCACGTCTAGTGTGTGATGCTCTGAGGATAAGTCAAGGCAATCAAGAAGGCATTCTGGTGAGAACTGATCAGCAGTTATGTAGCGGTAGATAATATCACCTAGACAATCTTTTCCATTCTGCAAGAAAATTTTGTAGTAACAAAAAATCAAGTTGATGATAGTAATCAAGTCAATTACAATGCAGTCAGTCGACTTAACGTTCATTTAAAGTTCTATAGTTAAAAGATTGTGATTGTGTCAAAGATTACAATTCAACTTTTGCATATCTAAACATACTGGAATTTTTTCAAGGAAATATTAGAAAAATTATTGAATAGTGTATTTTAATCATGAAGATGACGTACCTTTATCATTTTTCCACTGAAAGCAAGGAGCAATGCAAGTAATCTACAACATACTTACATATTTACCGCATACTATTCTAAATGGATTAGAGAACAAGTGGTTAAATCACCTTTGGTAAGGTTTTCAAATAGGCAGTTGGAATCTCCATCTCAGCAAGCACATTACCATTTATGGCCAAGGCAGCCTTCAGAATCTGATTTGTGCAGTCCCTGCACTGCTGCAACCTCTTCCTCGAATCATCGGACAACCCCTTTGCAGGAACTTTAGGGCATGGAAGCCACCACTTCTCTTCCTGCCTCACCGAAGGCCTTCCACACATACCACCTGATGAATACCTATCACAATCATCCATAACTATCCCACGATCATCATACCAAAACTCCGTATCCCGAAACCCATCGAGAATGCTAATCAACATAGCATCAAGTTTCTTTAGTGCTGGTAAATTAATATATAAATCTGAACGTGGCCGTGTCGCCATCACCTCATATGTGCCCCCAGCAGGAGATTGCTGTATCGAGGGCACAAGTTCAACTATGGAATCACTCACAGATAAGAGCCATTCCATCTCTCTGCACCACATTGCCTTCTTTTGCAAAGCCATTGGCTCCAGCCTCCACAGTTCCCCAAATACAGTTGCTACAATTTCACAAGGAGATTATGATTGAAAACAATCTAACTACAGGCATTCTAAATTAATACCTACATATATATATGTAGAGCTAAGTTACTAAATGTAAGGAAATTACCAGATAGATTGGTAATAGCATTTGAAATGGCTAGGGCCGTACAGACTCCTTTACCCCCACCAGACATGTCTTCACCGAGAAGAAGCTTAGCAAATCTTTCTTTCATCATATCAATTTCTAAATAATATGCACCAAAATAACACAAATTATAGTCAACAACCTAAATGCTAACTGAATCTACTGATTATACACTAAAATTTACATCTAATTGACGTAAATCTATGAATGAAACTAATTAATGTACGAACCAGACAAATCAGTTCCGCGCTTCTGAGGCTTCTCGTCGTCCCAAACAAGAAAATCCTTGCCGCCGATCACCGGAAAACTGAACTTCGGCGTCAACGGCGCTGAACTTCCGGCGGCGAACGGAGAAAAGGCAGTGGAACTCGATGCACGGCCCCTGACGTACTCCTCCGCATCGTAACTCGAGCTCTCCGACTCGCTGACGTCAGCACTGAGACTGTAGCTACCGCACCTCTCCTCGCTCCCCTCTTCTGACGTCACACTCCCCATGGCTTCAACAAAAGGCTTAAGTGAAAGTGAAAATGGAGAGATCTTAGATGTACATTTTGGTCAGTTTGGCGGTGTACAGAAGCAAAGCGTGGTTGTTGTGCCGTAAACTGAATTTTTGTGGAGATGAGAGGAGTGATGAATGAAGGTGGGGAGTGGAAAAAGTAAAAGCAGAGAGACAGACAGACAATTATAAAAGCAAAGGCAGGCAACAGGTTTTGATTTATTCTTCTCTCTCATCACTCACTCACTGTACTCTACTCCTTTCACCTTCCTCTCTCTCTCTCTCTATATGTATACGTGTATGTAATTGTGAATTGACGACGTTAACAGGGTGAGGGGGTCGTTTTCTACGGACTTAACGACAAAGGTGGTACTGTTGTGTAGTGTGGGACGTTATTAAACGGCTTTACCAGAGCCGTTAAATTGGGGTTTCTTGTATGTATGTGGCATGTATTGAAGTTACGTTTTGTTGATATGTTTTGACCAGTTAACTATAATAAATTTTAATTTTAAGTAATTTTGTAAATTATATAGATATATTATTGAAATATAAACTATGCTATATAGCGCTTCGGTTGACTCCAATTATATTTTTTTCTATTCTATCTTTTAGATGAATACTTATCGGAATTGTCTATGACTTAAATATGATATAGAAGCCACTAAAGTTGTAATTAAAATCTCATAATTAAAAGGTATTAGGTTTGATTTTCACTAGCATGATTTTTCTTCTAATTGGAGTATACTTCCTTCGTTTTATTTTAATAGTCACATTTGTAAAATATTTATATTTCAAATTAGTTGTCACATTAATTCCCAATGCATTTTTTTCTTAAAATTTATCCTTCTTACTTGTGGCTTACACAATAAATTAAAGTACACAAAAATTAATGACATTAATTAAATTAATCACTAAAATGGTATTATTGACATTTTATCTTAAAACATGACCAATTAAATAATTCCCTAATATGTGAAAATGTCAAACATGAAATGGATGAATACAGTTTTTCTTTTTTCTTTTTTTCTGAGATATGTTCTAATTTGATACTAATAGTTTGGTGGCGGCCTTGTAATCGAATAAATTTTAATTCTATAATTTAAAGATATTTTATGTAATGATATGATTATGTTTCACTAAAAAAAGTAAAATGAAATAAGCAGTGTTTGGGGTTCCATGCCTCGTCGCCACGTAGGCAGCTCATTTTGGTAACTCCGTTAATTAACCATCAGCAAGCTTTTGGTAATTAAGATATTCCACAAAAGTAGTACTAAACATAAAAAACAACAAAAGAAGCAAGTGAAATAATTTAGCTGTTTAGTTTACTATAAAACCAAATGACTTTATGGAAAATTATTGTCCACAACTATTTTAATATATTCATTCAATCACATAATATACAATTGGATTGTGATTAGTCATTCCATTAGAAATTTTATTTAATCTCAAATAAAATATATTACATTTGCGATGCAGTTATTATTTATTCGACCGGATTCCATTTGAATAAAAATTTCCCATGAGTTTATAGCTTCTCAACAAGAATAGGCCAAATGAAAATGGAAACCAATCATCTCTCTAGAATAAACATGATTCTCCACCTTGGTTCGGGGTAAATTTGGTCAAGTTGCATAAAATCAATTGGGGCAAAATTACTAGTTAGAGTCCCAACCTATTTTATTTAGTTTTGGCTCCATCTTACGATTACGCGAAATTGAGTCAACAATATTCGAAATTAAATTTTATAATAGGTTTTGGAAAACGTTGAAATCCAGGTTTTAACTTATAATTCAAACATAATAAATCTTAATTAATCTATAAAACACATTGATTTGACACGTATAACTTAATATTTTTTTCAAAACCTACAATCCAAACACTTATAATAGAATATTCTATTCAAATCAATTTTTTTAAACCAAAACTAAATGAAATTGATCCAAAATCTAACCAAAACTCTCTCAAATCTACTAGGCAAGTCTGTGGCTAGCATTACCACACCTACCAAAAATCATGAACTTTTTGGCGTAGCGTAAAATATAGAGTAAGAAAAGAAAACACTTATAATAGAATCAACTTCAAATAAATAAATAAACAACTAAATATAAAACCAAGTTTGGGAAGAATTTATTAGAATTTGCTAAAATTCGAATAACAAACTAAATTTACATAATATATACAGTATATCATATAAAATGTTTACAACTTTGGTTTGAGCTCATTTTTAATCAATAAACACGTTATTTTATAATTTGACCGGAACGTAACAACTAACAAGGTTCTACAACTACATAGAACCACCAAAAGAAAGAAAATATTACAGTGATTGAAATTTTACATGAAACATGTCATAAATTTCTGACTCTAGCTCGAATTAATGAATTAAAAAATATTAATTAAAAATTAAAAAATATATACAGTATATAATTAAATTCAATTCGGGTTCTTCTCAATTGATGCTTGTTTATATTTGACTTCCTTAAAAGTTAGACTCATGTTTAAATTAAATATCAAATTAACAAGAACATCAAATGTGTTTGATCGTACGTTGAATATCTAAAAAAAAATTGAGTTAATGACAATTTTCTCTTTTGGATTATCTGATTTGCATAATATTTAATTTATCTTTGTCTGATTTGAAAAAGAATAATTTAACTCATGTAATCTTATAAAAAATTAATACCGTCTTCATGATATTTTAAAACTTTAGAAAATTACAAATATACAAACTATTCCTCTTATATGTAACACTTTACTACTTATGATATGAATGTGACATTTTATCTTATATAGTATAATAAATATGATAATATACACCTTGCTTAGATAAATATTGCACTTTACTTCCTATTTATTTATACTCACTATCAATTTTGATGAGTGATTAAAATCTTTAAATAAAGAAAGTAAATTGTTTTTATTTTAGATTAATAAAAAAAATTAAACATTATTCATTTCGTACATAAATAAAATTGACACTAGCTCTCAATCGAAGGAATATGTGGGGGCGTTGCGTGTGGACTGGGATAGATGAAACGGCGGGTTCTTTTACTTTACAGTAATAAATTAAAAAAGGTAAGAGAATCACAAGCGGGCGTTTCCATGATAGGAAAGATGAGCTCCCTTTCCCAGGCGTTGGATCGGAGAATCCGTTGGGAACGAGGGTTGACTGACTTTTCTTTAACACATTTCCCTCCCTACATCTCCTACTTCTCAGCTCTGCAATTAATTGACATAAATACAGTTTTCTGTTTCTTTTTTTATTCTCTTGTTTCAACTACTGAAATTCAATTATTTCTTTCAAAGCATTTACTTTACCAGTAAAAACGGACATTATTATTAATTAATCTTCATTTTGCTGATTGTTTTTATGAATATGTCAATTAAATGGTGCTGAAAACAAAAATGCAAGTTGTATTTCTGCTATTTATCTTGTGAATTATGAATTTTGGAAAAAACAAACCAAGGGGTGGATTTGAATTTTTTAAAAATGCAATGGACAAACAACAAAATGATTTGCACAGTGTACCTGAGTTTATAATTCGGGCATAGATGATGAAATGAACCTATGTATGCCCGTGATAGAGTTGAATTCTTTGATTCAAAAAAAAAAATAAGAATCGAATCGGGTTGGGTAGCCGTGCCTAGATTTTTTCGTGTTTGAGATTTTGTTGGCGTCAGAAAATCAATTCAGTGTTGACTCATGCACCACGGCTTACTTTCTTGGCTCATTATTGGGTTGGTTCATCATTCATCAATTGTAGTATTGTTCTTTTATTTTATACTCCTACTTTTCTATTCAAATTTTCAAATCCATAACTATATTCGTATTTAACGAATTTTGGGTATACAATTAATTTTTCAGGACTACCACTACATTTGTCTAATATGAGTTACATAATCATTCAATTCATTTTATGAGTCCAAAATTTATTCATTGTCTATTAGGTCCAACATAAGAAAGACAACCCTTAACATTTTTTACAACTGTCTTCAAAATGTTATCAGACTCCACTGGCAAATAATGATATTGATAAGGTATCAAAACTATTTAATGTTGTTAGATGATAATTGAGGGATACACTAATGGTTACGATTGATATTTTGTTAAACTCGCGATAAAACACTGCTACTTTTATTGTAGATAGTGTATTTGTTATTAGTATATAATTGGATGTCACATTCAATATTGAGTCGGACTCAGACTGAATTCACATCAAAATACACTTTACCCATAGTTTACAAGATAATAAATCAACTTTTGGAGTTGTAAATCAAGAGCATTGTCAAGTAAATCTATAAATATTCAAGTTTGGTTATCAAACTTACACTACAAGAAAAACTGGATATTTCCACCTATCCTTTGCTACCGAATGAGATTAAGGGGAAATTTCGGTCACAGTATTTGGACAAATTTGGATTTTGAACAGTCGCAAATTGATTTGAACCTAATTACGGCCGAATCGGAACCCAAATTGCGACCGATATGATTCGGTGGCAATTTCGGCTCAAAAATTGGCAATCTCCGGTTACCAAATCAGGGAAACTGGCAACTGGCAAGGCAGCCCCAATATTCTCTTTTAACACATTTTTATTTCTTGGACATTCTTCCACCACCATTTTCAAGCCATTCTCTTTAACTATTTGATATATATATTTTGATATCTACTACTTCATACATATAACTCGTATACAAATCACATTTAAGCGGGTTGAACACTTTCTATATTAGTACATAGAGGATCAAAGTTAAATGAGCTTTTACAAATATTGAATGATATGTATTTTAATTTTTAACTTCTAACAAATAGTTAGATTCAATCGGTAGTGCTTCACAATCCCATTGGTGCCACTTGCCAAAGAAAGAACTGAAAAAATTACGTATCATCAATTAATGCATGATATTATTTAAGTCTGTATACGTTCCGTTGATTCACATGCAACCCAAAACTTAAACGTCTTAATTGAGGATTGACTGATGACGTTCAAGTTTCAACATTCAAATCAATTGCCTAAATATCAGTGACGGTATTCGGGCCTACATTTACTACAATGAAGTATGAAGTTAAATATCAATAAAAATTGAATTACTTCAGACAGGATATTATGGGCTATTTTGGTTATTGGTGTTACACAGTTTGGGCTCATCCAAGTTATTATGTGTTTGGACAGTTCTCGGCCCAAATCTCGGGATTCAGCCCAGGTCAAGACATGTACAAATCTATTTGAGGTTATAAAGTTATGGAATCGATATCTGTTATCTATAGAGTTTGATACTTATTATTTACTTTTTTCCACCAAATCATACAAATTTATTTGTGGTTATAAAATTATGGAATCGATATATGTTCTCTGTAGAATTATTGTTTTGATACTTATTAGTTACAGTTTTCCACAAACCATATTTCAATGGTCGGATTCGGGGAGGGTTAGATTCGGACCATAGTCATCTCCATTTATGTCGGGTCGGATCCAAATTTGCTCGGGTCTGACTTTCTTGACTTTAATGGATTTTAGTCGAATTCGACCGGATATTGAATTTTTTTTAATCCAATAAAATTTACTTCCAAAAATTACATCAATATTTTACCCTAAAACAAGTTCATTAACTTTATCATTTTATTTAATTTAGTTCACTAGCTCAAACTTTTTTTACTAATACTCATATTTTTAGATGAAAAATAATTTATAAGTAAGTTATTAACTATTATCTTATTTAGTTGATGATAAAATATTATTAATATTACTTATTTTAATAAAATATTATGTGTATATATAATTAATTTATTATCGGATATATATATTTAATGGATTAGATTGACTTAAATTTATATTCACTCCACATATTTCATATTACAAATCTTTATAATCGGACCAAATCCATCAAATCTCTAATTGAATTATAATTCAATAAATTGGGGTTTTGACATTTTGCACCATGAAATTATAGAATATTGACACGTTGCACCCCGACTTAAAAGTTTTAGCACTCTGCACCCCGGAAATATAATATATTTGACACTTTGCACCCTAGTATCTGTTTTGGAAAGATAATTCATTGGTAGAAACGTAAAATAGTCATTTTCAAATATTTGTTTGGCACATTGCACCATGAAAATATAGTGTTTGGCTCTCTATACCCTGAATATATAGAATGTTGGTACTTTGTACCCTGAAAATATAAAATTTTGTATAAAATATTGGCAATCTTCACCTCAATTAATTTTTTTGGGCACTCTGCAGCCTATAAATACAATGTGTATGGCATTTTGCACCCTATTGTGTTTTCCTTTGAAAAAAAAACTCATGAATGTCGTCAGTAGAGAGAGAAAACGGTGATTCTATATGCACAACAATCAAATATGAAAAAAAAAATTGACCTGAGTTTAATCACAAAAATAAATCATAATATTTTATTTTGCAAATTATATGTACAGTTTGTTCTAAAATAGATACTCATTTGCATCAATTTTAATATTTAAACAAAATTATACAATAGAAACATTTTTTTTCTTGTTTGATATTATGGTTTGTATAGCATTTTTATGTAAATATTATAATTTGTTTATTTAGCATTTTTTTACATAGTCAATATTAAAAATTTTCTATTAAAAAACATCATAAACATATCATTCTTAATTTTTTTATTTTTTTAATAATTTATTTTAATATTTTCTTATTGTAAAATTTATATAAAAAAACGTTGTCTTCATTTTGTTTCAAGTATTATCTAGATTATTTACATTTACAAATCTAACATCTTATTATATTGTATGATATTATTTTTATAAGACTCACATGTAATCGATCCTAAATTTTTCTACACGACATATTCTATAAATCTAAATTCATTTACCACTAGCATGTTAAATTTATTAAATCACAAAAAAGAAAAAAAAGTTCTTGCTAGCTAGCAATTTGGTTAAGATAAGAAATTTTAAGTTCAGGTTGGAAATGTCAAAATTATATTTTTAGGGTTCAAAGTGTCAATATTCTTTATTTTCAGGATGAAAGTGTCAAAATATATATCTAAAGGGTGCAAAGTCTGAAAAAAATTTAAAATGACTATTCCACCATTTCATTAATGAAAATTTTCATGAAAACACACGATAAGGTGCAAAGTGCCAAATATGTTAAATTTCCAAAATAGTACCAAAGTGCAAAATGCCAAAACCCTATAATTTCAAAGTGTAAAAATACTCCAACAAATCGAGTCAAATTCAAATCAAACATAAATTGAAATCCACCCCATTGATAGCTAGATCATTATAGGTCCAAAATGATACCCAACTTAAACCTGTTCGTCATGGGCTATATAGCCCACAATATTGGCCCACTTAAGAAATTTTATTTTATACATCGTGGGGTTGACTTATTTTTCTAATGAATACTTTACATCATCTCGATGAGTTAATTTTGAAAATTATCCCTTTTAAATTTTTGTAATAGATTAGTCCTTTTAATTAATGTACTGCAAAATATTTATCCTTTTTAAATTCTTTTATATTTTTAGTAGTAAATTGGTCCATCTTGTCAATATACAATAACATATACGTTTCTCTTAAATTCTCTTAATTTTATCGTAGCAGATGCATCCCTCTCATCAGTGTAATATAATTCATTCGTTCTTCTTAATTCAAAATACATTAATCTTCGTTTATTTTTTAATATATTTTGAATTTAAGAGGGACAAATATGTTATACTATTTCGACGAGGAAACGTATTAATTACAAAATTTTAAAAAGGACGAATGTATTACAATATATTCATAAAATGAAAAAGTTTTCTATTAAAAATTTAAGAAGGATGCGTGTGCAAAAATTTCTTAGTGCGATTAACTGTTTTTCTAGTTCTAGCATATAGAAATTTAGTTCAATTTCTTACCCACCTTGAATAACAAAATTTTGATTCTTTGCATCTCTCCAAATTTGATCAAGGTAAGGAAGAAGACATTTTTTTTTTTTCCAAGTTAAAAGGAAATAAAAATTCGTAAAACATGCCGAAGAAGATGGGAATAAACAGCAAAACCGAAGAGGCTAGGGCTCGTAAAAACGCCACCGTTTCTGATCGCAAAGAGCGGGAAGCCAAAGAAAAGGATGATCAGTACTGGCGCGAAGCCGAGGGAGCCAAGTCTCGAGCCGCCAAGAAACGTGAAGAGGAAGCCGAGAAGCGAGCCGAATCCGCAGCTAAGAAATCCGAGGCGCGCCGATTAGCAGAGCTAGAAGAGAATGAACTCGAGAAAAGCATGAGGAAGAAGGTGGATAAGAAAGCAGTTAGGGTTTCGATTCCAGTACCGAAGGTGACTGAGGCGGAGCTGCAGCGGCGCAGGGAGGAGGAGCAGGCTGATCTGAAACGGCGTGCTGAGGAGGAGAAGAAGAAGCAGGCGCGCACTGCAGATGAGGAGGAGTATGAAAGGATGGTTAGCGTGGAGAATACGAATCGTGATAGTTCAGTTATTGAGGCGAGGACAGTGGAGGATGCGATTGTAAAGATGACTTTGGCTGATAATTTGCCAGTGGATAAGCATCCGGAGAAGAGGCTGAAGGCCTCATTTAAGGTACACTATTACATGGGAAATTTTGATTGCTTGCATTAGTAAATTTCAATGAAAGCATATTTAATTAAATAATAAACAACTAATAAGACTAATATAAAACTAAGAACAATACTATCACATCTTCGTGTTGTGTGATTAGAACCTTTGAGCTTATAATAATTGCTTTTGCCACTGGACTATGCCCTCACGGGTAGAACTGGCATATTTTTCGGGATTATCTTGTAACTGATGCATGGCTTTTTTGCTGCTTTACTTCTGTAGGCTTTTGAAGAAGCTGAGCTTCCTAGGTTGAAAGAAGAAAAACCTGGTCTAACACACAATCAATATAAAGATATGGTATGGAAATTGTGGAAGAAATCTCCTGACAACCCACTTAACCAGGTATAAAGTCATTTCTGAATTTATTTAAAAACTTTTACACTATTCTGATGATATTAAGATGCAGAAAATTGAGCTGGATAAGTATGTTGATGAAATATTTTTATGTTATCAGTCTTTTAACATCTTAGTAGCAAAGCATGTCGTGGTACTGAGATAAATGTTTTGTGGAGAGACTAGTTTTTTCGAAGTAGTTGAGTTTAATTTTGTTGGTTGTCGAATTGCTTTTTATCCTTTTCGGATTGATATTGTGATATGCAAAATAGACGAATTATGATAGAACTGGGGCATGCCTCTGTAGGACATGTGCCGAAAGTAACTGGAGTGAAGGTCTTCCATGAACTAATTCTGCTGCAGCATATGCTATCCATGAACCACTCATGATTCACCCTGGATAAATTATTGTTGTTTGTTTACATATGGCTGAAATTAAAACGTAATGACATGAAGGCGAATATCAGTAACCATTTAAAAGATATAAGTTAATTATACATCACATAGGCGTGAGAAGATGATATCATGATTTCATTGATCAGTGGTGGCTTATTGCAAGTAAATAGGAACGCAATTCGGTAATACATTTAAGTCTCAATCTTTGAGTCCACTTCTTTCATAAACAATTGGGTAATATTGGTGATTTTACTAGTCTTTAATCCTAATATGGCCTGTGATCAAAACACTGAACTCACCCTCTCCAAACTTCGGAGTACTCGACTCATGCCTTTATCTGAAATGCCCATCTCAAAGAAAAGACGCCTCCTATACTTGTTGTCTGGTCTGTCCCGAGGACATGCCTTCTTTTTAATTGATCTCTTGGTATGAATACTTCAGGCCGATTCCTTTGGTTTCTGTCATAGCTTGTTTTACAGTTAGTACAAGTGCATGTTTATCCCATAATGAAAATTGTTTAATTGTTATTATAATAGCATATGTTTCTGAGGTTGGAAGTTATTTGTTAATTTATGCTCAAACAATTTCTGGATTCAGTTGCTTTAAGTCTCTCTCATTGTTGAACACTATTCAATCTCCTTTTGATAGTAACTAATTTGATCAGGTTGCTGACAAGTGAAAAGAGAAGACTGGTCTATGTGAGTATATAACTGATAATTTGCAAGGTAGAGCTTTCACCTCATGCTTCACATCTAAGTGTGCTGGGATAATAAAACATGCATCTTACTTTGCAAACCAGTATCCATCAATAGGAATGCAACTTCTGTTAGGACATAGATTAGTTTTCTGGCAGCCTTGCAATCAGATTTTAAGATTCATTCAAACTTGTACAACATATGGTGGTTGAATGCTATTGTTGTTCCTTTTAATCACTCTGTGACTGTAAATGAGTTGAGACTTAAGTACATTGAAATGAAATACCCAATTGAGGAATCTTCTGAGTAGAATGAATATTAAAGAATGAATAAATCAAACCTTATTGGCCTTTTGTTTTGATTCTTTTATTTGCCATAGTTACAAAAAAGAAATAATCTAAGCTGGAGTTTGTGCCTATGTGCCATTTTTGAGATTGTACAGATGTATCTGTTATCAAATGCTAGTATCATGTACTTCTGCCCCTGGCTCTTCCACAAAGCAGAGCATTCTTTGGAATGGGATACTCATCCCTGACAGACTGAACCGGTGTATATACACGTAAATAAAACTGTTGTCCGAGGTACTGTCGTGCCCAAAACTCTGTCCTCAAGTTCCACATTCCCACATTGTCTAGAGCTATATATATTGCAGTCCATGACTTGGGGTAAACCTGTAATATGTAACATAAGTATTGTTAAAATGTAGTGAGGATACTTTATGATATTGTTACTATTTTCTACTATGTGTGAATATATTAAAACTATGGTTATTTAAAGGCCAACCCTAATTTTTGTATTTCCTAAATCCCATCTGAACATTCTCAACCCGATTTAATAAACTACAATAATGTAATCATATTGCAATGTATATTTAGTTGCTATAAATCTTGATATACCTGTGTGGTGGAACGCGAAATGGCGTCTACAAGATTATACTGTTTTCGACTATTAGGTGTCCACGAACCATGATCCATCCTGCAACCAAATGAATGCCTTTAGTTGATATATAATTCTTCATAAATCATTGGAGAATGAATATACAAAGCAAATATGTGCTTACCCTACAACAAAGAAAGAATATCCATCAAGATGCCAGCTCTGGACAATGCTTTCACGGTTTTCAAACACAATCTCCACAAATGCTCTGTAGTCTGCTTCCATGACTGATGTGTCGAGTCGAATTCCTCTGCCACTTGGAGGGTAGTCGGGAATGCTTCCGCCACGAAACACCCCTCCGATATTGAAGTAGTCCGCGAGCTTGAGTGGCGTGTCAGCAGGAACAAACGAGACACCGTTCACTGCATAGCGCTGCTTGCCATTGACTATGCCAGGTAAATTGGCTACTCTGATGGTTCTGCTTACATTGATTTGGCCATAGTGGTATGAGCCTTGAGGGTTTGGCCTTGGTCCACTAGCTGTGAGATTTGTCCTACAATAGAAAACAAGTTGTCATCAATGTATGAACTATAGAAGGTGATATTGTAATTTTAGTTCCGTGACCCGAAAATGCAATCACTGATATAATATAAGAAGTTTACCTAATGGAACGAGCCTGGTTTAGTGATGACTGAATGTCGGTGGTTGGCCCCGAGGGTGGTGGGCCAGAGACTGGTTTTCTTGAGTTGCTGTAATGAAGAATTGCTGTTGTGGTAAGGACCTTGGTGGTGAAACGGGTAGATACCGCTATATAGTAATCCTGAGTAGGAGGCTGGTTTGCCGTGACTAGCAAGGAGTAGGACTGGCCGGCATGCACATCAAGGGAGGATATGGTGGTTTGTACACAGTGTGTGCCTTCCACTTCAACTAGCTTCATCAAGTGTCCTTGAATTCGAAAATTCAGGGAATTATGAAGACCAACGTTTGATATCCTCAGCCTGTAACTTTTCCCTGAAAACACAAGTACAAAACTCCTTTAAACCTCTTCTTTTGAAATATCGTGCCAGGATTAATTATTTTCTAGACATTATTGAATGGATATTTCTCCCTGCAAGTTTTAGCCATAGGATCCGGCCGTCTCTAAGGGGCTTCTTTCATTTACCACAATCGTAATATTTAAATTCCTAGAGAGAAAAAAAAAAAGTAAAAAGGAACTCCTGATTCTATTACTCCTAAGAAAAATATAAATCTAAACTAGTTTTTATTTCAATAATAATAAATTACTAAACCCAATGAAAAAACTTATTTTATCGGAAAGCGTATATACATTTTGATTGATTTTAAGTTCGACAAACTTCTTTAGGAGAAAACCAAGCGTTATACGTGTAGAAAATAAGATTAAACTATCCTAACATTCATTAAAGTCCAAGATTATTACTTAAGTTGCTCCTACTGGTCTTGTTTAGAAACAATACCTTGTTCAACTGTGAATGAGGTACCATTTCCACGCCCATTGATTAGGATGCCATCTGGGAATTTAAGTATCTTTCCTTTGTCCAGAATGGCCTTCAAAATCTGCAATTTCCACAACAGGATTCAGAGTTGTTTTTGGTCTATTGGAACATTGATTTGTAAACTAAATTTAGATTTAAGCCAAAGTTTACTTTCTGAAATTTAGCTAGTTACCCTGTGGTCAGTTTTGTACCAATCCCCAATGAGTACAGTAAAATCTCCGTCAGGTTCGGGGAACGGAACGGGGATTCCGGGCCTGCTGAGAATTCGAATTCCACCAAATCCCCCGGCTGCTTTGTGGAAAGAGAGAGAGGGGAAATAGTAAAAGCTTCCAATTTGATCCTTCATTTGTAATATGTAAGTGAAGTTTTTGCCAGGTGGAATTGGACATGTGGTGCCATACACTCCATCTTCAAATGAATTTTTTCTTTGTTGAACTCCATTCCTATATATATATATATATTTTTACACTAATAACATTAGCAATTAGCATCAACAAAATCATAGAGTTTGCATTCTTTTGCTTAGGACATTCGGGTAGTATTGAGATACAGATAAAGGAAATCTTTGATTTTGACGGACAATGTGTAGTCAATGATTGAGGTAACTTGGACATTTCTTGAACAAATTCAACTATGTTACTCTTTTATTTAAACTGTTTTATTTAAACTGGTGTATGGGGTCGAAGGAGTGATCTTGTAAAAGCTACTCCCTCTTTCCAACTTCTTTTCATTTTCTTTAAGACGGACTAAATTTTGAAATAAAAGTCATGTTTGGATGTACTGTGGTTGTGGTTCGTGTGTTTCATAATTTTATAGGTTTTTTTGGTGAGATTAAATCCGATGATAACTGAGAAATGTAAGTATTAAGGGAAACATGTGAGGTTAATTGATGTTTTATGTATTTGAAAAGGTAAAATATGTTTGGACGTGTTTTCAATGTTGTATTTTGAGTAATATATAAAAATATTATAATTTTTCGGAGATGTGTTTGAAATGTTGAATATATTAAAAACATGTGAGTCAATGAAAATGAAATGTTTTGGAGTTTTGGATTGAAATTAAAGGATTTTTATACCAAGAAGATAATAATGAGAGATTATTTCATGCAGCTGTTTTCTATAATGTGTTGTAACCACTAAAACAAAAGATATTTTGTACCATGGGCTAAGGCCATTTGGGCCATATTGGCCCATGTAAATATTTTATCTCCCGAAGGCCCAAAGAATTTGGCTTGCATCACAGGAGAAAATAAAGCAGTCAGAAACTAAACACTGGTCACACTCACGTAATCTGCTGTTAGACACTTCTCATTATCAAATGGAAATGCTTAACTGTGATGGTGGGCGATTATTTAATTGCCGCCTAACTTTAAGGTGATGGTGGTCAATCAATTCAATTATATACTTTTTATTCAACAAAAATTAGGATCTCAAAAATAGTGATAGATATGAGAGAGAAAAAAAAAAAGTTCCAATTATTGTACATATTCCTAATTCTAAATGAAATGGGACAACGTACGTAGTTTCAATAGATACGCTCAACGTATCACTTGATAATGTATTAAACTCGAATCTCAATCATATAATGTATCAAACTCGAGCGAAATGTATCAAACTCGAATCTCAATCATATAATGTACTAAATTTGAAGCTTTCGCTCGGAGGAAAATGACCCAATCATCATATTATAATTTCCTCTATACATATCATTTCTAAAAAGGCTAATATATATATATATATATATATATATATATATATATTCAATTGTTAGAGATTGGGCGAGGATTACACAATATCATAACACGTTTGTTGTACAACATAAATAAACAAAATTAACTCCAGTTTTTAATATACAAACATAGACTTCATTCAAATTAAAATATTCATACATGAATACGGAGTTTTGTAGCCAGATTTCAGATGACTTAAATTTTGGTTAATATAGAATATATTTAAAATAATAATACAAAATAATACCCAAGAAAACGAAATTCATATAAATTTAGTTTGTTATTATGTTATTTTAATTTTAGCTCCAAATCCTTTATTCATAGTAAAGTTAGACGTAAAATGTGGTCTCAAATGCACGTTCCTAAATTAGCAATTAGAAGACAACTAGAGCTGTACTTGATTGTGAAAATACAGAAGTTAGTTATAAATTTGTAATGACAACAATCCTTGCGCGTAAACCCGCCTAATAAAACAGCCATTTTCTTGAAACTTCCTACGAAACATGTTATGATAATTTTCTTTTTAGTTTTTTTTTTAATATATATGCGGTTTTTGCAATCCAAAAATAGAAATAAAAAAGTATACGCACCATAAATTAGAAGTATACGTTTTAAAGGAAGATAGATCACTAATTACCAGGAGAGAAGAAATGGTTCTGGCAAATGATTGTACACGTTGATTATGATATTATCATTCGTAACTGAATATAAATCAGGTCCAGGAAACTGTCCATTTATCAAAATCCCCTGTAATAAAAATATCATCACAAAGAAAATTATAATTAAGATTAAGTTTATCAAAACATATAAACATGCATATGCAATTGAATTTTTATGTAAAGAAATTAATACAAACCTGTTGGCGAACACCCAACGGATAAATGTCACCATAAGTGACATTCCATGTGAAAAATCTGTAAGGATTATCAGCACTCAAAATGGGCAAAAACCAAAGTATTGGAACTATAATTTGCCACATTTTTTGTAATTTTTTAAAGAATCCCACAATATGAAAAGAGGCCTATAGCTTTTATTGCTTAAAAGAAGTTTTATGTACTCTGAATACAGAATAGGATGTTATGAAAATAAATCGTTTAAATAGAGTAAGAAAAGGAGAAAAAAGAATTAAAACAATGAACTGGAAACAGAATGACATGCAGACTTCATGAATATGAACGGAGAAGTCGTCAGGAAATATAACAAATTTACGTAATGTGTAGGTCAGATATCAAAATAGTTTTATAGTACCCCTCCTCTTGGAAGGCACTACTTGTTTTGCGTAGGGTACAACAGTTGTATGAGTTGAAAGTCAAGTTAAGTACTAAAATGGCCTTCCTAGGCAATCGGATTTATATGCTTTTATTTGGCCTCACAAACGCGTTTCTTTATATGATTTGGTTAAATGGTCTTTCTTTTAGGGGTTGTCTTTTGGCTGGAAATTTTGGACTGTCCGTGAGTAACACACGGAATTTTCATGTGTATTATTAATTTGGTCTTTTTATTTATTTTTCTTTTATGTAGTAATTTAATACACATAATATTACACTGTTATAAAAAATAGTAGATATAATACACAAAAATAAGTTGATTTTTTTTAAAAACAATGATTGAAGGCAATTATTAATTAATTTGTGATCGTAATATTTATTACGTGCATATTATAGGTTGTAATGCAATTAATTATGACCAGACTTTGTAGATATTAGTATAGATTATGCAATTAATTTTGACTAGATTTTGCGAACTGTTAATGAGATGGCTTTACATAAGAAAACAAATAAAGAATCGTCCTGTAATAATGGGATGATTGTGAATGGGGATACGCGGTTTATATATTTAATTTGTACATTTAATAGATGAGAAGATTTAATCTATGACTTGGATTTTATGTCAATTTGACATTTAATATATAGTGCTATGATTTGTGGTTTGACTCTTAGCTGGCTAGAAAGTTATGAAACTTTCCGAGGATTTCAGGATTTTTGATAAATTCTAGGGTTAAACGATATTCTTGAGATCGTATCGTGAGTGCGAGAAATTTTTATGATTTGTAGAAAAAATAATTAATATATCCTTAAACTTATTTTTTCTTTGGAATAAAACACAAAAACATAATTATTCACTTTTTTGTTAAAAAAAATATCCCACTTGCATACTTAAAAAACATGAAGTTTTTTTTTATAATAAAAATAACATAAGATCATATTTTTCAGTCAATCTATAGTTGTCTCCCCTCACAAATTTTCATTTGTTATAGTACAAATTTTATAAATGGCATACTATTTAAACTAAAATTTTACTCCCTCCGTCCCACTTTTTTTGCTCTCATTTTTATTTTGTGACGTCCCAAAATATGACTCAATTTCTCTCTCAAAAAAGTTTAAAAATTTACTTTTTTAACAATTGTTTAAAATTTCGTGCCAAATTAAAAGGATAAAAAATTTTGGGATGGAGGGAGTATTATATTTTCTGATTTTTTTTTATCCTAATATCTATAGTGTTATTTGATATATTGAAATTGTATTGAAACAAATTAGTAAACTATTTATTAAAATAATTTAAAAATTATTCAAGTTCATTATTTGACCGTAATAAAGAATGGAAAACAATGTGGGGCGTAAGTCTAAATAAAAACTAATCCTCCCCACAAGTCAAACTGAAGCTAGATGGTAATGGATAAACCTTTTGAGGAAATTGCACTTTTTATATCAAATATTTACCTACTTTATACATTTCATACCACATATTTAATAATTGCACATTTTATACCAAAATCAATCAACCTTTTTCAATTTACATACCACCGTTAAATTTTGGACGGAACTGGACACGTGCGCCGCACGTGTCCGTTAACTTCCAAAAAAAAAAGTTCTGAATTTCACTTTTCATACCAAACCTTTACCTACTTTATACATTTCATACCACACCTTTCAGAATGACACATTTCATACCAAAATCAATCAACCTTTTTCAATTTTCATACCGATGTTAAATCACAAAAAAAAAAAAAAAAAAAAGACCTCGCGGGCACTGTACTACCACATATGTTATTCTTAATTTGAGGAAACTGTAAAAAATCATATGATAGATGACATTCCCGTTTCTTTTTCGAAAGGGTAAGTATCTCAGGTTCGTCACTTTTTTATAATTAACCCCTTGCCCCCCTAAAATGATCCAATTTTACCCTTGGGTGTTATTAGTACTAATAAATATGTAAAAAATTGAAATAATTTTTAAATTTATGGGCAATTATAAATTATATCAATTAATGAATATGATGATTTTGAATTGAAACATTAGTACCACATAGAGTCTTCTCAATTTGAGGAAACCGTAATAAATCATATATATGATCGATAACATACCTTCTTCTTTTTCGAAAGGGTACAAAATATAATAAAATACGGTCTCTATCTATGAAAATCATACACAATCAAATGTTACAATTTTAAGTAAAATTGGATCATTTTAGGGGGCAAAGGATGAATATAAATATAAAAAAGTGACGAACCTGAGATGCTTACCCTTTCGAAAAAGAAACGGGAATGTCATCTATCATATGATTTTTTACAGTTTCCTCAAATTAAGAATAGCATATGTGGTAGTACAGTGCCCGCGAGGTCTTTTTTTTTTTTTTTTTTTTGTGATTTAACGTCGGTATGAAAATTGAAAAAGCTTGATTGATTTTGGTATGAAATGTGTCATTCTGAAAGGTGTGGTATGCAATGTATAAAGTAGGTAAAAGTTTGGTATGAAAAGTGAAATTCAGAACTTTTTTTTTTTTTTTTTAAGAGTTAACGGACACGTGCGGCGCACGTGTCCAGTTCCGTCCAAAATTTAACGTTGGTATGTAAATTGAAAAAGGTTAATTGATTTTGGTATGAAATGTGCAATTATAAAATGTGTGATATGAAATATATAAAGTAGGTAAATATTTGATATAAAAAGTGCAATTCCCTCTAAACCTTTTAACAAAGTAAATCAAATCTATCCACACTTGAATTCATCTGAATATGTTAATGGGCCTGCGTGTGAGAAAATACGTAGAGTTATGTTGCCAATTGGACATTCAAGTATTCAACAAAATCCATATGTTCCTCATGGACCTAAATAAATGAAATGAAGGCCCAACAACACTAAGGAAAGACAAAGTCAATTTTTTTTTTTTTTGGAAAAACAAAGTCAAGCTGGCATCTCACAATATATCTAATAAATCCATAAATGTCCTATCCTTGCTACTGAAATGGATGTAGGTGGTGTTTGAAAAAAAATGTGATTGTGATCGAATCCTAGAATCTAAAGAAAAAAAAACGCTAGAAGTTGTATAAAAATAAAAGTAGGTGGTGTTTACAATTTATATCAAGAATCCCAAAAAAAATCAGTTTTATGTATTTGTAAAAGAATCTACAAAATCTACTTTTTTCTCCCGTTGTACTAAAAATGTCCCAATTATCCTTGAATTAGAAGCATTTTTCTTCAAATAATTCATTAAGAAGAAACCCTGAAATTTGAAAAAATAAAACTAAGTATTACAAAGCAGTAGAATCACATAACTTTGGATTGAATCGGTAAAGTGAAATTGGGTGAGTAGTAGTGAAGACATGTGTAGTTGTGTAGTAGATGAGGATAAGTGTGGAATAAAATAAAAATATTGATGATAAAAATGTCCAATGAAACTTTAAAAAAAATAACAACTTTGCTACAAGAAGCTAAAAGTACCTTCTCACTTGCTAATATGTACTTTTTAGCTTTGTTTTTAAGAGAAGTAGAAATAGAAGTTCATAATTCAAACATTACTTAAATGCTTTTTTTTTCTTCTAAAAAACTAAAAAATACTTATTTTAATTTTTCACAAACACCATCTAAGTTGCATGTTGCATTCTCGAAAATGACATCTTTTGGCTATCTTTATCATCAGGAAATAAATATAGTAAATTGCAAACAAAAGTAAGATTTTTTTGGCTGAAGATAAGGGCAAAGATGGAACATCTATTGTCCGAAAGTTTTATGAAAATATATATTTAACTCAATTAAGAAGTAATGAAGGTTTGATTCAACTTGTAAAAATAACTTTTGTTAACTTTTTTTATTTTATCAAAATTATACGTAAAAGAACTTGTCATAATGCATGTAATTACATTAAAACCTCGAATTATTAACAGGTTTTTTATTCTTATTACTAAATATAAATATGCCTTGGTATGTGGGAGAAAAATGGGAAAAAAAAGTAATTTGCAAATTGCACCCTACAAAAATGGAGGACAATTTTTCAGTCTTCCATCTTCACCATCATCTCCAGCCAAAATGTAGACAGAAATTACACGAAGTTGCAACTTGCCAAATAAGTCTTATTTATATGTTGTCTCATATCATTCGTGAAGCGGTTGAACAAAACATTCTTTCCTTATTTAAACTAGGATGCAAGTTAGGGGAAAGCTTAGACTTTTTGGATTTTAATCCACATGATCTCTCTATATCAATTTTTTGAAATGGTGGTGATATCCCCTTGTTGAACATATAAATTTGTAGCTGTAATGTTGTGTAATTTTATAAAAGAGAAACACAAATGATAAATTTTTAACTATTTTATTGATATTGTTTAAATTGAGTTGAACTAAAACTAAACAGAATTAAATTTGTGATTAGTCGACATAACAACTAACTGAATAATATATCTAAAAACAAATCAAAATAAATAAACCCTAATCGAGTCAAATGCCGTTAATAGTTAATGGTCAAATACAGTCTCCTTGTTTTATCTTCTTGTTCCTCTAATTTCCCATAGTCCAACCAAAAGATAAGCAACACATACTAATACTACACGCTTTACCCAGTGATTCGAAAGAAAACTGCAGTTCAAACACGAATATAACCAGACTTAAAAATACAATGTTATTGAGTAGACATAGAGTACGTAGTAGATTTTTATATCAAAGAAAGTTACTTAATACTCGATTCAAACTCCTTCGATCAAATTTCGTTAGATCGTTATGTATGTCAATTGTCAAACAAGTTTGAACAATTTTGTTGTTTGATGAATTTTTAAAGTTCGATTGGAGTTCGATTCAATTAGCAAAAAAGTAATATTCATATATATGTGAAAACATCTATGTATACAAGTTGGACATATTGTTTGACTTCCTTTTAACTCAATTTATTAGAAACGAATCAAGTTTAAATACATTGTTAAATTCAATAAAATAATTAAATCAATCTTAAACATTACTTTTAGGGCTGTCAAAGGTGGGGGGGGGGGTTTCAATCTGGATCCGATCCGATTTATTAGATTATATATCCGATTAGAGATTTGATAAACCTAATCCTATTATAAAGGCCCGTAATTCGAAATATATGGAGCGAATATGAATTTAGGTCGTTTCGATCCGCTAAAAATCCGTATCCGACAAGATCTATTGGAATTAAAAAATCTAAATCCTATCATAATCCAAGCAAGATCCGGTCGATATAAATAAAACTGGATCTGAATGAGCCTAATTTGACCAGAATACCACCAATTGGCGGCCCTAATTATTTTGTTGAGTATTGGAGTACTTGACTAGAGTGTGTAGACGAGTACTCGAGCCAAACACAGCTCAGACAATTCATTGGGCCTCCCGTGATTACTGACACAGTAGGCCCATTTCCAAATGATGGAAAATAAGGTTAATGCCGCATTAACTTCGAAATCCATAAAATAAAATAATAATCAGACCAACCCATCAAAAATCCAAAACATAAATAAATTCATTACCGCGTACCCCTCCCTTTTCAAAACCTTCCGCAATATAAACACCCAGATATCCTCATTTACATTTTCTCTTTCTTTCCTTTCAAAAAATGCATGCCAAATCCGATTCGGAGGTGACGAGCATCGAAGCCTCAACGCCGCCGCGTTCACCACGGCGGCCGCTGTACTACGTCCAAAGCCCATCACACTCACAACACGATCTCGAAAAGATGTCATACGGGTCGAGTCCATTCGGGTCCCCAACCCATCATTTCCACTACCATTGTTCGCCCATTCACCACTCACGTGAGTCCTCCACTTCGAGATTCTCGAAAAACCCAAATGGGTGGCGGCGGGTGCAGAGGAAGTACGACGAAGTCGGAGATGAAGTGGCGGCGGAAGATGAAGACTGTGACGATGAAGATGAAAAGGGGGAAAATGGGCAAGTGAGATTTTATGTGGTGTGCTTTTTGTTGTCGTTTGTGGTGCTTTTTACTGCGTTTTCGTTGATTCTTTGGGGTGCGAGTTTGGCTTATAAACCCAGGATAATCGTCAAGGTCAGTCCAATAATTAATTTTTACTCTATAAAGTTCCCATTTTTTCCTTCTAGTGTTATGCTATATGGACCTTACGAGTTAACTCAGTGTCTAAAGTCATGAAAATCGTTTCAAAAACTCATTTAATCGTAAATGTAAATGAATTCATTGCTGATTGGTCAGAGGTTAATTTTTTCCCCCATCATAAATGCATGGTGTAATATCCATCAGTTATAGGCCTCTGTTGTTACCCAAAAAAAAAAGAAAATGGTCATAGACCTCTGTAGGAAAAAAGAAATAAAGGGTCCTACTTTTATTTGGGATTGAAAGGAATAGGATTATTACATTAATTGAGTTGTCTTAAATGGGAAATTTGTGCATTAGAAATGATGGTCTTTTCAAATTTGAATATAATTTCACCCTTTAATGGCTTTCATTTTTTACCTAATCTATTTTCTACTTAGTGCAGTACTTACTTACTTTTGTAAAAGGCAATGTAACAGTTCTATTATCAAGAATATGAGTGAAATAAAATAATACTAGGTAAATTTCTCAAATTGGTACAACATGTTGGCTCTTTTTTTTCATCACGTGATACTGTCAGTTGTTTACCAGCAGAAATAATTAATAGTCATAATTTGATTTCCTTTTGCCAAAACAAATGGAGTAGTACTTCTTGCTATTCATAATTTGGTTAAAGTCTTTTTGCCAAGAAATAATTGAAAGAGATTTAATTTTGGCTTGTTTTGGAATGTGCAATTAATAATGAAAAATAAAGGCACAGAGTGAGGGATAAGATAAACAAAATTCCTTTCGTTATGCCGCTTTCACAATAAATTAGAATTGCAGTGGTCTAGCTTTTCGTCAGTCTGCTGTTTATTTATTGTTTTTAGTACAAAAAAGAAACAAATTCAGAAGATGATGAGTACACTTTGATGTAATGTGTGCACTGCAGAGCATTGTGTTTGAGAATTTCAATGTACAAGCGGGAATGGATTCCACTGGTGTGCCAACGGATATGTTGACATTGAATTCAACGGTTAAGATCTTTTATAGGAATCCAGCTACTTTCTTTGGTGTCCACGTCACTTCCTCTCCTCTTCAGCTTCACTATTTTGACCTCGAAGTTGCTTCTGGTCAAGTAAGTAGTAGTAGTCTTAACTCTTACTAATTATTTTGTTGATTTTCATTTTACATTTGTGGGAAATATATTTGAGACTTTATTTTTTGGTAGTTAGACACTTCTACATGCTAGTGCAATGTTGGCGAAAACATAGGAGTACAAAATGGTAGTAGCTTTTTTGGCACGTGATGTGTTATGATTCAATATTGCAATATATGGGTGGAGTTGATAGAATAATTTATATGTGGCAAAATTAAGTTTGGATTATAAACTTTTCTTGCATCTGAGATTGTAAACTCATTTAGGCATTATTTGTAATGAGATATGTAATATTCATTTTGATTTTCTCTGAATTCCAAATTCATCACATTGTTTGGATCATTTTAATTTTGTATGAATTTCAAATATATAAGTGATTTTTCTGTGTTATTCTTAACCAAATCCAATATTGGACTCATTTTAAAATCCTTTCTTTAAATCATTCTTTGAGGAAGATAGATACAGAAACATATTTTTTCTCCAGTGTAGATTCCCTGTAGAGCTTTGGGAATTTGCAGAGAGGTGGTTATCTTCTTTGGTTAGTGTAATTTGGAAGAATGAAAGACTGGCATTGTCTTGCCTTTGAACATCTAATAAGTTGTTCTTGTCCTCAAAGATTTCTTATTGTGATAAGTGTCAGTTTAATATGTTATGGGTCAGATATATTAGTTTTGTGTTAAGAAGACCCATTTTGTGTCAGATCGATCTCTCTTGTGTCCGTCAATGCATTTTATGCTAGTCGACCCATTCTTTGACAAATGTATCAGATGATATCCATAGTTGACCAGGTCCAAAATGCCCGGATTCGAATTGACCTATTTTTATGTCAGGTCGACCCCGTTCTGTGTCCGATCCTAGATGTGGCAAATGGAGTTAATACAAATAGTCTGGATTACATTGGATCCATGAAGAATGGATATTCTCCGGTCCATGTATGGAGAGTATAATCTGTTAGCACTAAATGTCAGTGTGTAGGAGATTTTTAAGCATAATATAGCTAGAATATTTTGTGAATATATTCTCCGATATTTTTAGTATGATATTATTATTATTCTAATTTTATTCTCCGATACTTTTAGTATGATATTATTATTATTCTAATTCTATATTCTTTAATATGTAGATGAAAAGATTCTACCAATCTCGCAAGAGCCAGAGAATAGTGATGGCAATGATGCAGGGGCACCAAGTGCCCCTTTACGGTGGAATTCCAGTGCTAAATGGTGCTAAAGGAGGTCATATTGAGAGCATGTCCGTGCCACTAAATATGACATTTGTAATAAGATCAAGGGCTTACATTTTGGGGAGGCTGGTCAAACCAAAGTTCTATACAAGAATCTTATGTGAAGTTACTTTGAGAGGTAACCATTTGGGTCAGTCTCTTAATTTAACAAAATCTGAATCTTGTGTTTATCGCTAAGCGCGTTAGCATCGCTCGCATATTTTTAGAGAAAGTTTATTAATGTGGAAGGGTACACTTCAACTATCATCTCATTGCTTTTTGTAATTAGAATTTGCACCAAATTGTACATTTATTATGTAACAATACTCGATTATTTAATTTTGTTATTCGTAACTTTTATAAGATTAAATTAACTGCTTTTGATTTTATGTTGTGTACAGAAATACTTATATAACATAACATATATCTTTGGGAGAAATTGTTATAAATTTTCTTGTACAAGGGTGTTTGGTAAATAAGGTATAGTTGGAAATAATGAACAGGTAGGTTGTAAATGAGGACATACATATATGTAAATTCAGCTTTTTAGTAGTAATCAGTTACATGCCTTAGGGGTGGTTTGTGTAACTTTTCCAATAGGAATGGACCTCGTGGTTATTTGATCATATTCCAAGGATAGTTAGTGTAATTGAAGATTTCATGGATAAAGTTTTCCCATTTAAAGAGTCGATACCAATGCATACAAATTTCAAGACGAAACTGTGGAAACATTGCAATAAAATTTGAAACCACAGGCTAAGATAAGAAGTAAATTAGGAAAAACACTGATGCTAAGACCCAATGTGATAAAGTGCAACAAACATGAAATTACAAAGTGAATCTTATCAGACAATTAATCAATCAGTCTTCCTTCAATTCATTTCCATTGCTTTTATGTTGTCCAGGCAACTTCTCCTTAATCTTGTCTATTATTCCTTTCTTCTCCTTGATATCGTTTTCCGGGGAATGATCACATGCAGGTGGAGCATGTACATCCTCCTCTTCACCCTTCTTGTGCTGGCCTGGTAGTTTCTCTTTGATCTTCTCTATGAAGCCTTTGTTTTCATTTGTCTCAATTTTTTCTTCTTCATTGCATTTCTCCATGGGGACAAAAATGTCTGTTTGCTCAGTTTCTTCTCCCTTCTTCTTCTTCTTCTTTTTCCTTTCTCCTCCCTCTTCTACTTCTTCCTCACTAGACTGAAAACATAAAGCAATGTATTGTTGATACTTTTACACGGTTTGTAGAAAGCACCAAGTAAGTTGTTTCGAACAAGCTAAGTCGTAATTAATAATTAAGTTGTAAAAACTTACGGAACTTGAGTGGCTATGAGTGCGTTGAAGCTGAGTATGTTTCTCCTCTTCTTTGCTCTGATCTTTTGGTGCATTTTGATCTGTCATTACAAGATCCTCTTGAGGTAATTTCTCTTCCTTTTTCCGCATGAAATCAAAACATCCCGGCTCCCTAGTAGTAGATGCAATGGAAGAAGTGTTGTTTGCACTGCCCTGTGGGTATTGCTCTGCCATTTTTAATTGTTTCAAAGCTTGTAATATTTCAAGTTGTGAGTGAGTGAGGTTAAATGGGTGATTGGAGTATCCGTTTATATAGGCAGGCCTAACCAACTACAGAAATCGATGGTAATTTATTGCTGAATGTCCTCCTCCTGCACAAACATCTATTGGTAAGTAATTACTATACTAATTTACTACTCCCTCCGTTTTTTTTTTAATTGTCGCTTTGGCAACTTTTGTTTGTTTACTTTTATTTGTCGCTTTAGGAAATCAATGTAATTTCTTCCAATTTTGCCCTTATTTAGTAAAGGATGAGAGAGAATAATAAATGTTCTAATCATATGGTGAAAAGGGTATTTTTGGATTTTTGCTTTGAAAAGGTGGTTAGTTATTGCATTCATTAATTTGTGTGCACCAACCCAAAGCGACAATTAAAAAAAAACGGAGGGAGTATTTGTTTTGATGGAATTACACAACCTTGGAGATCGGAAAACATAGGACCAATGTTGGCCATTGAACATAGAAAACTATGAAATGTCGGTTTGGACGGCTTAAAGAGTTGAAGTACTACTACTCTTGTGTTTTAATTAGTAATTTGTAGTAGCCACTAGCCATAATGAAATGTGGATAAGATTTTTTATTCAAGTGGTGGAAGCTTTCATTGAACTGGAATCTTTAGACCGACCAAATTTCAGTCAAACCCAAGAAAAGTGTGGTAGTTTTTATTGATAGTTGAAATGGGGTATCCCTTTCCAAGAATTATGTCTGGTTTTCTTTTTCTTAGCTTATTAATGCTTAATTTGTTTTATCTTGCATGTATACTTATACTAGCATAATTTAAAATACAAATTTTATTCCTCTAATTTAATTTATTTTGAGGAAGAAACCCCATAGTCCGTCCGTAAGATCACTCGTCCGATTTTGTGCTAAAGTTATTACTTATAGCAACAACTCAAATTGTTAATCTACACCGTCATCCAAGTGTCATGACAATAAGATGTTTCTCAATGTATATATACTTGAATTTTATTTTAGTACTACACAGAAAATTGTCTACATTAATTTGCAAAATGGTTACATAATCTCATCACTTAGCAGCTTCATAATATCATATTTTGGCTCATTTCTTGCTGACATAAATTGTAAGATGATGATGATGAACATCTACAATTAATCTGCCATGAACATAAGCAAAGCTTTCTCCACATCTTTAGCTGCCTTCTTTTGCATCAAAGAAGTCACATATACCATAAACTCCGAATCACAAAGCAACGGAATAGGTCCATCGTTTGGTAGACCAAACTCTTCTTCAGACATTCTAATTAATTAATAGCTCCCTGAAAATTAAACTATTGAGATAAGCTATATATATAGGGAAGGAGAATCGCCTTTTGTCGGTTGTGTAAACAATGAAATGGCCTTTCTCAGCCAATTCTAATGAATGCTCGTTTTCTTCCTAGAGCTGCCATCCTTTACCATTTTGATGAGTTTCCTTGGACTAATAAACATGTTATGGATGAGAGATATACCGTATAACTTTTTTTTGGGGGGGTATTTTAAGGAAATGATTAATGTTTGTGTTTGTGTTTGTGCTGAGATGATAAAAATATTTGGTATATACTTCATTGCAAGGCCATGGACAATACAATAAATGTAGCTCTTTTGTTGTAGGGGTGGAGGAGTGCAAGCCATGTGAAATTTAGGAAGAGAGGAGGAGGAGGATTTGGAATGAGACTTTAATAGTAGTGTTGGTTTTTTCTCCCTACAATTACATATACATAGCTACTTTGCTATGCAATTTGGATTATTATGCCAATTTCTTGTGTTGAGAGGTTAGATGACATATTGGTCAAGCTGCTTAAATAAAAGGATCAAACTACTATTTAGTCCCTGAGTGAGAGCCACAAAAACTAAAATGCTAGCTAGCTGGATAATGTCCTAATTGATTAATCCAATATGTTGAGCTTAAAAGATAAACAGAGTAAATCTAGAAAAATAAATAGGACCAAATGCATGCATGCATGCGTTGAGCTCAAAAGATAAAAGGGCTATCTTGTCGCAGCTTGATAGTTTAATTTTACCCTTTAGCTAATAAATATTATATCCATATGATGATTTAATGTTGGTTTTTGGATTGAATGAATATCAGGTAGAGGAGCTACCAAACAAGGCAGGATTTGTGGCTTACAGAAGCAATGTTTAATAGAGCAGCAAAATAAAAGACAGGAACTATTGTAACCACATAGTACATGTGCAGAGAGGATTAAGTACATTTGAAAATCATCTTCAACTATTTCATTAGTTGTAATTAGTTACAAGGGTATTATCAATCAAACCTTGAATAAAAAAAAGTGAACCAGATAAGGATGTATCATTTCAGTAATGCTATTTTGTATATGACATAAGGGGACCTATCCTATCCTATCCTATTAGGTTGGTTGTTGGCATTAAGGACAAATCTAAAGCTCCTGGCTTGATTATTCAAGTTCAATGCTGTACAAAAAAATATGTTTGTCCTGTTTTTGTCTTCAAAGAAATTCAAGATTAATTTATTTTTTATTTTTTATTTAAATGGTTACTCTTTCACATAAATTATCCCTCTGAATTACCAACAACCAATAAATTTATTGATGAGGGTGAAACGATTTCTACTCATTTATATGTGTTAACGGTTATGATTTGATATCAACACATTCTAAAGCGAAATAGGCCAATGATCAAAATCCTTGGCTATGAACAATGATGAATTTCGACAATTTGACACAATTTAAACTCTCAGGAGAGTGTTTTTGTCAATTTTCGTAACTATTAAAACATCAATAATACTTAGTTGCGTAATTCAATTTATATTTTCTAAACTGCGGATTGTTTAGGTTTGTGAATATACACTACTATAATTTGATTTTCAGGTGATTACTATTTTTGATAAATTTTAATATTATAAGGTTTGGAGCTAGGTAGATTGTGTAAGCCTAAGCGCGAACACATATCTTTCCTTCTAATTTTCAAGATAACTTTGACCTTTGTATTGTTCTTTAATTTCTGGCTAAACAATGCATCTTTGCTACATATCAATCAATATACAAGAAAATGATGTTTCATTTGCCCTTCACATGTATAACATGATGAATAACGGGTAGCAACTGATTCAATCAAAGCTTTGTGCAAATCTGAAGTTCTACCTTGACTGATCAAACAAATGACATAGTCCATGAAGATTGAATCACATGGTAATACGATAGGCCCATCACTAGGCAATCCGTACTCTTCTTCAGACATCCTCAAAAGCTCCCTCATCACCGGATCGTTAAGGTAAGCTAATGGTACGATGAATCGCCTGTGATCAGCAGTGTAGATTACAAAATGCCCTTTCTCAAATTCTCTTGGAGACGAAAGGATTGAATCGAACTTTTGCCATTTTTTGGCCATTTTGATGAGTTTCTTTGCACCGATCATTCTGGCTAAAGTAAAGGTTCTTGGAGAAATTTTTGTTACTTATTTGTGAGATGGATACCAAAATTCGATGTGGGATTTTATAAGAATGAAGATGGAGACATAATTTCCTTTGTACTTGAAGTTTGCTTCAAATTAAGGGATGCAAAACCATGTGAAAGTTTGTTGCAATGGGACCTTTGTATGACAAATATGGCTAATGAACATTGTATTTAGGTAATTTATATGGAATCATACCTTCCACTATGTTATTTGGTACGAAAATATGTTGGTCCTATTGCTTTAGTTCTGTACTCATCATGTAACCACACAATTATAAAGTCGAACTAAGTGGACTAATAAATTGGGATTAGGAGAGAAAAGAGGAGCTATTTCTTGTCGGATTTGGGTTCTCTCCTTCTGACAAGTGTTGTTTGCATCGTGTATCTTCATCACTGTGTAGTTCGTTCTTTTTATTTTCCTATATAATGATAATTATACCAAATTAATTAAAGAACCAAAATTGTGATTTTAGATGCTTTGCTTACAATTATATATCGGCAAACCTGCTTATGCACCCACAATTTTCACATAAGTGCGATCGAATGCAACCAAATCATTGAATAGCGGTCTAGTGACAAATCATATATATATATATGAACTTATTGTGTGCAACGACTACACACAACGTGTATTCTATACATTAAACTCATGTTTATCTCGCGTTCTTTGGGCATTACATTATTTTAATTTCATCAATTCTTAAATTATATGGGAACTTTACACCATCAGTCAATGATATATATATATATATGTATATTATATTTACCAAATTAGAAACATTATCTGGGTCTTCGAGTCATTATCAAGCTTTAGGTAACTCAATCACACTGCAATAAGGATTATCCTTGTTTAGTTTTATTCCTCATAATTTTCAAGAATTAATAATCCATAGTTACATTGCATTTGTTAAAATTCTCACCATGACAGTGGCAAATTGTGTTAAATTAGAAAAACCAATAATAAAAATCATACTATAAAGTTATAAATCTTTTGAGGTTCTCTATGTTCTGGTTAACGAGTTGTTTTTATTTGCAGCATAAACACCTTAAGAATTGGGTGATGAATCTGTTCCCAAATTTTGATCATGCTGAATTCTGTACCATCCCTAGCCTCCTTAATTCTAATGCTTTACTACTGTAAATGGTGCAGCAAGAAGGCCAAACAAATTAGATTCCTATTTGCAGGAAAAGCTTGAAGTAAAACTCCCACATCGGTAGAACATGGGAAAATACAACAGTTAATAAGATGTAGGTAGTTCAGTATGTTCGCCGAGCTCAGTAGCGTGGGCTTGTAACTCAAGTGAGGGCATTAAGGTGATTGGACGTTGGGCTTGTCTCATCAACTGGGCCTCTGGTTGCTAATTACTGGCCTGCCCATTCCAAGCTGGGAGTTGGACCATGTGTTCCAGGCTAAAGCATGGGATTTGTGGTCCTTAGAGTGGCGGGCATTGCGCAAGGCTGGTTTCACAGAGCAGCGAAAACCGCCCGCTCTTTGCAGTGGAAGGATAACGGGCCGGCAGCTTCCTTGGTCCATCAAAGTTAGATGGGCTAGTCCTAATTGAACAATCACCTTTTTTCATTTTTTTTATTTTCCTTCTGGGCTTTTACCACAAGATGCCAAACAGACCCTTAAACCTGTTTGTTAAAATCATGCGGATATCCGTGAAACCTTATCCCCTCTCTCTCTCTGTCTTGGTTTCCAACTTACATAACGGTCAATTGAAACATCCTACGAGAACATGTACTCGAACACAGTCAGAGAGTGAGCGAGGGAGAGATGGGAAGTTTGAAGGCGCCCTTCTCACTGCAAAGCAGACTACATGCCGCCAAATTCTTTCTCCCTTTACCAACTTCAATATCAATATTCACCTTAGGTATTTAAAATCTCTCTTCTTTCTGTTTATTCATTTCTAGTTTTTTATTTTACCCGTCTACTTGCTTTAATTTTAATTTTCTTCATAAGGCTCGATGGAAAGATTTATTTCCTAACTGCTTTAGCATTTACTTAATTGGTTAGTTTTCCTCTTCTCGTTTTAAGTTTTGAGTAATTAGATTTGTATCTGCCTTTATTTATTAAATTTCAATAGGATTTCAATTCTGCAATGAAAATTTTCTGCAACCTTATCAGCTCTAGACCTTATATTATTTGATTAACTACCTTTTGTTCTACTTGTTCCATCAAGAATTAAAGTTTTGAACTTTTGGGTTTTTGGAAAAAGTTGATCACTAGTCAATAATTTGAGAATCATGTTGCATTGCATCTAGTTATAGTGGTACCCAATGTACCAGTTGTGATCGTTTGACGATACAAAATAAATACAGGTTGTAGAGACGATAGAGGCTTCATTATACAAACTCTACCTTTAGTGGATCCTTGCAGCTTGAGCTATAGGAATTCTCATGTCAAAGGATCTTTTTTCACTACAAGAGGTAAAAAAGATAAAAACATCTCTATATATATGATGAAGACTGGTGAATGTGATTATAATTTTTCGTTTCAGCTTCAGCACAACCCTTGACCGAGGAGCTTGTGGAAGATAAAAGCTCGAATCTTTCTACAAGTGGTGACTCTATACGTAAAAGATTCCTCGACTTTTATGCTGCAAGAGGTCACAAAGTACTTCCAAGCTCTTCTCTCGTACCCGAGGATCCAACGGTTCTGTTAACAATAGCTGGAATGCTTCAGTTCAAGCCTATATTTCTAGGAAAGGTTACATACATATTAAATATTCACGCAAATAACTTAGTAGTTGTATATGAAGGGTAAAAGATTCCTTTTATGCATCTCTTCCGCGTCTAAATATATGTTCATTCCTTATCGTTACCTGACATTTGATAATGAATTTGTTTTATTTCTTTGCTCAAATTTTTTCGAATGCTACTCAAACGCTATTATGAAATCATTTCAACAGGTTCCTAGAAATCGAATTCCTCAGAATCATATTCCATTTATGTTAAACAAATGGGGCCTTAATGTCTTTGTGGTTCACTTTCGTCAGGTGCCAAGAGAAGTGCCTCGTGCTGCAACATCTCAGAAATGTATACGCACTAATGATATCGAGAATGTAGGTCGAACATCTAGACATCAGACGTTTTTCGAGATGCTTGGAAATTTTAGTTTTGGAGATTACTTCAAACAAGATGCTATTAAATGGGCCTGGGAGCTCGCCACTATAGAGTAAGTCTGATTGAGATTGAGACTCTCTTTTTTTTTTTTTTCTTATATCCTAGGATTTACTTTTCTTGGACTTTCCAAATATTCGTGTAATATCTTGCTTTCATCATTGTGATTGCATATAGGTTTGGATTGCCAGCTGAGAGACTATGGATTAGTGTATATGAAGATGATGATGAAACTTTTGCAATATGGCATGATCAGGTAATAAAAATTTACATCTCATGACTATTGATTTAAATTTTAACCTATTAAAAATATGAGATGTAATTAGTCAAGAATATCTTACCTCAGTTAGGTGTTCCTGCAAACCGTATAAAGAGACTAGGCGAAGAGGACAACTTCTGGACCAGTGGAGTTACCGGTCCCTGTGGCCCTTGCTCCGAAATTTATTACGATTTTCATCCTGAAAGGGGTCACTCAGATGTTGTAAGCATTTGGCTAAGTAGGAGAATTGTAATTTCGTGTTTTTTTCCAAATACACACACAAACACTCAGAAACATTTACTTCTTTATATTTGATGGGATAACAGGATCTTGGAGATGATGCTAGGTTTATAGAGTTCTACAATCTCGTATTTATGCAATACAATAAAAAAGATGATGGTTCTCTTGAGCCCTTAAAACAAAAGAACATAGATACTGGTCTAGGCTTAGAGCGTATGGCTCGGATTCTTCAAGAGGTAATTCATATCATTTAAGGATCATAACTTTTTTTATTTATAATAAAGTTTTTTTTTGGTCTAAATACCATTTATTTGCAGGTTCCGAACAATTACGAAACTGATTTAATATTTCCGATAATTGAGAAGGCCTCAAATCTGGCAAACGTATCGTATACACTTGCAGATGAGTCTACCAAAACAAACCTCAAAGTATGTTATAGTTGGAGTTGTAATATATTTTGTCTTTCATTTTTGAATAGTTTTTTATCCACATTAATTTTTATTTTAGATAATTGGAGACCACATGCGCGCAATAGTTTATCTTATATCAGACGGAGTTTTCCCATCAAATATTGGAAGAGGCTACGTTGTTCGACGTCTCATAAGAAGGGCCGTTAGAATCGGAAGGCTACTCGGTATAAAGGGAGATAACTTTGAAGGGACATTTTTGCCGATACTTGCAGAAGAAGTTATCAAACTAAGCACCAATATAGATCCAGAAGTAAAAACAAGAACTTCACGCATCATAGACGAGTTAAAAAGCGAGGAGCTTCGTTTTGTTTCAACACTCGAAAGAGGAGAAAAACTCTTAGAACAAATGTTAACTGATTCACTGAATAAAAAATTACCGTATTTATCTGGAAAAGATGCGTTTCTTCTATACGATACTTACGGATATCCAGTTGAGATTACAAAGGAAGTTGCGGAAGAACATGGTGTAAGTATAGATATGGATGGCTTTGATATAGAAATGGAGAATCAAAGACGACAATCTCAAGCTGCACATACTACGGTCAAACTTTCGGTTGAAAATGGAGCAGAGATAACCGAGAATATTCGAGATACTGAGTTTCTTGGTTATAGTACCCTTTCGAGCAAAGCAGTGGTTGAGGGTATATTAGTAAATGGTAAGCCTGTAGGGCAAGTGTCAGAAGGAAATGAAATTGAAGTTTTACTCAACAGGACCCCGTTTTATGCTGAATCCGGAGGGCAAATTGGGGACAATGGCTTTTTGTATGTTAATGGACAACATAAGAAAGGTGTTGTAATGATAAAAGATGTCCAAAAATCCTTAGGTAACATATTTGTTCACAAAGGGATTGTTACTGAAGGTGTTTTAGATGTGGGACGAGAAGTTGAAGCTGCAGTAGATGTGAAACTGAGGCAACGAGCTAAGGTGAGATGATGTTCATGACTTAGTTATTCACGTATTTACGTAATACTAAAGAATTTTGTTTGTTATGTTTCTTTTTGTAAGGTCCATCATACTGCCACACATTTACTCCAAGCAGCACTTAAGAAAGTAATAGGTCAAGAAACATCTCAAGCTGGTTCTTTAGTGGCTTTTGATCGCCTCAGGTTCGACTTCAATTTCAATAGATCTCTTAGTGAGAATGAGCTCATAGAAATTGAACAACTGGTTAATCATTGGGTTGGAAATGGAACACTTCTTGAAACGAGAGTTATGCCGTTGACTGACGCAAAAAAAGCTGGAGCCATTGCAATGTTTGGCGAGAAATATGGAGAGCAGGTAATTTTTTTCCTTCAAGTATCTACTTATTCATGTCTATCAGAGTCCTACTCTTTTGAGGGGCCTTACACAAAATTTAAAACCGAACTTTTATGTCATAAAAAAAAATTGTATATAACATAACCCCCCCCCCCCCCTCTCTCCTTGTGCTTTACCTAATTTGCATAAAAAAGAAAGAAAAAAACCCCTGTTTTCTTATTTTATTAGCAAACAAATCCTATTTGAAATTTCTTCGTAAATCAGTAGGGATGTTACTGCCAATTTTTAAAGTTAGTTGGGGGGGGGGGGGGGGGGGGGGGTTATTGTCAATTTTTAGGTGAATAGGGGTGTTTTTGCATTTTTTTTAGTGGGGGTATAACTGTCATGATCCCTGCAAAATATGCACTCCGACTTGGGAGGGGGTTTTTAGCTAATAAAAAATAGCACACGGGGGTTTTTGGTAATAAATAACATGCATTTTTTTTTGCTAATTAGAGCATAGGTGGGTGGTTTTGCATTTCACTCTATAAGATTTACCCAAAAATAAGGCATACTCGGATTGTAACTTTTGGCGGATAAATGAATAGGTTGCTTAAAACTTATAGTACTCTTACCAAAAGATACTACAAAATTGTCATAACTGAAAAACGACTAAGCTATGTATCATTATGCCATTTAGTAAGAGAGAAATAATAAAATAACCTCACGTATATTTTTCTACTTCTCGACCCCAAAGGTACGTGTTGTCGAGGTTCCAGGTGTATCCATGGAACTGTGTGGTGGCACACATGTGAGCAATACTTCGGAGATACGTGGATTTAAAATAATATCTGAACAAGGAGTTGCATCTGGGATCAGACGAATTGAAGCAGTTGCTGGAGATGCTTTTATAGAGTATGTTAGCACCAGAGATAACTACATGAAGCAGCTATGCTCCACACTCAAAGTATTTGATTTGTAATTATCATTTGATTACGGTTCCATTTGTTTTGAAGTAGTATAGTAATGGTGATTATTTATTTGTGAAGGTGAATGCTGAAGATGTTACAGGTAGAGTGAACAATCTTTTGAAAGATTTAAGAGAGGCGAGGAATGAAGTTACAGCCGCACGTGCAAAAGCAGCGATTTATAAAGCATCAACTGTAGTTAGTAAGGCGTTTACTGTTGGATCTTCATCGAATATCAGGTAAATGTGTCTATTTTCTACTTGAGATTTTCCAGTTATAAGTGCGAAATTCTATTTAAAATCATAATCCGTAATGGCATAGCAAGATGAGTTATCCATGAATTCGATTCGATCAGGGTGCTTGTAGAGAACATGGATGATATAGACGCAGATGCACTAAAAAGTGCTGCTGAGTATTTAGTAGATACTTTACAAGATCCAGCAGCTGTGGTTTTGGGGTCATGCCCTGATGGAAAAAGAGTAAGTTTAATTGCTGCATTTACTCCAGGAGTAGTTGGTCTTGGACTTCAGGCAGGAAAGTTTATTGGGCCTATAGCCCAATTCTGTGGAGGAAGAGGTGGGGGCCGGCCCAATTTCGCACAGGCAGGTGGAAGTCAACCTGAAAATTTGTTGGCTGCACTTGAAAAGGCCCAAAATGAACTAGTCTCAATTATTTCTGATAAAACAGGATGATTGCGCAATTTGATTGTTGATATAAGTTGTAGATAATGGAATTTGCATGATGATTTATTAATGAATGATGTCCTACGAAAATGAAATATTTAATTATTTTCTTTGATTCGACATGGTAGGAGAAGATATCTTCGTATATAATGAAAAAATATGTAATGGTTGAGGTGGTTCAGTGTAAAATAATGGCTACTGATTAATGGTGGATCCTTAAAATCAGGTGTATAATTAATAAATAATAAGCATTATATTTAGTTGCAGAAATTGTCCAAAACAAGATGGGCCAAGTGTTAATAAAAGATTCTCGACTTAGCCTAATATGGGATCTTCATTGAATTTTGAGAGAGATTGTTTGTAATTATATTGACACTTAATTTTCTTCTATACTAATAAATATATTTGATTCTGGTGGCTGAAATTGTTAGGTGGAATAAGAGCATCTTCTCCCAGTTCATCGCCTGTTTTTCCCAATCAAATGATGGGTTTTAATCAAATGATGGGTTTTGTTTTGTAATATTTTATTTAACTAAAGTTAAAATTTAAGTATTTAACTACCCTACCATAATAATTTTCTAAAGAAAACCTAAGCTCATAGGCACTCAAGGTGTCAGACAAATGGAATACTTTTAAGTTTTAAGTGTACCAATTAAGATGTTAAGAATCATCGTGAAACCATGGTCCCAATTGAGGGATAATAATGAATGGTGTTGACAACAAATATATATGGACATAAAAAATTAGAGTGATAAAAACTTAACCAAATGTTATTTTTTTACATACTCATTAATGAAGTACTCGACACCAATAAACTTGAAAAAAAATGTTGAGACAACTTATTTAATTTGAACTTGAGTTTATATACCTAATTCGGGCTTGTAGACATACTATATGATTAGCAACAATGAATGTTAAGCAAATTATTTTGATTTATTCTACATTGACTTATTCAACTCGGTCGAATTTCCTTAATCAATAACTATTGACCCTTTTTTTTTTCCTCAAAGATTTAATCATTTTTAAGACGAGTTAAACACATTAAATGAAAATATATCCCCAACAGAGATTCGAACATGAATCCTTATTTACATCATCAGTATAGTCGGAATATTAGCAACTTGAGTCCTTACTCTGTAGTAGTAATACGAATTACTAATTTTCTAAATTCTAGCTAGGTGGTCTAATCTAAATAAATGCAGAGACAGCAAAAGTCTGATGTAACTTCCCACACACACAGATATTGAGGAAGGTCGGTGTGTCCACTCCAGGCGCACACACAAACACAACTTGAGTTGAGTTGAGTCTGTGTGTGTGTGTGCGTTCATATACATTTTTGCAATGCCGCGTTGTTTTTATACGCAATTGCCTGTCTCTTTCCCTTTATGAGCTCACAACATTTAACAGACGAGTATCCCCTGTTTTAAAATTTCACAGCTGTACTTATCCTTTTCTCCACTCATGACTCATCACACACTCTCTCTCTCTCTATATATAGAAGTATATTACAATTTACAAGTACTCGATCGTATAACATATATATACATTATATATAATCACGTACACAAATTAATTAACCAAATGACAACAAATAATAGGAGTATTGTTTTTCTTTCCTTACTAGCAGCAGCAGCAACAACTCTTCTTTTTGCCTCCTCAGCAACTGCTTGTGATCGTTGCGTGCACAAATCTAAAGCCGCATTTTTCTCCAATGCTCAAGCCCTTCAATGTGAGAATGATTCTCAATCAAGATAAAATTATTTTGAATTTTCCTTGGTTTAATTAATTAAATAAAAATATTAGTAAATTAATTTGAGAAATGATCTAATACAGCGGGAGCATGTGGGTATGGTACACTGGCCACCGGATTCAATAACGGTCGTCTTGCTGGTGCAGCCCCATCCATTTACAAAGATGGAGCTGGATGTGGTGCTTGTTTTCAGGTAAACTATATATATATATATATATATATATATATATATATATATATATATATATATATATTCATTTTACATTATTTTATATTAATTAATTATATGGGTAATTAATATTATAATAATCCTTAATTGTATATATATAATTTAATAATTGCAGATAAGATGTAAGAATGAAGGGATTTGTAGTAAAGAAGGGAGTGTTGTATTGGTGAGTGATTTGAATGGTCATGCCAATGGGACTGATTTTGTGTTGAGCAGCAGAGCTTTCATGGCCATGGCTAAAAAAGGCATGGCTCAGGACCTTTTGAAACTTGGCATTGCAGATGTTGAATACAAAAGGTAATTACTTAGTTTAGTACATTATCAATAACTTAATTATTACTATGATAGATATACTATAATCTCATGAATTTATTTTAATAAATTATATATTAATTTTCATAATATTTAGTTTTTTTTTTTTGGGAAAGCATGCAAGTATAGTATAGTGGATTTGTTACACCCAGCAAAGCAAATGAAAGAAAACGACTAATATTTGCCTATTACTAATAAATAATATGGCCCATCCCACGTCCACTTGACAGTGATGCAACTTAGCCACTAGACACTAGAGGGTCCCAATGTATGATTACTTTACTTACTTGCAAACCCAAGATATAGGGCATGTTTGTCTCGACTTTCGGAGAGTGGTTTGGGAAAGTGGTAGAGGTTTAAGAAATAATCTCGATTTGCGTAATGTTGTTTGTTTGGGTTTTGGGAGAGTTGTTTGGGAAAGTAGCCGCAATTTTTGACTTTTCTAATATAGAGAGAAATAGAAATAGAGTAGAAAAGTGGTCTGTTTGTTTGGCCTTTCGGAGAGTGGTTTGAGAAAAAAATTACTGTAGCTAATTAATTGGGAAAGTGGTTGGATTGTTTGTTCAGCCTTTCCGAAAACCGAATTTTTTTTCGGAAAAGCGAGACAAACAGGCTCATAATGATCCTTTCCTTAAAAATATTATATGGTCATATATTAAATTATTTATTGAGATAATGAAGCAATGATGCAAAGAATTTATTTTATTTTATTTTTAATAAAGAATCTTTCATCATAAAACTAAAATACAAAAGAGTTCACGATCCTGATCACTAAACACACCCAAAGTGGAGGGAGTCACAAGTAAATTTGTTCCTTCCATTTATACAAAAAAGGCGAAATTAACTTAGATACACGTACAATTTGAGATACAAAAACAACTCAGAGAAAGAATAATAAAATTCTGAATGGACAGGGTACCATGTGAATATAAGAGCAAGAATTTGGGTATTCGAGTGGAAGAATCGAGCCAGAAGCCCAATTACTTGGCCATTAAGATCTTGTATCAAGGAGGCCAAACTGAAATCGTTGCAGTAGATGTGGCCCAGGTAAATTAAATGTCCCAATTTTAATAATTAATTTAATTTGGAAAAAGAAAAAGAAAATTAGTATGATTTTTTCTTTCTTTGTTTTTGTGATTTTGGCAGGTTGGATCATCAAATTGGAACTTTATGAGTAGGAATTATGGGGCTGTTTGGGATACGAGTAGGGTTCCAAATGGGCCATTGCAGTTCAGATTTGTGGTGACTTCTGGGTTTGATGGGAAATGGTATTGGGCCAAGAGTGTAATGCCCGCTGATTGGAAACAAAGTGTAATTTATGATTCGGGTCTACAAATTACTGATATTGCACAAGAGGGTTGTTCTCAATGTGATGATGGGAGCTGGAAACACTAAAAGTTGATTTACTTTTCTTTTAATGGAGAAATTAGTCATAGGATATATGTAACTTATATGGTTAAATAAAATCTATCTAAATACTTTTTTCACAATAGTTAGTATATATATATATCTACATGAAATTTTAATAATTCGTAATTATGATTTTGTTGGACTTGATTTTAATACGCCCATATAATCTGAGAAGACTTACATAGATGGTATAAAATAAAATTATAATGTGTAAATGTTGCATCTTTCAATATATTAAACTCATATTTGAAGACCTGAATATATTCTTTAAAAACCAAACAAATAAAATTGATGAAATATTGAATTAACTAAAACGGTGGATAATTTATCATATATCAAACCTTATTTATGTAATCCCATTGGTTCATCCGTTTAAGCATTAAACTATATATATGAATTTATGGAGCTTGCAGGAGAGATGCATCATGACCTAAGATTGGACCGATTCTTTCTAGGTAAGGGTACCTGGATCGAAATCAAAATCCATCAGGATGTTGTATTCAAGTTCAAGAGGGTCAAGATTCTTCGCTAAAATTGGACTCTCCAGAACTTTTTTATTTAAATATTTATCGGCATAGTTTTTATCATCACTCTCAAATGAATTTATGTACCCATCCAATTAAGAAATGTATATATATGAACCTGCAAATCAATTGTCCTCCTTTAATGATTCAAAATTTTATTACAAATGCCAAGGCAAAATAATGGATTTTTATTAATACAAGAACGTGTGTTATGTGATACATTTTCAATTAACACCTCACAGAACATTTTAACTTCTTATGAACCCCTTCCATTTTTGTGCCTCTTTTCTAGGCCAGAAGCCTCTTTCAACATATCAGCAGCATCTTGGTGCATGTCCAGTTTAGCTAGAGCAACCGACTGCATGTAGAAAGCCGTAGGCCAATCGGGATGCACAATTTGTGCTTGCATTGCATCTCTAAGTGCAACATCAGGTTGGTCACACATTAAATAACATAAGCTTCTTCGCGCATAAACAGTTGGAGATACCATAGTTCCCACATCAATAAACTGCATTGCATACACAAATGAAATATCACATTTTTCATATTTTTTTATGCATTTCTTTAGATAATTTGGTGAAATTTATTATTCCTTTTGAATCCCACCTGAGAATAAGATTCTATGGCAGCTTTGAAATTTTTGTCGCGGAAGGCATAATCTCCGTGTTTCCTAGCATCCAACATATCTCTCATTTGTTGTGTCCATTCTTGAAATGATAACTAGAGGCGCAGAAGAAGAATAGGGATTTAAAGATTAGAACATTATATGGGCCCTAGGCAGTTACACATTTGCACTTTTGGTCCCAATTTTTTAATTTGATCTCGGCGTGCACCGCTCCGTCCAATTTGGAACCAAAAGTGTCAAACATAGAACATTATGTGGGCCCAGAAGTGCAATTTCATGAAGTACAAGACCAAAAGTGTTGATGGTCAAGTCCTATGGAACTAAAAGTTCAGTTTTGCAGTCAAAATTACCTCATTGGTTCCTTCATCATCTCTGTAGTGTGTGGTGACTAGAATTTGGTGTATTGCCGTAAGGTCCATTCGGGAACAAGCCTCGCCCATTGGTGAGAGTGGACGCTGTGGTGTTGGGGGAGCTTCTTCGTGCTTAGAAATTCCAAGCATTACGTAAGAGGGCACCTGAATTCAAGAATCATGATAATTACTTGGATTCATTTTGTTGAAATTTGTGTGTTTTGACTAATTTAGAAGCATCTGACTTAGATTTGGTAGTTTAAAATCGATTTCTGGGTATCAACTTACGAAAAGAAGTGCTTATGTCAAAATCAAATATAGACAGAAGTAGTAACTTCTGATTTTGCATAAGCTATTGCAAACACCACCTTATATATAACATCTATTAGAAAACGAATGTTTTTGCGTAGTAAATGGAAGTATAGTTTGAGATACTTACATCTGATTTTGGCTGGAATGGAGAAAGAGTAGAGATAAGATCCTTTACATTAGGCCTCTCCCTAGGTTCATATTGCAAACATTGAGAGGCAAGGCCAACAACTACAGTTGCTTCTTCTGTAGAGAATTTTCCCTCTAAATGTGAATCCATTAGAAGAATTATGTTCTTACCTCGTATCATATCAAGGGCCTGCACATAAGCAATTTTTTTTTTATTTCTTAAAGAAAAAGAATAAGAAAATACAGATTTTCGATGAATCTAGCAAATATCCAGCACATATAAAAAATAAAAATAAATAAAGTACAAATAACTCACATGACTTGGAGGGATGTGCTTTCCACTTAGCAGATCCAAGAGGACAGTGCCGAAGCTGTATATGACACTCTCGGAGGTTACCCTTCCTACAATATGCATATCACAGAAAAAAATGCGGAATTATTTTGACATTCATCATAAATGACTAACTATTTTAATAACAATCTCATATTTCACAAATCAGACTATATGCTCCGCAACAATGATATGCTAAAACAAAGTATTTCCTTAAATACATGAGAAACAAAAATGTTAATGTAACTTAGATCACCATTTTTTAAATATTCAGGGGGAGTGTAGGCAAGATTTGTGCTATAACTTTTCCCATCCCGACTATTTTTCACCAAGCCGAAACACGAAAGCCGAGGATCACCATCCTGATAAGAAATATAAAAACGAAGAAAAGACAAATTAAGCTTGATCATTTATGGAAAAACATTTTGCCTTTGTGTTAAACTGACTATAATCCAAAAACCAAACATATATAGCCTTAAAGAGAAACAGATTCACAACATTACCTCATCGAAAAGAACTCTGTAAGCATTGAGGTCGTGATACAAGGGATGGCCTTCACTACTACAATAATCTAAGGCTTCGGCTATATAAAGTGCGACTCTCAACCGCATTGCCCATTCAATTGTCTGACTTTCCCCTATCAAATTAAATAGCTTATATCAATAAATATGTATCAAGATTAACAACTAAGATTACATTCTTCAAACTTCACTACTAGTTTTCCAATCCCAAAAAGTTACATTCAAAGACAACCACATTCAATTCTCAAATCCGCAAAGTGTTCGACTCAACTCAAGTTAATCCAACGTCAAGAACAATACTATATTAAATAATAGTAATAGTTAGGAAAAAGCAATACATACAATGAAATAAATGTTTAGCAAGAGTATCATTTGGCATGTATTCTGCAACCAATAATCTCTCATCACCATCACAGCAATATCCTATTAAATTTGCAAGCTTTCCATGCCTCAATTTCCCTACTCCCCAAGCTTCCTCCTGAAATTTTCAACAATAAATAAATACCACATAAATGAAGATAAAACAAAAACAAAAACAAAAACATCCCAGTATTATAAAATACCGCAAACTGTTTCGGGTCGGGCCAAGCTAACTTGGGAAACTTCTTGACCGCGATTAAACGGCGATTTTGAAGGCGTCCTTTGTAAACAATATTAGGGGCTCTTTCACCACTTTCTGAGACTATAAAATCTGGACTGAAGTTATTTGTAGCAGCTTTGAGGTCTGAAAAGGAAAACTCAGAAAAAGATGGAACCCCAACCCCCCCGGCGGCGGCTGCGGGGGGTGCAGACGTCGGCGGCCCACTTGAAAGTGGAGCGGGTTTTCGGGTTTGGGCCTTCTTCTCTTCTGGGTGAGTTTCGATTGGTGGAAATTTTGATACACAGCAGCCCATAGCTCTGTGTTTAGTTTCTCTTCTCTGTTTCTTTCTTTGTTATCAAGATTCAATCTTTGTATTATAACATGCACAAGGTTGTAAGAGAGAATGGTTTAAGGATTCTCAATGATGTAATTTAGTGATAAAATTGGGAAAATGAAAAAGGGAATCTTGAATTGTTTTTGTTATTATTATGAAGCTCTTATCGCAATCGGAGACGTGGCAAGTGGAAAGATGTTAAAGAAGAAAACTTGAGAATACTTTTGCATGCTGTGTTTTGTGCTACTTCGGACCAATTTCTAATTATTTTGACTTCTAAATTGGGTTATTACACGCAGGATATAGTTTATTTACATGTTCTACACCAGAAAGAAAAGTCAAGTGAAAATCTATTTGGAAGAAGACTTTTTAGGACTTGAAATTGGAAGATAATATGTAGAAGTTTATCTTAATTAGCTAGAGTTTAATAGTTTGTTATGTTGTAAACTCTAAGTGTTTATCTTATATCTTTGATAGATAGTTTCAAACTCTTAGTTCTTTATCTTTTTTGTAATCTGCCTATAAATACAAGGCATGTAGGCATGTAAGTTAAAATAATACACAACATTTTTTCTATTCTCTTTGTGCTCTCTACCATTTTACATGGTATCAGTTGAATAATATTTGAGTCACAAATTTTTTTCTTTGCTGGTCTTCTCCATGTCATCATCTCCACAACAAACAATTCCTCTAAAACCAGATTCTTATGCCATTCATCACTCAGATAGCCCTTCTACCATTCTTGTTACACCTTTGTTATCAGGAGACAATTATGGACGACGGAGTCGTGCGATAACAATGACACTTCGTGCAAAGAACAAACTTGGTTTTGTTGATGGGTCACTCTCAGTTCCAGAAGAGGAAGATGATATCCCCAACTTGCAACGATGTAATGATTAGTTGCTAGTTGGATTCTCAACTCAGTTTCACCTGAGATTCATCCCAGTATTCTGTATGTTGAAACTACAACACAGAGCTGGATAGATCTTAAGGATCGATTCTCCAATGCTCCGAAAATCTATCAACTCAAACAGTCAATTTCTGCCCTTAAGCAAGATGGTATGTCTGTTTCATTGTATTTCACTCAACTCAAATCTCTATGGGACGAACTCAGTTCCATGATTTCGGTTACTCCATGCATACGTGGTAATGCTAAAAGCATCATTGATAAGCAAAATCAAGATCGTGCAATGGAATTTCTCCAAGGACTCTATGATCGTTTTTCCGTAATGCGTAGTCAAATTCTCTTGATGGATCCGTTTCCTTCAATTCAACGTATCTACGTCAAGAAGAAAAACAACAAGAGATTAACATTGGAATCGGTCCTTCTGTTGATTCAGCAGCACTTCAGGCATATAAACCACTGTCTCGATCATCGGGAAAACGCCAACGTCCTTTATGTGAACATTGTAACAAGCACGGTCACACTCTTACTACATGCTACCATATTCATGGCTTTCCAGATAAACAGGTGAAGAAATCAGGGCCACCATCATGCACTTCCTCTACTTTTGCAAGCCAATTGACATCTGAACAATACAACAAGCTTCTTACACTTCTAGCAAAAGAAGAATCTTGTGGATCCTCAGCCCATGTGGCAGGTAATGCTCTCACTTGTCTATCACCTTGTAATTGGATAATCGATTCAGGTGCTTTTAATCATATATGCACATCTCTTTCATTTTTTTCTTCATATTCTATTGTTAATAAATACATATCTGTTCAATTACCCGATGGTTCTCAAGCGTCTGTGACACACATAGGCACTGTTCAATTTTCATCATCACTCAATCTCACGAATGTTTCACATTTACATATATGTTCAATTACCCGATGCCCAATGGTTCTCAAGCGTCTGTGACACATATAGACACTGTTCAATGTTCATCATCACTCACTCTCACAAATGTTTTTCACATTCCATCATTTAAATTTAATTTATTATCCATATCACAATTAATAAAGTCAACAAATTGTGATGTAATTATTAATACCTACCGTCTTATTTTTTGTGATGCGACGAGGACAGAGTGTAGAATACTAATGCTGTTATTATTTTGATTATAATAATGGGAGTTGATTGGAGGCATATATTCGAAAGAAATGGCTTTTTTTAATCACTTTTCTAGCACTAATAATTATGATGCTTCGTCGCAAAGTCACTGCTCACAGCAACCCAAAAATTTGAAAGACTATAAATTAACATTCTATTCAAGATTTTTTGTGAATTTTTAACCCTATATTTGTTTTAATTGACAAACACACCCCTATATTTATTTTTATTGGCAAGTATTCACAAAAAATATAGCAATTCCGAACAATACATGATAAAATTAAATAAAATATGCAATGTAAATATTTTTTCTTGGTTAAAGAAATCCATCTATAATAAGAGTGATTATATTCTTTCATTTTAGTATGAAAACATATTCTTTAAAAATCACTATGCTATTTTGAAGAGAAGAAGATAATAATAATAATAATAATCTATTTGCAAATAAGAATTATCACAAGGGTGTATTTTGCAAATAACCCTTAAAGTGACCACTTTCTTTTTTAGCTCAACAAGATTCACTTTTTTCTAGACCGAAGAAGAAAATTGAGCAGCCAAAATCCAAAAAATAGCCAGCCACACATCCACAGGCCAGACTGGCTCAAAGTGGCCCACACGGCGTCGTACCATTTCTCAATCCCACAACCACCACCAACAAACAAATACTAATACTAATATTAATTAGCTTTTGAAACTACTACTCGCTTCCTATAATTCAATTCATTCTCATAAGTCATAACTTGAAAAAGAACAGAATAAATTTGAGTCTAAATAATTAGGTTATAGCCAAAGAATTCCTGTACAAAAATTTCAATAAACTAACTAATAATTTAAGAAATCCCTACTTGTATACATAACCTAATTTTACATATCTTACATAGTAAGAATGGTAGTGACACAACATCAGTACTGTTCTCTGCTCAGTTTCGATCATCAAACTCTAGCTCATACCCGAGCTGCTTCTCTAATGTCCAGCACAAGCAGGTCTTTCACCCATTTCATGCCAAAACCGGCCCAAGAATATGTTAAAAAACGATCCCTAATTTGATTCGTCTATAGAACACCGGATTTTTATTGGCCAAAAATGACAATTCTAACCTCAGTCGACACTAAGAAACTTTGTCATTCTCTCGGGCAAGATGGTCCTCTTCAATGCGTTGTAATAAGTCCTCGTAAACTTTCAACGAGTTGGCAGTAAACTTCTCCATGGATTCAAGAACAAGTTGCAGACTTGCCTGTAGACTTCCTCCTTTAACGGTCTCACTTTGATACACTGCATGCCCGGTTAATAACATACCATTTTCATCTGCAGAATTTAGTACAATCCTCTTGTCTAATGTCTGAATTTCCTTTTGTATTTTCAAGTCTTCTTTGTCCAAACTCTTAATCTTCCTCTCGTCTTTGTTTGCCAGCATCCTTTGACGCATTTCTGTTTTATCTCGGTCCCATAATTGAAGTACATTAGAGGCAAATTCACGCATAGAATCAACCACTTCTTTTTCAGATATTATATCCAACGATTGCCACCATTGATTACAAACGATGAATATAGGGGGAGCACCTATTCTACCAGGAGAGAAAGGGACTATGCCATCTGGCGTTTCTTCGGGAACGTATAGGAGACATTTCATAAGCCAGTTATTCAATGCTCGGACATAACCCTTTTGTGCACTGACCCAATAGGAGAACCTTAGAGTCCAATTAATGAGGTCGTGTTCAAGCTGTCGAGTGGCTTCAAAATGAGCATCACTGAAATGTTTGCTGAATGCAATGGCATCCAATCGTTTGGCTTCTACAATTGCTTGACATTGATTATGATGGCACTCTAACATGGACTTCCACATTCTAGCTAACCTAGAACAAAAGAAATAGTATAGAATATATTCAATTAAAATAACAATAAAATTCTAATTTTCAAATATATTAAAAAAAGTAATACAAATGTCTCTTTGACAGGTTAAGATTCAGGTAGGATAAGGGCACCTTCAGTTCTACGTATCAGATATGGTGGGATAGATTATATTTTCAACAAAATTACAAATAACTTATCTTTATTGTATTTTGTGTCTATTTAAGATAAAAATGAATATTATAAAATTACAGAATCGTTCGAAATTATGCACTCCCTCCGTCCTTTTTCTTCTGCTCCTATTTCCTTTCGGGGATGTCCCAAAAAAATACTCAATTTCCTAATATTGAAATTATTTTTCTGATTTGGCACCACTAATTATCTATGTTTTATATTTCCAATTTTTCAACTCTCACCTAAAATTCCGTACCAGAACTCGAGGGAGTAAAAGAAAAGGGACGAAGGGAGTATTACATTTGTGATCGAGTTAAAAGAAAAAAAAAACACTTTTTACAGGTTAATTCCACCTTCTTGTGGATGAAATTATGGCTGATCTTTTGGTTAATCATACAAAAGAGTGGTAAAATGGAAACTATAATGTCCAAAAATGAAATAAAAAATCTGGGGTCTAACCGTAATTGGGGTAGAATAGTGAAAATTGAAGGGTCCTGTCTTATTGTGGGACTTATAAAAGGCCTCATAGACTAAGATTATTTTAGGTTTATTGACTCAGATTATTTTGGGTTTATTGGGGCAACCAAACATGTAGCAAACAAAAATAAAGGTCCAACTTTGGAGCAAAATGATCAAGAATAAGCATCAGTATGCAAAAAACTCATTAACTTACCCTTGAATGAATTCATTTAGCTGTGGCCACAATTCATCGTCTCTCAAGCTATTTATCTTCACTGAGATCTTATCAACTACTTGAATTGCAATCCTTATTTTTGTAGACAGGCTCCTGACCAAAGTTCTGGTCACATCGATTTTGGTAGCCTCTGCACCCCTTTCATCCAAACGTTTCAGTTTTCTAGACTTCTGTTCATGAAGAACTCTCATTTTCTCCTCAACCTACAAAAACCAGGAGCATATAGAAGAATTAAGAGTTGCAAAACTCATTTAGTTGAAGCTTATTCTTTATTAAAATGATGAAGAAGTGATTAGTCTAACTAAACTTATAGTGTATGAAGAGAAGATTGGGACGTAAAAACAAGTGTAATTACTCCACATAAGCATCGCATATTCTCCTACTAAATTTGATAATTTATAAGTCCTAATATTCAGTCACCCAATCTGGGGATCCATACCAACAATTAGATCAAGAACAACAAACACATCAAAAGCCCAAACCAGAATATACATTTTAAGGAACTGTGTTTATTTCCCTAAAACCTTTACATCACAACTGCAGCTCCAAAATTCCACTAATCTGCAACAAAATTATCGAAGAACTTAAAGATCAAGCCCCGCGTAAAATAAATGATATGAAATTTACAACATATACACTTTTATGAGGCAGTCGATACAACCTGCAATGAACACTCAGAAAGCATCTTATATATACCAAGGGTCATAAACTCGCATGGTCTATCCAAAATATGGATGAGGAATTAAATGGTAAGTGACACTAGGTTGGATAAAAGAACCATCACATTGAATCCTTGAATGCCTTTTTGGAAAACAGTGCCAAATGGGGGACCACTTAATATACAGCCAGACATGCATAATGGGGGCAAATACAATTCTAAAAAGGGATTAAAAGCAAAGCATATTGTAGATGGAAAAAAACCTCTGGAGTAAATGAAAGGAACAAGCAGTATACCTTAACTTCTTCATACAGTTTCTTCTCCCACAGGTATAGCTTATGTAAAGTAGACGAAAGCTTTTTTGACCTCAGCTCCACGTCTTGATCAACGTCTAATTCAGCATTGTCAGAGCTTTTCGACGTTGAAGGCTGGGATGACACTACTGGTAAATGCAATATCTTGGAAGAAACTGCCACACAAATACCGAAAAAATTAAACATCCAATAGAAGTCAAAATTATCTTAATTTTCATCAAGATCGGTCATATCTTAACTTAGTATTCAATCCAAAATGAACAATTAATTAGAACTCGCTCCTTCAAACTAGTGGAACAAATTATAGTAAAATCATGAATTCTTTAAATGTCATCAAGGCCTACACACTAGACGATACAAAATGAAATCTTGAAACCATTACACATTTAAAATCAAATCTTTACCATGATGGCCGTGTTTTCGTTTATATGGAACCTTCCCAACCTCGAGAAACTTCGCAAGCTCGTTTCCAGACTCTGAAGCATTGTCAAATTGAACTTGAATCTCCTTCACAACTTCTGCATCGCCTTTGAACCCACCACGTGGCTTAAATCCAGCAGCGTTGGTTTGATTTTTCGACCTCTCCTCAGTATCAACCACTTTCTTATCCACCACATGCACTTCATACTCCACAGGATCACCCTCAGTCCCTACACTTGCCCTCGATGCCCTGTACTGCAACTCAGCCTCATTATTCGCCACTCGAGCATCCTCTTCAGATACCCCTTGCTTCGAGTAACTGCTTCTTCCGCTATCCACAAACTTCTGATCTCCATGAACTTCCTTCACAACCTCATCTTCTTCATCCTCCAAATCTGGTATCCCTTCTTCTTCCCTCAGCTCCCTTGAATCGCGACTTGGTGTGTAAGAAGGATAATACTTCTCAAAGCTCTCAAATGGGTTCAGAAAATCCCATGCTGAGCTTCTTGGAGGTGAGGGCGGTGGTGGAGGCGCTTTCGAAGTTGAAGCCACCGCAGGCACAGACATGTACCCACCACCTCCAGCTCCGTAATTTGGATAATCATTATAATTACTACCACTAACATTAAAATTAGAGTAATTGGTATAAGGAAGGTTGGGGTTTGGGTTCATGTTATGATTGTAAGCATAATTAGGAGGGGTATAAGGATTGTATGAAGAAGATTCACCCACATGCATAGTTTGTGTACTCATAGGCCGTTGTGTGTGCACCACAGACGGCGTCGTTTGCTTTTTCATGTAATTTACATTCATAAACCCACCTCCGCCGCCGGGGAGATTTAGATTGAAATTCTCGTAACCCGGAAAATAGCCGCCGTACTGGTGCTGGACCGGCGGTCCGACGTCATCATGATGATGATGATGCAGGGAATCCAAACCGGAGCCTTCTTCATCTTCTTCCGAGTCATCATCATCATCCGAGTGGAAGTGAAGATGTGAACCGGAGTCGGAGTCCGACCCGGAGTGCGAGTGGAGATGATGCTGAATTTTCTCCGGGGGCGAACCGGACGGCTCGGGTGGGTTCGGGTCCCCTTTCCTCTGAACAGGGAGGTTGAGAACCGGGGAGTGAGGGTCGTGAATCAAACCGTCGAGATCTTGATTGAAAAACCGGTCCAATGAAAGGCCAACAGACTTGAGGGAGTGAAGATAGGCAACATGAGCTTCGGCGAAGACAAAACGCTGTCGTATTGCTTCGTCGAGAAAAGCGCAACGCTCCCGGCATAAAGCCACCGCCGGTAAGTCGTCGAGCTTCGAGGTGGCGCAACCCATCAAAATATGTTAATATAAAAAATCTGCAGGTGAAATAACTGACGGGATTTGATTAAAGCATAGTATAGAGAGAAAAGATTTTAGGGTTTGAGGAAAAGGAAAAAGAGGATGAAGGAGAAGAGAGAATCTTCCTTTTTAATCTTTTTTTTTTCTTTTTTTTTTTTTTTTTGTAATTTTTGGGGATTTTTGCCAGCAGAGAGAGTGTCGTCGGATAGTAGCAGAAAGAAGAGAGAGAAAGAGTGGAGGACTGTGTGAAGAGGGGAATCAAAGAATGAACGTCGGTGTAATTTACTTATTTTATTTTATTTATGTTATGGAATTTAATATTACTTTACTACTAATTAATTTAATTACTTCTGGTTTTTTTTCTTACTATTACAAAATGGTTGGACTTGGATTGCTTGCTTGGAAGATGGAAAGTATGGTGCGTTTGGGATTTTACTTTAATTGTAGAATTAGAATTTGTGCGCGTGTATTTGGACCTTTCTTTTTTGGACTTTGGACTAGAAGAAACGTAGAGGAAGGTTGATTTGCGACTTTCTTTGACTCGTGTAGCCGTCACGCAACTTGAACTATCGGGGATGTCTGTTTTTCCAATATTACCCTTCTCTTTTTTACTCCTTTTTCTATTTTGCTTTGCTTTGGATAACAAATGAATTTTGGTTTTTGATCTGAGAAGAATATATGTGAATTACAATTCAACTTAATTTTTATTTCAGGGTGGAAATTGAAATTTGGTTCACCAAAATTTACTCAAACAAATATATGGCAATAAAGTCTTTTTAGGACCACGGGATTCTGCATTCAAAAATCAATTAAGAAAAATATAAGTAGCATATATTATGTCATAATTGTATGAATTATTGTTATCATTGTAGAAATAAATATACGTTCGTTCTTGCAATGTCTTTCAATAAAATTATCATTTAATAATATCATCTCAAGGTACTGAAATGTACACTTTCACAACTGGTCAAATTCAAAATATTGAGAATCTTATAAATAGGAAACTTATTATTGATATTTACTTTTAGTATTAGCTTTTCTCTTATCTTATAAGTATTATTAGTTATTATATCAATTTTACCTATTCATACAATTTCACTTCAATTATAATTTTTTTTACTTTCTTATCGCGCTAACAATTTAATATTTCTACAACCAAGAAAACTTTATCCAATAATTATGTTTCCCTTTAAATCTTGGTAAAGAATCAATTCATGCAATAATTGAAGTTAAATATACAGCAAATTTTTGTCATTCGTTAGTCCTAAGTCCTAACACTTCCCCTCAATGCATGATAAGTGTATTTCTCCTTTTTGATGAAAATTTGGTACCCCACTATGATCCATCAACTGATAAAAAGTACTAGTACAATTTCGTCATTTTGAATCATCATAACTTTACCAAACATGAAATCTGATATAAATCTATTTTCATAATAATAATTTTAGAGGATAATTGGATTTTTTTTTTTTTAAATTGAGTACCGAGTTTATTCTTGTAATAATGGGTTTCGTGATAACGGTAAGTAATAAAATATGGAAGGAGCAAAAGGACAAATCACCCTTAAAATGAATTTCTGCAATCTATTATTGGTAAAAATTAATAATCATAAATGGAGTCAATGTACCTTAAATAGTAGTCAAACCACAACCACTCACGTGCGTAGAAATTAATTTGACAATTCTTTCAATAAATGAGAATTCCACAAATTATTTCCTTAAAAAAATATGATTTTGCTTAGCCAAAAAAATGAGATTTGATGACAAATTCATTAGATCACATTCCAATGAGACCAAAAACTATGAATTGTAATTCTGTTAGTTGGAAATGATATTTAAATTGTACATAGTCGAATTGAACATAGCTGGTATATATTTATAATGTTAAACGCAAAGATAAGAGAAAACATATAAAAATGTATTAAAATACCGAATATTTGATCTTTTGACACATAGATGAAATAAAAATATTATATCAAATATTTTATGTATACAAATACATCAATTTTCTATATTTATGTAAGAGCTCATTAGAAAGAAAAAAAATTGTATGGACTAATAAACCCTTATTTGAAAAGTTATATCTAATTTAATGATAACATGTAAAAGTACTTCAAGAGGTATAATTAGACATGAAGATTATATTTGTCTCCTACATTAACTTTACAATTTGGAAATTATCTCTCACATCAACTATTGTAATTTAACTCTTCTTCTCCTATAACGCATAAAAATGAACCTTATAAAATTAAAATAAATAGTATTATTTCAAATAGCTCATAATATATATATGTGTGTGTGTGTGTGAGTAAAATTATTAGTATAGTTTACATCAATATATTTTTAAGTAAAAAAAAATTGGTATTTGTATTATTTAAAGATTTAGTACAATATAAGTCATTAACATTAATTCATATGTAAACAAAAAATTAAATTCAAATTCTCTTAAGTATCATTCTCTACACAAAATTTAATAAAGAATTGCGTCTTACTTATGAAAGAGTATGAAATGCTTTTGACAGAGCCAAGTACATAATTTTCATTTGACTCGAGAAGCAAACCATAAAGAATATCCAAGAATATCAAGACATGTATAACCTCAAATTTTTGTGGAATTATTTTTGTGGAATTATTTTCGTGGAACACGTGTGAATTCAGTAAAAAAAATTGATGAAATTGATGAAAGTTGGTGAAAACGATAAAAAAAATCGGGTTGAAATTCATGAAAATAGATAAAATCGGTGAAAATGGGTGAAATCGGTGAAGAAAAGAATAATTTTTGTGCAAAAAGGTAAAGTTGATGAAAACATGTGAAATCAATGAAAATTCTCTTGATGTTGATGAAAAATATGTAAAATCAGTGAAAAACGTGAGAAATATGTGAAAACGGATTAAAGTGTTACAAATGAATTAAATTAATAAAAAAGAGTTTAACCGACAAAAAAGTGTTAAACCGGTAGAAAAATAGTTAAAACCAAAAAAAATTAAAGAAGCGAAAAAGAAAAAACACAATTAAAATAGGTTATAACAGATAAAAAAATGGGTGAAAAAGAAAAAAAATACTATATATATATATATATATATATATATATATATTTAAACAGGTAAAAAGTGAATGAAAGCGACAAAGAGACAGGTCGGGTTAAACTAAACCAGTGAAGCAGAAACAATGCAAAAGATTTGAGTTATACCTATACAAATTTACGCTTAGTATATACATCAACATAAGTGTGTTTCTTGTATCATACTTTGTGTCACAGTGTAACATTCACATTACATATTTGTGATGATAAAAACTTTTTGTATTTGAAAAATACAAAAACAAATGATATTAATTGTTGTATTTTATTGTGATGAAAATAATTTAATATTGGTTAAATATAAATTTAAAGACGTGAAATGATGTGTATCCCTTAAAACAAATAAATATAGCTCTAAAATGAAAAATACTATTAAAGAATGAACTAAATAATTTTCTGATGATTTTATTTTAGAAAAAAATTACAATACCTCATGACTAAATTATCATCCTTTTATATTTGATTACAATAACTTGAAGTCATCATTTTTTTATATAATAATAATTTTAATAGAAAATAAATTTCTTAAAATATAACTTGAATATCAATCATAAATATGTGCTATTTAATGACACAATAAAATTAATTTTACTCTAATTTCTAAAATTTATTCATGAAATTATATACACACGTACAACGAACATGCATTTTTAGTCACATATAATGACTGTCGTACGTGTATTTTTCTAGTCACATAAAATAAATGTAGTACTTGACCAAGTATAGCAGATACTTATACTACTACTTGATTGAGTTTAGTAATTTAGGTGCACTTCAGGTGAATAATTTGCATATCTACGGTAAATATATTTATTTGGATAATGATAATAAAGTGCCCTTGCACAATATAATTGTAGCAAAGTTATAAAATATTGACGAAATTTTACCAGGAGAAACCGTGTGAGTAATAGTTGTGTGTGCAAATGCAATTATACAGTTGGGGACAACATACTTTTAGCTACTTATATACAATTGGCTTAATTTCATGTTACCAAGTTGTCATTTTAGGTGTCTTCATCTTTCAAAGCCAGACCAACGGAGAAAATTTAAAAATATTTCTAAAGGGGCTTCAAAAATTGAAAAATAGTACTGTACTACAGTTTTAAGAGCTTTGACCATACCTATCAAATTCAAAATTGTATCGAGTTTTGACTTTGAAGAGGATGGTATCAAACATTATTTAGAATTCTCAAGTACCAATAATGTTAGTTGGCACGGTTAAGGACATTAACTAATTATTTTATTGTGTAGTAAACAACTTGTGCTCATCAGATCTACTAAAATACATTTTTTTTATTCATGTCTTATACTAATTAATTCATTTTGAGGTGTGTCTGACACATATTATTAAAATCTCTTTCAAGTAATATTTAAATTTAATAATTAGTTAATAACTTCTATTAGACCAGTCACCCATTAATAAATAACATTTTTTGTTGTAGAAATCTAATCATCACAATTTTGGTATAGAATTTCTAGTTTTGAACATTTAACTAAGCTAGTTATAACTTGACAACCTTTTTAGCTTTGTATAACCAAGCAAGCATTATTATAGGGGCCACAAGTGAGGGTTTTGGTTATAATATACAATTTAAATATTTTTTCAATTGAAAATGTAGTTTGGTCGTATCCAGTTTATATATTTGTACATTGTAATTATCCTGGGAACTGATTAAATTAAGTTTGAGTTAAAATCTTATTATTGTTATAACTTATAAGTATAAGAGGATTGAGTTAAGCTAATACTAATTTTGAAAAATATGAATTACAGTAAAGTGAAAACAAAAATTTGTTGTCCTCACATTGATTGGAATCTAAAAAGGGATTATATTTAATTCCCGAAATTGCTTTAGTTTGGAATATCCTAATTCCGACCCATGTATGCACGTGGGAAAAAGGGTCTAATAAGTGGTATAGGTATATTAATAATCACGTGCTTTGCACTGCTATACATTCAAATTCTTTCGTCTGAAATTGTAAATTAATTCCAAGTTTTCTTTTTTTTAATATGATGGCGAATTACTTCATTATACTTTTCTAATGAAAGAATGCATTATACTTCATCAATATTTCTTTTCTTACGAACACATAATTAGATAAGATTGCTAGCAAATTTTTTTAGGAAATTAATTAAGGTCAGTAGTGGCATTAACAAAATATCCTTTGTCGTATAAAAATGATAACTAGGTTTAGAATTTAGTAGTTCTCTTAATTAAGAAAAGGTTTGATTAGTGGTTATAAGCATAAAGTGGATACTAGATGCAGAATGCATGACAAGATTCATGTGCCATTAGAATATTGAAAGGTAGGTTGTCTGTCATCAAGCATAGATTGTTTCTAGTTCAATTCTTTTTTGCCCCAATCCGAAAACTAATAAATTGATGGGAGAATTAATCCACAAAATATTAATGAACATATTTTATATGATTGTGTTGATAAGGAAATAGGAATGTATTGATTTTATCTCCAAGTGAAAAATATATATATTTTTTTTCTAAAGTAGTATATTTCAGTATTATTTAAAGAAGATTTTATGTATAAAGTTATTGCACTTGTAATGAAGAATGTTTGAGTTTGCGAACATAGTTAATTTCAGCCGATCTAAGCTTTTATGCAATATTCAATCAAACCGAGCATCCGACAAAACTAATTAGATTGGTAATGTTTGAATTGGCAGCAGATCCTCTGTACCACTAATTTGTACCACTAATGTGTACCATTAATATAAAGCTGACACATGTCCATATTAATTGTACAATTATTTGAGTTAACTCTAATAATTAATGTGGTTAAATTTAATTTGAATTAACTCTACAATTAATATGAACATGTTTCAGCTTTATATTAGTGGTATACATTAGTTGTACAGAGAATCTGCTGCCGTTCGAATTTAAGCTGAAAAAAAATTAAATAAGACCTATTGACATACCTAACTACATGACTAAGGCCAATGGCTGACCTACGTTGACTGGTGGGCCCATAGACCTCACTCATTTTTTTTTTCAATAATACTTTTGATATTTTAGGATATTACAGTTTAACCTCCAATATATTTTAAAAATTATAAATGAGTCCCCACGTATATATAAATATTACAGACATCAAAGAAAACCACTTTAAGCCAAACTCGTTCTTTTTTTAGACGTAGAATAAAAAAGATAGAGAGCTTTCTTTTGTTGTGTATCTTAGTTGAATTTTTTTTTTTTTTTTATTTAAGTTATTAAATTTATCGTACAATTTTAGCACCATAGATTAAGGCTTCATTTTCGTAGTATGTTTCAATCAATAGTGCTAGCTAGAAACTGTTCAGGCACTTCTCAAAACAATTCAAAAATGTCTGAGAAACATTGAAAAAAATTATAAATCAAAGAAATGTGTTGAATTTAACCATGAATCAAAGTTTGTTTCTTATGCATATTTCAGTCAACTAAATATTAAAAAAGTTTCGAGAACTTTTCTGAAACATTAGGAAAAATTGCAATGTTTTTTTACAGAATTAAGTAAAATAAGAGAGTCTCAAAACAAATAAATAATTTTCGCATTACACTTTTTTTTGTTTTCATTGATTCAAAAACGAAAAAAATCGATGTTCTCAATTGAAACGATGAATTTTCCTATTCATATATAGAACTACACTATATTTTCGTTCCGATGAACTAGAAAACAAAAGAATTCGATGTTTTTGACGAAATTATATCAAGATTTTAATCCATGTTAGGCGGTATGCAAATTCTAGTGTTATAAGGAATTTCCTAGTTTCATTTTATTATAATATATTGAGTTTTCACTTTTCTTGTATTGTTCCACTACCAAAAAATTCAATAAAACTTGCGGCAGTGTGGGAGCAACCTCTCAAAAAATGAGGGGGGCTCCTTGTGCGCAGTGAGTACTGGTCCCAGCCTCTGTTGCCGGTTGAGTCACCATAATTTACCTCCTCTCACAATCCCGTCGGACAGGGGGTGAGGGGCGCCCGGGGTGAGCGATTTCACCTTTTTTTGGAACAAAAAATTCAATAAAACCCACCCCACTTATCTGATCCTTCGGCAGTTTTAATTTATTCTTTAATATCTTTTTAGTTTTGGTACGTGACATGGCTTCCAGTAGCAGGTTTATATAACTAATTAATCCACAAATTAGTAGCTTAGTGCTTAATCACATGAAGGACAACTTCTAAACTGACAGGAACCTAATTAATTTCTAATATAAGATTGATGGAATGGTGAACGGATCCCAATGCAACGGATCGGATCCATTAATTGTCAAAGAGAACCCATTGCCATGCTCAACATACTAAGCAAGAAAACCCTTTAATATAATTTACATACAAACTTTTTATAAATATTCAAAATTCAAATTATTTTCATTTCATATATATTTAATACTTTCATGGATCAGATTCAAAATTCACGGAATAATTTTGTGCAGAATTATAAACATACGATAAACTTAAACTTAACACTGTAAAATAACACGTTGCAACTAATTCAGACAAATCTTTTCCTTTGGGCAAAATCAGTGGCGGAGCCAGAAAAAAAATTCACTGGGGTCATTCTATAATTAGAAATTACATCAACGTTTATTTTTTAATAAAAAATTCAAACTTAGACGATTTACAAATTTTTATTTTTTTATTATATGATTTTATGAAAATACAAGTGAAAATGAAAGAAGGTTTTTATATAAAATTATGGTATTACAAAATTAGATGGATTTGTCTTTTTACTACTCAAGAAGTATAAATATAGAAGTGAATATATATATACACACATATGTTTGAAACTAAGGCCATTTGACGGCTTTTTTTTCATTCACTTCTTTTAGTATTCTAAACTATAAAAAATATCGAGGGTATAATTCAATAGTACTCTAATTACTACTATTGAAAAAATAAGTGTAAGGAATGAGTTTATTCGATTATATGAAAGAAAAACTTGTTCAATTTCCCAAATCATGGCCCCATTTTTATGGAAATTTTCATATTTTCTTGTGGGGTCCATTTAGTGATATATTAACTAATGCTCCACAATTACATTTGTAACTTACACCTAGTAACCATAACTTACTCTATAGATTAAAATTTGAGTGGGGTCATTGCACCCCATTCCTTATAGTGTAGCTACGCCATTGGGCAAAATGATGATGATAACTAAGAAGCGTCAATACCTATGACGTAAAAAGAAAAGTTAAATGACCCAAAAAACAGTGTTAATAGGGGTAAAGGTAAATCTGCACAAAATTATTCCATGAATTTTTTTTAATAGAACCTTTTGTACTTTTAAAACTTATAAGAACATCGTTTTGGATTAAGATAAATCATTTTTAAAATGAGAAAAAACAAAAAATACCTCTTATGTTTTGTCTAACTCTCAAAGAACCCCATGTGTTATTTTAACTTTAAAAAATCCTCAGTGTTTCGTTTTGATTACCACACTTGACCCAAGTAAAATTTGACTTTTGACTTTTGACGGAATGATAAGACTACCCCAATGTATTTGTCCCTTTTTATTCATTTATTTCTTTTGAAAATCCAAGTATATACTATTTGGGTTGAATGTGGTAATTAAAACCAAACAAATGGGGATTTCTGGGATTTAAAATAGCACGTGAATTTTTTGGGAGTTAGACAAAGCATAGGGACTGTTTTTATCTTTCGCTCGTTATCAGGGGTAAAATTATCACATCAATATAAAATTTTGAACAAGTACTTGCAATTTCCGCGTTTGAATCACTATCTTTTCTGGAGGGTGTACATGGAGGGTTTTGGAGTTAAAATAACATAGGGATTTTTTTTTTTTTGGAGTTAGACAAAGTATAAGGGTGTTTTTGTCTTTCGCTCTTTTTAAAATACTTCATGTTCGTCAATACAACTTATTTGAAATAAGTCGATCAGAAATGGCTTATTTTGAACTAGTTGAGTCTTTTCGTGCTGAGTTTTTAAAAGTACAAGAGGTTCTATGCAATTAAATTTTCACAGGTTAGTTTCGTGCAAGTTTCGCATAACACTCGGTAGTATATCTTGAATCTTGCCCGTATTAATAACAAACTCTTTTTAATGTGGATAAGCCAAGTGGTAGTGACATGCGACCCCCAGAGGCGAGACTCAAGTTCAAATGCTACTAGAAACACCACACTGATGAGGACCTATACCATTTGCACTCTTCGGTCGGAGCTGTATTTACACAGTCTAGTAGATTAAAAACAAAACAAAACAAAAAAAACTCTTTTCAAATATACATACTACTAATGAAAATCCAGAGAACATACATGACTGTAGGTAATCTTTCGCATTCAATTTAGTTCCATAATTTCCCAAATTAGCAAGTTAGGAATTCCCTTTCACAAACTTTAATGCATACAATCAATATCCAGGAAAGAAAATATCAATGGCTACTCATGAAGCATGTTAATGAAAAAAAAAATATCAGTACTACATACTCTTGACTCTAGCTATAAAAAATTTAATGCATATGGTATGTACAATTTTTTTTATGGGTCCTCCAATCTGCTTTGGTTGACTGTGGCCATGTGATTCAAGTACCAAAAAAGATGAATCCAAATTAATTTGATAGTAAGTTATAAATTCTTTTTGAGTTGTAGAAAGCAAAGACGTGTATATATATATATATGCGAATGAGATTGGAGTTTGGGTTTGAGTTTGACATCACTTTCAGTTTCCCCTTTTGTTCCTCTGCACCATTTCTTATCCATGTCCCCAACCCCCGCGGGAACTAATCGCCATTTTAGCTTTTGCTATTTGCTAGCTTGTATTTAATTATGTTATTTTGTTAAAAGAAAGGAGTGCATGTGCATGTATATATACTTAAATCTCTAGCTATTGATAACTTAAAGAAAATAAATAGTCTTGGTAGTCATTAATTGAATGAAAAGATAATATCAGCTTTTGGTTTTTTAGCAAACAAGATAAAAAAAAAGAGCAAAAGAATAATAAAAGAAAGAGAAGAGAAAAGGCCTAAATAGGTAGGGTAAACACTAAAAGACTAAACTACCCTTCTACTAAATATATACAAGTTACACTAATAATAAAACTCTAACAGCTATATCTATCTACATTGATTGTTAATTGTTTGGGGATTCAATGTCAAGTGATATATTAGAAATTTTGAGCATTGCCAATGAAAAAAAATTGTAATGGAAATATCATTTCGCGTTGCGGAACATCAACAATCACAATTTTTTTTTAAAGTACGTGTGGTTCTTGTATCCAATGTGATGTTTCCATAATAACAACTAATAGGCCATGAAGAATGTTCTAAACCACAACCTTGCAACAATTGTGGAGCAAACCATATACTTATATTCATACTATTGAATAAATTTTACAATAGCTTTATTAGAATCGAGATGGATGCTCCACGATTACTTGCGCTACAACTTTTTGAACACGAACGGATTTTACGTTGTTGAAGGATATCCAAGTTTAAATTGTGATTAATCCATTTGGCATCACTTATTACTCTTTTAGCCATTGCAAAAACTTTGTTGCATTAGTTTTTTAAAGTGCTTTTAATCTATGATATGAAATAACCAAAAGTAATAAATCGGTGATATGATGTATATTTAGCCTTGCATATGTGATCTTCTACGTAAAATATCTCTAACTACTAAATCATTAATTGATATGGCTTTCTTATTGACTCCGAGTGCAAGGCACAAAAAAATAAAAGCTATACGCTATACTTTACAATTGAGTAGATATAATTGCACTAATCACATGATAGTGAACTTTCACTTGCAGTTAAAACATACGAATTTAATCCATACACATTAACACATGCTTTCTCACGCCAAAATGAATTCAGGGAAAGTGTGACAATAACTTGTTTTTGAATTGTGATCATACCTTTCTTATTTGTAATGATCACACTAAACTGCAAAGTAAAATAGGTTATTCACATTTCACACCTTGCAAGATATTCAATTATCGCCAAAATTATTTGAATGCAAACATTTATTGCCAACGCAATTGCGTCCGTAACAAATATTTTATGATGTGGTGTAGCGGTTGCACTAAATAATTTCTCCCAAAAAAGTTGTAGAAGTGACACTCAGTCATATTCACGAATTATCTTCTATCTATCTACTATTATAAAAGTATGAATGTTTCTTAACTTTTTGTGCAGACTAACTTATCCTTATTTAAGTAGTAAAGTGATATGTAATTATATGAGAAACATGTAAATGTTATTGAAGAGGTATATATATCTCCTACATAAACTCCCAAAAATAATAAATTCTATATTGCATCAATTTTTATACTTTTAATCTTCTTCTATTATAATCGATAAAAATGAAATATAAAAAATACTATTAATTTTTATTTCTAAAAACAAAAATTAAAATGGAATTCTCTTAAATATCATTATGTTAAAAAAAATTAAAATGAATCATATCTTACCTATAAAATTAAGAATAAAAAATACTTGTGACTTAGCTAAGTACGTAATTTACTTTGGCTTGAATATAACAATATAAAAAATATTCAATAGTTCTTAAGAAAAGAATATTCAATAATATCAAGATGTGCATAACCTCGAATTTTACTAAATTCTTTTCGTGAAAAACGGATGAAATCGGTGAAAAATATGAAATCGATGAAGTTTTGTGAAACCGATAAAATAAATCCATGAAATCGTTGAAAACATACGAAATTGGTGAACATTACACTGATAAAGTTGGTGAAAACACGGGTGAAACTGGTAAGAAGGTGCCCCTGAATGAAATTGATAATAGTCCTCCTTATCGTTAACTTTTTACAGAGTGGTTCCTCTTGTATTTTTTTTTCCTTGTTAGTCCCCACTATGAATTATTTGTTTCACTTTGGTCATTTACAAGGGGTATTTAATTTGTAGTGTTACACTTTAGTCCCTCATAAATTTATATTGATACTTTAGTTCACCTTGAACCACCTTATAAAAATGATCAAAGTGAAACAAATAATTCATAGTGGGAACTAACATGAAAAAAAAAAAACACAAAAGAAAACACTATATAAAAAATTAATGATAAGGAGAACCATTAGTGAGCTATATGTATGTACCATACTGAGCATTATATAGTATAAAAATAAAAGTTTAACTGCCAATAATTAATCTTAAACTAATTTCATGGTATATATACAGTCTTAATTTCTCGTCATCACATACTCAAGAAACAATGCATGTGTTGCAGTAATTGTTTTCTTGGCGTTTTTCATGAAGTATCAAAGTTCGAAGATACTATTATTATTATTATTATATATATATATATAGTGAATGCATGTGATCCTGTGTGAGGTACCAGTATTTATTGTTACTAGTTTTATAACTGTAACATGGCGCTGCATAATTGTACGGATTCAAAGCTGCCTAGATGTATTTCACCCGTTCATTGCCAAACAGAATTTTTATAGGGAAGAGCATACAGTCAATTGTCTGAACACCATTTGTACAATTAATTAATGGATAGTACTAATTATTTAGGTAAATTTCATTTTGACGGATTAAAATAATATTTTATTGTTGCACCATTCTATTCTAGTTATCTTGTTCCAAAAGGTGAAATCGCTCACCCCGGGTGCCCCTCACCCCCTGTCCGACGGGATTGTGAGATGAGGTAAATCATGATGACTCAACCTCCGACTATGAGGAGACGATCTTCTACAATATTACTCATGAAATTAATGATAAATTTACGTCAATGTTAATTACAACAATCTGGACGTAATAAGATTAAAATACTGATAACAATCTAAAAGTTTTATGGCATTTGTGTTAATATGACATGCATGAAAACTTTAATTCGTATACTAGTATATATATATATATATATATATATATATATATAATATAGTATATCTCAATACATCATAACTCAATTTGCAAAAAACCATGAACAAATATAGCTTATTAAATTTGCCCTTAGTCATTATATATATTAGCATATCAGCTATCTGTGCAAAAGTGATAATCAAGTAGAGGAAAGTGAAGCAAAGTTACGTACGGATAATATATATATGTATATCATGTCCATATTTATGTTGATCAAACTCAATCAAGCACAAATACACTTATTTTGTGATAATATAATATTCTCTAATTATAATGCATATATAATAATAAACTTATCTTGTGATTGTGATTGGTTGAGAGTGATCAAGCTGTATTTGAGTAGAAAATTTCCCAAACGAAATTTACCCTAAAAGAAATAGATGTGTGCTTTTTTTTTTTTTTTCTTTTATCTACCCTGTCAAATTTAAAAAGGGCTCCCAATTTTTTCGTCAATCTTCGTGGACCATAAATGTTGCTTTATTTTAATGTTGTGTACTGGTCATAATAATAATGATAATAGTGAAATGTTGCTGGTTTTGGTTTTAAAGGATACCCCACAACCATAAATTATAAACCATAATACTGCAAATGACATATATATTAAAAAACTCATGCCATTTAATGTTAGACTTTAGAGATCAAATTAAGATATAGTAATTCTCTAATAAAGAATTGTACCATAGCTTTCCAGTAGCTAACAATATTAACTTTTAAATATTTTTTAATTGATTTAGTTTAGTAATGAGTATATATTTTTCCATATAGGAAATGGCATGGAAACGTACTATACATTTTGGTTGGTCAGAACTTAGAACTTGAATTGAATCTAATTAAGATTTGCAGCTTTTGGGACTTATGAACTCTTTTTGGCTCTTTGGATGGGATTTGAGGCATTACCATAGCAATTTAAACTAAAATAAAATTTGATTTCATATAGGAATTGGTGGGTTTTGGTTGATTAATCAAATTAATTAACTACGTTGAACGTATTATTTTTGTGGCCTATAATGAGATTAGGTGGTTGGCCATCCACTCTGCAAGCGCCAACACAATGAAAGTGAAATTATAAAATAAATTATTTACTACTAATTAATCAAGTAAAGTAATCATGGATATAAAATAAAAGCAGGGGGGGAAAACAATTAATTAAGGTGATTAATTTGACCCAATAAATAAATAAAAGAAAATGATAAACTGAGAAAAGTAATATTAGTTGGAATGGAAGTCAAATAAAATAAAAGGGATCGATTAGAATATCCATCCCTGTACTGTAAGATGATACAGTCTTAGCACGATCTCGAATCGCATTAAAGTAAGTGTATGTATATTGGTGAAACTTTTGAGCAAGATTTCATTTCCTGATGATGGATCCTCTTCTTTAATTAGTACTATTGCCTTTGCTTTGATCCCCACCATCCATCACATTCTTAGAATTTTAATCATACTGCTCCTTATAGGAATATGGGAAAGTTGTATGGATATATGGATCAATAATAAATAAATAAAGAACTCTTTATTTATTTATTTATTGATTGGTGAATTGTTTGTTTGTGATGAGATAATTATAATGAATTTGAAGGAAGAGAAGACTGATGAGGGAATGAGTGAAATGAAATGGGTAAAAATTCAAATGGGCCATCCCGACCCACATTGTAACTCGGCCGGTTTGGCAGCGTACTGCTGTAGATTCTTGTGGTACAACTTGATTTGCCACTCCCATCCCACTTGTCTAATTAGTCCTATATATCCTTTCATCATTACGCAGAGTCTTCTTGTCTTGTAGCTTCAATGAAACAAACCAAATTTCATACTACTATTATCTAAGGTTTATATGTGAATGTGATCATTCATGTCTTTTCTTTGTGCCCGCCATAACAAATACTCTTAATATATTTAATCTAAAGACTTTTAATTTGTATTTCATAACCAAATGTATTTCATTTTGTAACTATTTTTCTTCTTTCTTTCTTTCTTTCTTTCTGTCTTTTAAGCTCTCGGTGCCAACTCTGACTTCAATTAATGTCCATTCTTGGAAGAAATCAGTGCTTGCAAATAACATGATGCAATCAGCTTAAACTTTTTGGTGTAAATTATATTTCAAAGTACCACATCAATTATGCACCAATTGCACAAAATATTTTTCATCATAAAATTTTACCATGTTATTTATGAACAAAATATCTTTCATCACAAAATTATACCACGTTATTTATGACTTGGTTGCACAAAATAATTGTTCTCCTGTTGGAGATTATCGTACTTTTCTTTTAGATCATTTTGATACTAGGTCATGCTAAATAATAGTAATGGTGTACATGTTACGATTTTGCGATTTTTTTTAACAAAATTTGAATTATATCAATTAGTGGGATTTTAAAAAATCAAAAACCAAGATGTAGTTTTGAAAACCATACCAATATACTCGATTTGGTGTAGTTTTGGTTCAGTACGATGCGATTTTACATTTTTTTTACAAGTTTCTGATATTAATTTTTTTATATATACTAGATTACTTAGTTGACAAAAATGATATAATTTCCTAACGAAACAAGTTGGTAATATTTGTTCTTTTTTTTATAGAATTTTTTTTATTAAAAGCCAAAGTCTTACCAACTAATTTTACTTTGGATAATTATCAAAAAAAAAAAAATTACTTTGGATAATTCACTGGAAAAAAAAAACATGTTTACAAATTTGATGGCATAATGCGGCCTAGTTGAATAAAATTAATTTTTTTATCACGTGACCTTTCTTTTTATTTTGTGGAGTGACTTACTGATTGATATTTGTTGGCTAGTATTTTTACATATTAGATTTTCAGAAGATAACAAATTAAATTTATGTTAAGCTCATGCACATCATTTTTAATAGAACGGGTGTTCAAAAATATTAGGATTAAGAACTAATATATAAGTAGTCACGAAGTTTAGTTGTGTAAATCAAATTAAAAACTCAAGTTTGAATCTTATTAGAGTCGCCATACTGGGAATGACCTATATCCAATGTACTCTTCAATCCAAATTATAGTATAAATCAAAAGATAAATAAATTATTCATGTTTCTTTTCAATTTTGGTACAATATGATTTTTCTAGATATGAGAACTAAAACCAAAATCTTCGATATGATTTCGTCCATACCAAAACCATAAATTTGTTAAAGAAACCAAAAATTCGATACGAGTTGGTACGGTATGAAATTGTCCGGTATGATTTGAAAATCATGTGCACCCTAAATAATACATAGAATTTCAATCTTAAAGGGAAAATATTAGGCATTTATAGAACAATGAAGTATTATGGGCTCAAATCTCAAAGAGTAGTCCTTTTCCTGTAAAGTTTGAGCCCACTAGCTACAAAAGTGGCCGAAGATAACGAGATCCATTGTCAAATGAACAGGCCCAATATTAGGCAAACCATTAAAGTAGTACTGTGGTAAAATGTTAATTAATGAAATAATTACTATTACCCAGACTGCCAGACCCAGATGTTAGCCAGTAATTTTCTGATAATACTACAGAAGTTTAACATCATATGATTATTTCAATTATGACATTGAGTGATAAACATAGCACTTAGGTAATAAGTCAGTTATTGCTTGTAACATGTATATTTTCCACGATTATCATACCATATTTATCATGTGAATACAAATTGATACAAATATTCAACAAATCTACAACTTGTGCAAGAAAATAAAACCTCATCTCATGCACAAGGACAGAGAAGTTACCGTGTCAAAAGTAAATGTCACTTTGCTTAGATTGTGCCTTGAGGTCTTTCAATTTCTTCAAAATGTTCGCGAAATAATCCTGCAGATATTTCTCTAGACTACTTACATCTTTTGGATCGACTCCAAGTAGAGTGTATGTGTCACTCATTGGGACAGAGAAAACAGTATCGCTACTCAGAACCTACATAAGGAATTACAATTAGAGCTGGTTTGGTAGCAAAAATTACGTAAGATGACTATATCTTTTATCCACTATTATATTTTGTTTGGTAGCATTAATAATTAAGTGGTTCAACCCATAAACAAGTTAACCCACCACCTTTAGGCACTGACACAAATAAACTTAATCATACATCCAACCCTATCATAATAATTTCTTTGTGGTCGAACAATAAATTTAAGTGGCGAAGTTTGTCTCACTTTACAAATTTGTCACTACTAATATATGTTTTATACATTACTACCCAACAAAGCCATAAATCATAGTATCATCCTATCCGTAATAACATGACTAACAACTGATGTGAAAGGGGTTCTTAGTTCACAACCGGCACAATACCTAAAGACATTACATTGGCAAAATTCTAAATAAGATAATGTTATATGCTGAAATTGCGGTAAATTGTAATTGGCGGTTGTCAGGTGTAACAAGTTACTAGTCAAGTGTCGAGTCAAGTTATGAAGAGTACTTTTAAGTGCAAGCGTTTCCTTCATGTGGACTGGTGATATTAAGCACTGATATTGAAAAAGAAGAAAAATCATTACCTCCGAAAATGCCAATCTATCAGCAACATCACTGGTCCACTCAAATAAACGAGTCAGCTGACGTGTAAATCTCAAAATGGAGACAGGAACTGTGGTTACGTTTGCATCTTGACCAGCAAGTCTTTCACATAAGGTTATCACCTAAATCAAGATATATAAATAATATCAAATCGTAATGCTGATTTTTTTAGATTTAACGGGAAGCCATTGGCTGACACAAAAATGATGCAGCTTAGGAAAAGAAGCAAGAAACTTAAAATAAGTAATCTCGATTCCGGATAACGCTTGAGAACCTAAAAGCAGTAACCCTTCATATTTGAAACAGGATAGATTAGGAAATAATATATACATTACCTCTTGAGTTGTCCAAGCACGAGGACCAGCAAAAGTAAGAAGTTTGCCATTGATATTCTCATTGCGTAGAGCTATAAAGGTGAGCCGAGCAATATCCTGGTTGACATTGGGACTACTGTTTGAAATTCCCATTATTTTATAGAAAAGTAAGCAGGGATTAAGCTGCAACATTTACCTGAGTGTCCATGTATGCTATTCTTGTAGGAGCATCAGTGCCCCAAACAGATTTCTCTTCCAATATGGGTACTGCATATTGTCCAATCAATCCCTGACAGATTGGGAACCACAATTCACACCATAAATGAATGATAATACCACGATCTCATGTAAAGTATCTTAATAAAGAGACAATAAATTTTTAGGAAAGGTTTTGTGCAAGGAACAAAGATTATATACCAAAAATTTATCTTTTAAGCGTCCCTGCAAGTGTCTTAGTATTCATGTCATAAAGAATCTATTCACCCTTCCTATACTCCACCATTTCAATCTTTATTCTTCTGGAATGCACTTGGATTGACAAACAAAAGACAAATTGCAGTGGTAACTGAAGACGCATTTAATTATTATGTTTAAAAAAAATCATTTTCCTTTACTTAATCAAGCCAATGTATTATACAACTGTAAAACCTCACCAGTAAGCAGCAAAGACTACCAAATTAAGAATAGAGAATTTCAATGACAAGAGAAACCAAAGATTTCACCTGCATGAAACCACAAAGTCGGATAGTGACATGATTCAGGCCTGAATCACGTAGAAACTTCTCAGTGCAGTATTTGATCTCCATAAGTGGAACTTCCGGATGCTTGTCACAGTTGTGTATGGAAAAGAAGACATATTTCTGGATACCCATGGCCTTTGCACATTGTATAAGAGCAACTTTTCCTTCCCAATCTACCTAAAGTGAAAAGTCAACTGATTACAGCAGATCTAAGTAAATGGAAATTGGCAAACCAACAGACATTATCCTTTAATCATAAAAATCATCATACGTATAATTGACATGTATCCTCACAGTTTTTATAGGCTCCTCAGGACGTCCTGTTGCACAGTCGATAACTGTATGTATGCCAACCAATGTTGCCGGTATGGTCTCCGGTTTGCTCAAGTCTGCCTGCTCAAATTACACCCAATCAACAAACTATCGTCAGTACCTAATACCAACAAGATACATAATTGAATTTCAAATCACAAAGAACAGATCATAATACCACTATGTTATCAAAAGTAATGGCATCTATTGTAGGTATTGCATGCCAAGTAATCAAGGTAACGTTTGGCTTCCTAGATAAAACTACTTACGCGAGTTTCTTAGATGTTTGATTCCTACAATAGCATTTAAGATAGGGTCCAGGATAAATAAAGGCCCCGGATAAATATAATCTTAGGTTGGACCCCGAGATATCTAATCGTGATTATATCTGGATTGCCTTCTTAACCCCGTGAGACCAAAAGTTCAGACTCATTTGTCCTCATTTTTGGATAAGGAAAATAGGTATTTTGGGTATTACCGCACAATCACAAATATAATGTAGACTTATATAACTTCTCATGTTTATCAGCAACTTTATTAAGACTACCATTAATCATACTTTATCTTATTTAGAAAACCAAACGTGAACTAAGAACACAAACTAAGCAAAAAAGGACAAAATACAAGCAAAATCATTTTTAGTGGCTAGTGAGTTTACATTGACAACAGTTGCCCCCCAATCACGTAGAAAATCAGCAGGGGCAGGTCTTGCCCTGACTAGGCACCTGACATCATACCCCTCATCCAACGCCCTCCTCACAACCTGTCTGCCCAATGTGCCCGTAGCACCAACCACAAGTATACTTGTAGGCCTGACCGGAGTGCCCGGCGCCAAATTCACCGCCGCTGGCGTCGCCTGTGCATTGCACGTCAAAATTGCCGCATTACCCCGCCCTAATGAGTAACAAAATTCGTTTCAATCAACATAATAAGTGTTAGGGTTTGAAATTGAATTGATATCTGCAAATCAAATTACCTTGAGTGGTTGAACAGGTAGAGGCAATTGCGTCGGCGATTAAAGCGCGTCTCCAGCAGAGTGAAGTTTGGGAGTAAAGGTTAGGTTTTAAAGGAGCGGATAATCGAGCATGGAATGTGCAGGCCATTAAACCCTCTACTTTTCTCTTTCAATTGTGTGTGACTGTGTGTATACATTTTGTGTATGTAAAATCCATAGACGGAGAAATGGAACAACAGATGTGAATGATGCCACGTCGGCAAGTTTGGATTACGGTTGAGCTACTATCCAGCTCAGCTGCGCTTCGATAAACTTGTCAGTTTTCCATACACTCCCGGTCACGTGCTTAAGAATTTACAATGTCAATTAGGTTATTGGGCTCTATTTTTGCTGGACCCGAAGCTAATAGACGACCTGTATTATGTGACGTGACTGCAGTTCTGCGGTTTTTCTATATTTCTTTCGGGTTATTTACTTAATTACAAACTAGATGTTTTAATTGGCAAACACACATTTAAGTTTAATTTATTTAGCAACACCCGATCGTATTTATTAAATTTATATAAATTTACCTGAAGCACGTGTTAAAATAAAATAAAATATGCAATTATCCATAAAGAAATATTAAATATATGGGGTTACAATTTAATGTTTAACAAAATTGTGTCAGACGAAGTATGTAATAAATTATGACTTCATTATCAAGAATAAACAAATTATATTTTTTCTCAAGGTTCAAATAATAAATATATAATTTTTTTTTATCTTAATAAGCTATGATCATAATCGAATCGATTTGTATGATTAACAATAAAAAAGAACATTTAAAAAGTTATTTTACAATTAAAAATATTCAATCGATATTCATGATTAGAAAGTAAAACTTATCTTTCTACTTTTAATCTTTTATGAAATTTTTTTCAGTAGAACCTCTCTTACAAACTTCATGGTATCTTCAATCAATTTTTTCTCTCTAATTTTCATTCAAACTACTTGAGTGTATATTTAATGAAAAAAAAGATGCCCCCAGGGCATATCTCCAACTGGTCGACCAATGATTCATAAGGCTTGCTCCAGCGGCAAGGGTGGGGGTTCGAATCCCATTTGGAACTTGGATGGAAGCATTTCTATGGGTCTATCTAAGGGTCATTTGTGGTGAAAACCCCTTTGTGCACAGAGTATACAGCAGTATGGTGGGAACCCGGGGCTTGGTGGAGGCACATCCTACGATTTACATCCTTCAGGGTTCTAGGGCAAGGGTTCTGAGGGTCCAGGATTAGTCAAGTGTAAGCTTGTACACCTGGGTTATCAAAAAAAAAAAATGAAAGAAAAAAAAGATAATCATAGTAATGTGCAACAGTTTCTCCTTGAAATTTAAAACATTACGTGAGAAAGACTTGTGATGTGCATTTGCATTCCATCTTATGTGCGGTAATTAATTAAGAAATTATTGTAAATCAAACAAGGAAAGAGATAGAAAGGTTATCAAAAAAAAAAAATGAAAGAAAAAAAAGATAATCATAGTAATGTGCAACAGTTTCTCCTTGAAATTTAAAACATTACGTGAGAAAGACTTGTGATGTGCATTTGCATTCCATCTTATGTGCGGTAATTAATTAAGAAATTATTGTAAATCAAACAAGGAAAGAGATAGAAAAAAGGAAATTAAAAAAAAATCTCTGCTATTTTTTTTTTGCAAAAAAAATCTCTGCTATTTTATGGTAAAGATTATGATTCCTTCTTCTCCACCATTCTTAATCATTTTTAATTCAAACTAATTATTGATTTACTCCCTCATTTTCACTATTCTTTCATTGTTCTATGTGTATTGTTAATCACACCTAATCGTTTAAACTTTGGCCACATATTTTTTGATAGCTCAATTGCAAAAATTAAGGTTACGATTCTTCAATTTCCCGTTCATTTAGCCTTTGAAATACATTAATGAAAACGTCTAAAATTTTTTGATAAAAAAAATTGTATATGCAAGTATATCAAAGCAAAAAAATGAAAAAAATTATGAAAAAAATGGCAGAATTTTGATTGAGATTTTTGAGAAGAATGGTGAAGAAGAAGGAGCTATAATCTCTATCATAAAAATGTAGAGATTTTTTTTTAATTACCTTTTTTCTATCACTTTCCTTGTTTAATTTACAAAAATTCCTCATTTAATTACCTTTAAAAATATGTTAAGTATTAGTGTATATTATCCGGTACATAATTAATTTTAAGAGGATAACCCGTGTCTATTATACAATGGTATGAACATATATGAGGTAGACACATGGTCGGAGCATGAACTTAAAATAGATTTTTATCTATAAAATTAACTTGAATCGAATACTAATTAATTTTATTTGAATTTTAATCTAAGTATAGGTGTCTAGTTTACAGTAATGAGGAGTATGACTTTGTACACAATTCGATAAATCGATCAAACCGTATCGAAATTGAACGTTTGATTCATATTGAATACCGAATTCAAATTTCAGGTCGATGTACATGTCTGATTACCAAATCTCATTCCTTTTCGATTCTAAAATTATCAGTCGGTCTATGAACCAAATAAATAATATCGAAATTATGAATTTCATTTTTAACTAAGGTATAAGCGTGTAACAACTATTTGTTTGATGGTACAAATTCTAAAATTACCTATCAATCTAAGTACCAAAAATTGGTACAACTCGATTCAATTTTACTAAGATTGAAAAGCAATTTTTGTAACATAGTTACGAAAGCATAAAAAATCTACTTTAATTTATATCATTTGTTGTTTTGATTAGTAAAAAGCCAACTCTATTTAGTACCTACCTTTTTTAATAATTATATCGTTAGATAATTTTATTCACAATACTTATACTATCTACCTTTTTTAATTAAAGGGTTTTAAAATTAAATGTTATATTTTAAAAACATATTACAATTAAATTTAAAAAAATTAAGTTAATTTACCATTTTATCTATTTATAATAAATATGTATGAGAAACACCATGTAAATACTTAATAAATATTTTTACAATTTTAAATATTCCAATTTTTGTAGAATAGGGCCCAAATTTAAAATTTCACCTAGGACCTCCTAATATGTTTGGCCGGCACTTATTTACCTGCCATTCATGTTTCAAGGCAAAACTGCAGGTGCGAATGTGCAATAATAATAGCAAAAAAATAAAATTAATTCATCCAAGTGACCGAACAATAAGAAGGCCTCAAAATTTCCTCAGCTAAGATTAGAGAACAGAATCCTCCTAAAAAATGATTAAATGAGGGCCTTGACACCAAGTTGCTGCATTTCTCTAAGCTTCCATATTGAGTAAGGAGCACCCTCTCCAAGTTCATCTGGCTCTAGCTGCTGCATAGCCCATGCGTAATATACCGTGTGGATAGTATCCTAAATCACCAACAAATTACAATGATGTCAGAGAAATATACTATGGTGCAGAAATTTTAAACTAGTTACTTACGTACATGTATTCACTTCTACATCAAACATTTCACCTTTGTGTTCTACGGTTTCGTGAGTAATTCAACCAAAACGACACCCAAAGTGTTATGTAGTAAATATCAGCAGGAGAGAGGGGAGGGGGGATTTTTAAAGATATAATTGCATCTCCCAAAAAAGTGTAGGTAATAATAACACAACTTAAGTAGGATGATTCAAAGTTCAATAAATCCAGAAGTGAAAACAGCAACCTCAAGAAACAAACTGAAAAATGATTTTAAAAAAACTGCTGCAATATAAGAATGTTTTGATGCTTACCTGACCACCTTCTGTTATTGCGCCAAGTCTATCGCGTATGCAGTAGACTTGCTGCGTCTGGAACTGAAACAATTTCCAAATGAAAAGGTAATCAGAATCACTTCGTGAGTATGTCTGTGTGAGGGAGAGCCTATGCATGCAGTGTTAAGTATGCTAGGGAACATTATCTTATCAGAACACAAAATCTTAAGAAGGGCAGTAAATATATTTTCAAAGGGTTTTAAAACACAATTGCTATTCGAGTATGGAAGGTCGGCTCCAGAATTTGAATATGGAAGTGATGAAAAGAGAGCACGAAAGTGAGTTCTTACTGCCACAATGATTATGGGAGTGTCTCCCATCATTTTGGTTTCTCGAACTTCGACTTCTGATATATGTAGAATCTGCATGCAGGTAAAAATTATTTCGTTATGATTAATGCGAAATTGCTTCAACCTAGTACACCTAATGAAGATCCCCAATCTCGTGGCATGAAAGAAAAGCAACAAACTCTGTATTCTCACCTTGTTATCGAAAAAAATTCCCTGGCTTTCATAAGCCTTATGCTCTGCTTTACACCGCTCAATTACATGTGAGCTACAATACTTCTCTAAAACTTCAGAATTTCCCTGAAGACAGACAAAAATAATGGCAGAGAAGATAATCTTCGCTTTAGCATATTGCCCTCACAGAAAGGCTACGAAAGATTAAATGCAACTTACACTTAAAAATCCGAAATTCTTAAATTTCCTTTCTAACAGGTGTCTGTGCATGTGAGAGCACGCAAAAGAATGCAACGGAACCATAACACGAATGACAAAATGAAACACAGTATGCATAAACTTACTTTGAAATAAGCATTGAGGACTGGTTTAACCACTTCTTGAACCTCCGCCACAAACTCTGGTAAAGAGAAAGTCCTAGTGCAAGCCAAATTTTAGAATAAGGAAACTATATACGGCCTTCGGGAAATCATGATTGATTTATAAAGATAAAACGAGGACATGAAATCTTACGGATCTCTACGACGTATCTCTTTAAATGACATGGCAGTATCTGATTCTCCAAGAACAGTTTCACTAATACTGAAATACAGTGAAGAAGATTTATTAGTTCACTATAATTGCTTTCTCAGTTATAAAATCAATCAGGATGACAACATACTCTTGGATTTTATGAACAACTGGATGATCACTAGTCTCCCATCTCTCCCTCATATCTTCAGCAATCTGCAAACCAGGTAATGAGAAATTCAGTCAATAATGTTTTTCTCTGGACTTCAATGTTATTAAAAGACTACAGGAAAAGGATGGGACAGGATCCTACTAACATATCCAGCGCTTAGTGAAATGTGTCCCAACTACATACGGACAATTCTAAGCAAGAGAGAGATTGCCAAATTATTAAGATATATATATATATATATATATATATATATATAGAGAGAGAGAGAGAGAGAGAGAGAAAGTAGGAAGACAGAAGTTCTTATCCAATTTCAACTATTATATTCTAACATTCTCATGCCTTTGAAATCTAACGTAACTGTCAAGAAGCCATGTAATTTGAAAGAAGAAAAAACAGTTTGGCAAATGAATATAAAAATCACCGCAACATACTAATAAACTCAATGATTGAGACAGTGACAGCTTACTAACAAGGAGAAAATGCAATGAATAACTGACAACAGACAATCTGATTGTGCAAGACATAAACATCAACATATACCCATCTAATTTTTGGTGTTACATATAAAACCTAACTGAAAAAATAATGAGGCATCTACCCTAGGATTTTGAGAAAATTAGCAATTTGAAGTGTTCGAAGAAAGCATAGTAACATGAGTAATATGAAGCTGCAAAGTTGAAAACTATAACATGGCATTTCAAGTTGCAAAATACCTCCTGGCTCTTTTCAAGTACAGGTTCACTATACCCACTAACACGCTTGAATACGGGATGGCCTCGCATCTGAGACATGAGAAAATAGTATCAGGTCAAAAGGTGTGGGTAAATAACCATTAGTGACCCATGGTAGGTAGAAGCAAATAAGCAAGGATATCACCTTATTCTTCAAGGCCTCCCATTTCTTACTCCATGGAGACTGCTTTGAAGGTAACACAACAATTTCAGTTCGAGTACTTTTTTCAATGTTTGGTGTGGGAGCAGCAGAAGAAGCATCATACTCAAGGCGCTTTCTCCTATTTGGATTACCTTTCAATTCATCCTTCAGAATGTCATATCCCTTCTTCACCATGTCAATGGGTTTTGCTTCCTTTAGCTTGTTGAATGCTAATGAAACTTTGGGGGTGACTGAAGAAAAACCAAACTTGACCTTGCCAAATAGTGTGTCGGCATTATCACTAGACTCAGATTGTTGATTCTGCCCATGTTGCTTTTCTTCACCAAAAGACTTGCTTCCATCCTTCTCAGTTGTGCTTGATTTTCCATTGCTTCCCTCGGACTCTTGCTTTCCAATACCAAAACCATCTTTGACCTAAATCAGAAGTTGGAGATTTCTTATTATTTATCCCTCCTATAACATTAGATGTGTTGCACAAGTGATGGAGACCACGTCTCTATATCCCGGAAAATGAAAATAATTTCACAAACCTCCTCTTTGGCAGCCGAAATCTTCTCTTCCACATCAGCATAGACCTCCAAGATAAGAAAGGACCCAAAAAGACATAATCAGTAAAACATGCAAATAAAATCTGCACCAATCTGATTTGTCATGCAATCAGTTGCTTGTCAAGCTTATATACAAATCACCATCACCTCTACTACCCACCCATCACCAAGAACAGTTGTTATATCAAGATTCTTTTAAATTACAATGCAATATAACAATTTGCATAACATAATTAACTCAGTGTGCATTGGGAAATTTGCTAGATCATTGGGCTAATAGTTGTTTATTATGTCACACCTGCTGACTAGCAAACCTAATTATGTCAAATAAACAAGCCAACAATGAGTGGAACTTCATCATAAAGACCAAATTTCTTTGAAAAATCGGTTTTAGAAAACAATTTAACAAATCTTCAATAGACCTCCTTACTATTACTATACACGTCATATGCTAGATTACAAAGTTGACTATTTGTTGCGCATCTCCCTACCTACACTGAGTGCGGACATGGAAAATTGGATAGTTCATTGACTGTTCCCTGTCAGTTGTTTCAATCAGAACAAAGTGTACGGAGGTCCTCACAATGCAGTAAGTACAAAGGAGTTAAAAACAAACAACTGCACTATATGTTTGGCTAGCAATAATCTAAAGTGTTTCCCTTCCAACAAGGGTACGGAGAAACAAAAAAATATTTCCCCAAATTAGTCACTATACATGCTTCTTGATTAAACCATTGGGAAGCTCTGCAGAAACAGAAGAGAAAGATTTTTACCTGTTTTGCTTTTGCTTCAGCTTCCGTCCATACACCATCTACGTGCTTGTACAGCTGCTCAGTAGTCTGCTTCGTTCTGCATTTCGCCATTTCACCATCTCAGAGCCCCCAATGGAAGAGTCTGCCAGCCTTGACATACAACGGTATGTCTCAGCCTCTACTCGTTAAACACAACCACCACACAAGAATGTAAATAATACAGTGGCATTACCTAGTTTTAAGATCCTCCTTCACCCCTTTCAATCCCTCTGCTTTTTCCTTGATTTCCTTTGCTTTTTCCTTGATTTCCTTAATGGATTCTTTAAGTTCTGGGTTGCTACAGACATCTAGACGAGTTATATATATATAAAAGACGCATATCCAAGTGTTGAAGACAATGCAGCCTTATCAATTACTATAGGAGAAAAGGTATACACTGAAAACTCAAAACAGAGCATAAAAAAAAGGGTAAACAGGAAGACCGCAAGATAAAAACCAGGGTTTGAAGCTTGTACGTTTATCCCAATGAACATTAGTTTCACATTTCTACTTATAAGAATACTTAACCAACCATGTCAATATCGAAAAAAATGAAAAAGAAACGTCCTCCCATTTCAGAAAAGCTTTCAACATAATTGAACATGAGAGAGTATTAAGAATAGATTACCTCTCAAATTCTCCTTTAATTTTCTTGGAGAACTCATTAAACACGCTGAACTCACGTCTGACCAAATGCCCATTTGGCGGAACCAATTGTAGCCTCGACCGTCTAGACGAGACCTACACAGCATATAAATCTCATAAAAACTGAACCGAAAAGATACAGAGAAAAGCGATGCAAATACACACCTGCCGAGGAGCTAATAATTGCTGACGAAGAAGAAGGTGTTTGGAGAAAAATAAATCTCTGGCGAGCTTCCGGCTGGCCATGAGAATGTATAGAGATTGTATCTTTTTGGTTTAATTTTTTAAATATAGAATGAAGAATTTTAGTTAGGGTTTTATAGTGTGTAGAGCTGTTCTAAACCTTCTTGATGTGCAGAAGGAAAAACAAAAGTGCGACGGAAATAGGAAACTTGAGAAAGGGGACTCTTTCTCTTGCCCTAAATTTTAAGATATTGTAGGCCCTGTTTGGGTCGGGTTTTTCACACACCGCCTTGCAACTTACCATTAAAAGGGACAAATACTGATTTGGAACTTGGTCGGACCGAGTCTAGTCTAGTTTCACATTGTGTGGCAGTATTGTGATTTTTTCTTTTTTTTTTTTTTATGGATAGGTAGTATTGTGATTTAGTTAAATAAAATTTGTTATAGATTGAACTCAATGGATTACGTTGAACCATAAATAAGATGAACTATAATTTCACAACAATGGGAAAAAATCACCACAAAATTTATGTTACTTTAAATTTGTTTAGAATGCTTAAGTTAATTGATTAATCAAATTGAATTGGTAAGTAGTATTATCGCTCATTACATGTATTTTGAGATCAAAATATTATTTCCTTCAAAATAATAATGACATTCTTTTAGTTACGATTTTGTTCAATGTATCAATAACTATCGTTCCTGACAACTCGAAAACAAATTTGTCATTATTTTGTTTGTAATTATCATTATTTTGACAAAATTCAATTTGTTGTTACTTAATGTATATAAATAGTTGCAAGTTTAATATTCTATTTATTGCTCATCATATTGTCACTAAATGAGTTCTCCTTTAATTTGTTTGGACTAAGTTATTTCTATAATAAAAATGAGAACCTAAGTACCTAAACACAAAAAATTATATAGTATATAGTTGAGGAATATTCAAACAACTCAAGAATGTTTGTCATTTAGAAAATCTTGAAGAATTGAACATGAACAACTCTACAAAATAAAAATAAAAAAATGATTGCATTCAAAATTCAAACTTAAGCAAAGGTTGTAAGGAACTATGGAAAGAGATTATTACATTCTTACACTAGGAGATTTCTCCTACTACTATTCACAATTATGAAAAGAATGAATTGTGCAGCCCATCATCTTTCCTCAGAACTGCAGCAGCTTGAATCCCAAATCAAAGAATCAATTCAATTTACCATACCAAGACCATATATACAAAATTACAAAATTGCTTCTGCCCTTTCTACTCAATGATTGAATAAGAAGACCAAATATTACACTCTTTTCAGAAACCCATAATCATATTCGGTATATTCCATTAGTTCTGACAAATCTTGCTCGTCTTCTAATAGAACTTCATCGGTCACTTCACCATTATATCTCCCTCTACTTCTATCTTCGTCTTCTTTACTAATTTTGTTAGCTCCCTGATCCATTGCTTCAGAGTTTTCGCATATGCAAGAATATGGATTTTCATGGAAAACGCCACTACCCGGCTTTACTTCATTTGGCTCTCCCATAAAACCAATTTGAGACGTTCCAACGCGTGAGGAAAACTCTTCCCATGTCATGTTATTTTGATTAATGAACAACCGACAAAGCTTTTTAATGTTTGGTCGAATTGTTGGTTTATGGCCAAAGTATCTCCTACATATAGAAACAAAAAGGTTATCCTAAAAGGTCATACTAAGACTTCAAAATAGAAGTAAATAGCGTCATACCTTCTTCCAGCGAGTATCTTTGCCATGTTTCCGTTATTATTGGTGACAAAAACATCGCTCTCGTCACAAACAATGAAGTCTAATGCAGCCATACGAGCAGAGTAAGATGAAAATTCTTCCATCTCTTCCTTGCTGGCTAGAGTTTCTTTAGTATGGAAATTTGGGAAAAGAGCTTTTAGAGGTGCTAATGTTTCTTCACCTCCATATATTTCACCAGATGCAACATATAAGTGCACATCGTTCCCAAAACCTAACGCTCTTAACATTAGGCCAACTTCCTCCGGACTTAATGGGCATTTTCCATTTCTCCGTTCCTTGTCAGGACCTTTTGTCTGCAGATCATGCCATATAGTAACTGATAAATAAGAGATGTAGCAAAATGTAACATAAATAGATAGTTTACACAATTGAATGAGAAAATACTAAACGACCCTTGTTCATAAAAATTTGTACGATCGTGCGTCTATCATTGTGCTAAAAGCTATAGCTGATAGAAATGGTGCAATCAATATCTTTAAACTAAAGAGCAACCCAAGTGCTACGTTCCAACTTAAGCCAATAGATACCGCTAGCTAAAATTTTATGGTATGGGAGGTTGGACTTACATGTAAATTCTTCCACCTCTTTCGTATTTCACTTAGTTCTTTAATCTCCCTTTCACCTCCACCGTAATAGCATCCGGAGAATGCCAGCATGTCAGGCTCAAATCTGTCACAAGTGAAGGAACTTTATGAGCAATAAAGTAGCGAATTAAAGAAGGTTAATTAATAGTCTATATATATACCTTAAATGCAATGCAACAAAATGCTTGCTTTTCATTCTCATTCTTTGAACCAATTTCTGACCCATTTCAAGAATCGGATCAGTAAACCTTAAAGCATGATAGTTAACTCTACATCTCAATTTTTGCAAATTAATGTCTAGCCGATTTGATAGCCTGTAATCGAACTTCGTAAGCTCAACAGCCTGCACCTGAACACAAACAACATTTCTAGCTTCAGTTTTTAAAGTTTTAGCAAAATATTATGATCTATGAATACTTACATTTTTCTTGATATATAAGGGCAAAATGCGAGTTTTGTAGCATTCTTCGTCGCATTTTCTTGGAACACGAGTAGTTATGACTTTCCCTACATTTTCTGGCAGCTGTTTTATAATTTTGACATCTTTGGACAGAGATGTCGCGAACCATTCAACATCGAAGATATCGGAGAAGTTGCTGCAGAGAAATCGTAATGAGCTAATGATGGTAATATATGTAACATAGTTAATATGTTATAATTTGTCAAATATGAAACGATACCTGGTATCCTTCCAGAATGAGTATTGGTCCAACTTAGGAATAACCAAAGTAGCATTCAAGATATAAGCTGCAACAACAGCATCTATTATCTGCAACCATAAGCAAATGCAAGTTTAAATAAATTTACAAATTAGTTAATTTGATTTCAAATAAAGTAACATTTCAACAATCTTATTGAATCTTGATAAATGAACATGCAGTGTGGAGTAAATTAAAGACTCTCACCCCTGTTCTTTGTTGATTTAAACCTCCACTAGTTGCAATCAATAAGTACCGATTAGGTTCCGTGTTCATACCCGCAGCTGAAATATTGCATAGACAAATCAGAATAAGGCATAAATATTGACTGAGATTCTCCAAATTAAAATCACAAAATTTATGGAACCAGTTATATAAGACCTAAACAGGAAAGTGATTTTCATGCTACAAAATCCAACCATAACTGGATTTGAATTGAACAAAAGTGACATAATAATTACAAACCCTGCTTATTTCATTGCGAAAATTACTGCGTTTATTTTTAGAATCTCTATATATGAATGCTTAAGTATAGGTTTATAACAATTGGAGCAGAGCTTACTTAAAAATCCATGGCTGGCGTTACTGCAACCATAGAAGAAATTGGACTGGTTCGAATTCCATAAATCATGGCCTATGCTTCCTCCACCCATCTACATGTTTATCAAAATCCAAAAGACCACAAATACTTATTCAAAGTGCAAAACATAGGTTTTCCTATAAGAACAAAGGTACAAAAATGGATGATGGAAGGACGAAATGTGCACAAAGTTAATAACTTAGGACCAAAAGATTTATTAATTAAAGCTCGGATTATAATGTGTAATGACAAATAAATTTTTGCCAAAATTCAAACATAATCTTCAGTAATGATGCAAAAAAAAAAAATTATAAGAAGGTTAAATTTCAGCCTGCCCCCTTCAACTATCTCTATTGTCCTCTTCACCCCCTCAATTATCAATTGCATTACTTTGTTACCCTCCAACTATCTTTAATGCCTCAATTGCACGAAGAGTCAAAATCATGATATTCAATATAATTTGTAAGAAAAACACCTTAAAAAATATTTGAAGAATAGTTGGAAGGAACGAAATGTGGCAAACAATATTATGAGTACAAAATTAAAGTTTGAGACGTTTAAATAGTTTTTTTCACGTAAATATGATTAAAAAAAAAAAAAAAAACCTGTATGTCTGATGCAATTGAAGCATGAAGAGTAGTTAGGGGGTAAAGTGATGCAACTAATAGTTAAGGGGCTAAATGAATACTGAGAAAAAATGGATAAATTTATCCCTAAAAAGGAAGAAGAATGTCACATAAGCACTCACCGTGTGACTCACCGGAACGCGAAAAACATGTTCTTTATTCACATTCATGTGAACGTTGATCCCATGTTTTTTATTGACATTCATGTTAAACTTCACAAATACAACAAGTGAAAAGAAAGTAAGATAAAAGAAAAGAAAAAAAAAAAGTAAAATAAATTAATGGACATAAAAATGCTAGCTGGTTTACCAAGGTGTTAAGGTGGCGGCTGGGATTGGCAATTGCCGGAGAGAGAAAGGACATAACAGCAAATAGAAGAAGTAAACAGCCGGAGACGGCGGAGAGCATAGGGAGGAGGCGGTGGATGAGGCGGCGGCGTTGGTGGTGGCGGCATATTATAAGACCCTGTAAAATCTGGAATCCTATCAATTCATCCCTGTTTTTTTTCTTCTTCTTCATTATGCTCATGATGATGGCAAGAGAGAGAAATCAAGTGGTGGTAATATATATGGGATTCTACATCTAATTAATGTATATATACGTGTTTGTGCTGTGACAGCACAACTTCTTCACAATCCAAGACTCTCTGTTCTGTTCAACTTGATTACAATCAAATTGTTTCTTTTTTAGTATTTTTCGGAATTTTCATATTGTTTAGTGTTTACCCAGCATTTTTTTCGTGATTTGGCCCCACATTAATTACATTAAAATTTCCAAGAATATCTCATTCTATTGGCTTTGGATGTTACTCTATGTATGTATATCTATTCTCTAGTAAAACTAGTAGTAATTAGTTAGGATTCTCCTTGATCTATGAGCTCTCCAACAATAAGTAAATTCTTATAAATATTCCATCATAAACATTTACAGTCCAAGTAAAAGATATATAGTATACCATGATATTGATTATTGAATAGATGTTGAATTGTTAAAAAAATTCTTACCCAAATATGTTCTACGAAATTGTCTTAGATCTTGTGGTTAGGAATGCATGATATGGTGAATTTTAAACCACAAGGTCTATGAAAGAAAAATTCCTCGACCATGTCTATAAATTTTTTGCGTTGCCTCTCCTGATCTAGTTTATATTCAATTTGACTGCACAATCTGCGCTATACAATCACGACTTAAGTGTATTTATGTGATGGATAATTTTGTAAGTGCGTGATACATTGATTTCATTAATAAAAAAATAGAAAAATCATAGTATATCGACTACATTGCCTTTATTTTAAAAATAAATTACATGTGATTGAACTGCGTTGGGGTTAAATTCTTCTTTCTATCATCTAATATTTATTGGCAAAGGACTATTGATTTGACCTAATATATAAACTCTAATTTAACTGAAATACAAAAATCTTATCTTATATTGAAGGCTCCAAAGCATTACTAATTTCTCAACATTACTTAACATAAGTAATCTTTACACTTTATTTTTAAAGAATTGTGAATATGTGATCATTAATTATATTATACAAGACTTACTACAATGCTTTCGTTTTCTTTTTGGTCCAATGCTTTCAAAATAGTTAAAATTTTGAATACCTCTAGGTGGAGACTTTTAGATCAAGGCCCTCCCAAAATACATGGCGCTTGCTTAATTAGTTTATTTGTTGACTTTCTATGTTTGATAGGCTGTCAAGTTTCAGAGCTGCGGTTACATGGATTAGATTAGTTTGTTGAGCAAATGGAACGGAAATATTATAAAATTAGTCACTAAGATAATATTAGAAGGTTGAGCTACTTGCAGAAAATGTGACTAATTTGCAAGATACACACCTCAATGTTAATTTAAATTGACAATTACACCCTCGTATTATTTTATCAGCAAATGTCAAATTACATACATATGCGGCAGAAAATATCGAGTTATTTGCATGTCAAACATTAATATTGTCTCAGTGACAAGACCAAACCCTCGCGAATTAAAAGATTTTGAATTCGAATCCCCTCAAAAGTGTATAAATATAATTTGTCTAGTTTCATACTACTTTTACTCTTTTTTTTTTTTTTTTTTTTTTTCATGTTATCCAAGTGTATCCAAGTTTTAATTCTGACTTAATTATTTTCAATGCAATGTCAAATATATTATGTAGACACATTTTTCAATGGAGATCCAAATTGAGTTCGCCAGTGGATTTAATCTTAATAAACATTAGTTTTCAATAATGTAATCCATCGTTATATTTAAAAAAAAAACATTACTAATGAAAGTATGAAACATTATTGCTGCTGATTTGCTCTTGATAAATTAAATATGTGAATTGGACATTTCCGTTAGGATAGAAGTATGTAAAAGACGTGGAGGCCAATAAGTTCATGTATGTATACTTCAACTATTCTTTTGCTCTATCAATATAATTTGGAGTTAAAAACTTCATATGGAACGTGTCGACTATAAAGTATAAACTTTTGTACGAATCTATTTCAAATGGGGAAAAGGTAAATTAAATATAAAACAATATTTAATTAACTAGAATTTTGGTACGTAGGATTTTAATTATTTTTATGTCCAGAATCATGAAACTATCGTGCTTGCACACACAACAGACAGCCTTATCGATCCAAAAATTTATTTATCAATTCGAATCAACTAATGGAGATTCAATAGTTTATAATTCTTTGGGATTTTTGCACGTCACCCCCCAGTTTTTTTCAATTTTTGCACTTTCCCCCCCGAAACACATTAAATGTGATCATGCCCCCTGCTTTTATGTATTTTGTGCACTTACCCCCCCGAAACGTCTTAAATGTGACAGTGCCCCCTGCTTTTATGTATGTTTGTGCACTTACCCCCCCGAAACTCTTAAATGTGACTGTGCCCCCTGCTTTTATGTATGTTTGTGCACTTGCCCCCCCCCCCCCACCCCCTCATACCAAATTCTGACCAGATTCTTCGCCGGAACTAAAGTACTTGCAAAGCACACAAAATTTAAGAGGGCAAAAGGGTAAAATTATCCTTATTTTCCACAAAACCTAAACATCAGTTAAAAACTTGAGTTAAAATTGAGAAAAAAAAATTACGGTTTATCTCAGTTAGGCTCAATTTCTCCTCCATTTACTGAAATTGAGTGAATCATGAACAATTTTACAAATTCATATCGTCTCTCTCTCACGCAAAACTCATGATTTAGAGAAATCAATATCAACATTTCTTGTTGCTTTCTTATTCATTTTTTTATGGAGACCCCTTCATTACATATATACACCGAAAAATAAAGTCACCTAGGAATTGGAACTGGATATGGAACGTTGCCGCACCGCTGGTAATATTATTCTTTTGCCCTCTTAAATTTTGTGTGCTTTGCAGGTGCTTTAGTTCCGGTGAAAAATCTGACCGGAATTTGGTATGGGGGTTTGGGGGGGATAAGTGCACAAACATACATAAAAGCAGGGGGCACAATCACATTTAAGACGTTTCGGGGGGCTAAGTGCACAAACATACATAAAAGCAGGGGGCACTGTCACATTTAAGATGTTTCGGGGGGGTAAGTGCACAAAATACATAAAAGCAGGGGGCATGGTCACATTTAATGTGTTTCGGGGGGGAAAGTGCAAAAATTGAAAAAAATTGGGGGGTGATGTGCAAAAATCCCTAATTCTTTTGGTCAAACCCTCATCAAAATGATTTGCCCTCCATAAATGGTCACGTGAATATGAATTAGTGGTATAGATTAACTTAAAGTCAGAATATACAAAGGAATGCAACAATTTTTGGTAAAAGTAAGATCCCCTATTTGTAGGTACTTAATATACAGATCTAATTTTTTCACTTTCCTTCTGATAATAATAGTTTCACAATTTTTTTTTTCTTTCCAAAAAAACGTGGTTGACACTTGACAGTAACAAGTAACAAACCATGAAATGGAGAGATTGAAAAGGATCAAGTGCGTTGGATTCTTTGAAGTTACTTTTGTGGTTTTCCAGTTTAGGTGAATATAATTACCAAAAATAATGTTATCTATACTAATTATAAAAAAAGAAAGGCATTTTCCTTTCACAAAATGACGGTTATTTATGAAAATTTACACAGATTGTCCATAATATTTTGAAAAGAGAAATTTTAGGGCCTGTTTCCCTTAATAGTCATCGGTTCAATATCATGGGTTAAATTGTAGTAGAACATTTCAAATGTTTACTCCCACTCACCTACATTTCCGAAGTTCAAAGAAATTTTGATTCATCCCAACTCCCGGAGATAACCACTGAACAATTTTCATTTTCATTTTCATTCCTCTTTCTCACTCTCAATGCAGTTTTTATTACTCAACTTCACTTAATTAATTATTTGTTCGTTTCATGCCCAATAGAATTTTCTTAAAAAAATTGGGATTCTTTTTGGGTTTGCAATCTCCAGTTGTGTCTCGGGGGTTTAGTTTTTAAATTTCTGTTAGTCGTTCTTAGAGAATTCAGTTCTAATCTTTCCCAATTCTCAATACTTTTATGTTCATGAATTTATGTGTGCAAAGTGGGTTTCAAGAAGGTGAAGGTGAAAAAGTTGGGATTCTTTTTGGATAGATGTTCAAAGTTAAATGACACTGTTCAGTTCTACTAGATGGCGTATAAATTGAAGGTTTTCATTAACGTGAGTTGTGGAAGGAGGAAGGTGGAGCAGAACGTGTTCAAGTATGTTGACTATATTTCATGCTTTATGTCTATTTCCAAAATTGATATCTATTCATATATAGAATTATTGTAAGATTTTATGTGCTGGAAAAACTCATTTCAACTTTGCCTAAAGAGTGTACTTTTGCTGATGCATATTATTTTTTAAGACATAGCAAAAAATTCAATTAAGTTGGGTCAATCTGTTTATTGTTTGCTATTGTTGGGGATGGGTAATTTATACAGAAGTGTCCATGTTATATATTCAAGCATTAATCAATTTACAATTTCTTGCAAATTTCATATTTTCCTATGCAAAGATGATGTCTTTCTTTTTGTCTAAAGAATAATTAAGACAGATTCGTAAAAGAAAATGGAGCAGATTATTACGCGTATACTCTGCTATGAAGACAAATAAAATTGGGAGAAGATAAGCAATATAATGTATTTTAAATTTGTATATTCATTATTAGAGATTAGTTAAAGTTTTGAATTAAGATTAAAGATTTATAAATTATAGTTTATCAAATTTAGAATTATTAAATTCCATAACTCTGAGTAGCATTACATATATATATTAAGATTTGACTTTATTTTTTCATAAACTCCGATTCAGTTGTGTTTAAATCATGCGTTACAATAATATTGATATTCTGCTCGCGGGATGCGTGCGTCGGTTGCTAGTGTTAATAAAAAAACAACCCTAATCCACCTAGGTCATTGACCGACAACGACTTGAAAAATGACCAAGGTCATGACGGTAGTTCGGACTTGTAAAACGTTTCGGACCGGCGGCTTCAAAAAAAGAAATCGACCAAGGTCATGACTGTAGTTCGGACTTGTAAAACGTTTCGGGCCGGCGGCTTCAAAAAAGAAATCAAGCCACCGTGATAGGACGGGTGGGGGAGGAGGTGGGGGCCTCGAGTAGAGTGAGGTGGCGGGTTACAGAAATCCAAGATAAAGATTGTAATTTTTTCTTTAAATGATATGATTGAAAAATCATCAGGGTTAATTTTGATTGAAAATAGTTTTTGAGTGACACTCAAGTTGTAATGTAGTATAAATATGAAAGATAAAATATTATATCTTTCAAAAATGAAAATGAACATAAGTTCAAAAAATTCATCCGAACTAAGAAATGCATTCTTCGTCCAAAAATATAAAAGTCATTATACATATAGATTTGTAATTTAAGAAATTTATATATAAGAACGAAATTAACCTTTCCTCATGGTCAAATATAACGATATTTTTCAATCTAATGGAATATTCCAATTAATATTACTTCATAAAACTACTACTTTATTCATAAAACTATTGTTGTTATTTTTCATTAATTATGTTTACTCGTTTTTATTTTTTTATTTTTATGAATCCCTTATTATTATTATTGTTGTTGTTGTTATTAAGTGAGAGTAGGGAAAGTTTGAGATTGAAATAATGTTTTGTATGTTGGTATGGTTGGAGATGATTGGCTTGACAAGGCAGACAGGCAAACATGCGAGCATGAGGGGGCTACTGACTGCTTCGGCTGAAGATGGCCTTAAATACTAGTATATCTCTGTTCTGTTTATAGACTTATAGCAACATCGAAAATGGAGATGTTAAATAAGGAACCTGAGAGAAAATATATATGTGGATTAAATTAGATTTTTAATCACAGAAGAAACATGATTATAAGTGAATTCTTGCGAAGAATGAAATAGAATACTCAATTATCCATCTTAATATAAGTTGATGTAGATGGTTGTACAATTAATATTTTTAAATGATGTGAAATATCATTGCGAAAAATTAAAAGTTGACCTGATCAATGTTTACAACTTCAGACTTCGTCTAATAGTTATATATGGCTTGAAATCCTGATTTGGATAATCTGAAAAGATTAGATTTATAATGCACTTAATCCATACGAATTTAAAAAAAAAAAAAAAATTCATACAAATTTAATTGTTAGTATAATGATAAAAGCATAGAAAATGTGAAACACAATTTATAATAGTAGTAATAAATTAGATGCTAGGTTGGTTATAAGGTAGGCTTGACACTGATAATCATTTTAATTTTCTTGTAAAATTCGTACATACAATAATCAAGAGGAACAAAATGTTGGTCATCAGCATCTAATACTATCCAAATATTATTTTCTCGGGAAAACAAAAATCCATATTTCGTACCCAACCAGCAAAGGGTCTCTCTCAAGTCTCAAGAAGGCAGATTTAGCTAAAGTCGCGCCAAAACACAGCGACTTTTATTTATTCGGAGCTTTGAATTGCGTGCGTGTAATTAATAGGCGTAATAGAATATTGTTTATAGCAGCAGTCATCCACCCACAACGCGCACACACAGAAAACATTCATTCATGTATGGTTATTGTAAGGAAGAAAATGAGCAAGCTAAACACATCTATCCCCGAATTGGATTTGGATCACCCGAATATCGAAGACTACCTCCCATCCGGATCCATTCAAGAGCCCATCGGCAAACTCCGCCTGTAATTTTCATCTTGCTTTCTCCGCTTTGTAATATCTCTATCTTTGTGCATGTGAACGTATGTGCGTGCACCTTTTCTATTTTTACCCGATAATGTGTTGTGCTGTTGGTATTTAGGCGGGATTTGCTTGATATTTCGCCAACTCTAACTGAGGCAGCTGGTGCAATTGTTGATGTAAGTGTACACAGCTTGGAAAATTTTAAATTAGGGCAATTTTTTTCATTAATGGCTAATTGACCAAATTTATGGACTTTTATACAGGATAGTAATATGCATTTATTTACTTATTTGTTCTGTTTGTTTGGAGCTGGTCTGTTACATGATTAGATTTGAAAACTTGAAGCCTTAGATTCCAAGTTGATGATAATTAACAATTTACTTAATCATGGAATGTGTGCTCTGTTACTGGAAACGTTATATTACCTACACAATTTTGATAGCATTTTGTGTCTCTTAATATGTTTCATATTGTATCAGTATCAATAGTATACTATTCCATTTTCCACGGTCATTTCGCTACTGAAGAAATTGGTATTTGGCAATAGATATCCAATTTAAATGTGGTTTGCTTTAGCTACATTTTTCTAAATTTCCGCGTCTTTTATTATTTACATTTCTTGTTTTTCCTATCACACTAATTTTAAACAACATGCTAATTCAATTGATATGTTGGCTATGGTTTTGCATCTTTTGGATTTGTCTTGTATTATTGAATGACAAACTTATTAAACGACACCCTCTGAACTTTTTATGTTGGTTGTGTTGATGATTTGGCATGATGCAAAAAGGATCTTTTATTGTTCTTATTTTTCTTATCCCTGCTGTTTGTGCCCTGCCATAATGTTGTGTCCCTTGAAAAAATATTATCTACTTTTGTTCTACTTATTCTTGTTGCAATAGGATTCTTTCACGAGATGCTTCAAGTCTAATCCTCCAGAACCGTGGAACTGGAACATATACTTGTTTCCTTTGTGGTGTTTGGGAGTTGTATTCAGATATGGATTTCTTTTCCCCTTGAGGTAAGTTTTCTTTCCTTGTAACTAATTATTGTTGAATTCAAGGATGAAATGAAATGAACCGCAATTCATTCCAGTATTAATGACCTCTATTCCTTTTTAAGTTGTCCAGAAATCTGATTCCTATTGTTTACACCCCCGCCTTTCTCAAATTGAATGTCCTGTTTGGTACAATGTGAGGCAACCTTTGTGGTTGAGGATTGAGGATTGATTGAACTTGATACAAATAAAGCATAAAATTAACTCCTGATAGCACTTCATTTTTATTGTATAATGTGCTTTATCTTGTCTAACATCGACCCTGTACTTCTTTCAAACTAAAAGGTCACCAACTCTGTGTCTACTTAATTGGGTTAGTGGCGTAATGTTCTTTGTCTGCAGTGTTTTTCTTCCTCTTATTGCTGGAAGCACATATTAGCATATATCCTGTGTTTTGTTCCAGATTATTAGGCTCTACTAGTTGATATAAGTTTACTGATGAGTTGCCGATGATGCCTTTCATGCAAAATCTTGAAGCATTTTGTATTCAAATTAATGCAGGGTAATAGTGTTGACAATAGGATGGATTATATTTCTCTTATGCTATTTCCCCGTGCATTTCTTGTTGAAAGGACATGACAAACTGAGAAAAAAGTTAGAGGTATAACAACCTTATTTTCTTTTTTCTGAACCAGTTCTGCTATCATTTTTTTTTCTTAATTTAATTCCATATATGGAGTCTACGTATATATACTCTTTTTCTGAAAGTGAGCTTTAGATTTATATCAACCTTTTCTCTATCAATTATGGCCTAGTTAGATATGACACGGAGAAAGTTTTCTTCATATTCCAGTTTGGGTCTTAGTGAATGATGAATCAATCAAAAGGTAACACTAGGTAACAAGGTTAGAACTTCACCTTTCAGGGGGGAAAAAAGAGAATGAAATTGCAACTTAGAGACCAGTCCCATGAAAAACATCAGATTGTTAAAATTTTGAGTCTATTCAATATATGGTCGCCTTTTGTAGAAGATAAGCTGTAACATTTACAGATTGTCCTTGAGGAAACTGTCAAATCTTCCTTAATTTCTCTACAGAGAGGTCTGGTGGAAGTCCTTTGCAGCTTTTTTGTAGCATCATGGACTGGGGTAGTCAAATACCATGGTCCAAGGCCCAGCATGCGGCCTAAGCAGGTGAGACTGTGGGTAATGGTTCAAATCATCTAAAATTAGGTATGGTTCTTTGAGATTAGCTAGTATTGTATGTTTCTTTAAACTGTCGTGCAGGTATTTGTGGCAAATCACACGTCCATGATTGATTTCATTGTTCTGGAACAAATGACTGCATTTGCAGTCATTATGCAGAAGCATCCTGGGTGGGTTGGTAAGTTTCTCTTAGTCTTACGAGGAACCTTGTGACACTTGAAGCATTTTTAAATGCCCAACTTATAGATTGTTTGTCATTCAGAAGTTCTGACAGTTTTCAAAACCCATTATAACCCTAAATGCGCAGCAGCGCGGTATTACTAACCTTTATTATCTCAAAGCTGACCTCTGTATGGCCCTTGTCGAATATGCATCCTGGATTTTGAGATAATTGGTAGAAGAACCCTTGGATAAGTAATTAAATTTCTCCATGTGTTAATTTGTTTGTGAAGTTAGATTGTTTCTTGGCATTGTTATGATGGAGATTAGCATTATGGATATTCAAATGAGACGTGATTTTGATACGAATCTTATTTGCTTTTTCATGAACTAATTAATATTGGATTTGAGAAACAAATTTATTTGTTTGTTGGTTGAATTAAAATTGTAGTGGATGTAAGATGCTTGTTTCCTTCTGATTTACTTAGCCAGTTTTATCGTGTGTTTGTTCCTGTATAGGATTGCTCCAGAGCACTATTTTAGAAAGTTTAGGATGTATCTGGTTCAACCGCTCAGAGGCCAAGGATCGTGAAATTGTTGCAAGAAAGTATGTCATTTCTTGAAAGATAATAATATTTCACATTGTAACATTTTCTTTAATTTTTGGTTTCTTTCTTTCAGGTTAAGAGAACATGTCAATGGCCCTGATAATAATCCTCTTCTTATATTCCCTGAAGGAACTTGTGTGAATAACAACTATACAGTGATGTTTAAGAAGGTGGTCTTACTGAATGTTTCTGTATAGTTTATTAAATAACTATAGAGATTTATTTACAATTAATTTATCTTCTTTTCCTTTTGGTGTTTAGGGTTCATTTGAACTTGGGTGCACTGTGTGTCCAATTGCAATCAAGTATAACAAGATTTTTGTAGATGCCTTCTGGAACAGCCGAAAGTAAGTTCTGATGGTGCTTGATCAGTTAACTATGAATTCGTTTGGCACCAAAAATTATGTGACATTAAATCTTTCAGCAACATTTATCTCTTGTTTGGTAGCATTAATAAATAAACAGGTCGACCCATAAAAAGATGATAACCCACTACTTTTTTATGTATTAACACGTTCAACCCTACGATGAGATAATATCCATGACTGTAACAGCAAATTTACTAATTTTTTCAGTAACCTATGTTTTAGACATATCTTATTGTTAATGATAAGATATGATTGATTTTTTACCATTATTCTATATCTGCCACCAAAAGAGTTATGTATCTTCTGAAAGCTATGCTTTGATTGTCATTTGCAGGCAATCCTTCACAACACACTTGTTGCAGCTAATGACATCATGGGCTGTTGTTTGTGATGTGTGGTATCTGGAGCCTCAAAATCTGAAACCTGGGGAAACACCAATTGAATTTGCTGAGAGGTATGTTTTGTTTTATCAATTCATCAAATAAGGCTAGTGGACATGTAATGTCACACGTTCCCTAAAGATGAAATTACAAGAACAGTCCTTGAGGTTTCGTAATTATTATAACCCTTGTGCCGTTAGTTGCCATTATAAAATACGTGAATCACTGCGAAAGAAATCTTTCTGTATGTGATTTCTGATTGTAAAAATTCAAAGAAGAAAATTATCGGTATTTCTGTAATTTCACCTAAACCTCACAAAAGCTGCTCACTCACAGTAAAAGGTTTGATTGTTCTAAATGTGGTTTTCTTTTAGGGTGAGGGACATTATTTCAGTTCGGGCAGGTGTTAAGAAGGTGCCATGGGATGGATATTTGAAATACTCTCGCCCCAGCCCCAAGCATCGTGAAGGGAAGTAAGTTTTGCATTTGCCTGATATAGTCTTTCATTTTGTCTCTATAACTCCTCCATTTAGCTGCATAAGGACTGACTATTCTTTTAGAAAATCGAAAAAAGGAATAGTCAAAATTTTCATCTATATATTTTACTTACTTTTGCAGGCAACAGAGCTTCGCGGATTGGGTGTTGCGTCGTTTAGAAGAAAGATAGGTTAGATTTAAATTCTTATTTAAGTCTTCCATTTGTTGGATATTGGTTGTTGTAGCGTGAATTAGAATTTCGTTTGTATTTCTAACTACCAAGTATTTGAAAGATTTCATGAACATCATAAAATTATGAATCAAAGAAAAATATAGAAAAAAAAACCTTAATCTCTACCATCTCTATCTCTATCTCTATCTCTACTATTATAAAAGAATGAATATTTCTTAACTTTTTTGTGAAAACTAAAATACCCTATTTAAATTGTAAAGAGATATTTAATTAAATAGTAAATATATAAAAGAATAAAAGTAATTGAAGAGGTATATTTAGACATGAAGTCTTATTATATTTATCTCCTACATAAACTTCTAAAATTTATAAATTCTCTTTTACATGAAATTTTGTAATTTTAATTTTAAGAAAACACTATTAATTTAAAATATATATAAAAATTATTATATGTTAGCATCAATATTTATTTAAGTAAGAAAATGTTTATTTAAAGATTTAGTACAACTTAAGTCATAAACACTCTAAATATAAATATATAAAATGAATTCTCTTAAATATCATTATGTTTTAATTATGTAATTTTACTTTGGCTAGCTAGAATATAAAATATGAAAAATGTTCAATAATTTCAAGACATGCATAGCCTCAATGTAATTCTTTTTGTGAAAAAACGAGTGAAATTTGTGGGAAATGGTGAAATAGATAAAATATAATCATTGAAACATGTGAAATCAATGAAAATTCGGGTGAAATTGTTGAACACTGGCGAAGTTGATGAAAATGATAAAAAAAATACCCTTGAAATTGATGAAAAAAAAAAAAGATGAAACCGGTGAAACGACAACAATAGTGAAAAACATGTGAAATCGGTGAAAAAATGAATAAAGTTGGCGAAAACGTATAAATCAATGAAAATTCAGGTGATATTGGTGAAAAGAGTGAAATCAGTGAAAAAATTGTGTGAAATAAGGAAAAAAGGGTAACATGATAAAAATGTTTGAATCAATAAAAAAAAGTTTAACAAACAAAATAAGGTGAAACTGATAGAAAATTAGTTTAAAACGGATAAACCAAGAGGACAAAATTGTAAAAACAATGAAAATAAGTTATAATTGATAAAAATGGGTAAAACGGTAAAAAAAACTAAACTAGTATAAATGAATAAAATCGCTTAATAAACAGGTTAACTTGGTGAAAAATGAATTAAATTGGTGAAAACGGGTTATTTTAATTTATTTTATGACATAATAAAATTAATTTTACTCTAACTTACCAAAAATACCATTGAAATTAACTAGACACGTGCAAAGTATGTGCACTTTCCTAGTAAGATAAAAATGTAAGATTTAAGTATGTTCTATACAATCAACTAGTAATTTTAGATATCATGCCACACCATTCTGCATGATAGATAATCTATTAGAGCTAGTTGAAATCTTACTCTAAGATGTCATTTCTTTTTGTGGTGTCATGGAGCAAGAAAGACTTGGGGATCAATAATTACCTATATAGTATACAATATGATTAATAATATCAGAATTATTTGTTTAAGATTTATTCCAAGAAATTCCAATCCCTTTACATTACTATTTCAATAAGTGGAGTATTATTTTTCTCTAACTTGAAAAAGAAATTCTAGGATTTCTATAAATGTAGTTCTTTCTAGAATGGCTTCTCAGATAAACTGATATGGAGCCCATTTCTGAAGTGCAGAACTGGATTCTGAATAATATCCCTTCCCTTAACTACAGCCCACTTGTATTTGGTGACCAAAACATGAAGAAAGATGCACATTGTTGCCCTTGAGAAACTAGCAACTGCACACTGCTTTATGCATGCCTCCACCAAAAGGTGTCAGATTCTTGCATATAAGTTCTGAGTTTACGTCCTATTTTGCAAATGGAAAAACACAAAAAAATTCAATAGAGCGGCAAATTTTAATCTTAGTATAACTTGATATGCGCATTAGTTTCATTCGTGTTTATGACATTATGGTTTAAGTACCTTCCAACACCAAGGATCAAATTTGAGAGGATCTTTGTACGTGTTTGGGTTTGAATGCAAAACTGATTGGCATACCAGCCTGCTGGAATTGTGTAACCTGCACATGTGAACCATATCTGTACATGTGAACCATATAGTAGTGTATTTTTTAATTTGGGTTGGCAATTGGGTGGGTCGGCCTGGTTTGGCTAATTATGTAATGTTTATGCGTGTGGTCCTGACCCAAAAAAAGAAATGTTTGTATGTGTGTATAGAGTTAACATATAGATAAATAAAATTAGTTAAAGCTTAATGATTTAATATTTATATACAGAAATATAAAGGCAAATTTTATTTTTGATTTCATAGATCTAGACCTTAAGCACTTACGGTCCCGTACTTTACAAGATTATATTTTGCTCTTGTACTTCACAAAATTGCATTTACGGTTTCTATTTTGAAAATGTTGGCACTTTTGGTCCCATAATCTTGTCTCAAATTTGTACTTTTGGTCCCAAAATTGAATGGACATGAGGTGATAGGACCAAAAGTGCAAACATTTTAAAAGATTAGGACCAAAAATTGTAATTCTGTAAATTACAAGACCAAAAATATTGAAGTCCAGTCCGGTGGAATTAGAAATGCAGTCTCTCCAAACATAAATAAACAAACATTTGTCTTTTTTGGCATGTTTTTAGAATATTCAATTCTTAGACCTGATTTGATTATTTTTTAGGTACGACTTGTAAGCCTAGGATAAAATAAAGTAAAAAGACACATTTAATTTAAACCTAATCACAAATATAGAAAGATGTAGTAGTATTCGGATTGGTTCAATAGGTTAAATGTTGAATGTTAGAGTAGCTTATGCTTTACTTATACATCCTTAACAGCTTTTCGTAAAATAATGTTTGTGCCAATGTCGGAGTTTCATTGGTAAACTATTATAAGTTAGGTAATGATATAGCAGAACTAATAATGAGCTTGCAATTAAAAGAGTACTACTACATTACCTAACTTATAATTGCAAGCTCATTATTAGTTCTTCAATTTCTTTGTTGCTTGAGTTGGAGAGTTAGAAAAATAGTTATATTTTAAAGCATCACTTCAATGGAGGAGTCTTGCATGGACCAGGACTTAACGATTGTTTGGACTAGTTCTTCAAACTGAGAAATTAAAGAAGCTTAATTTTGTTTGATGACCAAAATGACTTTCTTCATGTACTTGTGAAGAGTGAGACCATCAATCCTCAACTCCCCATGTTTATAAAGAGCTAATTTGCAAATAATTAAGTCCATGTATGATTAGATTAATGAACTTTGCTGTTGCAATAATTAAGATTATTTATTTACTTTTGAAGTCGATCTCTTTCTAAGGAATGGGTTAATGTCTTCTAATGTGTAGTTTGGAATGATCAATTCAAGACTCTCGAGGAAGTTTGCCATTAGTGCATTTTGGATTCCTCCATTTATATATACTAGAAAAATGCACGTACGTTGTACGTGTCTAGTTTTAATTTCATGTGTATTTTTCATAAATTAGAGTAAAATTAACTATTTTTATGTCATAGAATATCAAATATTTATGAATGGTCAATTTTTTTTTCAAGAAATTTATTTTTATTAATTATTATTGGTTTATAAAAAAAAGATTGCTTTGAATAGTTGTAATAAAATATAAAATAAGGACTGATTTAGTCATTAAATCTTATAAAATTGGTTCTAAAATAAGATTATAAGTACATTATTTAGTTCATTCCATCATAATAGTTTTCATGTCAAGTTTATCCATTATTCACCGATGTCACATGTTTCATCCGTTTCTTCATAAATTTCACCCGAACTTTCATCTATTTCACGAACATTATTTCTTACTGGTTTTACCAGTTTTTACCAATTTCTCCCGAATTTTCATCTATTCATATGCTTTCACTGTTTAATTTTTTTTAATCAATTTTTCACTTTTTAATCGATTATAACATTTTTCATTGTTTTTCCATTTTTCGTCGATCTTTTTTTTCAATTTAAACTATTTTCTTCCCATTTTACCTTGTTTTTGTCAGTTAAAGTTTAACTCGTTTCCACCTATTTCACTGATTTCACATGGTATTTACCTAAATTTTTCATTGGTTAAATATATTTTCACTGACTTCAAGCTTTTTTGACTGATTTTATCAATTTCTTCACAAATTTCACCCAAACTTTCATCGATTCATATGTTCTCACTTCTCACTGCTTAAACTTTTTTTACCGATTTATTTTATTTTAGAAACTTTTTTTCTTTTTTTTATAGGTTATAATATTTTTCATTGTTTTCTCGTTTTTGGTCGATTTCTTTCATTTTATTAATATACTTAACAATTTAAATAAGGGCATTTTTATCTTAAAAAAAAAAAATTTAAATTATTCACGCTTTTAGTAGTAGGATAGATATAGATAGTAGTAGTACCGTGTGAGGAATATAAAGGTCTTGCAGTTGTCGAAGAAGAAGAAAGAATAGCAAATGCTTGACATATGATATGATAGTTTTGAGATTCATATTTGCTACTTCAATGGATGAAAATTAGTTGCTTGCATTGACCAATAGATTTCATCTTTGCTTAGGCAAAGGAGAACTAGTGCTTATTGACTATTAGGTAAAATATTATTTATGGTTAAGGTCTAATTATATTAACATATCCTACCTAACATTTTCAAAATTTATAAAATCGTCCTTGCAGATTATATTGTCTTACAAAATAACCCTTACAACATTAACTCCTAACACCCACTCTCACCTTCCCATTGTCCCCCTAGGCCTTTCCTATGCCGCCACTAGGTTGATTGCGGCACCGCAAGAGGGTGGCCTATTCATGGCTGACCTCCCACTGACAAAGAGGGAGATGGGTGGGATGGACTATAATTAATTAGGACTGCCATTTGAGTCATGCCATCCTAAGCACGATGACTTGGTCCGATTAAATTTTACCCGAACTCGAATACTTGTGAATCAGATTTGAATTTGACAATGCGCAGTTTTTATTTGTCAAATAAAATTTGCTAGTGTGAAAAAGCCCGATATAAACCCAAAAAATTATATGAATTGAGTTTGAGTCTATAATCATTTTCTACGGTAAGCATTTTCCTCTACCCAAAGCAAATAAAGGATTGGAGACACACTAATATATTGAATTATTTATAAATTAATTCTTATTATCAGAATGGCGTTATTGGATTCCAATTATTTATTACATCATAAGCTAGCATCTTTTAGTAATAGAATTCCAGTTCACACACATTATTATTTTAGTAAAAGATGTTTAGTTGGGATTTGTTAAGTGTAATTTGGGGTATTCATCAGATAAAGTGATATGAAGCCCATTTTTGAAGTGCAGGATTGGACTCTGAACAATATCCCCTCCTTTAACTATACTCCAATTCTTGTACTTGGTGACCAAAACATGAAGAAAAACACACATTGTTGCCCTTGAGAAATCAGCACCTGCACACTGCTTTATGCCTCCGCCAAAAGGTTTCAAATTCTTGGATATAAATTCTGAGTTTACGTCCTATTTTTCAAAATAATTAATTAAGAAGATAATACTATGAAATACTAATAAATATTTAATGTTTATGACATCATAAAAAAGGCTTAAATACTTAAGTAATTAGTAATTACTTCCCAACGCCAAGGATTAAATTTGAGAGGATCTTTGTATGTGTTTGGATCTAAATGCACAACTGATTGGCAAACCATAATCCCCCAGCCTGCTGGAATTGTATAACCTGCAAACCAAACAGTACTTACTCTCTGTATTTGGTCATCAACATCTATCATCATACATACATACATACCTATCTATTAAAAGGCTATTCAGATTAAGATCATATATATATCTACCTCATATATAGACAATTTAACTTGACCGAAATCAATCAAAAAACAAACTATACACATACCGTTTACTTGTATGTCCTTGACAGCTTTTCGTAAAAAACCAGGCATAACATTTCCCAGTCTCAAAGTTTCATTAACAACCTATATATATATATGTATATAAATTAAGTAATTCCCATGCATGAACAAAGTTAATTACTTAGATTATTATAATGAGAGAAAATTAAATATACTAGACGGTGAAAAGAGTAGTAAAAACTGACTTGAAGAGTAAAAGTCATGGATTTATAATCCTCCCATGTGAATGAAGAATCCAAAGTAGTCTTTCTTCTCTTGAGGATTTCTTCGTTTTCGGCCTGCAGTTAGTTATATTCTAAAATTAAGTTGAGGTTCAAAAGAGAGAGAAAGAATGATATATAAATAACAAATTCGATCGGGAGATGGATTGGATTACTCACTGTTAGTTGATGTAGAACATCGGGATTTTCTGATATAAATTTAAGAGCAAATAACAGTTGTGATGGTACCGACTCAAACGAGGCAAATAAGAAACCAAATAACAGCTGAGTAATAAGTTCTTCTGTAAGGAAGTTGTAGTTTTTCATGTCTTTTATCATTCTGCCAAGCAAATCATCATCTTTGATACTGTTACTATTATTCTTCTTCTCTTTCCTCTCCTTTACAATCTCCCTTATAATTTTTACAACTTTCTCCTTGTCCTAAAAATAAAATGTTGGGAAAATCAGAGAATAAACACCAATACCGGCCAATATTTTAATTCTTTCATAAGAAAATTAAATTAGTAGAATGTATATATATATATATATATATATATATATATATATATATATAGCATATTTTTTTTACCTTGAGACATTTATGATACCAAGTACCAGGAATATTCAATGGCACGGACATTAGACCGTTAGAGAAACTGACAAACTTATCTGTCAATAAATGCTTTGAGTTTGAAAGATCATAACTGAACAACTGCTTTGCAGCAAACTCCCCAAACATCTGTAGAAGCAAAATATATATCAAACAACATTATTATAATTAATACATATATAGGGATAATTTTGCTTTGCATTTCACTCCAAAAAGAAAATAAACAGAGAGAGTATATTTAGGGTTGGAAAGAAATTAAATATAGTTAGTTAATTTACAGCAACAAGAGCAGATTTCAGTTCAGTGGAGGAGTGTTGGTTGGACCAGGACTTGAGGGTTGTTTGGACTAATTGTTCAAACTGAGGTAGAAGCTTTTGTTTAAGGCAATCGACACCAAAATGACCAAGTATTAAGTTCCTCATGTACTTGTGAATAGATTGACCATCGCCGGGGCTCGACAGGCCCTTTTTAAAGAGCTTTTCAAACAAGTCCATGTACCATTGAACAACCAATTTCTCTTCCTGCCTGAAAATGAAATGGTTGAATTCTTGATCCGCGGATACAACCATATTATGACCTGCTAAATTTGTACGAAACAGCAATCCGTGTCTGAAAAGTTGATTAGAGATAGGCTAAAATTCAATTTTGATACCATAGAACTGGGCAAATTTCATTTTTCATACCAAAAGTTCAAAAATCATACAGCCGTTAAGTTTTGCCACGGCCGTTTAGTCTCCTCCGTTAAGTGCATGTGAGGGGCACGTGGGGCACTAATCCGCCCGTTCAATTTTGGTACCGTAGAATTGTGGAATTTTCAAATTTCATACCAAAAGTCCAAAAATCATACCAATTCTCATTCAGCCGTTTCAAAAAAGCAATTCCGTTAGTTTACATAACGGAACTGCCACGCGTCACCTGTTGAAACAAAATAGGGGGGAAATGCAATTGTCTAAAATTGAGCAGGGTGTTTTTGCAATTATTGCCTTCTTCCTCCTATGGACGATCGCCGGCTTCCGGTGGCCGTTTATCGAAATTGGTTGAGGGTTTTTGCTCCTCTTGTCATGGGCAACATTTCCCACGGGGTAATTGCAGCGGCCGTCGACGGTGGAGCAGGGGAGGAGTGTTTTTTCGCGAAAATTAGGGGTGGGATCGGAATGGGTTTTCGGAAATTCGGGTATTTCGGGACGGGATTTCGGGTTTCGGGATTTCAAATTTAAGTCCTGAAACCCGGTAGATCAACCAAGGTCCCGTGGGTTTCGGGTACCCGATTTAATTTCGGAATTTTGGGACAGGTTCGGGAGTCCCGGGAATCTAAGTTGCAAATTTAATTTGTGCAAATTAAACTTTTTTTTTTAGCTTATTGTTAAAATGAAATGAAAAAAAAAAAAGTAACATGACTACTAGTCTACTGTAGAACAAACCAATTCAAACATATCACCACAACCGTTTCAAAAAAAAAGAAAAACATATTATCACAACACAATGAAATTAGTAAAACCGAAGTGAGAACTCCAAATAACATAGTTCAACAATTCATATTATCAAAGTAAAGTGTGCAAATCAAACATATCCCGTAAGCCATAATAAAATCTATTAGTCTAAAACAAATTCCATAATCAACTCCAAAGAATACGTAGAGTGACTTCTTAGTTTTAGATTAGGTATTAGATTTTTGGATAATTGGATTAGATTTATAATATATATATATATATATATATTAACTAAACTATTAATCGGGACCGGGTTCCCCGATTGGGATGGGATCAAAACCCGAAACCCGTCCCAATTTTTCTTTATCGAGTTTCGGGATGTCCCGAACCTGGAAAAGACCCGTTTTCTTCCGTCCCAAATGGGAAAACCCGATCGGGACGGGACGGGTACCCGAAACCCGGTCCCATTTACCCAGCCCTACGTGGTCGTATGGGAGGAGGAAGAAGAAAACGATAATTGCAAAAAACCCCTGCCTAATTTTTAATAATTGCATTTCTCACCTCTTTTTTGACTTAACGGAGGAGGTTAAACATCCGTTGCAAAACTTAACGGCTGTATGATTTTTGAACTTTTGGTATGAAAAATGAAATTTGTCCAGTTCTATGGTACCAAAATTGAATTTTATGTTCCAACGGGCAGAATCTGACCAACGTGCCCAACAGGCAGAATCCGACCCACGAAGACTTAACGGACACGTGGCAAAAACGTTAAGAAAATTAACGGAAGTGCCTTTTTTGAAACGGCTGAGTAGGAACTGGTGTTATTTTTGAACTTTTGGTATGAAAAATGAAATTTGTCCAGTTCTATGGTACCAAAATTGAATTTTTGCCATTAGAGATATATATTGGTTGGTTAGTTTTGTAATATTAATAATGAAGAATTGGATTGGATTGGATTGGATTATTTTTGGTTACCTTTGAAGTCTCTTTTGAAGGAAAGGGTTAATATCATAGGTGTAGCTTGGAATGATTAGTTCAAGAGTTTCTCCTATAAGAGGAATGCCTGAGGAACCTGGAGGAAGTTTGCCATTAGTGCATTTGGGATTCCTCCATTTATATATATAATAGTAGAATATTATAATGATCAAGGGAACTATATATGTAAACATTTGCATTTGCAATATCCTTGACAAATCTAACAACAACTTACAACTATATATATATATATATATATATATGCATGCAAATAAACTTTGATATGATGTGGGAGCTAGTTCTGAGTTTCAGCTTTGCTTCTTAAATAGATCAAAATTTGTTGTTTGCATTTATTGGTCGGTAGCTCTCTAATTATTTACACCACAACATTTCTCTCACATGTCATCAAAATTTGTTGTTTGCATTTATTGGCCGAGAGAATTGCATTTGTGGTACCAAACAATATAGTGATTCCAACTTGTGGTACCACAGAAAACGAGGTTGCTCAATTTGGTACCGCAATTTAAGAAATTGAATCACATTTGGTACTTCCGTTAAAATTGGTCGTTAACTGCTGGCGTGGCCGTTAATGTAAATTGCGGAATTGACCCCATTATTTATATTGACTGACAATTATGTCCCTAACTTTTCAAGTTGTCAAAATAACCCCATATCTTTAAATTTACTGATAATTTTAGTCCACATTGTTGCCCAATTTCAAAATTGGCTCGAATAAAACACTTGCGGACCAATTTAGACTGACAATTATACCCCTAACTTTTCAAGTTGTCAAAATAACCCCATATCTTCAAATTTACTGATAATTTTAGTCCACGTTGTTGCCCAATTTCAAAATTGGCTCGAATAAAATACATGCGGACCAATTTAGAGATTTAACTTAATATATTTACATATGTATTTAACAATTTAATTTATAAATAATATTAACAAACTAAATAATACACGAACACAAATTTGATAAAATATTAATTAAATCTAAAATTTTATAATGATATGAATATATATAATATTTATTATATCTAAAATATATATATATATATATATATATATATATATATATATATATATATATATATATATATATATATATATATTAAAAAAAAAAAAACCCTTTCTTCCCCAACCCACCACCCCCACCCCCCCCCCCCCCCCCCCGGCGGCCTGGGATTTGGGTTGGGGAGGGGGGGTTGGTTGGGGAAGAAAGGTTTTTTTTTTTTTTTTTTTAAATATATATATATATAAATTTTAGATATAATAAATATTATATATATTCATATCATTATAAAATTTTTAGATTTAATTAATATTTTATCAAATTTGTGTTCATGTATTATTTGGTTTGTTAATATTAGTTATAAATTAAATTGTTAAATACATATGTAAATATATTAAGTTAAATCTCTAAATTGGTTCGCAAGTATTTTATTCGAGCCAATTTTGAAACTGGGCAACAATGTGGACTAAAATTATCAGTAAATTTGAAGATATGTGGTTATTTTGACAACTTGAAAAATTAGGGGTATAATTGTCAGTTTAAATTGGTCCGCAAGTGTTTTATTCGAGCCAATTTTGAAATTGGGCAACAATGTGGACTAAAATTATCAGTAAATTTGAAGATATGGGGTTATTTTGACAACTTGAAAAGTTAGGGACATAATTGTCAGTCAATATAAATAATGGGGTCAATTCTGCAATTAACCTTAACGGTCACGTCAGCAGTTAACGGCCAATTTTAACGGAAGTACCAAATGTGATTCAATTTCTTAAATTGCGGTACCAAATTGATCAACCTCATTTTCTGTGGTACCACAAGTTGGAATCACTATATTGTTTGGTACCACAAATGCAATTCTCTCTTTATTGGTCGGTAGCTCTCTAATTATTTACACCACAACATTTCTCTCACACGTCTTGTAATGTTTGTAGCACATACACACACAAATGGAACATATATAATTACCCAAAATTTGTTGCATGCATTGATATTATATATTATTAGCTCCCATTTTTCTTAAGAGAAGTATTACTACAAACTAGTACAGATTAGGTAACATATTAATTAAGAAACATTAATTAGTCAACAAGATTTGGTATTCTTTAAAGTCCCGTGTACCGCACATACACTCAGCCTGTTACATATAGAGTGGTAGTGCTACCTAATTTGAAGCATAACAGAGAAGCATGTGTACAGTATTATTTATTTATTTTTATGACTTTTCACAAAACAAAAAGAATACTCTAGTCTAGACTGAAGTTATTTAATTCCAAATTTATTAGTACCATATACCCACTCCAAAAAAACCTTTTAATATGAATGTATAAACTTCAATATGTAAGGTGAACACCTAAAACCTAAAGAGAGTAAATAAAAAATTCCATTTGCAGTATAGATAATCAACAACTGTGTCAAATCAGTCCGCTAGTCAGAATTTTATAGCGCCCCCACCCCCAACCCCCCCTCAAAAAAAAAAAAAAAACTATAATAACTAAAAGAAAAAGATTTATTGGATTCCTAAGAACTAAAAGTTCGAAACTATTCTATGGAATCTCGTCATCGATATTCTAGTCCATAATCAAGGTGCATCAAGTAGTTTATGAAAAAAATAGTATAATATTATACGCAACAGCAGCACATATAATCCAAGGCAAAATAGCAATTTACGTCCCTTATTAATTTGCACTTGTAAGGATACTTAATTTTTCAATTCACAGAATCAGGACACTTAACTTTTGAACAAGTATTTTACGTACCTTAACTTTCATTGGTCCGCAGAATCAGAAGACTTAAATTTTCAACAAGTATTTTACATCTCTTAACTTTCACTGGTCAGCAGAATCATGACACTTAATTTTTCGGCAAGTAAAATACGTCCTATAACTTTTCTATACCCGTAATTTTAGTCCACTTGACCGTAATTTCAATCCTACAAATTTTTTCGGACATCCTATAACTGTACATCTATTATGTTCCTTTCTTTTTAGTCGGCTTAGGTAGATTCTTATTTATAGAGCACTATGCATTGTTTTCAATAGTTGTACACTTGTACTACTTAATGTTTTGAATGAATTGGAAAACATCGTGCATATTCTACTACTTCAATTCTCAAAATTACCTTACAAAACTTATAAATTTTAATCTGCAAACACATAAGTCCTATTCGACACATTTTGGTTACATGACATTAAATTCGACATGACATAATAAACACCCACTTGACAATCACTTAACAAACTATCTACAAGTCTACAACTATTTAACAACATCAATATTAATTCAAATCCACGAATTATTTATGAAGTTGACAATTATGCAATTTTCGGCGAGTTGTGGACTGAAATTGCGTTCAAGTGGACTAAAATTGCGGGTATAGAAAAGTTATAGGACGTATTTTGCTTTTCAAAAAATTAAGTTTCCTGATTCCGCGGACTAGTGAAAGTTAAGGGATGTAAAATACTTGCTGAAAAATTAAGTGTCTTGATTCAGCGGATCAGTGAAAGTTAAGGACGTAAAATGCTTGCTGAAAAATTAAGTGTACTAATTATGCGGACCAGTGAAAATTAAGGGACATAAAATATTTGCTCGAAAATTAAATATCCTAATTTTAGAAACCAACGAAAATTAAGGGACGTAAATTGCTATTTTGCATATAATCCAACTTCATCAACTAATCTATGAAATCTCGTCATCGATTTTTTCCAGCAATATAATATACGATGAAAATGAAATTTTGAAGTACCAACTCACGAATTTAAAAATACTTCTATGTGAAACCGCTTCACATTAATTAACATATTTCTTATTTTCACACACATTAAAAAACTTCATTATTACATATTTTTTTATAATAAAATATCTCAAATGCCCTTTATAATGATAACTATTTTTTAATTCTTTATTAGTGAATGGTGATCATTGAAATTTCCAACTTAGATGTGAGAAAAAGCCAAAATAAATTAAAATACTTTAAAAATCCAAACATGTCAATTAATTTGAAACAAAAAAATTTGACAAATGTGCCAATTAATATAAATGAAGGGAGTAATACTTATATTCTTATTAGTGATGCACCAAATTTCTCATTCTACATATGCACAAAATAATATTTTTTTCTGTAAAATGTTACAAAACAAATTTGGCTATTGTTCTTAAATTAGACAATGTAATTCTTGAATTGTAGTGTAAAATAAAAATATAAATATAAATGAACAATAAATAAAAATTCTATAATTTAATGCTAGAACAATTTACTCACTAAAATTTAAAGAACTGCTTTTGTTGTTAAGGAAACTGCAATGGGAAAACCATTAGCACTTCGACTGAACCAGTTTCTGCTTACAAAATGGCAGCAGTGTAATGTAAATTTGGGGAAGATAGTGATACATGGGGAAGAATCAAGATGTGACAAAGTTAACAAAACCATCGGCAAGATGTCCTATCTATTTGCACTTTAACATTTCATAAATTGTCAGCCAACATAAACAAAATGAATTTAAGATCCGAATAAAATTCAATAATTTGGACATTGAACAATATGAACATCTCTCTCGAAAACTGTTAATTTTCTCGACTAATTATTTTTTGTGTTCCAACTAAGAAGGTTCAAATAATTATTTGACTGGGAATAGTGAATTCTCCGAGGGACTCAACAATTGAATACGTGAAACCAAAACCATTATAAGGATGATTGATAGAAAAATTTCTGACAAAACCTTAAGATTCAGTCAAGATTTGCAATGACAGCATCCACAACCTCTTGGGTGGTACAGTCTCCACCAAGATCTTTTGTCCGATATTTACCTTCTGATATTACACGCTTCACTGAAGTTTCCAGTCGATCAGCGAATGAAGGGAACTGCAGGTGTCTCAGCATCATAGCTGATGAAAGAAGCAAAGCCACTGGATTCGCCTTCTTTTGCTCTAGTACTTTCTCATTTCCTACATTTCCTGCTGAAGCACCTTGCTCAAAAATGGCATGATCAGCTCCCACGTTTCCTGAAAGTCATAGAAGCTAGATCCATTACTTATATAATCCACAAAAAAATTTAAAATCTATGAACAATCAATGACATTGACTGCAGACATAATCATGGTAGGGTAACATACTTGATTAGAAATGGAAAAAATGTCCTCAGATGGACTTGAGATACATACCTCCAGGCATGACACCAGTACCCCCTGCTATACCAGCAGCTGTATTTGCAACCAGATTTCCATAGAGATTAGGAGTTACCTGCAAAATATGGATATACAGGGTTTAGGTGGAAAGACATGCATACAAGGACAATAGAGAAAATAACAAATATAACACAAAATCAAGGGGAGAAATGAAGCAAAACACTTTATGAAGCAATATTTCACATTTGTATGGTTGGTTTATAGTGCGGATTACTGGCTTCTAGTTGCATTTCACTTTTGACTTGGCAAATGAGTCGGTACATAACAAGAGAAGGATAAAACGATGATAATGGAAATCTAACAAAGGTTATGATGTATTAAACTAGGCCTTCGATGTGATGATAAGCAGAGAGCATCATATTGGATGAATTAAAAAATTGGCTATCAAATGATTTTGCACTCAATAGACTGCAACTATATGCACAATCCCATAAGAATTCACGTTTTCCACCCCTTGGAAGAAGGATTGGAGAAGTGCTAATATTTCCAAACTTATTTATCAATTAAGTATAGCTATCAGAATAGTGTTGTTCAGAATCCACACAATTAACTAGAAATAAAAAAGAAGAAGAGAAAAGATTACGTGTTTTGGCAATTGACAACCAGTAAAAGTAACATCAGAAGGGAGAAAACAGGACAGTCCCCAAAAACTGAATAGGCAGAAAGATCTAGTTCCTTACCATAACATCAAACTGCTCTGGCTTGGAAACAAGTTGCATGGAGCAGTTATCCACAATCATCTCATTGTACTGGATACTGGGGTACTTGCTAGCTATTTCTCGACAGGACTCTAAAAATAGACCATCAGCAAGTTTCATAATATTTGCTTTGTGCACAGCAGTCACTTTCTTCCTGTTGTTGAGATAGGCATACTCAAAGGCGTATTTCGCAATTCGTTCTGAACAGAACTTTGTTATCACCTAGCAATTGGGTTAAATGAGAAAAAGAAATACTATAGAGGATTCTCAGATATTCTGAGGAACATAAAACATAAAGCATACATATAATAAGAAAAAATGCACTATCTACACCAAGATCGCCTAACAGTAAGTAAGCAGAGCTACAGAAAGCTTCCCAAACTCGAAAGAGGGAGCAGAATTCCCAATATGCAGCTGACACATTTTACACTTGGGCACACATTAGAAAGGATAGAAGAGAAGATATGCCAAAATATTTCCATAACTATTGCATTTCTTACATAAGACATAGAAAGGGTTAAACTACATTAAAGAAATTAAGAAAGGAATTAAAATGGAAAAAGAAACTCTCGAGGATCCCAGTGATTTCATGAATAGAAGGTAACTCAAGAGCCCAATTACATCTTGCACACTTGATTAAGACATCATCCCTTAATTCTAGCCCCTTTGTTTCCATGTGTACTCAAATAGCACCAAGTCAGGTTTCTGTATATCAGGTTAAATGTTGTTCTTCCTCCTCACAAGTTACATGTTATCAAGCATGGTGTGCAGCCATCAGTTTTCAATAAGTTTATACCGTATCAGTCAACTTCAAAATAATTACTAATATAGTACTGATTTGCAAACACCCTCATTTATCAACTACTGAAAAAAACAAAATACAAACATACACATAAGCAAAATTTAGCACAGAGCAAAGCATCAATTCCATTACCTTAAGGCTTTCAACAACTCCAGGAACAACCTCATGCTCGAGACCCGAGTACTCGCCCTCGGTATTCTCACGAATCACAACAATATCCACGTTGTCGTGCCTAGTAGGAAGACCCTCCAGATTAAAACAGTGTACCAACGAAGCATATAGATCCAGCTCCTTCCTCAACAAAACGTTGAGCGAGCTCACACCTCCGCCAACAGGAGTTTTCAGCCCACCTTTCAAACAAACCTTGTTTTTCTTAATCGACTCAATCACCTCCACAGGCACGGTCTTCATGTCACCATGGATATCGTACTTCTCGAAATACACAGGCGCGTGCATCGCCTCCATCACTTGTTCCACCGCACCGGTGACTAGTGGACCCACGCCATCTCCGGGAATTAGGGTCACGGCGCGTGGGGTGCCGTCTCCGGGTCGGGGCATGTAGGTTACAGATCGGGTCGAGGTTGTGGATCGGTTGGAGAGGATACGCTTGAAGATCGGGAGGGTTCGTCTAGACATTTTTGCAGTTTGGGAACTTGATTGTTGAATTAGGGTTTCGATAGCTATGCGATTATGATGGGGGTGGAGTGAAGGTTCATAGAAGCGGAGAAGGAAAGAAGCGGGTAAAAGGGTGAGATTGTAATAAAACGGGAATTTTGCGGGGAAACTTTTTTTGCTTTTTTGCAGTTGTGCCTTTGTACTTTTCCGTTAATTCAATTTTTGGCCCAATACTATACTTTGGTCTTTTTGTTATAAAAGAAACGATTTAACCTACTCATTTTTATTTAATCAGGGCTCAGAACACTGATCATACCTCCGCCGTCTTAACTGGTTTATTAAAAACAAGCAGCTGCCTCTATCATCTCCAAAGAGTTTTCATACTTAATAAGCATTTGCATGTTCCAATGGATAGAAGAACATAAGATTATCCAAACGAATAATTTTAACTAAATTTTCCAACATCTTATCTTACTATGTTCAATTCCATTGTATTCCTAATTTTTCACCTTTAGTATGTTGCAAGTCTTTTTGACATGTAACTATTTGTTCACATATATAACTAGATGCAATGCACTAATTTGATAGGGAAGTAGGAAATAACAGATTCTATAAACTCAAGTTTCAGCCAGACATAACAGGAAAAGAATTCAGTCTTGATGTATCAGAAATTCAGAATACAACCAAAAAATAGGAGGTAGCTAAGCAGATTTAATCTAAGATAACAAAATACACCCATGAATAGCAAAATAATAACAACTACATTGCATACTGTGAATATGAATATGTTCAAAACGACATTCCATAGATTCCTTAGTCAGGCCAAGTTAAAATCATTTGTCTATCTTAATGAACTGGAGCAATATTGCTACTTCCTAAGCCCATTTTCTTCCCCAACAGGGCAAGCTGTTCCCCAAACTCATCTCCAGTGAGAATCTCAGTGGTTCCGTAAATGACATGCTTGACAGGTTGCTGGCCATGAGCAAGCTCCTGCAAGCTCCCATACTCCACATAATTTCCACCGCCTATCATGAACACGATAGCTTCTTTAAAAGGTCCTTTCAGGTGGCTGCTGCTCAACCCTGAGGTTGACTTTGGTGCACGTGGGTCGAAAACAAGATAAGATTCAATTTCAGGATTTGGTTTCCCTTCCATTAGAGCATCAACTGTTCTTGTCAAAGCCAACTGATGATCACTGGACAACAAATTTTTCACACCAGCAGTTACTGCACTAATCGACTGCCCATAGAGTTTTTCAGCCCAATCAACAATATTGCTTCTGCTGGCAGAATTAGCCGATGCTAATGAAACATTCAATGCCTTAATCTTCTTTACGTATTGAAATGCACTGGTATCAACGTCAGATTCCCTCAAAGCGGCTTCCACTACTTCAATTTCTGATGTAGGGATGGTGTCTGTTGAAATGAGATACATGATAGCAAAACGCAATTTGTCCATCTTACTCCCTTTGCCCTTGAGCACACCAAGAAGTTCATTACGATCAATCGTACCTCTGACCATCATGTCACTCTCTTTTTTAGCATAAGAATCAAGAGACCTCTCCTTGATTTCGCCCAACAATGCAGTGGCTATATTAGTGTGCTTATCTATCACTTGCTTCCTCTCAGTCAATTCAGGAAGAGAGTTCACTGCATTCATCAGATGCTTTGTGTTGCCAACCAAATCTGTCCCATCAAACTCAGCCCCAGCATCACCACCAGTCCGCCTATTAACCTCCTCAACATCTCTCTTATACTTGCTCAATTGCGTCTCGATTTCCACAGCTACCTCCGGAAACTCTAACGACCCGCTTGCCGACCAAAATGGGTCCAACCGATCTAGTTCATATGATTTCATCACACCTTTCTCCCCTTTCACATTAAGTCTATTCAGTCTCAAACCAAGCACGTCATGAACAAGTGGTTTATACCGAAAGTCATGTTGTATAGCCACCGATAGCTCAAAATTCCTATCAAATAAACACAAGACTGGCCTCTGAAACGAACTGGTGAAGTTGCCACCCTCAGTGAACAAATTGTTCTTGGCCAACAAATGATCCCGCAATCTCTGATCCAGCAAGGATGCCACCATCTCAGCAGGCCCACCACGTGGACATCTAATAATAGGCACAACCGCAAGTGTTGCCAAAACACAAAACAACCCACTCACTATTTTTTCAATTATTGCCTCAATCTCTTTATCACCAGCAGACGGATCGTTTAACTCTACATAACAATTCTTATAGGCAAGTGAAAATAATTTATCCTCAAGAGTCACAAATTCCAGATACTGGTCGTGCACCTTGGAAATCCTCTGAATTGAATCAGCAGTAATGGTTCCTGAAGCACGATTAATTAATACCCAAACATCCAAAATAAAATTATAGTTCAACTCATGGATCAAAATTTTAATACTATAGCACCTAATGTAATCAATCGAAACGAAAATATAGAATAGTGGTTTGCAATTTTTCCAAAAAAAATTCTAAAAATTTCAAATAGTTCTCTAAAAGTTTCCAATATTTAACTCAGAAAATTAAATAATCCATGTTTCAGCTCCAAATACTCATAATTGAACAATTAAATTAACAAAAACCAGAGAATCTGACAAACTCATACCAGTGGCAAGGTCCTCGAGGAGGGGCCTGGGAATTGAAGAAGAGAAATTAAGGTGGAATGAATCGTACAGTGCTCTGGAGGCGTCTGAAATAATCCGCTGCACGTTGGAAGGGGTCGGCCGAAGGAAGTAGACGGCGGGGACGTCGTGCACGGGGTTGCGATCCTTATCAAGGAGAAAATACAAAGTGACGCCATGCTTACGCAAGTCCTTGACGTGGATCAATGGCGAAAGTATGTCCTGACAGAATCTATCGTAGATCAGGATCTTGTACACCTCCTCATTTGCCGTTCCAGCGGCGCTGCTCACCGCTTGATTCAGATTCAGCATCCGAATTATGCATTCTGCAAATTAAAAAATCACCAATATCTCAGTGGATGCAAATCTGAAATTGAGTATGAGGTGAAGAGGAAGATTTACCTGTTTGCTTTAGACGGAGATTTAGCGCCATCAGTTAAATTTTTCAGTGAGAGAGATCTGAACTTGTGTTTGTGATTTGTGACTGTTAGAGCTTGTACGTCTTGCCAAAGAAATTGTACACAAAATAGAGGGGTTTGAATTGGGAAAAAAGCGTCTATGTTTTTTCTAAAACGACGCCGTTTTTGTCATCTTTACTAAATTGACTTAAAGTTGTTAATACCATTTCTTATCTAAAGCGCTATTGGACTCCTCATTTCCAACCTTTTCGGAGTATTTACACACGTAAGATTCAACAAATGCATTTGGTGAGAGCTTAGAGTGTGGTTTAGTTGAGAATGGCGACTGTGAACTCTTCTTCCTTTTTGAAGAACAAGTATTGGATTCTAAGACACGGAAAGAGCATTCCAAATGAGAGGGGTTTAATCGTATCGTCTCTGGTATTTTAATTGAATAAAAAATTACAATCAATCATTTTTTTCTTTTTCCTTTTCTTTGAATGTAAATACCAATATATTTAATCGATTGACAGGAAAAAGGGATACTAGAAGAATATCAGCTGGCTCCTGATGGGGTTCATCAGGCTCGTTTAGCTGGAGAATCATTCCTCAATGCTAGTCTCTTATTAGCTTGAATATTAGTAATTTTTATTTATTTTTCCATGTCGGCACCATCTTTGTAGGGTGAAAAATAAATAGCAATTTCTAGTTTGTCTTAATTACATTTTCTATTGTGAGATCAAAATTGCTATATTTAGATGTATATCCATTATTGAGAACATGATATTTTATTTTTTACCCTAAACCTGAATTGTGTATGCAGGAACTAAATGAAAAGGGAATTGGGCTAGAGAAAGTCCGAATCTGCTATTCGCCATTTTCAAGGACCACACATACAGCTAAAGTGGTTGCTTCTGTTTTAAATATTCCAATTGAAGGCCCACAATGCAAAGTAAGTTCATGTACCCTACTGATCGTCAACTGTTGAAAGTATATCAAGGCTAGCTTTGTTGTGGATCCTCTGATGCTTTGCCCAAGTTGTGATTGCATAACACCACTACTCCAGTTTACATGACATATGTACCCAATTATTAGTTGAGCTGCTTGTTTTATTTACTTTTGAAGCTCTAACTCACCATAGTTATGGTTTAGAGCACCAATATGGCATGGATTGTTTAGTGAGCTTCTGTATTTTTCAGAGGTTTAACAAAATTACATGTAAGGCTTTGATTTTTCAAAAGAATGTGCAGCTGCATAGTTTTTTAAAGAATATGCAGATATGATGACTGATCATCTCATATTTTGAATTTATCTTGAAAGCATTGCCTTCTGGATATGAGAAATCTGATAAATGCTCTGAATTAACTTGTTTTATTGTGAAATGTTTGCTAAACAGGTAATACCAGATATTCGGGAGCGATACTTTGGTCCCTCATTTGAGCTTATGTCTCATGATAAAGTAAGTAAATCTAATTTGTAAGGAAAATGCCAGTTCAGAGCTTATTTGCCTGCCCAAGTGTTCCCTTTTCACTTTTGTGTGGTTACTATGGAGCTAAAGAGTTAAATTTAACACTGATAGCAGTTCATCGTTGGTCCTATTTTTTTGAAAAGATGGACTTTTTTGTACCAATCTCTAGAATATATATTTTGCATATTTGGTCCTATCGCCCTTTTCATCCTATTTAGGACCAAAAGTGCAAAATATAGACGGAAAATTGGGCGAGATTACCAAGTTCAAAACATTTTAAAAGATCAATGGTTTAATTTTGTAGAGTACCGGACCAGAAGTGCTTAGAGTCCGATCATGTTGGATTGCAAAAGCAATTTTACTGTAGTTATGTTAATGTTCAATAATCTCATGGGTTTTCGATCTTTCCACAGTATCATGAGATTTGGGCCTTGGACGAGAAAGATCCCTTCAGGCAACCGGAAGGAGGAGAAAGTGTGGCTGATGTTGTCACCCGGCTCACAAGGGCTTTCGCTGTGATGGAATCAGAGTTTGAAGAGTAATGATTGAAACTCTTCATCTTACAACCCTTTTTTTTTTTCAATTTCTAACTTTGCTTATGAGTTTGAATCCATTTAGTAATCATTTTTTGTGTTTTAGCTGCTCTGTGTTGGTTGTTAGCCATGGCGATCCCCTGCAGATTTTGCAGACAATCTTCAATGCAGTAAAGGAACATTTGGAAACAGTTGAAAATGGTTTGGAGTCGAGAATACAGGCAATCAAAGTCCCCTCTGTTCTATCACAGCATAGGAAGTTTGCTCTAAATACTGCAGAACTTCGTCAGTTAGTATAGAATATGGTCTCCATCTAGCAATAAAAGCATGATTTTTCTAGTTGTTACTGCAGTCTCAGTTTATATAGGTTGAGATTCTTGATCTCAACTATTCCAATTCTTCATTCCACTCTTGACAAGAAGCAGTGGAGATTGAGTATTGCATTTCTAGGAAACACTACTATTTAATTTGTGTTGCACTACAAATGTGTTAATTAGTCGATTGCACAAAATAATTTTGAGAAACAAGTACTTTATTGCGAGTTGACAATTGAAATCAACTCGTTACGTTGAATTCTGTTACGCTTTCTATGTAAGTTAAAATAAATGTCCAGTGACTAACCATAATAATCCATGTTCAAAACATGAAGGATATAAGTAGCCATACTACAAATGATAATTTTCATAATGGTTTCTTCCGTTGTCCGCCTTCCCTTCTTCTTCTTTGTTTTTCTTTTATTCTCTTTCTTAGTTACTTTTCTTCTTACTTTCCCCTCCTGAGCTCTTTCTTTTTACAGAAAGTCTCTTGACTTATTAGTGATGTTATGCACGACTTGGCGCATGGCTTCGGCGATCTCATGCCTGAGGCCAAGAATGGCAGTCTTGACACCCGCCCTTAGGTTCCCTAGTATCCGAGGAGCGCTGAAACCCCCTCCCCCACCCCCGGGGGGGATTGAAAATTTGGTTGCTGGAGAGTTTGCTTTTGTTATTTATTCTCGACTGATACTTGGCCATAATAACTCTTTGAACTGATCTTGATCTGGAGTCTTGATTTATTTGAACTGATGGTTGGAGGCTGATTATGTAGGTAGTAGACTAGTAGTCTTTGGACTATTGGTGGACGACTTTTTGGTCTTAAGTTATATTGTGCTTGGCTGCAAATTTCTTTCTCACCTCCTCGTACAAATATTTGTATTCATTCACCTTGCAGTATACCTTCTTCGATGTTAGTTTGACTCACCTCCCCTTCTGGTCGGTCGGTCCCGTTATGTTTGAACTCCTCTCTTGGTTCTCAAACTTTTTGTCGAGGTTGACTTTCACCATCTCCTTTACTGGGGGATGTAAATGACGCAATGTCTACAATACCTGGTTTTTGTCAGATACAATTTGAAAGATTTTGTGTATTCAAAAGGGGCAAATTTTAGCAGATGGTTGCTGCAAATTTTAGCAGATACAACATTCTTTGGTGAACATGTTAGCAGCTTAAATGCCGTGGGAAGGTTACAACTCTAATGATGCAGTACTCATTAGTGAGCGTTTGTGATATAAAGATAAATATACTTCTTTTCAAATATGGAAATTTGAGATTCAAACGCAAGTGACATGCCAAGGCCCGAAAAAACCACTAATGAAATACCACATTTAGAAGCCCATTTTCTTCACAATTTAGACAAAAAAGGAATTGTGATGTTGGGATCTTGGGTAGAGACGGGGAATATTTTAGTCGGTTAATTAACGCCCTAGTTGGTGAAAGAAATGTCGTATGACCCCGAAGATAGATTGTTACGGCTACGGGCTATACTTGGCATTCAGGTATCTACTTCAAAAGAAACTTGTTAGAGTATGTTGGGTACTTGTTGGAGCCGTCTTCCACGTTCCATGAACTTTACTGTAAATTGTTGTTAGATTCTTGGTACTTGGACAATATATTTTACTTTTAACCAAGTTTCTTTTGACCCTTGTTATATACTAAATCATATATTGTCCGATTATTTTTTATTTTTTTTAAACAATTGTTATATTGAATATATGCAGATGTTATGGTGCTTAATTGAATTGATATGCCCATTAACTATCTTATCCGGATGAATCTTGCAGTAGCTTAAATAAGAGGAATGAATCATGTCAATTAGTCTAATGTAGGGTAAAATATTGAAATTGACACTTCTTGGGGCCATAGTCACAAATATTTAAGAGTTGAGGGACGAATGGATGAATTGTATATGTTAATTATGTTAGGGTAAATTACGAATACCCTGATGTAAGGCCCAATTACGAAAAATCTCTCACGTATTGGGTAAGGCCCAATTACGAAAAATCTCTCACGTATTGGGTATTACAAAAATCTCTATGAGGTTTGTCACCATCTTACAATTAACTTCTTACCACTGAAAATTTTCAACTTTGTCCCTAGGGAATTATTTGTAATGTTTGTAATATCTTAAAAAAAAATAAAGTTTGGGTGATTATTGTAATATATCATAAAATATAAAATATATAACTATATATTTACCACAAAAAAATTATATAATTGCACATAAGTTTCCGAAATTACTAAAAGAAAACCTTATTTTACATATTTATTATCAATTTAATTATTATAATAATAAATTAAACAAAATTAAATTAATTATTTTATAAATAAAAGAAATTTATTCACTCATTTAATCAAATTAAATATTTTTATACTGTATAAATATTTTTAATATTTTAGAAAATGATAAGAAAATTTAAAAATACAATATAATTTTTTAATTTACTTTTTGTATTATAATAATAAAATTTATTAAATTATTGTTATAAACATAAAAAAGAATTTAGTCAATTAAATGTGTAAATAAATTTTTTATATTTTAAAATATAATTAATCAAATTTTGTTTATTTTTATTATAAAAATTAAATTGTTAATAAATATGTAGAAAAAATTAATTTTTTTTAACCCTATGGAAAATTATACAATTTTGTATTTTTTTTGGTAAGGTAAATAAATAATTATTAGATATAATTTATGAGATATTACAATTAACACCCAAATTTTATGAAGAAATTCGAGCTGATATTGTTGCAGTAGATGTAATTATTAGAGCTTTATTAGATATTACTATAAGAGATAAATATTAAATATAATTTATGAGAAATTACGATTAGCACCCATATATTATAAGTTCTGATCATAAACATCTCTTAATTAGTGATAACTTTACTTCCTAGAGCTAAATAAAAACATAAAACTCTAAGAGTTACACAGTAGCCGAATCGAGACTGGGAATGGAAAATCGGGCGATTTTGAAAGAGTGGTTTGACCGAGTTGACTCGGAGAGAACTGGAAATATCACTGCAACTCAGCTCAAGGTTCAATTTTCTTTGTTTAGCAATGAAATCAAAGGCACAATTCACGAACACTTTGACAAATCTTCAGTTGTGTAATAGTACGCATTTGTCTTGACTTTTCTCTGATGATCAGAGTGCTTTCGCCGTCGGAAACCTTCAATTCCCGGTCTCCGTTGTTCAGCAAATGATCAGGTGTGGTGAAATCCTTATATACTGCATCGCAACGTATATGAAATTGATATACTTTTTTATTTAATTATCATAATTGGAAATTTGGAATGTTAATCAGGATGTACGATTTTGACAGAAATGGAACCATGAGTTTTGAAGGTATAATTAATGGTGTACGGATGAGTAATGTTTCCTTGTTTCAGTTTTTGAGCATAGGCAACTGCTTAACTTTTCTACTGCATTTTATGATGCAGAGTTTGTTGAACTTAACAAGTTTCTTCTCAAGGTCAGTGAGTTATTTTAACCGAAATGAGTTGATACAATCATTCCCTGCATTCCTTTGCCTATTTTCCTTTTAAATCTTATACCATAATTGATGAGCTCTTGTTTGTTCTGGAATGAATCTTATTTTGCCTTCCTGGAATTGTAATTGTGTATATAAAAATCAATTTTCATGAAATATCATGCTTTTCTTAATTTCATAATTCAGTGATAATTGATTTCCTTGCAGGTTCAACAGGAATTTGCAGTCTTGGAGAGGTGATTTATTGTTAAAATTTGATATGCAAATTATATTTAGCGTGGCCGACATGAGTTCTTGTTGGTTTTGCTATTTGGTACCTTGATGAGAGTTACAATGTGGCCATACCTGCGCGCACAAACGACCTTTAGGCTTCTGATATACACGGCCAATACAAACTACCGATAGGCAATAGTTATCCTTTTCAGAATAGCACTTTGAAATAAGTGAACTAGGTAGCACATGTATAAATGTAAGGAGAATTATTTGGAATTTGGGTGACTGCCTGGTATTCAATGATAGTTATTGATTCAGAATGCAAAACAAATTGATCTTCATTGGCCTGTAATTGCTAACTATTGATATTGTTGCAGTAGCTAGAGCTCTTATCTGATATCCTTTCTGTTGTGTAAGGTCAATCTAGCACATGCTTATGTTTCATCTGGCAATTTCCTTTTACTAATGTATGAGAAGCAATTCTTCTGAACAATTCATAGTGTTTCATCTCAATTTTGAAAATACATCTTTAATTATAGAAGATATTAGTCTCTGGTGCTCACTGCTCACATTATATTGGTTGTTGGAATATGGTTTCAATTGGTGCTGCTATAAGAAGTAAAGACAATATTAATAATTGTATTTTCCTCCATGTGGAATAGGGGACGAGGATTTCTTGTTCCAGATGAAGTATATGAGGTATATGAGCTTCAAATTTCATTGATGGCACTTTTTTTCATATTGTTCTTTGTTTTTACTTTCGACAATGTAAGAACTTGAAAATGATAGCAATTGAAAGATACTTCTTTTTTCTCACATCAGGACTTCCACAGTGCATTTTATTCTATCTTTCCATTGATACCTTTCTCCCTTGATCTTTTTGGCTTCATTTAATGGTTGTAGGCTTTGGTGAAAATTGGATTTTCTCTGGACTCTCCGGCTTTTTATACTGTTTGTGAGGTAAAATAAACGAGATAATCCCCTTGATATTGATAAAAAAATATACAGATCTATGAACATATATAGAACAAGATGATCAAAACTGACTCTGTCTCCTCTATTGATTATTATGCAGAGTTTTGATCAAACAAAGAGTGGGAAACTCAGACTTGATGACTTCATATCTCTTTGTATATTTGTGCAGTCATCAAGGTTTGCAAACCAGTTAACTAGTGACCATTTCTCTGTTCCATTTCTAAGTTGAAAAGAATGAGGATGTATTATATGAAATTTGTACGCTGGACATGAACAGATTGTTTATTTGATAAGTCTTGGTTGGCTGAATGTTTACCAGGCATTGCACACGTGTGCACGAAATATTGAACAATGAAGCAATGATACGAGAACCATCCTTAGTGAAACTTATAAATAATGTCTTTTTTAATTTGATTGCTTCTCGATTTTTTTCATATAATCATCCCACTTCATTAACTGTCTTGGATTTTGTTCTAAAATGAAAGCAGAAATACTTTCTTTTATGAAACTTACCGTCATTGTTGTTTATGCGCTATATATCTGCTGTAGCGTAGTTTTCAAATTCCAAATGTGATACATATCTTAAATTTGCAATGGTGCATGACTTTTCAAATAATGATTTGGTGCCACTATTTCGTGATTGATTAATTACTATATATCTCACATCTTGTTTAGGAACCTATTCAATTCATTTGATACAAGCAAGCAAGGCAGGGTGACTCTAGATTTCAATCAATTCATTTACTGCAGTGAGTAAAAGAATTTGGATTTTCATCTTATAATATTTTCTTTGGCCAGTTTTAACTTGCCTAGAATAAGTAGCGTGCATACTAATCAATCATTTTTGTGCTTCTGAACTTCTCTGAGAACAACTTTGAATTGCAGATTGAAATATCTTTCTCATCTTAAGTCCTTTTTTGTAGCTTCTAATTGCAGAATATGACGCCAATCGACAACAGTCAAACTTTGTTGAGCTTATGATCATCTGATGTAAAGGTGAAGTTGCCGACCGTAGTTGTCTGCAAGTGCCTGTTTGCAGTCATGTTATAACTATTTATTAGTAGATTTTTGTTATTTTTCTTTTTAAATAAATGTGATAATCTTTAGTTTTCCTTAATATTTATGCTTCCCAGTTATGATTGTAACATCTTGTCTTAGGTTACTGGTTTGAGAAAAGGAAACCAGCTGTTACTATATGTTGAGTTACACGATTGAAACTTTTAAGACTTATTTGGTGAAGAAAAAGTAGAATTATTGGATGCCAAATAAGAGAAACTGCTCCATTAAGCAGTGGACTTTAAAACTCGTGTCAAGGAATTGTAGTGTGTATTTCATTGAAAACAAACAAGTTATAAACTTATGATCAACATATTTTCTATACAGTATAATACAAGGAGATTATTACCCTCACATCACGGGCAATTCTTACGCTAATGGGGTCTGATTGAACTTGAAGAAATGACGTACAAGTATTTACATTTGTTTTGGATTTGCAATTAATACAATAGCAAGTGTATTTCACTTACATTATCATTAATTGATTAATTTGGTTAAATCAGATTAGTTCTAGAATTTTTTCTTACATCGTTAGCAGGATCAAGAGTGGGGCCGCCAGCCAATAGTGATCTACCTTCTGTCCAAACTAGAACCAGTGAAAGTGTTAATTATAATGCCCAAGGGGGATGCATCTAGCCAGCGGCCATTGGCATGGATCTAAAGCAGAAGATATTTTTTTTTTTATTATTTTTTGACAAGCTATTGATTATGACCACGAATTAAGATGGGCCACTTTCTACTTACTTCATTATCCAAATCATTCCACATAAATCCATCATAAATTTAATTTGGATTAAAAGCTAGTATAACAAAGAGAAGCCGAGGGCCTACCTACAGATTTTCTTGTCCAATAAAATCACCCAAAAAAAAAATGATTTTATTTTAAGAGAAGATTAGGGTAAAGCGGGCCAAGACAACAATAACGAGAGATGAAGGAGGAGCATGTGAAATGTGAAAACGCGTCACATTTGTTCATGGTCTGAAAACGCGTGGCCCATATGCTTTCAATTCCAACCATCACCCATTTTTATCAAATTTGTCTCAATCTTCATAAAACTATATCATAAAAAACCCGCCAAAAAAGAAAAAGAAAAAAAAAAAATCCCACCGTTAAATCATATCCTTAATTTCCGCTAACAGAGAAAAGAAAAAACCTTTCAAGACCCGACCATTTTGCCAAAACAAAGTAAAAGAACCTCACTATTATGTCATCATAGCATAGACCAATATTTTCGTTCACCCATTCTGGCTTTTTCAATGGATTGTGAAGGGAGCAGAATTGAAGTAAAGGAAAAGAAGCGTATGTTTTTGAGTTCTTCATTAATGGAAGTGTGTAATGGAAATGGAGATGAATTTGTGAAGGAAATGATGGAATTGATTGAGAAAGTTAGTTCTTATTCAGGGTTTAGAAAAACTCAAAGGAAAGAGTGTTTGAACTTAGTTAGAAGGTTGAAGCTTTTAGTGCCTCTCTTTGAAGAGATTAAGGAGCTTAATCCCTCCACTAATGATCATTGGGCTTTTAATTCTTTGCTTAATTTGAAGAAAGCACTATTGGCTGCCAAGAAATTGCTCAAGACTTGCAACTCTGGAAGCAAGATTTTTCTTGTAAGAATCTTAGATGTTCTAATTGTGTTGTGATTTGTAAATAAAAAAAAAAAATTTCTTTTTTTTTCTGATAAATATTTGTACTGACTGGTTGATTATATGTGTAGGCATTAGAGAGTGAAGCAATGATGAGCAGATTTCATGCCGTTTGCGATAAGCTGAACTTGGCACTAAGTGAAATGCCTTATGAGAAGTTTGGGATCTCAGAAGAAGTTAAAGAACAAGTAATTATGTTATTTTTTAATCCCTTTTTTTTTCACTTTGTTTTTGCTGCACCTTAGTTTTGTCACTTCTTATAGCAAATTATACATTTAAATATCTGATTATTATAATTTTGGATACATTTATGTCCTTGTGAATCTTTCATAATTTTTACTTTAAAATGTTAATCTCTAGTCTCTACGCCATTTAATTATGGTGTTTTCATTATATATATATATATATATATATGCTATTTTTAGCAATTGAACATGAATAAATTCACGATATGTCTTGATTCGTAAATTAGGCCTTCAGATTCACGATTTGATAACTATGTCAAAAAAGTTATTTTGTGGGCTTACACAGGTTGAGCTAATGCATATGCAACTAAACCGAGCTAAAAGGAGAACAGAATCACAAGATATGGAACTTGCAATGGATATGATGGTCGTTTTTTCAAAAGACGATGACCGAAATGCAGATGGTGCAATCATAGAAAGACTTGCTAAGAAATTAGAATTACACACTATGGCCGACCTCAAAACCGAAACTGTGGCTGTAAGAAAACTAGTTAAAGCCAAGAATGCACATAATAAAGACATAGTCCAGCAAGTTGTGGATCTTCTAACAAAATTTAAGCAAATGTCTGGAACTGATGAAAACCATATTCTCGATGGAGCTGCTTCATTGAGATGTTTGGAGAAAAGCAAATCTTTGTCAATACCAAATGAATTCCTATGTCCGATTAGTCTCGAGATAATGACCGATCCTGTTATCATTGCAACTGGACAGGTAATTTATACTGTTCTTTTTAATATATTGGGTGATTTACGCTAGGACTCCTTCGGGTAAACCCTAATTACAAAAAGATCTTGTAGTTCCAGAAATTACAAGAACACCCCTGTTTGTCATTTTTTTCCAGAAGGTGTAGGGGTGTTCTTGAAAGGGTTTTTGAAGTTGTAAGGGGTGTTTCGGTGTATAGTCTAAACCAGAATGGAGGTTCTTGTAATTTCCAAAACAGCAGGGGTAGCCCATGTTGTGTAGTATCTCAGGGGTTCCGATTGTAAATCACCCTAATTTATTTTTTCTTAAATTGTGTGCTTATTTGTTTAGTTTTTCTTTCTTAGACTTACGAACGAGAGAGCATACAAAAATGGTTAAACTCGGGTCATAGAACGTGCCCAAAGACGGGTCAAAAGTTGAATTACTTGACACTAGCTCCAAACTTTGCCCTCCGGAATCTCATTCAACAATGGTGCGAAAAGAATAATTATGAACTACCAAAGAAAGAAATTTCTGATGATTTCGACATTGCATCTTCTCCTCTAGCCGAGGAAATTTCGTCTTTAATCCTGAATTTATATTCATCCCATTTAAATGTGCAAAGAGACGCTATTATCAGGTTACGTATGATCTCCAAAGAGTCTCCAGATAGTCGAGTTTTGATTGCAAACAGTGGAGGAATTCCCCCTTTGGTTTGTCTTTTGTCTTACACAGATTCCGAAATTCAAGAACACATTGTCACTTCCCTTTTGAACTTATCATTAGATGAGTCGAACAAAAGACTTATAGCTAGAGAAGGTGCAATTCCCGCGATTATTCAAGTCTTGAGGAACGGAACCGAAGAGGCTAAAGAAAACTCTGCTGCAGCTTTGTTTAGTTTGTCGATTCTTGATGAGAATAAAGTGTTAATCGGATGCTCAAATGGGATTCGGCCACTAGTCGATCTTTTACGATGTGGGACAAGTCGAGGGAAAAAGGATGCGGGAACTGCACTATTTAGCTTGGTACTTAACCATGCAAATAGATCAAGAGCAATCAAAGAAGGTATAATACCACCATTACTTGATATTCTTGAAGATAAGACTTTAGATATGGTTGATGAAGTTTTATCGATATTATTACTTATTGCATCACATCATGAAGGGAGATATGAAATTGGACGACTATCGTTTATAAAAACTCTGGTCGAAATAGTGAGAGATGGGACTCCGAAAAACAAGGAATGTGCTATTGCTGTCATACTTGAGTTGGGATCAAATAATTCTTCTTGTTTGTTGGCTGCTTTGCAGTATGGTGTTTATGATAATTTGATAGAGATTACACGATGTGGGACAAATAGAGCAAAAAGAAAAGCTAACTCATTGCTGCATCTCATGAGTAAGAATGAGCACATTCCCTTTGATCCTCGGCAATGATGATTTCAATTGAATTATGTATCCCACTGCCTTTAAAGTTTTTGCCTAAAGGTAGTCATGTGAAAGTTTTAGTGTATAAGGAATTATTGCTACTATTGACAGTGTATGTGTGTTTATGGCTGATTTGGTACCAGGCCTAAATTGGACATGATTTACTCTTCTTTTTCATCTTTTCATAATATCAAGTTTAATGTGAATCACCATTGTCTTTAGTCCATTGATGGACTTCTTGTTGTTGGAGTAATATATTTGAGGTTGGCAAAACTGATTATTTATCTTATTTTCGTGTCATACACCCGGTGTCATATTTGAATTATGCATGCAATTACATTGTATATATGGATTAACATAAGTTTTAAATTGTGACATTGGTTAATCTATGTACAGGCGTGGATCTAATATCTGACTTAAGAATGAGAAAAAAAAATCTATTCCAGACAATTTACTTGCATTCTCTTTTATGGCCACTAGAAAATTACACGTACGTTCTAGCTAATTTCTTAGTATTTATTGTAAATTAAAGTAAATCTAATTACATTATGTCATAAAATAACACATATTAATGATTCATATTCAATTTATTTTTTATAATTTTTTTAATGAAATATAAAATAATGAATGATTTAGTCACGAATTCCTGTAAAATTTGTTATAAAATAATATCATAGGAAAATTATTTAGCTCATTCCACGTATCGTTTTAAGGAATATATATTATTGAACGTTTTTAGTTTTTATTTTATTTTATCAATATAAAATTAATATCATTCGTCTTTGTACCTGTCAAACACGAGAAATTTTTATCATCACAAATTATAATGTGAATATGACATCAAGTATGATACAATAAAAATAATTATGTTGATTTATATGTTAAGAACCCATCCAAAATTTTTGCACCGTTTGACAACAAAAATTGTAAAATCCTATTTTTGGATTAAATGAATTTGGACCCATTTTTAAGTAGATTTCCTTAATTTTTTTTTTTGTCCTATCATTTGAAATACATCTCTACTTTCTTTTTTGGTACATCTCTTAGTTGACCTAGGTCATTTTCACTTATTCAATTCATTAGTTTAATTCGTTTTTCACTGGTTTAATCCCGTATTTTGCCGATTTCATTCATTTTTAGTGAAAAAATTCTTTTTAATTTTTTTTGTCGATTACAACCTATTTTTATTGTTTTCCACATTTTAATCGATTTCTTTAATTTTTTTCGATTTAAGCCATTTAACAATAAAAATTCATTTTTCACTGGTTTGACCTTGTTTTTGTCGGTTGAACTTTTCTCATTTTATTGATTTCACTCGTTTTTACCGGTTTAACCAATTTTCATACGATCTTCAATAAATTCACATGTTTTTTTCACGAATTTCACGTGAACTTTGATTGATTTCACGTGTTTTCACTGACTTTAGTCATTTTATCAATTTTTCACTTATTTCATCAATTTTCTTTGATTTCACTGTTTCACCGATGATATCGATTTTTTCATGAATTTCACCCGAATTTTGATCAATTTCACATGTATTTACCGAATTTTCAAATAAAAATAATTATACAACTTCAATTACTTTTAATTAGATATCAAATTATTTCTCTTACATTGTCATTTGAAAGACATTTCTTAATCGACCTAAGCTATTTTCACTTTTTATATTTATTAGTTTAATTTGGTTTAGTTGATTTTTACTGATTTACTCATTTCTTAATCAATTATAACCAATTTTTCATCGATTTCATTTGTTTTCTCCCTGTTAAACAAAAAAAAAAAAAAAACAATTTTCTACCGATTTCAAACTGTTTTTCTAGTTAAACTCTTTTTTTTTTAAAACATATTTTACTTGTTTTACCAGTTTAACTTATTTTTCACTGATTTCACATATTTTTTTGACCAATTTCACCTCAATTTTCATTCATTTCACTTGTCACAAACTTTAAACTTTTTTTCATTGATTTAACCCCTTTTTTATTCATCCCACCCATTTTTCACTGATTTTTTAATGAATGGCACCCAGATTTTCTCGAATCCACACGTATTTATGATTTTACTGGCACTTTTTATTTTACCGATTATATCCATTTTTCACCAACTTCACCAGTGTTCATAACTTTCACCCCGATCGATTTTATATATTTTCATCAATTACATGGAATTTACTTTATTGATTTCACCATTTTTTGTTGATTTTCATTTCATCCTTTTTTTTTCATTTATTTCACAAGAGCTTTGCGAATATATTTCCATGGAAATTTAAGGTAATGCATGTTCTTGAATACTCTTTATATTTTATTTCTTAGCCAAAGAAATATTACTTAATTCTCTAAGTCGTAATTTTTTTTCAGTCATAGGTAAGATGCAATTCTACTTTAATTTTTTTTTTTTGTAGCATTTATGATATTTAGGAGAATTTGATTTTTTAATGAGAATTATATTGTATTAAATCTTTAAATGAAACAAATAATATTTTTTACTTAAAAATATATCGATGATACATTATAATAGCAATTATTAAAAAATAATAGTGCTTTTTTTTTTTTGTGTGTGTTACAGGAGAAAAAGAATGAAATTGTAAAAGTGATGTAGAATTAATTTCTAAACTTTTGGAGTTAATGGAGGAAATAACTATAATAAGATTTCATGTCTAATTATACCTATATGACGTTTTGAATATATAATTTTGTTCTTCCTCCATATTCAATTTTGGAAAGTTAATTTCTATTTTCCCGCATGGTGTTTGATTAAGGAAAGGAAGTTACAAATTTTCTTAAAATATTTTTCCTATCAATTTTTTGGTGAGAAAATTTAAGAAAAATGCATATCTAAGTTTATTTTATCAATATTGCTTTACAACTTAAATAAGGGGTATTTTTGTCTTTACAAAAAAAGAAAAAAATTTAAATTATTCACACTTTTAGTAGTAGTATAGATATAGATTGGCAAAATTTATATTCCCTCTTTGGTTATTTCTATAAAATAATAGCAAATTACCCCGTTTATTTTACCATATATGATAAATCAAATGACAATATACTTGTCTCTATTTTTGTAAAAGAAAAAATTCACTGCCTTCCGCCTATAATATGACAAAAATCTATCATTAATATCATACGAGGTAAAGGGTTCATTGGGAGTATCACATGGGACTCCCCTTCCGACCTTGGATCTATAACCTTACTTTTTTGGGGTCCTACTCAGTTCCGCATCTTCACGGGGAATTCAATTTCACCATGTACGTGTCGGAGACAGTGGGGGTTGTTACACCATTTGTTCTGGTCGCTGCTTATGCGACAAGAATTTTTGCTACCTTAGAATGGTTAAAGTTACTATCAATGTATACCGTGATGCTGAAATTGAGAAAGTTACTGTCACTGTATATCGTGATGCCAAAATTGAGACAATATATGCAATCTACTTAACGTGTTCTTCTTTAAGGAACCCTCGGGTGAAAAAATTATTATTCTTTAAGGAACCCTTGGTTCTTGGTTGTTGAGTAATAAGAGGGTGATTAAAAAGAATGTTATGAAAAGCCAATTTCAAATAGTACAATTTAACCAACCTGATGTATGTTGCAAAAGAATCATTAATAATAAAATTATAGCCCCCCCTTTTTTTTCCCCTCAAATCTGAATTACAATTTCACAAATTCACAAGAGGAAAATATATTCTGAAAACTAGATTGCATCAACTCCACAAGTATAGTTTCCTTAACAACTACATATCATGCATTAATCAAATTTACCAACTAATTGTACTAGCTCATTTTTCAAGAAAACATGTGTCTCTGAACGGAATGATTGAATACTTATACACCAGCATATATAATCACTAAATATTGTATGGAGCATTACCATAATGAGTAGTAAACAATAAACATAATGAAATCAAATTATTAAGATTTTTGCACGCCTCGTTTACGTCGCAATGCAATCTATATAGTTTTTATATAGAACATGGTATTAGATTATAAAAGTTATACTGTTCTATACTACAATTTTTTGTTTGATGAAGTTATAATAAAATACTTTGATTTTTCGAAAAAAAAATTGATGACGTGTTGCACTAAAATCGTGTTCAATGAAAAAAATTCCAACACAAATCTAATTTGATCGGACTTTTACAATCACAAGACAAATATATTTATGTAAGTATCACATAACCACCAAATATATACTTGTGATGACGCGTGAGTGTTTCATTTCATACGAACTCGATTTGAACTAGAATTCAAAATGTGGTGAAAACACACACCGACCTGGAAATTAAACTAAACTATTCGATATATTTTTTTTGTTTTTCAAGGGTTTAATCCCTTTCGAGGCTGATCGGACACATTAAGTGGGTACCTCTTCCAACATTGATTCGAACATGAGTCCACTACTTTGTAGTGACTAGTTCCTTCCACTAAACCAATCACCTGTTGGTAAACTATTCGATATTCAATTCGAGTTCATTCGATAAAAAATTGTTTGAGCTCGGTTAGTGACACAAATCAAACAAGCTTTAACATCGTTTTTATTTTGATAACCGTTTGAAACCCAGCTCGAGTTCGACTCGATAAGCTAAAAATTAACAAAATACATATAAAAATATAAAGTTACTCGATACTCGGCTCGAGCTCGTTCGATAAAAACTCTTTTGAGATAAAATCATTAAACAATTAAACCAAACACCAACACAAAATTTAAAACACGTAAAATTCAAATCAAACTTGAAATATGCTGTTCGATATTACTTGACTCGTTTATGCCCGTAGACAACACCCTACCCAATTTTGTACCCTTCACATATACACATGGTATAACCAGATTTCGTGCACAACAATCCGGTCTTATATATTCTCATTCTCTCTTTTTATTTCTTTTAATTTTCCTGCAAATTTATTATTTATACCCGATTTCAATAATCTTACCTGTCCAATTCAATGAGTCCTACATAACTTCTTCTCCCTCCTATATATATAAAATAATATCGGCATCTGTAAATTGAATTATTAGAAGAAAGCTCGAGGCTGTGAATTTTTATACTAGGGTTTGAATTTACCGAGAAGAAATCAATGGGTGTGGAGGCTGAGTCGAGCGTGGGTGCGGGCGCAGAGGTGAATGTAAACATTCGTAGCTCAAACGGTAATAAATTTTCGGTGAAAACGAGTCTCGAATTGACGGTTGGGGAATTCAAGGGCTTGTTGGCTCGGAATTGCGACGTGCCACCTGAACAACAGCGTTTGATTTACAAAGGTCGGATCTTGAAGGACGACCAAACCCTAGTCAGCTATGGTATACTATTCCCCAATTTAAATTTTGTCCCTAATTTTTTTTGCTGGGTATTAAGTTTAGTTTTTTTTTTGGGTTAAATGGGATTGTTGCTTTTTGCTGTAGTATGTGAATTTCTGGATTTCTGAATTGTGATTTGTTTTTTTGTGAACTTGATTGTTTCTGCGTGTATGCTTATATTTTTTTGGGGTGCTGATATGATTGTTGATCTGGTTATATGGCTCTTGGTTTCGTGGATTGTCAAAAGAAGCAAACTTGGGAACTAAAAATGCAGTTTAGTTTTTACAGTTGTAGTTCCTGGAGTCTGGAAATATTAGCTTTCTGCAAGCTCTTATCTTGCTTAAAAAACTGAGTTTGCATATGAGGAATTAACTATAATGGTTTAAGTGGAAACAGAATTTAGTGTACTGATATTGAGCTTAAAGAAAAATTACAGCAATTGCATATATGGATCAAAATTTCCATCTCTTCCGTCGAAAACATCGAGAAGTTTCCATTTTTGAATTAAACGAAATGGAAACAAAATGTAATTCCGAAACTATTTATTTGCCTGGAACTCTCTTATTTTTCTTAATTTAGTATTTTTATTTACAATTTTTCCTTAGTGTTTCCGAAACATTTACGAAAAGTTTCCATTATTTGACTGACCAAAACATACACCCGAAACGAAATTTTGATCCATGATTGCATACGACCATTGGGATAAAAAAAAAAAGGGACCCAATAAATTATGTCGTGATAAGTAGACACTTGGTAGTGTAAAAATGGAATGATATTTATTTTCAGCCCTCCCCGAAGTTCGGTAACATTTAATATTCCATATTTTCTGTCCTGATTCCCTTTAAAGCTCAACTTTAAGAGTATTATTAGTTATCCACTAAAGCAAAATTTGTCGGCTCTTAGAGAATGGTACGGAAAGCCCAAATATTCTTTACCTTGGAGTCTAAAGACAAGTTCATGCTGCCACTTGGCTTAATGCAAACATGTTGCTCAATGTTTAGGCATTGGCATTCTCATTTAGGTCCTGTTTCGACATCTGTGAAAATCAGAATCTCTTTGGATCAGCATCCGACGTCGTTGAGGTAAAAAAAATAAACTTAACTTATATGACAGGTCTACAACACTCGAACATGCTAAGGAATAAATGTGGATACATTTTGATTAAATAACACTTATCTAATTATGATTTATAAAGCCAAGGGAAAACTTGCATTTACATATTTTTAATATGTACTTTATATCAAATGTGTTCATTGTCAAGTCATGTCATCATGTAGTTTTCCCTCATCTACACTTTTATTAATGTGAATGCGACATGGACGAACTTGGATATGAAAAGGGGTCATCACCTCATAAATGTTTTGGAGTCATGAAGTAAATGATCTACGCTTACCATAGTCAAGTACCATATACCTTATTCAGGATTCTGTAACTGCATTTTGATTGGTTGGCAAATTGCTAATGATGCAACAATTTCTATGATTTATTTAAGGTTTCAGCCGTTTATTATCTCTGAGGATCAATGTTGTTTCTGTGAAATTGTACTAGCATACTCCTTTATCTTCTCGTCATTATTGATTTTCCAGTGCTTGTGGAAACTCTCCCATGATATACTTAGTTGTAAATTCTCTTAAATATTTCGTCAATTTTTCTCCCTCTCTTACCCTCTTCTTGCTTTTCCATTGATGATTGTTGGTCTGTTCCTGGTCTTAAATAGGTTTGCAGGCAGATCACACAGTTCATATGGTTCGTGGTTCTGCACCAGCTGCATCTGCTCCCTCTGCAGTTCCTACCAACACCGGGAACGTAAACAGTACTCCAGCTGTCGCACAGGGTGGTGGGCCCAACACAGGGGGCACTGGGTTTGCTGGTGCAGGTGCGTCCCTTTTTCCAGGGATGGGTTTAGGTGCCCTTGGTGGCACTGGGGCATCTGGATTATTTGGAGCTGGACTTCCTGAGTTTGAGCAGGTGCAGCAACAACTAACTCAGAACCCTAACATGATGAGAGAGATAATGAACACCCCTGCCATTCAAAGCCTAATGAACAACCCTGAGATTATGCGCAGCTTAATCATGAGTAACCCTCAAATGCGTGATATAATTGAGCGGAACCCTGAACTTGGTCACATTCTCAATGATCCTAGCATCCTTCGGCAAACATTAGAAGCTGCAAGGAATCCTGAGCTAATGCGCGAGATGATGCGAAATACTGACAGGGCAATGAGTAACATTGAATCCTCTCCTGAGGGATTTAACATGCTCAGGCGCATGTATGAAAATGTTCAAGAACCTTTCTTGAATGCAACAACAATGGGTGGAGGTGCAGCTACTGATGCGGGATCAAATCCATTTGCCGCTCTCTTGGGGAATCAGGGTGGTGCCCAAACCAGAGATGGATCTAATCCTTCCACTGCTGGGCCTGAAGTAACCTCAGGGACTGCTGCTGCTAATACCAATCCACTTCCCAATCCTTGGAGTAATACTGGTATGGTTTAAATTTTTTACGTGTAAAAAGTTGATGACTATCTTTTTTATTGAAAAAGTTATGCGACTTTAAATGTTTTTGGTTAGTTTTACATAATAAGTAAATATAGTCAAAACAACTTCTGGTTCCAACTTTGTACGACTTTTCCGTATAAAACTGCCTATTTTCCCTTTTCTTCTTATTTGCTAGGCTGGGCCCTGGAATTGTGCTATAGAAATGGTTGTCCATATTGTTTTTCCTCAACTTTATTTATTTAATGCCTACTGCTTTCCCCTTCTCTTTTAGTTCTTCATTTTCAATATGAAGAAGAGTTGGCCGATTCTCCTAGTCCATTGGAGAGGCATTTATCTCATAGCTGCTTGTCTTACGTATAAAATGTGTCCATGTACTTGACTGAAATATTTTTACTTTCTGCACGCCCATTTCTTGTTTAAATGCTCAATTTCTCAACAGGGCAGACTTTTGCTACTTTCTTGATTAAATTAGAAATATTGAAGTCATATTCTGTTTTATCTTCAATATTTCTTGATTAAATTAGAAATATTGAAGTCATATTCTGTTTTATCTTTTTTGGTTCCAACACATTATCCCCACTGTAAAAAAAATATATCTTGCGTTTCTTTCAATTGTGAAGACACTCTGACCTCTTGAATGTGATATTAGGAGGTCCTCAAACAAATAATGCTGCAAGAACTAATCCAACAGGCGATGCAAGACTACCTCCAATTGCTGGACTAGGAGGGCTTGGTCTTCCAGGAATGGAAAATATGGGCATGCCAGATCCTGCTGTGTTCAGTCAGTTGCTGCAAAATCCAGCAATGGCACAGATGATGCAAAGCTTGCTTTCCAACCCTCAATACATGGATCAAGTACTACTCCAATTTCAGGGAAATTGATTTTTTCTTTCCGAAAATTGGCTTCACATTATACTGAATTGAAATCACAACTTGATTGCAGATTGTAGGCCTAAATCCTCAACTTCGAAGTATGCTTGATATGAACCCTCAATTAAGAGAAATGATGCAAAACCCAGAAGTCCTTCGAGGGTTGACATCACCCGAGACGATGCAGGTATAACAACCTACTTTTTGCAATTGCAAATCTCGATACTATATTTTTTATTCTGTTTACTTGGTGAATGTGCTGCTTTTGGAGAGGAAGGGGAGGCATGAGTTATATAGCATCATGGAATACTCACATCTTACCAATATTTGTGCTGATATGTCTAGCATGATTAGTAAAATTGAATTGCTGTAAGTTAGATGATAAGACCTACTTCAAATTTGTTTCAAAGTTTTATTTTAATCTATCTTTAATGTCCTCAAATTACAACAGGATAGAGCATGTACCCAGGGGTGTGGTTGTGTATTCTTACATACAAAAAATGTATGTAGATACTTATATATGTTTTGTAGTAGATGGTGATCCTAAAATTTTACCACAACACTATCAGTGAATATATGACTATTGATAATGACAAAGCAATTATCCTGCCCGAGTAAATTTGCTCTTTAGCCTAATTTTTCCTTCTGGTCAAGGCAAATATTTAGACACCCTTCATCCTAGCCCCTCCACTGGAGATACCAATGGCTGACAATGTCAACATTAAATCCTCCTTGAATCCCCCACCATCATACTTAAACAACCCATGATCGATTTTCCTTTCAATCTTGATTCACGAAAGGACATAGTCAACAAATTGTTGTTGCTGCCTGCACTTAGTTCAAGCTGATCCCAAGGACAAAGATTTTTTGTGAAGCTTGTCGGGTCAAAAGTATAGTGTGGTTTAATATGCTCTTCTTGGCACATTTCTGGCTGCTGGATAACTCCAGTGCCGTAGATTGCAATAGAAACATATTCAGTGATTCTGAAGCTTTTTGAATAGTTTGGGACAAGGATTGAACACTCGCTTTATTTGATTCTTTTATTCAATACTGATTCTCCCAAGGATTTCTACCTCAGCATTTTTTTTTAAAATTCAGATTCAGTTTATTCTTTGGTTCATCTCAAACTTTATCATTTCAGGGAACCCAAGCAGGTTTTTCAAGTACTCATTTCATATAATTTATGCACCAGTAGAATCAACACAAAATGCCTTTTGGATAAGATTTGTGCTATAAATATTATGAGTTATAGCTGTTGAGTAATGCTTACTTTTCAAACACCATTTATAAGATTTTATGATGACGATTCTTGTCCTCACCACTTGTTGAAATGTACTGTTCAGCAAATGATGGCTTTGCAGCAACAACTCTCTCAACTTAATCGGCAGCAATCAAACCCGTGAGTGTGAAACAACTGTTTTAATTGTAGTATTTTGTATTCCTTCTATCAACTTTATGAGTTTATTTTGCATTATGCTGGTTTCTTGCTGTTCTATTCGAAATTATTATAACGAGTACATTTCGTGTTCTTAATTCTATGAAGAAAGTTGATTTTAGCAGCTGTATAAAATTATCTGAAAATTCTCTGAAGCTCTATTCATGTTAAATTTGATGCACATAGGTTTTAAATAAACTTGGTGAATCTTCTATCAAGTATGTTCTTAGTTCTTTCGGATACCATTCTATCAGAATTAGTCTTTTAAATACTTATATGCATGTTGGTACTTGAAACTACTTCACTTATATTTATTAGTTGTCATAGACATATCACCATTTTCAAGGATCATCTTGTCACTTGCCTCTTTTTTTTTTTTTCCTGATGTAGGATCTCTCTCTCTCTCTCTCTCTCTCTCTCTCTCACACACACACACAAATAGAGGCACTCATTTTCGGCATAGATTGTTTTATGTGACTGTTCTTTATTTGTTAATAAACTATCACATTTCTCATCACCCTATCCAATGCAGGGAAGGAGCTCAGACTGGGCAGGGTGGAGGTACATAACATCCTAAATTGGGATGAAAAAGATTTGGTTGACATCAACAGATGTTGATTTCTTGTATTATTTTAGTTAATATATAAATAATTATGCCCAATATGTGGTTTTTTCTTTTGGTGTTTGCGGATTGCAGGAACACAAAATAACATGGGTTTGGACATGCTGATGAACATGTTTGGCGGCCTAGGAGCTGGCAGTTTGAATGTTCCAAATACTCCTAATGGTTCAACTCTCAACTTTCTTGATCGATTTACTTTATTTACGAGTCGCATCTTTCTTTTTGAAAATCTTAATCTTGGCTGTTCTTCGTGTAGTGCCCCCTGAAGAACTCTATGCTACTCAGCTATCACAACTACAAGAGATGGGTTTCTTTGACACTCAAGAGAATATAAGAGCACTCCGTGCCACATCAGGAAATGTCCATGCAGCTGTTGAACGACTCCTGGGAGGTCATTAGTGTAGTTATATAAGTTTCTTTTGAACATTATGGGGAATGTAAAACTAGTTGTCAAAAAGCGAGATTCCTTTTTACAGAAATTTTACATGAACCGCTTCTGCATTTGAGGCGAGCGAATAAAGAAGACCGTGCTTAATTTAAATTATATATTAGGAGTTGAAAACTTGAATTGAAGGTCTGTTTCTTCTCTATAAGAATGTAGACCACTGTGCGTATCTTAAGTATATTTTTGTTGAATTTTTATATGCTCTAGTAAGCGTAAAAACCAAACACATTACTAATTACTCCTATATGATAATATAATTACGATGGCACTTAACCAAATATTATGAAAAAGGATTACAGAAATTTGCCAGTTGCATTTTATAGCTAGATGAAATTTTTGATCATCCTGAGTCGATAGATCTTCATTATGAACTATGACAAAATTACTCTTGTTTTGCAAGTGGCTAGTGCATATAATTTTCCTTTGACAATTGTTCTTGTAAATCACACAGCTTGTTGCAACACTTGGTTTATAAGAAGAAATAGATCAATGGGCTGCGGATTTTGATTCGAATTAGACATATTTATTAGGGTTATTAATCAATTCAAGATCAAATAGATATTGTTAATCTTCTTTCGTGATAGGCAATTTAAGCCCTCGCCTAGGACCTCAATTTTTTTTCTATTTGACAATTGTTTTTGTCACAATTTTTTTTGTCAAATAAGATGTAAGAGTAAAAATTTTCAAATAAGGTTTTGCCCTATTTATATACCCACATTCTTAAACAGATGGTGAAAATCAACTTGATCTAGTGGCTAAAACTTTTCATACTTATTTAGAATGTTTTACTCTTTAATCTAGAACCATTTATATGCAAAAAAAATGTCTCTTTATGGGCTATGTATTTATGCTATGTCTGCCCCCTCACCCTTTACCTGCATCTTACTATATTAACATTAATGCGTTATGTATTGATTAAGTTGTGTTGGACAATGATTGTAGCGCGACAATAAAATAGATTTAACCTATCAAATTAACTTTTCGATTAACATTACACATTCTATTGAAATTCTTCTTATGTTTGTTATGTAAGATATGTTGATCTAATTTATGTAAAAATGATTATTTTATATTATTGGTGTCAATGATAATGATTACTCCATCCGTTTATTTTATTTATCGTTTTAGAATTTCAATGTAGAATTAAAAAAATTATACCAATTTTACCATTCTTATTAATGCTATGATTACTTGATTAAAATGGTGTTTTGGGATTTTTACTTAAAAAAGTGGTTATTTATTATAATTCTTCATCCGTGTTCAATCCTCCAAAACGAATAAACACGGAGGGAGAATATGCTAATTGATAGTACAAGTATTTTTGTTTTATTATGTCATAGTATTTTGGAATATATATATACACACACACTTATGTTATGATATTGTTGTTTTGCATTAATTAATAAAATTCAGAATTTGATGTAATATTAATTTATTACAAAAGATTACTCAAATTACATACACATCTCATTTTTTTTTTGTAACGGACTAAACCGTTTAATGTAGTGTACAAATTTTAAATTACCGCGTCAGACTAAATATCAAAAATTTGTACGATTCAGCTATATTGCATGCAACGACATCAAACCCCTAATATTATGGTTGTGCACGATCTGGTAAATCGTATATTGAACTGAAATTTCAGTTTAGTATACGACTTGAGCTTCATTACCGAATCATTATAAATTTTAATTTTCGATATTAACTGTAGATTTACCTTACATAATTCAACCGATATATCCAATTTTTTGAGTGAATAGCATTTTTGGTCCTCCTTATGGGTCAAATTTTACATTTTCGTCCATCTTAATTTTTTTTTATAGCATATTGGTCTCTCTTATCAATGTAATGTATCACATTCGTTTCTTTTATAACACATTTTTCCCTCTTAAATTTTTTGTAGTAAATTTGTCCCTAGTGTAATACATTTGTCCCTCTTAAATACAAAATACATCAACTTTCGTCCGCTTTATAATATATTTTGAATTTAAGAGATGTATTTTGTATTTAAGAGGAACTAATTAATAAAAAGGACGAATTTGCTGAAATTTTTTTAAGAGGAACGAATGATATACTACATTGATAAAAAAAATTTAAAAGAAACGAAAATATAAAAATTAATCCATAAGACGGATAAGCGGACCAAAAGCGCCATTTACTCTTTTTTTTTTTAATCCCAATTCGTACAAGGTAAAGGCACTCGTACAAGGTAAAGACACGTTCCAAATCTCCAATCCTTCGCTTCTTCGACGGTGACCTAGGGCAAAACCCAAATCTTCTTCTTCAATTCAAGATACCACCGTGCCGCCGCACCACCTACTCCATCGCGCCTCCACCATCTCTCTCTCGGCCCAGATTTTTAATTTACAGAGGTACAGTCCAAATTCTAAATGCCCAATTTTATTCTTTTTCTGATTTTCTCTTAATTAATTGGGTTCAAATTGCATTTAAAACCCAAAACTTGAATGATGCTAAAGTAATTTTTGGAGAGGGGAATGAGGCTAGGGGGTCTCTGAATATTCTTTATAATTTCTAAGTTCATTGGATGGTTAGTGGTTAGAGTGGTAGGAAGCATATTATTATTTACATATGTATTCAAGACAAATTATTTTTTATTCAATAATTTTTCTGTTTTTAACCAAACCAAAATTTTCGATTTGGCTAACGGTAGGAGATTTCTAAATACCGAATCAGCCGGTTTATCGAAATTTGGTACGGTTCGGTTTTACAGTTTGCACAGCCCTACCTAAGATAGTAGTGTGAGCAGAAATATTTAACTTTCATATTCTACCTATTTACTGAATCTGACAAGTAAAAAATTATATTTGTTAACTTACATTTGTTATATAACTATATTCTCGATACTTGAATTTTCAACACACACACACACATATATATATATATGTATGTATGTTGCTTTTGTTAAGAGAAAGTTTAAGAATGAAATGTCATAAAAATATAAAACAGTTGAATCTATAAAGTATCATCTAATTTGTAAAAGAGGGCCCCAATTTTAAATATCGCCTAGGTCCCCGTAATATGTCTGGGCGGCCCTGACTTTTTGATCACCTATTATTGTATTTCCTTAATGGATTTGGCTATTGATGCAATGCAATCGGAATTGGTAATGGTGTTCTTTTAAGTGTTGGGGCTTTATCTTCATCTGACATATACTCAAAATGGAAAAAATATTAAGCTTTTACTGGAATAATAAAAGTGGAGTTTAGTCCTGTACTTACTATAATTGATTTTTCGGAATAAATAGACTAATTATTTCACAATTAATGTGTTACCAAACTAGTGTTTGCTTCTTTTCATATTGCCAGCAGAATATTGTAATGTTCAAACATTAGCTTTTGACTTTTTGTATGTTGAAATATCTCTAACAAAACACTCTGTCCACAGCCTCTAGTTATTTGTGTTCTGTTCTATGTATGATACCTAGAAACCTGGGCGACTTAAGAGGACATGGAAAAACAACTATGAATGGTTCAAATTCTACACCCCTTAAATTATAGGTGATCATAAGGGACCAAAATAACTTGTTGCAATTATATAACCGTCTGGAGGTTACAGAGGATGTTGCATTTGAACTGACCTCAGACGAGAGGTTGGTGAGCTTACCAATGTACTTATTGTCAATTTCTTTTTGTAGTGCAGTAACAGTTAAGATGTATTGGTATTCCTTTTTAGTACTTCGTATTTGATAAAAACGCTCCTTATTCTTATTTTTACTAAATCCATCTTCAGATTGTGTGCTGCACTGCTCTTTCACAAAAGCTAGTTGCTGTGCTGTTGGAATTCTGCTGGTGTGCAGTCTATTGATGTTAACTCTCCCGTGCTTATATACTATATATGGAGTCCCGTTTGAGTAATAACACATCAAAAACCGATCATAAATGGAGAAAAGTTGCATATGGAGGGATGCAACCTGGGTTCGATGATAATCACACTGATGAGTCCTTCCTAGAAGACATGATTATGAATGCCAATGTCGTTAAAAGAGACTTGGTTAAGGTGGTGCTGGACTCAATTTCTATCTCACAGTATTTATGCATTGTTGCTCTTGTGGTGTTGGTCTGGGCTTATACCCTTAGATCTACCTTTAGTGAAAGCTCACTCGTTTTACTTGATGTTATCCTTCTTGGAGCAGGTTTCTTCGTCGTCCTCTTAACTTCAGAAACGATATCACTAAATCTACTGCTCAATTACGTTCTCAAAATTTCCTTTTTCATAACTGGTTTATATGTTTTATCTCCTATCTATCACACACTGACTAGATCTATAAGCTCGGACTCCATTTGGGCATTGACAGCCTCTCTAATCGTACTCCATCTTTTTCTACATAGCTACTCTTTTTCCCCCATTAAAGCTCCTGGGACTCTTGAAAGTTCAACTTTTACGAGTAACATTTCTCTTAATGCTTCTATAGTTGCTTCACTTCTAATTGCTTCTCGATTACCATCTAGACTTCATGTTTTTGCTATTATGCTATTCTCTTTGCAAGTTTTCTTGTTTGCTCCATTGGTTAGCTACTGTATGAGGAAATACTCCTTCTGGTTGCATGTATGTTTCTCCTTGGTTTTAATGTCTGTAACCTTGTTTTTTGTCTATAGGCTGCACCAGTTATTGTTTATTTTGTTGTCGAGTATATTGATTTTTGTTAATTTGGTGTGCCCTTACTGGCTTATCAGGATTCAAGAGTACAAATTCGAGATTAATGGCCCCTGGGACGAGGCTAAGCTCTGTTTTAATATAACCGAATGATTTTTCGATTTTTGAACATTTTGAAGGTTGAAGCAATGAAATGTTTACCACCCCTTCCTCTGAGTTCAAGTTCATGTCTATGATGAATTTGTAACTAACCCAACTATTACTAAATACAATTGAAGAAAGAAGTAAGTACATGTGAAGATCGATTCTCCAAACTTTCAGGCATTGGAAACTTATCCCTAACCACATGATCATTAATGAGTATTAACCTGATCGACGACAAGCTAGAGCATCATTCTCTTAATATATATATATATATATATATATATATATATATATAGTCGACTTAATAATTCAGCATTATATATATAATCAAAATGAATTTGATGTAAATATTGTTTATTTGAGCTAGCACTCTTCAATTCACATTCTTGAGTGCGGATCGGACTTTAGAATGTTCATAACCTTGATCCGACTTATCAGACGTATTAATTTGATCCTCCTAGAATAAACAAATTTACTAAGCGTATCAATTTTAAATGTCAAATTGAATAGTTTATTTATTGCAAAGAAAAGAAGACCGAACATTAAATTTAAAAAAGCAGAATCACGAATTGAAATTCCTCATGTTACCTATATATATAAAAAGAAAATACGTATTTTTTGTATTGATTTAATTACATACAAATTAAAATATTTTAGTATATTATGATCCCGTGGGTTTAAGCTAGTCAACAGGACACGTGTCAACGTCTTATGAAGTAAGAAATGAAAAGAAAATTAAGTAATTTAGTAAAGTAAATAATTTTTAGGAGAACAGAAAGAACACACGTGAGCATCAAGTAAAAAAAAGAAAAAAACCAACATGAATAACGGAAGATTCTTACCTGGACCTGGTCCACTCCTGGACTATGTGGTACAGGATTTTTCTTTTTTTCTATTTTCTTTTCTTTTCTTTTCTTCTTTTCTTTTTCCTATTCTTTATTAATAATTAAAATTATCTTATACAACTAAAAGAATAATGATATATTTTGTGTTGTAAATTTATAATATGATATTTGTTTATATCAAAATTAATATAGTGATAAAATATATTTTTAAATTGTCACTAATGACTATTTGTGACAAGTGTATGAAACTTAAGTTATCATTATTGACAACTAGTGACACTCTTTTAGAGACACACTACAAGAAAAATGAATTACAAGTGTCTCTAAAAGGGTGTCACTAATTGTCAGTAATGATAACTTAAGTTTCATACAATTGTCACAAATAGCCATTAGTGACAATTTAAAAATATTATTTTATCACTATTGTTATTGTGACAAAATTAACATATTTGTCACTAAATATATGTAAAAAACTGACAATTTCAACAATGTTACTTAATATTTTATCACTAAATTTTATTTTTCTTGTAGTGGTAGTTTTTTTATATATAATATGTATTTTTCGTAATCGTTCAATGTGTTGTAGCTATATTTTTATTTATTTCCAAAGATTTGAATTTGCAAATTCATTGTGTCATTTTGTGCTATAATTTATGAAATAATTAAGATTGATATTTTTTTATAGAATTAATTTAAACATTAAATATTTTTAAAGAAGAAATAATGTGTCGAAAATGCAAATAATAATTTTGATAGAAACAAACATTATATTATAAATTTACAACACAAAATATGTCATTATTTTTTTAATTGTATAAGACAATTTTAATTATTAATAAAGAATAGGAAAAAGAAAAGAAGAAGAGAAAATAAAAAAAATAGAAAAAAAGAAAAATCCTGGACCACATGGTCCAGGAGGACCAGGTCCAGGTAAGAATCTTCCATGAATAACCGCCCACACGTCCATTTGAAATAGAACCTCCCCCCATATTCTTACACTTTTTTTTCACCCACAAAATTAATCATGGACAACCCACTAATGTTGTTGCCCACAACTTATACAGGAGATCAAAGCAGCAGTAGCAGTTTCCAAACAACAACCGCCGTCAAAAACCCTAGAAAGAAACGGACGCCGTCCAACGTCGTCAAACCCACAAGAAAGCCCGACCCGTTCGCTCCGAAAATCACAAGACCGTGCACCGAATGCGGCAAGAAGTTCTGGTCATGGAAAGCCCTCTTCGGCCACATGCGCTGCCACCCGGAGAGGGAGTGGAGGGGTATAAACCCCCCACCCAACATCCGGGGTCGACGTCGTGCGACGGAAGAAGAAGAAGAAGAAGACTACGAGGTGGCTAATTGTCTATTGTTGCTTGCAAATGGCCCCGCATCGCCGGATTCAATCACAACCGTTAATGAGGAGAACAATCTGGCACTGGTGGAATATGGAGGAGGAGGAGCGGGTTTGATGGGTTGTCGGTTCGAGTGTTCTAGTTGCAAGAAAGTGTTTGGTTCGCATCAGGCCTTGGGGGGGCATAGAGCAAGTCATAAGAACGTGAAGGGCTGTTATGCAATTAATAATAATAATAATAAGAATATTGATGGGGAATTAGGAATTAAGGATCATCATGATCAGGACATGGATGAAGACGACGGTTTCTGCAGTATAGGATTAGGAGGAGGAGGATATTCATGTAATGAAAATGAGAATAATAATAATGAGATTGGTACGACGACATCATTTCATGAATGCAGTATATGTTTGAGGGTATTTTCGAGCGGTCAAGCTTTGGGAGGGCATAAGAGGTGTCACTGGGAAGCCAAGGCGGAAGAGGAAGAGGAAAAGGAAAAGGAGGATCCACGTCGTCCTAGGGTTTGTGGTGGTTTTGATTTGAATTTTCCGAGGGCGGACGAAATTGGTGGTAATTACCATTCTGCAGGAGTAGTGGCTTTGGATTTGAGGTTAGGGCTTTGACTAATTACTAACCGAAATTATATTGATGGCTATAATCAATTCATCAACATGTTATATACGTACGTATATAGTGGAGCAGGATCGGAGGGAGGTCTTAATTCCACTTTGCATGCATGTATATATGTATTAGGTAGGTAGCTAGACATATATATATATATAAATAGTAGTACGTAAGTGTTGGTTGGTAGTTATGTTGTGTGTAATTCATCATGTTGTGTTGTACAAATTAATAATAGGCTATATAGATAGTAAGCAGTACTGTGACTACGTACCTTTTGTAAATTTGATTGATGATATATGAATGGTGCGTGCCCATTAACACACTTACTTACGTACATTAATTGGGGATTTATAAATAAATTTCATGTACTACTGTTACTCTTAATTAGTACTACCATTTACATGATCGATTTGATGTATTCCCTATTGAGCAGGCGTAATATCTGTTAATTAATTAATGCATAATCTTTGGGCTTAATCTAGTTTCATAAGTTATATATATATATCCAGATATAGATGATCATTAATTGTTGGGTTGGCCTTAATTTAGATGAGCTGAAAGCAACATTCAGGGCCTATATATATATATATATATATGAACACGTACACTAGATCTCTTTCTAGCTATTTGATAATTTTATTTTTGGGCCTGGTGCATGTAGGAGTATTCATATGACTTTGAGCTGAAACATTAATAGTATTTTGTTACCTTTTATATTCTCCATTATATATATTACTGGTTCTGGTTGGCTTGAATATGTACAGAATTAATTATTTAGATCTAGAAAAGCATGTAGGAGTACGTACGTAGTGTGTTTGGATCGGTACGTTTCTGAGAAATTAATTAAGTCGACTAGCTAGTATATATTAATTAGGCTACAGGAGTGACAATGATGATCTATTTTTCAAAATAATTGTGTTTTGTACTTGTTTTATTAGAGCTAGCTAGTTTACTGAAAAATTATCGTTACGTGTCCAATCAATATATATTCTATTGTATAGAAAATCAATGACGAGCTAGTATATTAATTTTTTATATATGCAGATATATTTTGAACTTGTCCATAATTAAATTAAAATTATAGGTTCGTTCCAATCAACTAGCAAGCAAGCAAGAGAACAATCGTGTGAGCGCTCATATATATTTATATTTTATTAATTATTTCCTTTTGTATATATACATATATACAACTGTCAGGCGTAGGCTGAGCTGATTCTGCATTTGCCAATTGCCATTGCCTAGTCTTAGGACAAGTGCAAACTGCATTAATTATTATCTTAATTAATTTGGGTTGTTGTTTATTAGATATGGATTATTTCTTTTTCATACTTGTACCCACATCACAACTGACTCTCTGAATTTCTAACATTATAAGTTTGTAACTTGGTATATATATATATATATATATATATATAAATTGTTCCGTGTATATATATATAATTATATATAATAAACTGTACAAGTAGTTCATAAAAACGATTAAAGAATCTTCATTGTGTAAATATCAAACCAAATATTCATAATGGATCCTTTTGGTATCTATCTATCTATTCATTACTCGTGCAATCCACGGCATATATGAAATTTTCAATTGATAAGCCATCAAAATAATTGAGAATTGACTTTTTATTTTATTTTTTAATGAATTATTTAAGGATTGACTTTGTTATCAGATAGATAGTATATAGCATTTGAGATCCCCAAAGTAGTTCTCCCCTGTGACAGCGTCACTAAAAAAATTGGTAATTTAATGTCGTGAATCATTTTCTTTTCAAGTTTTTGTTCTTATATAAACCTTCACTGCAGTATCTTATAAATATAATTAGTTTATTTAAGGATAAATGGAGTAATGATTTCATACTAATAATTAATAGGTATTATTTTCTTATTCACGTGGAATAATTTAGTCTCAATGCTCCTTCTTTACATCTGAGCGAGTTGAATGTCTGGGTAAAATAAGTTCAATTTTGTGAATTGCGATATGTGGGACCTACACACGAATAATGACCTTGTTAACTGGATGAATAATGACAACCTAGATCTTGTTATTTAGGCGAAAAGTGTGAGTGAAGGCCTTATAATGTAAACTTAGTATTGTTTACCAATTAATGTGGAACATTTTAGTCTCTAAGAATTTTAATTTTAAGTGTAATTTAAAAATTATTGCATCAAATAAAGTACAAAAATTATGAGATGGGAAAATAGTAGTATATATGTTGAGAATCTTGAGATGTTCTGTGAATGACAATAATATGAAGTACTATGCGCAAACTTTGCAGCTTCGACTAGAATTTCTGTTTACTTGCTTTGATATCATTTTTTTTTTTTTTTTTTTTTTTAATGGTGATATCCCTTTTTCTAGATTGTGTATAACCTATTTTCTTATTAAGATAACGATTGAAGTAATTCTCTTCTCAAAAAAAAAAAAAAAAAAAAAACGATTGAAGTAATTCTTAAAAAAAATCACCAAGCTCTATATATAACACTTGAGTACACTTCTATATATATCAACTCACAAAATTAAACAAGAACCCATTTAAGAATTAATTACAAACACTCCTTAAATGTCAAACTATTTAATTAGTTCCCTAATTTGTCAAACTATCTAATTAATTAGTTGACAAAATATATGTTTAAAAATTCACACTTGGGTGAGCTTGAGATAGATAAGGTATATCAAATGCGGATGATAACAAGTGTGGATTATTTAAAAAACAAAAACAATTATCCAAGTACTTATATTTATAAGTCACACCACACATATATATACAATTAATTGTTATATTTACCTGCTTGTTAAAATTTTGGTTCTGTGTATCAAGGTACATATATATTGAGTCTATGGATCAAAATTTTCAACGTTTTAATTTCGTTCAAAACATCAAAATTTCTTCGTTTTTTAATAAAACGAAACGAAAACAAGATGTAATTCCAGAACTATTTATTTGTATGAAACTCTCTTATTTTTTTTTTTTTTTTAATTTAGAGACTTCTTTTTACAATTTTTTCTTAGTGTTTTTTAACATTCCCAAAAACTTTCGAAATTTTTTCAATATTTGACGGAACGAAACATACAATCGTAACGAAATTTGGATCCATGATTGAGTCTATGTCATGCATAATCAACGGTTAGCAAGTAAACTTAGATTAGCAAAAAAGAAAGAAGAAAAATGGATTAGAGGCCCCCGGAGGCTTATTAAGCATGGGTTATGTTGACCAACCCCATATATTAATATATACCCGAGATGTTATTGGATCCAAAATATCTATATATTAATTAGGCAAAATTGTAAAATTCGTCCCAAACTAATCATTGATTTTGGATTTTCGTCCCAAACTATTTAATTTGGCGAATTTCGTCCCGTAATTTAATATTTTTTTGGAATATCGTCCCACCATAATTATAAGACGGAATTGCGCATTTGCCAATGAAATTATCACATGGTTGCTTAAGTGTCATGACATGGTAAATTTTAATATGAATAATTATATAATATTGCAGAATTCGTCCCAAATTAATTACAAGATTGAACGTCATTTTCATGAAATTAGAAATTTAATATTGGGACTAAATTCATACAAAATGGTAAATTATGGGACGAAATTTGGCGAGTTGATATAGTTTGGGACGAAAAATCAAAATTAGTAATTAGTTTGGGACGATTTTCAAAAAAAATATTAAATTACGGGACGAAATTCGTCAAATTAAATAGTTCGGGATGAAAATCCAAAATCAATAATTAGTTTGGGACGTTTTCTGCAATTTTACCTATTAATCATTTGAAACTATGAGGTCCATAACCCATCTAGTTTGACCCAAATACAGTTATGTGATTCGGTTTCAGGTTAGAGCCTTAGTACAGAACCCAAAAAAAAAAAAAAAAAAAAAGTTGATTTGATAACTAAAAAGGTAAAAATGAGTGAGAAAAGAAAATGAAAAAGCCGTGTAATACTACGATCACAATTCACAAGGTTCCAATTCATATGTACTATTAGAAATAGAAGTCATATAATCTTATACCAATTTTTAATTTTCATATTTCTTCATCCTTAACACTTCAATTTTTTTTTTTTTTAATATTTGACTTTTTAATTTCTCTAGTTTTTTTTAGGGATAATTTCTCTAGTTCTCTAGATCTCATTAGTTTTTATCCTTTTTCTGGATCAAAACATAAAATGTCCACCTTTTTAGGTGTAACGATTTGGTGATTGATTTCTTTGTAATATGATTTTAATTTTTTGATTTAATTATATTAATTAATGTATCGATTGATTCTCTAAAAGAAAATGATGACATCACAAGTAGATATATTGACTAACAATGAAACTAGTACTAAATCCATAATTCGTAAAATAATAAAAAATTATTAATTTTTTTTTTTATTAAACCACACTAATTAATAGGATTAGGATATACTCTCTCCTCTTTTTTTTTTATATGTCGCTTTGGCAAAATTTTCTTTTTTACTTTTATTTGTCGCTTTAGGATTTGAATGTGAATTTTATGTTATTTTATCAATTTTACCCTTCTTATTAATACATGTGCCAATAATGCTAATTAATGTTAAGCTTAATTGATTAAAATGATATTTTGGATTTTTTGCTTCAAAAAAGTAATTACTAATGACAATCCTTAATTCATGTGTAATCCTGCCTGCGACAATTAAAGAAAACGGAGAGAGTAATTAATCTGGCTTTAATTTAAGCTTGGGTTTTAGGTGGAATGCACGTCATTCTTTATTATTGTTTAACACTCACATCGATCTACTAATCGCATACTCCAAACCATAACTTAATTTACTAATATTCCGCTTTAATTACAGACATAAAGGAGGGACAACTAACCATAATTGGCACTTCAAACGTCATTTTTTTAAACTAATCTATTATTTCAAAGTCATAGCATAGGGTTTGCAATTTTTAATGATTTGCATCATTATCAATGACTAATCCAAGTAATTAAAATAATAGCTAGTTTCCAATAGCATAAATTTACTTGTGTCTTCTACTTTCCAAGACAGTGACGATGACCTTTATCTCATAATTATTTAATAATGATATATTCAAATACTCCCCCATTTCAAATTAATTGATATATTTGATATTTTCACACAGGTTATGAAACTCAATAATTAATCACTTTTCTAAATTAAAATGTCAAAAACACCCTTTTATTGATTGTTTTAATTAATGGCATTGATATATGTGCACTCTTTATTGTGTAAATCTAGAAGAAATGATAAATTTGAAAAAAGATGCATTAGGAAGAATATTGAGACTAATTTTCCTACATTGGTTGAAAATAATAGTTAAGTCCACCTTATAATATTTTGGGTAATCATCACCTTACAAGCTACCTTTTGAGGTTGAGTTAGGCCCAAATCATGTAAATGGACTTAGCCCAATCTATGTGGTGAATTCTAACATGGTATCATAGCCCATGTTGAAGTGGACTACTTCATTATGTGATGGCCTCTTCCTTGCATGCATAATGGGATTTATTCTTCACCCGCACGATCTAGAATATCCGCGTGTTGGACTCTTACCCACATGTCAATAATTCGCAAATGTTGGGCTTCAACATGTCACGTGTTGGACTTGTTTCACCCAAACGTGAATGGGGAGTATTGAGACTAATGGGTTGAAAACAATAGTTAAGTCCACCTTATAAGGTCTTGGACAATCCTCACCGTACAAGTTAGCTTTTGAGGTTGAGTTAGGCTCAACCATGTAAATGGACTTAGCCCAATCCATGTGGTAAATTATAATATAAATTAAATATGACAAATAATTTGAAATATGAAAATTTCGCAGACGTGTCAATTAATTTGAAACGGATGGAGGACTCTATGAATCCATCATTATTCAAGAATGATGTCATGAGATAATAGTTATTACTACTAGAAAAAAAATTATTTTTAGCCCCACATAAGTTGATCATTACTACTTTTGATTCAAAATTTCTACAAATATTGTACGCTTTTAGTCCTATCATTTTCTTCCCATTTAATTTAGACCAAAAGTTGAAAAATAGACCGTCATGTGGGATCAAAAGTGACGTACAAACACATAGTACTATTTTATATATGGGACCAAAATGCAAATTATTTTATAAAAAATTGCAAAATCTGTGAAATGTACAATCAAAGGCGTAAAACATTTATATCAAAAGATTGGGACCAAGAATGTAATTTTCTTAATTACGGGACCATAAGTGCTTGAGATCTAGTCACACGGAAGTACATAAATGCAACTTTACCACTATTATTAATGATCAATAACTAAAATATGATTCTCATATTAGTGTGATTAGATCCCGTGCAGTAATCTTATTCCGTGCTAAGTACAATTGAACTATATACTTAATGTAAGTGGGTTACGTACTTGGGCTTAATTAACTGCAGCCTTATACTATTAATCAAACATTAATGCTGACAATCTGATAAAGAATTCATTAATCAAATGTTTTCAGATGTAGTTTAGTGATTAATTAAATAGTATGCTTTGGTGTTTCCCAATAAGAAACAAACATGGGCCTGCTGGCTATGCTGAAGCAAAAGTAATTGGACGGACAGGATTAACTATGCAAAACACTCTTTGCTGTTTTATTTTATATTTTGGAATCATTAGTCATGGGTTATGACACTAGGATTCCACTAATTACTGATTTACTCGAGAAAAATAAGTGATTAATTATTTATAATAATAATAATTATTTTAGGTGAGAGGGCAACTTAAAATACAGATGCGGCAAATTGGAGCAGAGATTACTGGAAATCATGGCCCTCCATGATTCTTAGAGACACTTTTGATTTCCTGATTTGAAGAGTTAATTAGCATTAATCACATAATGTTTACCTTCAAATGAACAAGAGATTAAATCATACTATATGCAAGAATTAATGCTTGGAAAAAACCCGGTCATAAACGTTGTGTGAATCTGAAATTTTAATTAGAACTACATTATAGTTATACGTAAAATCCTTTAGTTAATTTGATCTCAAGGAAAACAAGATGAAAATGTTTGCATTAATCAATTACCGTGCGAGAAACATTTATTTATGATTTAAATTTCATGGTTTGTACGTTTCCATGATATACAAATTATATTTTAATAATAATATAGTATCCAATAGACATATTTATCTACCTTATAGAAAGATAAGGACAAACATGTTTCCACGAATCAAGTTTTAGTTTTTTTAGTTTTTTTTCCATTTTGCTCCACTTAAAATAAAAAGTTTAGCTAAATAAATAAAACGGAGATGAAAAAATGATGAACATATTTTATTACGGGTGATCGATTAACAAAGAGAAGTTTAAATTTTATTTTTATTTTTTATAATAGTAATTTATAAAAAGTGTCAAAAGTATTTGGTTTCTGTCATTTATTTGAGATAAACTATTGATAAGTATTAGTCAAAACTGAATAAAACTTATTTGGAATGATAGATAGATAGATGGGCAAGGCTAAGAAGAGTTCTAGTTGTGGAAAACTCAAAGGAGTTCATACTCCATAGCCAATCATTTATAATAAAAAATTCATGGGTGACTTGCTATATAGGTAAACATAGCAAGTCACAATTTGCAATGCATTTAGGTGTAATTACCTTACCACCCTTATACTTAAACTTTCCTAAATTATGTTGTTTATTAAAATATTTTTTCATAATTAATTTTAAAATAATAAAACCCAACCCCACCCCACCCCATTCCATTCCATTGAAGCTTTTCTGCCGATGAAGATATTTTTGTAGCTTTTATGCCATTGCTATTGTATAAAGATGATTATGCATATATATATATATGTATGAATATCGGTTATGCATATATTCTGCCAACCCCAAATTAATTCTAAATTGGATTTATTCTGCCGATGGAGATTTCCATTATATGTATGAATATATGTATGAGTATCGGTTATGTATGAATATCGGTTATGCATATATTCTGCCGATGGAGATTTCAATTGGATGTTGGAATAATTGAAAAAGGGAAAAAAAATGAAGATAAATGGAACCGGGTCGCGCTGACCCGATTTACAGAAAAATCGGGTCTGAAACGACCCGGCTGGACCCCAACCTCTGTCCAACCACTCCCACGCGCGGCAAGTGCCGCGTGCCGCGCGTGAGGCCCACTCCAGCAGCCATTTTTCCGACGGCGACTATTTCTATGTTTAGAAAATAATTTCTAATTTTTTGGTGATTTTTATAAATTTTTATCATGTTAATTTATTTTTGGTGGATTTTTCTTTGTTCAGAAACTTAAAATTCCATGAAAATTATTTTTTGGTTAAATTAAATTCTGATTTTTTTCAGAAAATTACTTGAGAAGTTGATAAAATTGTTAAATTGTATGACTCTCTAGTTACCCTTGAATATCAAAATTACGCATTGGTCCAAATTTGAAAATGTTAATTTTGTTAGGCCTAACTTAAATATAAATTGGATTCAAATGAATAATTTTTTGGGTATAAAAGTGTATAATTATTATTAACATTATTTACCTTATGGTAATGTATAATTAGGTTAATCGTAATGCAAATCGACAAATGGCTCGATTTATTAACCAAAGTCAACATTGTTCACAATAGGGTAATGTATAATTAGGTTATTTTTAATACAAATTGACGAATTACTCGATTAATTGACCAAAGTCAACATTGTTGACCTTAAGATAATATATTTAAGCCTGCTAAATGTAACCAGTAATGTTATTAAGATTGATCTTACAAAATTGCTTATGTATTACTCCATAAAACCAAGAAATTTTAATAGGGAAAATTGTCTTTTTGGTACCATAGGATAGACTGACTAGCACTTTTGATACCATTGGATACGAAAATGCAAATTTATTACCATAGGATATGTTTTCATTATAATTTTGGTACCAAACTCAATTTTTCTACAAAGTTAATGACAATTTACCCCCTATGAAATACATAATGTTAAATTTATCCCTCTATAATTTGAAAAAAATCAATTTACCCCCTGTAAAATTTTAATGAAGCAATTTAGTAGGGGGTAAATTGCCTTTAACTTTGTAAAAAAATTGGTTTTGGTACCAAAATTGCAATGAAAACCTATCATATGGTGCCAAATTTGCATTTTCATATCCAATGGTACCAAAAGTGCAAGTCAGCCTACCCTATGGTACCAAAAAAGTGAATTGATATTACATGAAATACACAATATTACATAAAATACAAAATATTACATAACTTTGTTAATACCGAAAACCACTTAACATCAGTGTAATTTATCATTCAAATGTATCCTTAAGCACAAGGATTTCTTCTTTGATTTCCTCCAACCAACTCATGTTTTCGTTTTCTTCCAATATGGCCACAGTCATATATTGGACTTGCTCAAACCCTTCCGTAACTTGATAATTGGTACAAAAAAATTATAAAAAAAAAATAAATATTGATTTGGTTATTATTTCGATCAAATTGTCTATTAGATGGGTATGTAACACTAAGTCCTCCGTAACTTGATAAAATGTACAAAAAAAATTTTTAAAAAAAAAAATATTGATCTGGTTATTATTTCGATCAAATTGTCTATTAGATGGGTATGTAACACTAAGTCCTCCGTAACTTGATAATATGTACAAAAAATTTATAAAAAAAACAAAAATATTGATTTGGTTATTATTTCGATCAAATTGTCTATTAGATGGGTATGTAACACTAAGTCCTCCGTAACTTGATAATAGGTACAAAACATTTATAAAAAAAACAAAAATATTGATTTGGTTATTATTTCGATCAAATTGTCTATTAGATGGGTATGTAACACTAAGTCCTGCGTAACTTGATAATAGGTACAAAAAAAAACAAAAATATTGATTTGGTTATTATTTCGATCAAATTGTCTATTAGATGGGTATGTAACACTAAGTCCTCCGTAACATATTATCAAATTACGAAGGACTTAGTGTTACATACCCATCTAATAGACAATTTGATCGAAATAATGACCGAATCATTAATTTTTTTTTAATTATTGATATATTATCAAATTACGAAGGACTTAGTGTTATATACTCATCTAATAGGCAATTTGATCGAAATAATGATCGAATCATTAATTTTTTTTTAAATTGTTGACATATTATCAAATTACGAAAGACTTAGTGTTACATGAAATAATGACCGAGTCATTAATTTTTTAATTATTGACATATTATCAAATTACGAAGGACTTATTGTTACATACCCATCTAATAGACAATTTGATCAAAATAATGACCGAATCATTAATTTTTTTTAATTATTGATATATTATCAAATTACGAAGGACTTAGTGTTACATACTCATCCAATAGACAATTTGATCGAAATAATTACCGAATCTTTAATTTTTTTTCATTATTGACATATTATCAAATTACGTAGGACGTAGTGTTACATACCCATCTAATAGACAATTTGATGGAAATAATGACCGAGTCCTTTGTAATTATATCAAGATCTCAAGTAATTTTCTGAAAAAAATCATGATTTAATCTAATAAAAAAATATTTTTCATTGAATTTTCAGTTTCCGAACAAAGAAAAATCCACGAAAAATAATTTCACATGATAAAAAATGATAAAAATCACCAAAAAATCTGAAATTATTTATACTTCAACAATAGCAAAATGTCCTATATATGCACTATTGAACGAATTTTTTTCTTTCAGAAAATGTATAATAATTTCATTTCTAGTTTTCTAACAGTGTGTTAAAATATTTTTTGTATCATTAAATTTTAAAAAAATCTCAAAATTAAAAAAAAAATTAAAAAATTAGAATTTTGGGGGTCATCTTCTTCACCTAATCAACCGCCGCCGCCACCGTCTTCTTCAGCCACCACCCCTATTCTAACGCAAACCACTACCAAAACAGCCACCAGATTCGCTACTCCAAACTCACCACCGCCATCTCCATCGCTACAAACACTAGAGCCGCCACCGTCTCCTCCCGCGACCTCACGCACGACCACCGTTTCCCGTTGGCTGTTCGTCATAATTAGCGTAGGGGTTTTGTTCGTCTCGTCGTTGCGAACACATACGTATGATCAATTTCATATTCCGTTGAGCGAATTGTTCAATTTTTACATTTGAAAATCTAAATATAAGAAATTAGCTAAAAAAATTGCTGCTATTGCTGCTAAATCATCCAATAGAGTGCAACTGGGGCATGATGTCGGGCTTTTATCTGCAAAGACGTTAGAATTTAAGACATAAAAAGTGGGAAGAAGTCGACTGAAAAAATAAGAAGAAGTAGGTGAAGAAGAAAGTAGTATAAATGAAGAGGGGCATTTGAGACAATTTGTAAAAGATAACTCAACCTGTATAGCAAGTTGAAGGTGAGACTTTTGCCATGTGTCATTTCTTGAATGGTGAACTCTCAAGAGTTTTCCCAAGCTTGAACTCTTGTTAGCCAATTCCTAGATAGATTAGATTAGATTATGTTCAATCTTGAAGGTGATCCAGCCAGTTAGCTAGGATACGATTTGCTAACTTGTGTGCAACACATTATTTCCAACTTCCTATATTATTTTCAAACCAAACAAATTAGCTGGTTACTTTTTCCATGAAAATAAACACTCCTACATAAATTGGATTATTAGATTAAATGATAAAAGGGAAGCTTGGTAACATAAACAACAAAATAAAATATTAACAGTATTTGTAGATTTGAGTTCATGGACCCACATACCACGTACTACAGTAGTAAACTATTAGTAGTTTGGGAACTTAGATGCTACATGTCGTGCAATACACGGATCATTCTCATAATGATATGTATTTAATTTTTAATTTAATTTTATTTTCCAAAAAATCTATATATAGTCAATGCTTGTTTACAACAAGAACATGTGTCATTAGAAGAGTGTATCCGTGCAATGTACGACGTGTAGCATCTAAACTTGGGATGTTTGTTGAAGTTGAGATGAAAGTATTATTACATGTGGGTGTGGATATATACGAACGTGGAGGATAGGATATATATAGAAGTAGAAGTAGCCAAGTAGGTACCAACTAATAATAATAACTATACATATATAAGCTCAACACTTGCCAGCTTGTCAATCTCTTTGTGTCGTGTCCACCATTGGCATCCATCATATTCATATCATACAAAAGTTTTGTTCAGTCAGTCAACTGCTGCTCTCTCTTGTGGCAGTTGTACTGTAGCGGAAGAAAAGAAAACAGTCTCTATCTCTCCCTCCCTGCTACTCTAGTAGTAGTAACTAGTAAAAAGTAAATTCTGTTTTTCTTTTTACTCCAAAAGGAAATGATCTCATTTATTCTCACTCCGTTTCATTTTCACTATGGGTCCCACTGCATACCCTTTTCCTTAAATTCTCAAAGGGAAGGAAAGATTCTTAAATCCTATTCCTGCCCCCACCACTATTCATTCTCATTGCAATTTGCCATCATTCCCCTTTTCCTTTTTCTTCTTCATTCATGGAGTTCCTAGAGTCAAATGAAGAAATAACAAACTGACACAAAAATCATCTTCATATTACTTACTAACCTTTCTTTTTGCTGTTGTTGCTGGAAACAAATAAATACAGAATGATGTACGCTTAAGAATCTCTTCAAAGTGAGTAGTTTCAATGTTTTTTTACCCTTCTCTCTTCTCTCTTCTTCAATTTTTATTTGTGTTTGTTGTTTTGGAATTGAAATTCTGAATTATGAACTTATCTAATAAGATAGTTAAGTAAAGATACTGGGTAGGTTGGTTTCTGGGGTCTGAAATGCATCTGTGATTGCAGCAGTTGCAAAGAAACTTTTAATTGAACCATGTTTGTGGAATTTTCGAAGACCTGGGAAAAAAGGAGGAGGAGTCCTTCTTGGAAGTTCCTCTTATTGTTTTTTATATACAAGCAGCTGCTTCTCTGTTTTGGGTCGTGATCACTTACTACTTTTTTCCATTTTCATTTCGATCCAGCTCTAGCTAGCTAGCTTTTATGGAGGAATGGACAGATGACAAATATTGACCAATCATGGATTTCACTTTCATGGATGATCTCTTGTATGATGGATTCTGGTTAGAGACTACTGCCGATGGATCCAACTTCTCGTTTCCTTCTTCAGACATAACCACCAATATACCCACTAGTTTTCATTCATTTCCAACAAACTTCTCTTTTAGCGACGACCCCTCTCTTAGTAGTAATAATCAAGACATGGATGAATTCTCTGGAGATCAACAACAAAATCAACAACCACCTGCGAGTTTTCTGGTTGAAGATACCGAGCCAAACAAAAGGTTGTGGGTTGCACCAATAAGAAACCCAATCCGTACTACCTCAGTGAAGAAGAAATTAGTGAACGCAATCAACCACCTCAGAGACTCGACAAGAGACAAAGATGTTCTTATTCAAATCTGGGTTCCTGTAAAGAAAGGAGGCAAGCAAGTCCTCACAACAAACAACCAACCATTTTCACTTAATCCAAAATGCAAGAATCTTGCAGAGTACAGAGACGTTTCCCGGAATTATCAGTTTGCAGCAGACGAGGATTCTAAAGAGTTTGCTGGGTTACCTGGTCGTGTTTTCTTGAACAAGTTACCCGAATGGACTCCAGATGTTCGTTTTTTTAAAAGAGAGGAGTATCCAAGAGTTACTCAGGCTCAGCAGTTGGATGTTAGAGGATCGCTTGCACTTCCGGTCTTCGAGCAGGGCAGTGGTAATTGCTTGGGGGTGGTTGAGATTATTACAACTAGTCAGAAAGTCAATTATCGCCCTGAACTTGAAAACGTTTGCAAAGCTCTTGAGGTCTGGTCTTGTTCTTTCACTCTAGTTTATGTTTATTATGATTCCTCTCTTTTTCTGAGCAAAAATTTCTCTTGCAGGCTGTTGATTTGAAGAGTTCTGATGTTCTCAGTCCTCCAAATGTAGAGGTAATAGAAACAGATCCCATCTTTTCTAATTTATTCATCTGAAATATGAAATTTGTTGTTCCTAACACAACATAGGTGTGATTTTATACCAGGATAGCAATGAATCTTACCAAGCTGCTCTGAGGGAGATCAGGAATGTCTTGAAATGTGTATGTGAAACGCATAAATTGCCTTTGGCACAGACATGGGCTCCGTGTATACAAGAGGGTAAAGGAGGTTGCAGGCACTCTGATGAGAATTATACACGTTGCGTTTCAACAATGGACACTGCATGCTATGTGGCTGATCCACAAGTTTCTGGCTTTCACGAGGCATGCTCAGAGCACCACTTGCTCAAAGGTGAAGGTATTGCTGGGAAAGCATTCTTGACAAACCAACCCTGTTTTGCCCAAGACATAACTGCTTTTAGTAAAACGGAATATCCTCTGGCTCATCATGCTAGAGTTTTTAACCTTTGTGCTGCTGTAGCTATACGCCTCAGAAGTACATACATTGGAGCATCTGATTTTGTTCTTGAGTTCTTCTTGCCACTAAATTGCAAAGATGCCGACAGTCAGACAATGATGCTCGCATCATTATCATTAGTTATTCAACAAACTTGCCAGAGTTTACGTGTGGTTACTGATGATGAGTTGGCTCAAGAACTTTCAGCCAGAGAAACAGGCAAAACTCCTTTAAAAGAACCCACTGGCGATTCTTTGTACTGGATTGAGGACATGAAGGGTTCCCAACAAAAGGGTAAAGGAGTTGCTGTTTCTTTGAGGAAGCACAAGGAGGAACCAGAAGAATTCAATGTGACAGCCCAATGGGTCAACAACCCTGGGCTGGACTTGCTCCAGCCAGATTATGGACCCGAAGGAAGCGGCAAGGATAGTGGAAGCTTTTCCTTCTCTAGTGGGCATCTTATCTTAGGTACTAAAACAAGCAGCGAAAGGAGACGTGCAAAGACAGAGAAGACTATTAGCTTGCAAGTTCTAAGACAATATTTTGCTGGGAGTCTAAAAGATGCAGCCAAGAGCATTGGAGTGTGTCCAACTACCTTGAAAAGAATATGCAGACAGCATGGGATCAGTCGGTGGCCTTCTCGTAAGATCAAGAAAGTAGGTCACTCATTAAAGAAACTTCAACTAGTGATTGATTCAGTCCAGGGTGCCGAGGGTTCTATACAACTCAGTTCTTTCTATAACAACTTTCCAGAGCTTGTTTCTTCTCCAAATGTACCACTCAGCAGTCACTTAACAACATCAAAGATGAGTGGTCATTCGCAAGACGTGAAAGCTATGGATGAAGGCACATTGTTAAGTCCTACAACTACAACCACTGCTTCAAAATCACAGTCTTCCTCTGGTAGTCACAGCTCCAGTTCAAGTTATTGTTGTTCTACTGGAGTGAAGCAATCATCTCTCCCTGTCAATGGCTCCAGCAGTGGAGAGACTGAAGGAGTGCTAAAAAGAGCAAGGAGTGATGCAGAATTGCATGAAATGGGCCAAGAGGAAACTAAGCTTCTGGTCCGATCATACAGCCATAAGATTTTCAGTGACCAAGCTTCTACTGAGACTCCACCAGTGCCAAAGGATAGCAGTAAGGTTTGTGATGCAAGTAATTTTAGAATAAAAGCCACTTTTGGTGAAGAAAATATCCGGTTGAGTCTGCTTCCAAGCTGGGGTTTTAAAGATTTACAAGAAGAGATCTTGAGGCGTTTTAACATAGACAATGGCAGTAAAATTGACTTGAAATACTTGGATGATGATGAAGAGTGGGTGCTTTTGACTTGTGATGCTGATCTTGAAGAATGTATAGATATTCACAGATCATCCAAGAGCCGAACTATTAAACTATCTCTTAATCAGGCCTATCATCCAAGTATTGGAAGTTCATTTGGTAGTAATTACGGCTCGTTCTAAAGTGGCTTTTAACAGAGTGTTTGTTGATCTTGAAGACTACTATGACGAGATAAAAAGTTAATACTCGCTAGTGCAGAGTGGAAAGGATTGTGTCTTTCAGTTTTCTTGATTTAGTTTTTGCCTTTGTTAGGTGCAAATGACAGCTTCTAGTGTACCATACTTTGTAAAAAGAGTTCCACAAGGTTATTATGCACATATAATTTTTCAGTTTCTTCTCACATTTGCATGGGAAAATTTTTAATACATCTTTTATAGAACAAGAAAATAGACCATATCGTTCAATAAACCTGGAATTAAAGGTGCAAATATTAAATTTACAAGCTACCACAAAGAAAGGAAACTATATGGCCAACACTTCCAAGTTTCTCAAACACCTTTGCCCTTTGGCCAATACTCATTACCTTATACGTTTCTTGACTGGACCTAAAAAAAAAAGGAAAAAACTATAGTAAAGATGATAAGATATGAGGCTGATCCAAGAGATGAGATGAAATTAAAGATGACAAACCATGAAATTCTTAGCTGGTTGCAGAGAGCATAATCCACAGTATAATTTTATGGAATACTTTCAAGTTCTTGCATCATGCACACCAGTCCTGAAGAGATCACCTTATTAGGGCCATGGATCAAATTTCCACAGTTTCCATCGAAAACATCAAAAAGTTTCCGTTATTGAATCAATGGAAACAAAAGAAGGTGTAATTCCAAAACTATTTTTTTGTCTTGAAATTCTCTTATCTTACTTAATTTAGTAAGGAGAAATACAACTTTTCCTAGTGTTTCCAAAACGTTTCCGAGAATTTCTTAAATCCAATATTTACCTGACCGAAACATACACAAGAAACGAAACTTTGATCCACAATTAGGACCAAATTAGATCAAAGAAATAAAGAAAACACAGAGAGATTTTTGAAGACATAAAACACTTGAGCATGGATATAATGAAAATGTGGACTATTTATATAGAAAGCTAAACAGATGTCGTTAAAATGTAGCATAAAAAGGAAGCCAGCTAATATAAAAAAGAAAGAAAGAAGAGAAAGAAAGGGCCTCACCTCAGTACTAAAATTGATATCTGGCTCTATACTGTCTTCCTTGACCTTACCTGAAGAGCTAAAGTTCAGAGGCTTGTCACAGACATTGGAAGAGGTGTATTCAAGAACATACCTATAGCGATCATCCCAGAGTTTCACAGTTAACATGTTTAATTGACTCTTCACCTTATATAAGAATGTATCTCAAATAGTAGAGAAACTTAGCCAGCAGCATCCCAACCATCAAGATAGTCACTTTTGTGGACTTGAAATTGTGATAAATTTCCCTGACCCCAACCTTTCTGCACTCGCTTCAGAGTTTTCATGGCTACTGCACTCCCATCATCTCTGTGAAATTATAATAAAGGAACTGATATCAAGATGTCAAAAAGAATATGTTTAGAAAAGCTACTGAAAATAATGAGTGAAAAAGGCCATGTTATGACCACAAAGGACAGAGAATCTTAATATATAGAGATTGGAATCGGCTAAAGTTCCAGAAATTACCAAAAAGTGAGACCTAGAAAGACAATTAACTAGCTACATAGGAATGTTATAGTCATGTTGACATTCATACCTGTGCAAAATGGTTTCCCAATCACTTCCACCATCTTTATATTTTCTGCCATTATTTAACTGCTTGTCATTTCTGTGAACCTTATTTACCATATCACCTTCTAAACCCATCGCCAGCATTTCCTCCGTCAGTTCATTGACCTCGTGTTTATTTCCCCTTTTACCTAAATAATCAATCACAGGCATAAATGATGCAGGGTCAAATCTATATCCTCCCTGTACCATTTTCTTAAGAATACCATGAGCACATTCTAAATTCTCATCTTGACACAGTTTATCTATGAGATCCTTGTAACAAAAATTGTTCAAATCTAAATGTTTATCAACTGCAGCTTCAAGTAATTGCTTAGCTTCCAATATTTCTCCTCCAGTAAGCAACTCATTAAACATCAAACTATAAATTGCTTCATTGTGACCACATACAGTGAGGGCGATCTCAAACGCCTCCTGTGCTGGTCTGAATTCCCCAGTTCTGCAGAAGGTTTTTATTAACAACTTGAAGGAATATATATTGGGTGTTAACCCTTTTTGCAGCATCTCATCTAAAACAGAAGCTGCTTCTTCACTCCTTTCCAGCTCACATAAAGAAGTAAGAACAATGTTGTAAGTGTGAACATTAGGAGAAATACCTTTCTCTCTCATCTCATCAATCAGGCCAAACATTTCAAAGATCTGATTTTTACTACCTAACCCAAGTATCAAGGAATTGTAAGTTTGTAAGGTTTTGTTGCAACCTTTTTTCTCCATGTCTTTAAGAACCTGAAATGCAGATGATATCTTCCCCCTCTTACACAAGCTGTATAGGAAAATATCATATATAATTGAATCAGGATACAAGTTTCTACCCAACATTTCAACAAACTTCTTTTTAGCTTCCTCAAGACGTCCATCCCTACATAATCCATTTATAACTGTCGAATATGTAATCAAGTCAGGTAAGCATCTCTTCCCATTGTCATCCACTAGACCAATATACGAATTTCCTAAGTTTCCAAGAGCAGCACTACCATGAGTCCACATTTCACTCGCAATTTCAACTGCTTTATCAACCTTTCCATTTCTACATAACCCATCAATCACAATATTGCAGCTCACAGTATCCAATCCATCACCTTTTTCATTCATCTTTTGAAGTAATCTCTCTGCTTCTGCTATGTTTCCTTCTCTCCACAGGCTGTGCAGAAGTATATTGCAAGTGTAAGTATTTGGAAAACACCCACCACTAATCATCTCATGTAGAACATAGTTCGCCTCAACTGTCTTCCCTTTTCTGCAATACCCTTGGAGCAGCGTGCTATAAGTAGCCGTGTCTGGGGAAACACCACTAATTATCATCAGTCCAATAACAGCTCTCGCATCCGTAAGCATGTCATTTTTGCACAACCCATGAATTAAAATGTTATATGAGTACACGTTTGGCTCCACTCCATCATCCACCATCTCTTTCAGAACTGTTTGAGCCTCCAAGAGCATCCCATTCCTCACCAAACCCAACAGCCATATGTTATAGCTCTCCACATTTGAAAAGATACCCTCTCTTTTCATAGACACAACCAAACTTTTTGCTTCCTCCAACATCCCCTCCCTGCAAAAACCTCCCAACATCAAATTATGTGTCACGACATTAGGCCTTGGCAACCCCAAAACCTCATCTATTTGCATATCCCTAAAAATCCTAGAGGCTTCCAAAATCTTCCCAGCTTCACAAAGAGCGGAAATCCTAGTGTTAAACGTAACTACATTGGGAGCAAGGCCATCTTCCTTCATCCTCTCCACCAATCTCTCGGCCTCATCATTGTTACCCTCCTTACAAAAACTTGCTATCAACGTATTGAACATAACTAAATTAGGAACCACCCCCATCCTCTTCATCAAATCCAAAAGCTCCAAACCTCTACAACCAAGCCCATGTTTACAGTAACCCTTCGCCAAGATCCCAAAACTGTACTCATTAGGTTCACAACCTTTGTCAGACATTTTATCAAACAACTCGCGGGCATCATCCAACCGTCCTGAATCACACAACCCAGCAATCAAAAGGTTGATAGTATAAGTCTGAGGCTTCACCTTGGACATTACCATGTCTTGATACAGCAAAGGGACGAAATTCGGACAATTGGATTTAAGAGAATTTTCAATAAGCAAATTGTACAAGGTTACAGACGGGGGGTTGTCTTGGAAATGGGTTCTAAGAGATTGGAATTGAGATATGGCCTTGTCAATATGACCCGACTCAGCTAATATCTTGACGGATGAATACAAGACGTTATGAGTTGGGGGTGGGTCGAAAAGGAGGAGATGACGGTGGAGAATGTCGATTTCGGTGAACATTTGGGCGCGGATAAGAATGGGGGTGATTAGAGGAAAGGAATGTTGTAATTCATTCTGTGATCTTCTGTTGTTGTTGTTAGTGAGAGTGCGTTTGAAGAGTAGCCATGCTAGTTTGGGATTGTTGAAGTTTTTTTCAAGAGCTTTCACCAACAATCTTGCCTTCTCCATTTGCTGAAATCGAACAATGGCGCGCGAAATTTTACACACATTATATTGTGTCCGAATTGTTCAAAAAGAAGAATAGCTGTGTTTGGGCTTTCTGGTTCAATTTTTTGAGAATTAGTTTGAACATTAGTGGGCCCTATGAACTGTCCAATTTTGGCCTTGGCCCATATATATGGTGTAGAGAGTCATGTTGTAAATACTATACTAACCCCGATGGGAAAGAAAATAAAATTACATCATACAAAAAGGTATCTTAATGTTAGTTGGGCAAATGAAGAATGAGGATTCAATTTTATTTTTATTAGTTTATTAATTTTAATTGGGCAGCCTACAGCTTGGCTAAATGGGCCGTCTGTTAATTTGGTAGATGTCCCTTTTGATTAGGGCTGTTAACAGTTGGTATTCAGATCAGATCTTATTTGATCCAAGATTCAATTTCATTTGTTTCGAGTTTGATTTGGGTCTTGTTCATGTCTAAGTTTTTTTAGTGCATCGAAATTTGGTCTAATTCGACCAAATATCAATTTTTTTTTAATACAATAGAATCTTTACTTCAAAATTCACACAAGTATTTGTTTTTTCTAGAATAAGTCCTTCCACATAACAATTTCACAATATAGCTTATGTGCCAAAATTTCTTCATTATTCGCCTGAGTTTGAACATAGAAAATACCAATTTCCTTGTGTTCCCTTATATATGTTCTAGCAGCTACAGGACTCCTTGTCAATTTACTTCACAATATGCTTGTCTGTCAAATTAGATCACAATGGGCTTGTGTTTAGATACAGAACCATTTCATACTTCATAGATTCAACAGTTGTTCAAATATTTGTCGATAATTATCAAGATTTCAACTTCAGTTATTTCTAACAAACATTTTTAGTCAATTTGTCAACAATCAGAGATTAGGACATCATAGTCAAGTCAATAACACATCAATCTCAATTTTATCACTTCTTCCAAAAATAAAAATAAAAATAAAAATGTATTATTATCATTATTTGATTAATATCTGAAGTCAAAACCAACAGATTAGGATATCTGATGTATAAAATCAAAACCAATAAGCCATTGTGATCTATCCGTTCAAGTTCTCCATAATTTACAAAACATCAAACCCAATTCACACAAATCAGCCTGAACTGAAACACAAAAAACAGATGCAGTTTCATGTGGCAATTCCCTACAATTAAACTATATTAACTATTACAAGAAGGTAATGAATTATACGCGTTGTGGGCGTGGATAGGCAGATCGATGTACGTCTTCTTGCCTTAGATGAAGCGGAGAACGATTCTGTGTAGGTTGTTGCCCGCGTCTATTAACTGCCTGATAACTAGAATGTACTCTAGGCTGTCTAGGCTTCTCATTAGCAGAATCGATTCTTTCAAGTGTCTCAACAATTTCTTTCATTGACGGTCTATTTTTCGGTTCTTTTTCAAGACAAGTTAGAGCAAGTCGAGATATTTGTAATGCAGATCTCGATGGATATCTTCCCTCCAAACTTATATCCATTATGTTCTTTAATTTCCGCCTGTCATATAGATGTGGCTTGATCCATTCAACAAGATTATGTCGTCCAGATGGACGGTTTGGGTCCAGGGCTCGTAATCCTGTCAGAATTTCTACCAAGACTACACCAAAACCATAAACGTCGCTCTTCACATACAAATGTCCTGGTATAATAATTTGAATGCTATTAGAACACAAATCAAATTTTATTAGCTTCATTTGATTTCGTTTTGAAGAATTTGCATTATTTAATTACCTGTGGCGACATACTCGGGAGCAGCATAACCATATGTCCCCATAACCTGTGTCGTGACATGGGATCTACTAGCAGTCGGACCCATTTTTGCTAAGCCAAAATCAGATAACTTGGCATGGTATGACTGTGAGATAAAACTAACCAATGTCAAATAACAAGAATTATCCTTCTAGCTAATATGGGAGGGGGAAAAAAAGAGTTAAATGCAAAAATACCCCCAGTGGTTTGCCCAATTGGCAAAATCCTCCGTGTGATTATAATTAGCAGAACCCCCTGTGTTCTTTTTTTATTAGCAAAAATCCCCATTTGGAATTCCTTCATGAATCAATAGGGAGGTTATTGCCATTTTTTTTAGTGAACAGGGGGGTCATTGCCAAATATTTAACAGTGTCAATTTTTTAGGTGAACAGGGGGTGCTTTCGCGTTTTTTGGTGGGGGTGTAATTGTCATTTTTCATACAAATATGTACTCCGGCTTGGGAATTTTTTTTTGTTTTTTTGGCTAAATAGGCAAAGCATAGGAGGTATTTTTGCATTTCACTCGTGAAAAAAATGATAATCCAAAGTTCTGATTATTGATTATGAACATTAAATACTAGTTCGTATATGAATCATACCCCATCGAGCAATATGTTTGAGGCCTTGAAGTCTCTATAGATAACCTTTCTGTCTGATTCGTGCAAGAATGCAAGACCACGAGCTGCTCCAATTATAATCTTGAGCCTAGTTTCCCATGGAAGCGGTTGAACTGAAGAACCTCCTGAACAAAAGCAAACTCAAGAAAGTTGATATTTTTAATTTCTAGCTGTTATAATACTAGTAATGAATTTAATTAATCTCCCTCCCTCTTACTTCCAAAAAGATGGTTCTCTAAGCTGCCCTTTTGCATGAACTCATAGACGAGCAGTAGCTCTGTATCCTCCCAGCAGTACCCCAACAGCTTAACAAGATTAGGATGAGAGAGTCGTCCAAGGAAATTTACCTCCGACTGCATACACAGTAACACAAATGAAGTTCATTATTATCTTCTACTCTTATTTCACAATACACAAGCATTCCATTCAAAACCCAAAAAAAAAAAAATACATATCATATCATATCCAAAAGCTCACAATAATCAGAGATAAGATAATAAAAATAATCTCAATCTTTTTCTTTTTCTTTCCCATAATTTTACCTGCCACTCTTGTAAGCCCTGCAAGCTTTCAGAGTTCAATTTCTTAACAGCAACAACAGATCCGCTTCCGTTTCTGGCGGTGTTGGATTTCTCATCTAACCAACCCCTGTAAACTTTCCCAAATCCACCTTCTCCCAGAACTGTATCACTTCTGAAATTTCTGGTGGCAGCCTTGAGTTCCGAGAAGCTGAAAATCCTCAAATTCGGGTGGGGCAACATCTGCCCTGCAACTGTACTAGGGCTATCGCTTCCACTTGCAACAGAAAATCTACTGTTACCAGAAACAGTACTGCCGCTCGTCGACGTCGTATTGCTTGTATTCTGGGATACCCCCACTGCAGATACAGATAAATATATATTAAGAAATTCCCAATTCATTCATCAGAAAAAAAAAAGAAAAAAAAAAGAGAAAATCACATACACATGATATCAAATTTAGGGATCAGAGAAAGAAGATGAAACCTGAACTCAATTGGCCAGTGGTAGGTGGGCTTTGATTAACAGAGGCAGAACTCCAACAAATTCCCATAATTGGCTAATTTTTTTCCTCTGAGATTTCTGTCTACCTTTTAGGCAACTGTAACAAAATTGAAGGAAAACAAAAAGGAATTTGATGCAGCGGTAATACTAGCAGTCAAAAAAGAGCTTTTCTCTTGCAGCTTCCTCCTCTTCAACTCATTCCCTTATTTCTATATTTCAATGATAACTTTATTGACCAAATTTATTAAATTAAATATATAATTTAAAAAAAAAAAAATCTCAAAGAATTTGACTTTTCTTGAATATTGATGATTAACTTGTGGTGTGGGTGGTATTTTAATCAACGGAATGAATTATTGAGAAGGTGCAGAGCAGAGCAAAGCTGCAAGCAAGCCAAATAGTAATAGTAGTAGAAGAAAGATGAGGCTGAAATGAGCTCAAGTGCAAAACAAAAGTCAAGTCAACACAGCGTGTACGTAAAACAGAGCAGACCGGTCAAACTGAATTGTCAATATACTCAATATTTTAACAAAAAGATATCCTTCATTCTTAAAATATGTTCAAATTATATTGACGTCAGTATCTAGAATTGGATCTAGTTTGGAATAATATTATCAATGATCTAGATCCGTAACATCGAAAATTATTAAGCTACACTGGAAATAGTACCTCTTTCATGTATGAAACTATTTTGAAAATAAGACTAAACATTGAAAGATGAAAGAGTATAATTTCAAAGAATAACTTACAATATTGAATATATCCCAATAATCATATAAAACTAGCTCATAAATTTATTGGAGGCCATATGAGGATTTGATGACCGTTATTTTGACATACGGACATCACAGATGTATGTTTTGAGCTATTTTTTTTTTATAGTTCTTGTGAATTAATTTCTTATGAGTCATGTCTTCATATCATTGTATTTATCGAAGTTCTTATGTTAAATAGATGTTGGTGTTGTACTAATTGGATTCAAGAGCCGATCTCTTAAGAGGGGAAGTCCGTAATCAATCTAAAACAACCAAAATATTAGATTATTTCAATGGTTCTATCGGAGTTCCAACTTTGAATAGGTAGGTTCATAGTCCTAGGTGCTCAAGCTATTTTGCAAGGTCAATCACATATCATCTCGCTTGGCTTAGACGTACGAGTTATTGGATTCTCCGTGGTGGATAGACACCATTAGTCAGCTTCATATGCGAGTTCCTGTATGTGGGCTATTCGGGGATGCTCATATGGCTTATTCGGAAGCATCCGATTCAAAGGTGGATTTAATTTCCTATCTAATATGTATTGCATGTTCAAAACAAAAAATAATTGAATTCTTTTTTATATATGGAATATCAGATATGATGTTGTACAACTAATTCAGTAATTGCACCTCTTCATTTATACTACAAAACATGTATTTCACCACTAATTATTTGTACTATAGAAGGTGAGCATGACGTAAATTTATATCAATGACACTACATCGATCACATCATCCGAATGATTTGACATGGCTGATATATATTATAGGCTAAACTTGACTGGGGAAATTATTTGAAAGTCAACTCTTGAAAATGGTAACATGAGTTTGTCAAATTAAAACAAAGGGATCAAGTAGATCTTGGAAATTGGAAATGCAATGAGAAGAAAATGAGGGTAGGATTTAATGAGCATAAAAGTGCATTATAGTTTTCACTTTTGCAGTTTTGCTAGCTGTTGTTGTAGTGGAGTCATTCAAGAAGAAATCTTCGATGTGTACATCTCACTTGTCTATTTTGCTTTTTTACCATTTTAGTAACGAAATAATTAGGAAGTGTAGGTTCCATTATACATTAATTAACATCAACACAAAACTTTCCGTGTCTAACTATGTGACTATGTCTAACAGAATTGAAACAGAATCAAGTTTCCATTAGAAATAAGTAGTGAATTTATATTTGTCGCGCGTGCAAGTGCAATTGCTTTTTTTAGGAACTTTTTTTCTCATTGAAATTCAAACTGTGCTTAAAGACTTAATTAAATAATTGGATTGAGATTGAAAGGATCCAATTTAGGAATGAAATATAAATACACAACACATGCATTGAAATGCATATATATAATAATTAACAGGCAACAATTAAAAGAATTAGAAGATTAGGTACTAATATTATTGATGATGAACTGGATCATCCTCCTAGCTAGATCATATCTAGTTGACAAACAAATTAAAGCTAGGCTTTTTATTTTAGTACTCGATCATATATATATATATGTGATTAATAAGCTGCAGTGCAAGTAGGACAGGCACATCCAGCACCACACTTGCAGAAGGCCTTCCCAGTCCCCTCCATCGCTTCCGTCTTGGAACAGTCACAGGGATTGCATCCACAGTGTTCCCCGCATGAGCACTGCTTGTGCTCTACCATTGTCGCATCTCCTCCTCCGCTAGATGTGCACCTACATCCATACACATACATATACATATATACATATACATACACATACGCATCCATTAATTAATTGTAAGTATATATATGATCAAGCTAATTAGTATGTACGTACAGAGGTGTACACTACCTACCTACAAGCGATGCCACCAGGGCAGGGCGCTGGACAGCCGCACCTGTCGTTGCACGAACCACTTTTAGATCCTCTCATATCCGCCATCAATTGAATCGAATCGATCTTTAACTACTAAATTAAATACTCAATTTTCCAATTTTGTATTGTGTTGTAATTAATCTATACTACTTTTGTATACCACTGCATGTCGTGGGGGTATTAGTTGTATATTTATAGACGAATCGAGAAGATATATATAGAATTTGCAGGCATGGCTAGAACGTGTCAAACAAATATACACTTAGTCACATATGTTTGATGCGCATTATACTCAATTTTCACCACGTACAAGTAACTCTGTCAATTCTTCATTGTTCCGATCGATCTCATCCTCATCCCCATCCCCGTGCATATCTACCGGATAATCAAACTTAATTTCATGTAACGCTGACTTTTCAATATTTGTCTTCATCCATAAAATCCAATTAATCCTAAATAATTGGGCCTTTATGTGGTCCAAATGTTTTAACTAAAACCAGGCCCAAAACAAAATACTATGAAGTACTATTATATATATAGAGAACAGTGGACACACTCTAAATATTGTCGCAGTTATATACTTTAGGCAATTTACTTGCATCATTGACAAACAATAGAGAGAGAGAAACAAATACATAGATTCACCTGAATGTATTTAATGGAGAAAACAATACAATACTAGTCCACTTCATTTAATAATAATTGCATGTGGGAGTGGGGAGTAAGGGTGGGCGTTGGGTTCGGGTAATCCAAATTCGACCGATCCTTTTTTAAAATATCCGAATGGGACAAGTATTTTTGAGTTTGGCTGGGTACCCGAATTTGAATATCCGTATTTTATTATGAGAATACATGACGGATTCGGAATTGGTCTCTCCAATCCCGAATACTTATTATATGATTTATACATTTTACTTATATAATTATCTAATTATTAATTAATTAACATTATCTAATAGATGAAATTTTTTACTTTACCCTAATATTTCATTTAAATCTTACATTAGTTATTAGTAATTAATATTATGGGTCATTATATGATTTTAGACTTTTAATTGTTTTAAAAATTTATAATTATAACTTTTGCGTAATTTAAGTGTGGGCTTGGATAAACTATTTTGATATCAACTATAGATAGTATTTGGATTGGATTTTCTTATTGAGACTTAATATGAATCGTATTTTATAATTTGCTCATTATATAATTTCACTTTTTGATCGTATTTGGATATATTTGAAATAGTCGTTATGATGAATTGATGATATGTTTAATGTAATAATTAATGAATTCAAAGTGATACGATTTAGTAAAAGAAAAATGATGAACTATAATTACGTAATATTGTAATATTATTTTGTTAGGTGGATGAAAAAATGATGAATAAAAATAATATGAAACTCGTAATCCCGTCCCGTCCCGCAATACTTCGGGTACCTGCTTTCCGGTACTCAAATTATTACGGGACGGATTTGGGATGAGAAATGTCAATTTCAAAATTTATTATACCCATATCTCTAGCCCCGAACTCATCCCAAACCCGCCCAGTGCCCACCCCTAGTGGGGAGCAGGGAACAGGACCACTTCTTCTTCTTCTTCTTCAGGCCCAACCACACTACAAGAAAAAACAGCAAAATTTCGACGAAAATTTCGATCGAATTAAATGGATCGTCGAAAAAAGTGTCATCGAAATAAAAAAAAAAAAAAATTATGAAAATTTCGACAGATATAGTTTCGACGGGTCGAAATTTCTGAAATTTTGACGAAAATAAATTTCAAAGGAAAATAATTTCGTCGAAATTTTCAAATTTTTTTTTTTTGCACCGATTAATTATACCTAAATTATACATTCGACAAACAATAATATAACATTCAAAAACATTTTAATATACATAATTCAATATTCCAAACATATACTGTATTAAGTAATCATCAAACATCCAATATTCAAAACCCCTATACCCCATACCCACAATACTTGTTGTTTTCTTGACTTATTGGCTTTTCCATTGGCTGGCTGGCAAACATGATGATCATCGATGTAGTAGTCCCAGTGCGTTTTTACCTACGGTTGTTGTTTGAGTTTTCTGAGGTGAGAATTGAAACCCGCATGCATTTACTTTTTGTTTTTAACTTTACCACCGTCCAGTTGAGGACTACAGGACAAGAAATTAATATACTAATTTGAATTCATTGGAGGGGTCCCTACCTCACTCCCGCCTTCAAAACGTCTTTAATTTCTTCTACCAACCCAATAATCAATCTTCAGTCTCAGTCTCTGTCTCAGCTAGCTGGCTGATTACATAAGATATTCTTTTCTTGTTTACTTTGAAAGAGGCGGAATGGTATTATTTCTAGTTTAATTCTAATGCAAATTAATTAATCTTTTTCTGTGGACTGCTTTCCGGTTAAGTTAATTTAAAACTGACTGACTAATTCACATTTTATTTGCACCCTAAAATTACACTACTAATAATAGCATCTCCAACAGTGTTTTCTATAAATGATCATCTATATCAAATTATACATGATGAATAGTATTTTAACTATTCACTCCTGCAGTCATCATCTAAAATTTCAGAATATATTTTATTCTTCTTCCAATATTAAATTATAAATAACATTATAAATAATGTTTTATTACATTTTTACTTAAAGTATAAATAATAAATACATGTTTTAATGTTTCTTATTTAAATATAATAAATTAATAAAAAAAACTTTTTTTGAAATAAAAGACTTTAAATAAAGATTTAATAAAATATTTAATTCAAACTAGTAAAATAACCTCTTTATTCGAAATTATCTACACATAAGTAGGAAATATAATTAAACATCAAAATTGTATAAAATATCTATAATTAAAAAATAAAGCATTAAATTTCAGATAGCATTTTACATAATCAAATTTAATATTGAAAATTATTCACAATTTTTTAACACAAATACATATTGAACACTTTTTTCAATTAAAAAAATAAAAGTAAAAAGTAATTAAAAAAAAGAAACGTTAAAAAACTAATTAAAACAATAAACTACGAATGGGATGTTCCCAATTCTCAAATCTCATAATAGTATTCATCTTTTGGGAAGATTTGATTTGATTTGATTTATACATGAACCTTTATATATACAAGTTCAATCCTTCAATATACATAATTTTCTATATGTACAAGCTACTGTTGAACAAGATTTTTAAGTTTGGTTATGTATAAACTCAATTTTAACTTTTGGAAGAGCAAAAAAAACTAGCTGCTGGGATGCTCTAACAGCTAATAAGAACATTTATCCTGAAATTGAAAATTTGATATTTCGCAACCTCCTAACTTGACAAAGCAATGAGTATCTTGCATCTAATTAAGTAGAGCATTCATTTTGCTAAATTATATGCAATTCGAAAATTCGAAGAGTTAAAACTTCAATTTCAGAATACAAATGGTGGTAAAATATCGATCACTCACATAACATAGCATAACTTTGACTATCAAATCTAATGATATTCCTAAGCAACTCATGACTTAATTATTATTTCTAATTATTAAGACAACAAGTGCATGTACGTATAACTATAATTTAGTTATGAAATTAAAACAATAACCAACATGTCACTGAAACTAAATCTTCTTTATATTCACACCTGTAACTGTCCTACAACAAATTTATTATTAAAAAAAAAAAATTAAAGATCTTAATATAGAGGCTAAAAAAAGAGCAACATATTACAATATCTCTGCCACCGGCGACCACTACCCTTCATCGTCTTCATAGTGGAAAAGCAACAAACAAGTATCGTTTACAACTTAACAACAATATTTTTTCATTTTTCTTCTTTTTTCTGCTTGTATATAATTTTTATATAAGAAAAAAATTACCTTAATGGCTTAATCTAAAGCATTGGGACCTGCACATGCTTTAAGCACAGGACTCCATATCCACTGCACCAAAAACCTCCTCCCCCTCCTCCCTTTCAAATTGTACGTCCTCCCATTTTTATCCTTCATCACCTGCCCAATGTACCCCCCACCACCCCCCGTCCCGTACAACCCTTCACACAAATCCCCAATCTCCGTCGGCGCCGTTGGATCCTCCCCGGCGTACCACGCATTCACCAACGGATTCGACGAAACCTCCGCCAACTCATGCGCTATCACACTTATCATTCCATCAACCCCAACGTCGTCGTTTGGAGGCCTCAGCGGCCCGATTCCACTTCCTTTTCCCATGTACCCTGGCACAGCGAACGGGTACGCGCACACTTCAGGGCACTGCTTCCCTGAGTTACCCACCCACGCGTACGGGAGCGTGTACCCCACCATGGACGGGAACGTGAAGTAGTGGAAACCGCATACGGCGCGGCAGAAATCCTGCATCGTGACGTCGGTGGCGGTGAGGACTAGATAAATGCCTTTTTTGTGGTCGACGGCAAATGGTTTGGATCTCACGGCGGTGGCGATGACGTCTTGGATTGTGAGGCGCGTGAGGTGTTTTCCGTGGGAGTAGAGGTGGTCGTGGTACTCACCGGAGATGAGGATGGATTGGGAGATGTTGCCGCCGGTTTGGTCGGTGTAGAGGGAGACGGTGCGCCACCACTCAGAGACGGAAGGGGAAGGGGCGGCGCGGTGGTTGAAGGTGGAAATTGAGAGGATAAAATCCTTGATGAGGAGCTGCTGAGCGGGGGCCCAATTGCCGTACCATATTAAGTATATGTTGATCGGAGAAGAGAGGACCGGGCCCATGTGGTACCGGAGGTTAACTAAATCCGACGAGCCTTCGAATTTTTTGGAGGCGGAGAGTGATTTAGGGGGCAAGTGAGGGTTAAATATGTAATTATCATGATCGCCATTCGAGGAATGTACATTGAGAGTAGTACTCTGGGCTGATAATGCAGAAGAAGATTGAGCCAAATAGAAGAAGAATAAAAGATGAATCAACATCAACATATTGGGAAGAGGAATTGAAAATTGGAGGAGATAAAATGGTTTATCCTGAGTTCATAGCATTATTGTATGGTATGGTATGGTTATTATAAAGGAGAAGTGAGAGAATATGTAATGGTGTGGGGTTGTGTGATTTTTATTTGAATTGGGGACAGCTGCATTGTTATTGGGATTCTTTAATTTGCCATCAATTGATTGATTGATGGACTCTTCTGTTTCAAATATTTCACCACTTACCAACCAGATAAAGCATCTAGTATTACTATCTATAATTATAAATTATAAAAAAAAAAAAAAAAAAAAAGAGCATGTAGTATTACTATAAGATCTTCTACTCCTATTAAAATGGCTAATATGGAGATAATTATGAATGAATAATCATTTACAATGATGTAACACAAGAATAGAATATGAGGAGGAGACCCCTCCTACTATATTTTATGTCTAAGCTGTCAGTCGGTAGATGGTATGGAAGTATGGGCCTGTAAAAGTTTATTCTCAAGCCCATGACAAAATATCTAGGTTGAGAAGCGTTCGTATTTAGGCCCCACAGGCCACATGCCTCATCCTACTTAAATATGATTCAACCTAAAAGAAGCCGGATCTGGAGCAAATTTGATCCAACCTCTTCACAGCCCTATAAACGATCACACGATTATTTATTTCGTAACAATAACACGAGCTAGTTTTGTAGTTATCCTCTTACAAAACTTTGATGGTAACAAATTCTTATATATGTAATATTAATTGCACCCAAAGAACAAAAGCTCCTGTACTGTGCTATCAAACTATGGACCCGTTTTTCATCACAAATACTATTATTCTTTTTTACTTTTGTACAATAATATAAGCATATCAATCTACACAAATAAGCCTTTACTTAATTCTGAGCCTTTTTTTGCAGGAGGAGTCTTCATCTGGTAGAGTACAATATTCCTTATCATCTTAGCTGTGAAATTTGTTGCAATGTGGGGTTCCGGCCGCCAGCTAACCTTAATGTTTGAATTAAATGTAACTATCATGGGTGATATTTGGTATGGGGTAGTCTAAATTGCAGGACTGAGTGGGGATAGGTATAAAGAACTACGATCCACACAATCGAATCGATTCCAAGAAATGAACATATCTTGTTGTCATCACGTAACACACACTTGCTAGCGATCTAACCATAATGCTACTAATGGGTGAGTTAGGCAAGCCAACTTTATTGGCAAATTACAAGATTTGGTTGCACAATTGGGTTAGGCCAAAGTCACAAGTGCCCACCTTAACTGGCCTCAAGTGGACCAAATAAAACACCGAAGCAACAACCATCTTTATGCAAGCTATGTATATGAAGCATTAATGCACATGTTAAATGATTCACAGGGTGCTTGTGTGATGGAAACCTAAAACTGCTAGCAATTCAAATTGAGTAGTAGTAGTAGTACAGTGCACGGCTGTTTAGATTGCATCAAGTAATATAGTTCAATATGACACAAATCTCCGCATATACAACAAGCTGAATAATATGAGAAAACTTCAAATTATAAGATAAAATCAACATGTGCACAGAGATGTTCCAATATGAATCTGGACATAGCTCATCAAGAAGCAGCATCCTAAGTAAATATGCTCTATTACAAGCCACTTGACATGTTTATTCATATTATAATCACATAACATTGGGTTTTAATTCAGATATTTGAAATTTACCCCCAATATATTTTGAAATGGATCATCAAAAGGGGTTATATCATATATGGGTCCAAAGAACAAAATCATAAACCTAAGCCCTCAACTATAACTAAAATAATGAGCATTAAACACCAAAAAATTATTCCAGATTTATTTTAGTAGAATGCTCACTGTTACACTGAAGTACATTAACAACTGCAATAGAATATGAGAAATTTAAACACCTAGTGTGTTGATTTACGAGCCATGAACTTCAGTACTCATCAAGTCAACATAATTGTTGTCTATCGATTATAAGAATAATGCGGACAGTATTTTACAAAGTAACGCGTATAGGTAGGATTCCATTAAACAGCCTTGCAAATATCAAGCATTTAAGAATTCATAATGGTCAAGATCCTACATTTTCATACCTTTACAGAGAAAATCTCCATAAGGGAGTACCAAGTTCCCGAAACCCCTAGAAAAACACCCAAGACAACTATGCCCAAATCAGCACTTGCTTGTCTCCATGTCATCTCATCTTTGAACGTGAGATAATGGAACAGTGCAGGCAAGACAAAACCAAGTGCACAGCAAATGCTACTCCCAACCAACGACAAGAAATCAGTGAAATTTGGGACAAACAACGCAACCAAACTCACAGCAACTACAAGAATCCATCTCATCCACAAACAATACAAACCATCCCAAAACCTCCTCTCAAAAACTTCATAAACGGGGTTCATCATCAACGGGAACGTAAAGAACAAATTAATGCACAATCCCAACTGAACAATAGTGCTCAACAATCCTTTACCCATGTTGGATGTGATGATATCTTTTGTGTTATCACCAAACGCGAAATAACCCATTATACCAAAGGCCGCATACATAGTAGCAATGAACAACATAGTCAAGCCCAATATTTTCCCGAATCTCGGCTTCTCTTTCATTTCCGATTCCAATGGCAAAGCCATACCAATCCCCTCGAACGAATAAACAGCAACACCCAATCCATAAAAGAAGGTCGATAAACTACCAAAGGCCTCAACCACTGGCATTTGCTTAGCAAATATCATTACATCCTGCACCATCACCACACCCATGGCACCTAAATCCACAATATCAGCAAAAATGCTGAGGGGAGCCAGAAGTGTAAGTGAAGGAATTGAATTCAATCCCAGTTGAAATGGAAAACAACTCCAAATGTAAAGGCTCTTAGCAGAAAACCCCCAAATTTTAGGGGCCGAAACAGGAAACGTGAGCGAAGAATTAAATAGATTGGCGAGAGTGTTACCGATGAAAATTAAATACCCAACGCAAAATCCAGCTTGTGATAGAACAATCATCGAATCAACGGCGAATCTGCCGATAGACCCGCAAACGGCGAAACCTAAATCGCCGAATGATGAGATCTTAGTGTAACCGCAAAGTGGGGATTCCTCAAATCTTCTTCGGGTGTGGATTAGGAGCATCATACAGTGGTATGTAAGAGCGGCGACAAAGAATACCATGAGGAGGCTGGTTAGCCATCCGGTGCGCATGAAGGTGTAGGGGAGGCCGAGAACGCCGGCGCCGACGACGGAGATGAAGACATTGGCGAAGGTTTTGGGTTGGGAAGAAAGGGGGTGGACATGGATTTTGCCGGATAAAAGAGGGGTGTCTTCTCTGGGTAATGAGCGGGGCGAATTGGAGGATGACGACCCGGCTTTTTTCCTGTTTTCTTTCTCAAACCCCATTCTTTTTACTAGTACGGAATGATTTGATGATGGTTTTAGATAGAAGAAAGAATTGGGAATTGTTTATTTGTATTGTACCCGAGAGAAGATGAACAATACTGAAGATTGATTGAAATGTGTTTTTCTGTATGTAAATGGAGAGGATGAGGATGCTCGGTCGGTCCACAATAATCGTCAGCTCAAGGCCCTGTATGATTATCTATGATAATTACAATGGCCCGTTTTCAGGAAGCATCTGATCCTATAATTTTCTATAAATATAACCATTTTTGTTCTTTTATAGGCCAATAATAGTACATGCAACTAAATTCGGTTAAAATATATTTTTCCAAGCTGTTTATAGTATGCCATGATTGAATAATTCGACCCTGTTTCACACTTCGTAGAAAATTAAACAGAGAATCCTTATCATAAAACCTAATCAAACAAGAGTTACACAACCCAATAACAAAATCTACTGTGTTGCATTATATTAGAAGAGTACTCGAAAACATTAAATTTTTCTTATATGAAATAAGTAGTGCAGAAAATTTGTTACTTTATATCAGATCGAGTTAGAGGTTTTTTAATAATTTTTTTTATAGATATAAGGTGGAGATTATTTTTAAATATTAAGAGATAATAAATTTATTTTTAAATGTAAAAATAGTTGTTTGTTTGTCTATTCAAATATATCAAAATATTCTCTAAAAATCGAGAAAAAAGTACCCTTCAATTTTACAATTAATTTGGTAACCGGTAAGAGGTTTATTAGACTAAAAATCGGAATAATCTTAATTAGGCATGGTCTTCTCTCCTAGACATTGTAGTTGAAAATGCACTACATTATTAATTATGATGATGTGGCGTTCTCACAATCGTGATATAATTTTCAACCACAGAGTTTAGAAAAATCTCCTAGACCTGATCTAGTCAATAATGTTCCCTACGACCATCTCCACCGCTCCAAGGGAATGGACAATGGGTGGGGCAGTGGGTGAAATCGGGTGGTCTCCAGCGAGGAGGGGGAAGGGGTGGGGTGGCCGGAAGAAGAAGAGGGTTAGTTTGCAATTAAGTCTAAGGTTCGTTTAGCAAATAAGTCAAACATAAATATTTTAAAAAATTATACATTGGTCCAAACAAAGAAAAGAAGACCTGATAAAAGGAATGCGGGGGCATTTATTATTTTATAAACTCATATTTCATATTTCAAGTGTTTATGAGATATTGAATATATTATTTTTTGATAAACGATAATTACATTATTACTTTAATAATGTAAAATTAGAAATTTCATTCAACTAAAAACAAATAACTATAAAAAATATTAGTATTAAAGTAGAAAAAACTCACAATAATGAATATATTGTTACTAAGCACAATATGTGTATAAAAGTACAAAAAAAAAAGAATTTTTAGTATTTTTAAATCATAATCGAGTAAATTTATATAGTGTTTTCATTAATTATTATCTAAATTTTATTTTAAATAACTTAAATTGAAATCGACAATTGATGATATTGTTAAATTCAATAGAGTAATGTAACATTTCTTATTATTATTAGTAGTAGTATTATTAAGAAATATGATAATTTGAATTAATTGAAATGAGAAGATTATATCATTAGAGATAATCATGAAAGAGGACGGGGGAAGGGGTGGAAGATCCTCGCTGAAGATGGCCTAAAAACATCTCGTCAGATAACTTAAATTTTTTGCAAAGAAAGATCTTTTCAATGGAAATGTGAAATAATGATATATGGCTTAACAAAAAATAATTTGACATGTTAAGATCCATTTATTTGCTTAAGGGGAACATTTGGACAATCAATTTGCACTTGCTAAGTTATTGGATGACGAGAATAAGAATTACCCAGGTTTTAATTAAAGCTAGACAGCTAGTAAAGGTTTTTATTTAGAAGATCAAAAAACATTGGGAAATTCTTATCAAAATCTGGTTTGACCAAATTCAAAGTAACTAATTGCTTTACACTTGCTTTGGGATTGGATGTAACTCGCAGTAAAGTGCCCAATTACAAAGCTTGGTGGTTGGATGAGTTTGACAAGCCAGACTTGAACAAGAATTTTCCAAAAACATTAAGTTGCTGAAAATTTAAAATTTAAAGAAATGTACTTATTTGCAATTTCAATTACATACGCCATACGGCCAAACATGCTTTTAAATAATAAATTAATAAATAGAAATTTGAAGGGGGAAAAAACAAGAGAAAAATCGTCATAGCAGCCGAGGCAAAGATCTGTATTTAGGTAGATAGAGTCAATAACTATGATGCAGCAGCAGTAGAGCTAGCTCCTTTTTTCTTTCAATTTTTGTCGATGGGGAGATGCTGCTGCGACTACCGCTACCTCCTCCTCCTCGCCGCCGTGCCATTCATCTACATCCAGGTCTATTTCTTTTCCCTTTCTCGATAAAGTCGTTTATTCTGAATGAATAATCAATTGATCTGATTAAGAAAGAGTGGGTATACTCAATTCGATCAGATCACCCTTCATTATATGGAAAACAAAATGTCATTTGCTGCAAGCTTGATCACATTGAGTGGACTTTCCAGTATTGGGAATGTTCTGTTTACTTGATGATACAAAATTAACTCCTTTTCTTGCTCCGCAGTTGCGCCTTTTTGCTGCTCAATCACAATATGCTGATCGACTAGCTAATGCTGTAAGTACGGTTTGTTTGGATATAACCTTCTGATGCTGTACTCTACTTTGTTATGAGTTATGAATTTAACCTTATGATTTAGATTAAACATTACTGAATGCTAGCTTTACTTCAAGAAACAATCTCTGTTTACTAGATGTTCGAGCTTGCGGAAGCAGTGGCGATACTTGAAACCTAACCTTAGTATTTTTGTATCACTCCCCAACTGAGAATGTTTGACTCATATGTTAAGCTTTCTGGAAATTACCAACTGTGTATTGGCTTCCACTTTTTATGTTAAGGCCACATACATCAGAGGAAAGACTGCTGAACCTAACTTATACTCTATTTGATCACAGATTGAGGAAGAGAATCATTGCATGAGACAGACACGATTGTTAATTGATCAAATTAGCATACAACAAGGACGTATTATTGCTCTTGAAGGTGCGTCGCAATATTTCTCCTAATTTTGTAGTTTATGTTTAAAAAATGTCATCTAGCTTTTGGTAGGAATATTTTTGCATGGTATTTTAAACTGGATTGTGTAAAGGATGACGAGGAAGCTCATCTCTTTACGGTAAATCATTTTCTTTTGTTTTTCATTGTTCTTTTCCTGTTTTGTTTTATATATGGTAAATACTAGTGAACTTACAATTTTAGTACTAGATGATGTATCTTTCTGTTAGTGAAGAATATAGTAATTGTTTTGTGGCCAGTTACAATTAAGACACTGCTGCAATTTCAGAAGAAAAGAAGCGTCAAGACCAAGAATGTGGACAATTGAGAGCACTTGTTCAAGATCTTGAAAGTATGTGTACATATCCCCCCCCCCCCCCCCCAAGGCAATTATTGACAAGTTTATTTCATTCTTTTGCTATATTCATGATTAGTCTTAACTGGGAGAGGTGTACAGTTGTATAATCACTCAGGAGAATAAAGCAGCGACAGAGAGGAGAGAGATGACTGAGAGCTTGGCTTTTTCATTGTCAAATAGAAGGAAGTCCATTACATGCTTAGATTTCTGCCTTTGGGAGTCTAATACAGATTAAAGATGCATTCTATTTCATTTTATTTCAATTTGTTGTATGTGTGTTGTGTGTGTGTGTGGGGGGGTGGGGGGTAGGACTTCCTTTATACTGTAGCATATTTTTTTCAAGAACATGCTACTTTCAGTGAATCAGTAGCAATGGTTATATGAACTTTTTCCAGAATAATCTACGAAATAGAGTTCTGAACAACTATCTTTCTTGGTGTGTGAAACTCGTCCCAGTTAAGAAAACCACCAGTAACTCTATGTCGGACCTAGTTCCTGGATGATGTAGCCCCTAGTTAAGGACAGTAGTCACAGTACCAACTGGATAAGTTTTAGTATCATGTATTCTCTGCTGGATAACATAAAAAGTTAATTTATGGAACACATCAGTTACAGTCTAGTATAGTACAAGAAGAAATTACATATAGGAATATTTCTCAACATGAAAGTCAGAATGGCTTATGGAAACAGAATTTCTTTGAGGAAACTGGACTGTTCAACCGCCTTGACAGAAGAAAATAACACCTTGATAGTTAGACAGACTTCTTTCTTTGTTCCATGTTCCTACAATTATAGATATCAGAGTTCCTATATATCAATTCCAACAACTACCTTTACATTCCATTTATTTTCTCAAAGTTTTCTAGACTAGTTGCCCCCAGTGTTATAAATCTTTGTATGTATCCTTTTTCACTTCTGATCCTGCTTGAAAGATTTTCGAACTTTTCTTCATGATGGATGCTTTCCTGTTAAAAGTTGCCTTTCTGTGACATTTCCTCTGTACAGTTTCATACTTGGGTAAATTGATCAGGACTATATTGTAAAATAAGTTTTCACTACATCGATTTAGTTGGCTTGATTTATAGGTTTAACATCAATTCATGTTGTTGCCCATGATCAATGGCTGCATATGACATGCATGTAATTGTTTCTCTCTTTCATTGCAGGGAAGGGTCTCGAGAAATTAGTCAGTAATGTTCAGGTTAGGATGAACTGAAAGATTTAACATTTGTGTATTCTCCTTACTATTATTCATCGAACATTTAATGAACGATCAGGTTCCAGTAGCAGCAGTTGTGGTTATGGCTTGCAATCGTGCCGATTACCTCGAAAGAACTATTAAATCTATTCTAAAGTATGGAGTGTTTTAATACATTGTTTAGATCTTTTGAGTTGCTACTTCACAGTTTTAGCTGTCTACTGACTAATTGTCTAATTCATGTGCTTACTTAGGTATCAAAGTCCTCTAGCATCAAGATTTCCTCTCTTTGTATCTCAGGTACCTAAAAAAATGACTTATGTTATATATGAGTTCGGCTTTTGCCTCCTACAGCCAGTGCACACCTGAAAGCTGGGAGAAAGATTTACACATAAATTTTTCTTGCATTCATTATGGGCAGGATGGATCAGATCCTCATGTTAAAAGCAAAGCATTGAGTTATGATCAGCTAACCTACATGCAGGTGCTTTCTTATCGTTCCTTGTTTCGACAATGCATCTTCATACAGTAATTGAGCAGTAATCATGTTAACAAATTTCTATTTCATACATACTCAAAGGCTAAAAGGCTAATTTTTTGGCAATTATTGCTATAACACCAGTTAGCCGATGGTTTGACAGATTTATTTTAGGTCTTCTAAACTTATTCCTTGTTCTTGATGAACTGTAAGAGCTCTCATGTAATGCTTATATATGCCCCAGCATTTGGATTATGAACCTGTGCGTACAGAAAGACCTGGGGAGTTAATTGCATACTACAAGATTGCACGTAAAGTTTTCAGTTCATGGTTTCCCTAATCTTACTCATCTCTTTTGTTAAAGGATAATTCCTCTTTCCCATATAATTCAACTGTTTTCCTCTCAGGCCATTATAAATGGGCACTGGATCAATTGTTTTATGAACATAAATTTAGCCGAGTAATCATTCTTGAAGGTGTGTATAATCTTCGTTCCTTTTATTCTTCCACCATTTTCATTAAATGTTTGTTGGTTCCTCTAAAAAAAATCAATGTGCAGATGATATGGAAATTGCCCCTGATTTCTTTGGCTATTTTGAGGCTGGAGCTGCTCTCCTTGATCATGACAAGTGAGTTTTTAATTACCCTAGTTGTTTTAATTGGTATTTGGCATCGAGTTCTCATTCAGTTCCTTATGTTTTTGTTTAAATGCATTCATCATAGATCAATTATGGCAATTTCTTCATGGAATGATAATGGACAAAGACAGTTTGTACATGATCCTTGTAAGTTCCTTAAAATGGATGTACTAAACTGCTAGAAATTTTGCATGGGGAAAAAGCTAGTAATAATCTAGCTATAAATGCCTTCTCATTAGTATATCGTTCTCTTGCAGATGTTTTATATCGCTCAGATTTTTTCCCTGGTCTTGGATGGATGCTTTCGAGATCCACGTGGGATGAATTGTCTCCTAAATGGCCCAAAGCATATCCTTCTAGATTAAAGTCTTATTCAACTTCATCTGGGTGCATGAAATATATTATTTACATTTATTTACCTTTTGATGCAATTATAAGAATTTCCTTGACCACTCAATTACTTACTGGGATGACTGGTTGCGACTGAAAGAAAATCACAAAGGACGACAGTTCATTCGCCCAGAAGTGTGCAGAACGTATAATTTTGGGGAGCATGTGAGTATTTCTTTTTATCGATCTTCAAGTTGCTTTTTAACACCCGAAAGATGGATTCATACCTACTTCTCTAACAGGGATCCAGTATGGGGCAATTCTACCAGCAATATCTCGAACCTATCAAACTGAATGACGTCCAGGTATGTAATTTTACCAAATTATCCCTATGCTTGCCTTTTATCTAGAAACTTACTCCAATGATCTGTCTTAAAGGTTGATTGGAAGTCATTGGATCTCAGCTACCTGGAGGAGGTAATGTGTTGCATTTAGAAGCACAATTACGTTATATAATGATCAATTAATAACATCTTTATTGCTTCCTCTGCACGTTTATATAGGATAAGTATGTGAAGCACTTTGCCGACTTGCTTAAAAAGGCGACGCCTGTGCATGGAATTGATGCGGTTCTAAAAGCATATAACATAGACGGTGATGTACGTATCTTTTACAGAGACCAGTCAGATTTTGAACGAATTGCAAGTCAGTTTGGGATTTTTCAAGAATGGAAGGTAAAAAGCTTATTACTTTTGGTTTGTGGAAATGCAGAGATTTCGTCAAATGATTGCCAGGGTTATTTTATTTGTATGTTTTTTCCAGGATGGTGTCCCAAGAACAGCATATAAAGGAGTAGTTGTTTTTCGGTATCAAACACAAAGGCGTGTGTTCCTTGTTGGTCCAGATTCTCTACAAGAACTTGGAATCAGATAGAGACGTCAGACAAAAGAGATTTCTAAGTAATTTAACACAAATCCGGATTAATTAGATTTGACATGAATTGAGATAGTGAAAGGAATGGAGCCATGTTTTATTAACAATTATGAGAGTCGATTTCCTAATTATTTGGTGTTGGCTTCTTTGAAACATGTAATCACCAAACTATACTGAATATATGAGGTTAATACTATGTTATGTGTGTATGTAAAGAGATTTTCAATTTTGCCACAAAGTAAAAAAAAATTTCAAAAATGCCAAACCACAAATTCAATATTACTCAAATGCCAAAAACTTAATTAACCAACTAATCTAATTTAATTAACTCTTCCTAATTAAATCAAATTTTAACAAATATACCCCAAAATTTTAAAAACTTCAAAATCAACCCACCCCAAAATCAAATTTTCTCTCCAAAAATTCCTCCAAACCCTAACCCAATTTACACAAATTTCACTCAAATTAAGGAAGCAAAGGAGGAAAAACAACATAAAAGGTAAGCATTTGCATGTTAATTGATATTTTGATGTATTATTGAGCAATTTAGTTAACAAAAATGGAGAATTCGAATCGAACTGAAGTTCGCGTTTTTTGGCGTGTGGCGTGTGCCATGAAGACACGCCAACACGCCATGAACGTTGTTTGGCGTGTTGGCGTGTCTTCATGACACACGCCACACGCCAAAAAAGTTCATGAACTGAAGTTCGCTTTTTTGGCGTGTGGCGTGTGTCATGAGGACACGCCAACACGCCATGAACGTTGTTTGGAGTGTGGCGTGTGACATTAAGACACGCCAACACGCCAAACAACGTTCATGGCGTGTTGGCGTGTTCTCATGACACACGCCACACGCCAACGTGGCAGTATGTAACTTATTGACGCATTTTTTTTATTTAGATAGCTTGTGTATTAATTTTTGTTTTTACTTGTAGGAATGGACAAACTTATGGTAGTTCTTCTATATAACGGTGAATTTACACTCCAAATCGATAATAAATTGCATTGGCGTGGAGATTCGAATAAACCAATATTGGTGGATAGGGCAATTTCGTTTGAGGAACTACTCGACAAAATTTGCAAGAAGTTGAAGTTGGATCGGCACACCGATATTTTTGAAGTTAAGTACCAAGAAATTGATGACTTGATAACGACAATATCAGATGAAGAAGATTGGGAGTTAGCGAAGCACCTTGTCTGCAATTCTGCTAAATTAAAATTGTACGTGATTTTTTCTCCGAGAGAAGAAATTTTGAGGATAGAGGCATCTCCGGGTGGAAAAGAGAAAGCGAAGAAACTTATGACCCGAGGTAAAGGAAAAAAACTCATGGACAAAGCTAGTTTCAGTTACCAACCTGAAGGATGTGTTATAGGAGGATCAAGTGCACAAGATGATGTTAACGAGGAGATCATTGCCTCTAATCCAACTTTATGTATAGTGGAGGAAGTTGAACCACTATGTTGTTCTCCTCCGTATAGTCAGTGGCATCTGGATGACAACGAAGGTCATAATGACTGCCGTAACTTTGACGGCGGAGATGATTATGGTGGTGCTGATGTAAATGGTGAACACTGTAACGTTGACAACGAGTGTGGTGATGTGGGTGGCGATGTGGGTGACGATGTAGATGGTCATGTGGGTGGTGGTGGTGGTGGTGGTGGTTATGGTGATGTCGATGGTGGTGATGGTGATGTTGGTGGTGGTGGTGGTTACAAACCACCTAGTCACGAAGGCTTTGATAACGCTGATTCGGTTGAAATAGATTATTCTCAGGGGAGGAGTGATGAAACGGGATGGATAGTTGGTCAGCGGTGGCCAAACAGTGAAGAGTTCAGGGATGAACTTCGTAGAGTTGCTGTAGATAAAAAATGGGAACTTACAGGTAAGTCTGACACAAAGAGGAGGATAGCTAGGTGTACGACTCCTGGTTGTCCATGGCGTATATATGCAACTAAGGAAGCATACACCCCAGAATTTGTTATTCGAACATATACAAACGTTCACACTTGTGGGATAGCAAATAGAGGTGCCCGTCATAGACAAGCAACAAGTCGGATGGTTGGTTTACGGACAAAGGGGTTATATATCAACCCCAATGAAGTCCCAACACCAAATGCACTGATAAACTTCATGCAAGCCGAAGCTGGTGTTAACATTAGCTATATGACAGCTTGGAGGGGGAAACAAATTGCTCAAGCTGACATTATGGGTACATTTGAAGAAAACTTTGCCAATCTACCCTCCTTTGCTTACATGATTAAGCAAAACAATCCTGGTACGCTCACTCGCATCCATACGAACTCCGAAAACCAGTTTATGTATTTCTTCATGTCTTTCGGAGCTGCTACTCGAGGATTCCAGTTCCTAAGAAATGTAATTGTAATTGATGCAACATTTATGGGGCATAGATATAAAGGAACCGTTCTAATTGCAACTGCGACGGACGGTGAAAATCGTTGTTATCCAATTGCATGGGGGGTAGCTAATGGCAGCGAGGATGCGGCATGTTGGACTTATTTTCTCGAGGGCTTGAAAGTGGGTGTACCAGACAGAGCCGATCTGGTTATTGTATCAGACAGGGGCAAGGGTCTTACTAAAGCGGTAAAAGAAGTTTACCCTTTAGCTGAACATGGGGCATGTTACTTTCACCTCAAAGGCAACTTGACGAAAAGGTTTGGGAAAGGGAAAGAGAAAGATACGATAGTCGAGTCCTTTTACAAAGCTGCTTATGCGTACAGCGAGAGTAAGTTTGAAAAATATTGGGGTGTCTTGAAAACCCAGAACCCGAGATGTGCAGATTGGCTACAAAACGAGGTAACGTTTCAGAAATGGGCGAGAATCCACCATCGCGTGAACATATATGAGATAAAGACGTCTAACCATGTTGAGGTCCTTAATAGTCGTATCAAAAATGTCAAAGATTTTCCCATATGTTACTTTCTCGAATTTGTTGTTAATTTGATGTCAAAGTGGTTTGGAGAGCGTCGTGCTGAGGCTGATCGATGGTCCCGGTCGGGTGTATTGATCCCATCGAAGAATAAGTTGATAAATGAGCGATATGAAAAGGCGTATCGGTGGCGCAAATTTGAAATAGGGCAAGATATATGGAAAGTGGAATCTACCGACTGGAATGGAATTGTGGATTTAGCTGGAAGAACTTGTTCATGTGGCGTTTTTCAGGTTGAGCAAATACCGTGTGAGCACGCAATTGCAGCTGCCATGGGCAAACGACCAGTAGATAGTGGGGCATATGTGTTGGAGCTTGTTAGCGAATACTACTCGATCGATAATATGCGTCAAGCATACTTTGAGCTCATACAACCCGTTCCATCGAAAGACCAATGGATTAACATTCCCGATCATGTTATGGCGAGAGTAGTGCTACCTCCAACCGAAGAAATAACCCGTGGAAGGCCTAAAAAGACACGACATTTATCATGCCTTGAAAAATCGAAGAAAAAATACAAGTGCGGAATTTGCGGAAATACCGATCACAACGCCAGTAGATGTCCCCAACACGGCCAAAGTTCGGGCAACCACGAAAGTGAATCTTAGATGTTTAGTGAATTTGTAAGTTGTATTTGATGTTTATTGAACAACGTTTGATGTAATGGATGTTTTATGAAATTTCGTGTTCTATGCAAATTATGGATTGAATTGCAATTATGAATTTTTTATAAGTTTTGGGGGTAAAATTGTAATTTTTGAAAAGTCAGGGACCAAACTGCAAATATGTGTTAAATGCAAATTCGAATTAAGTGAACATTTCAATTTTGTCCGAATTATGGATTGAATTGCAATTATGAATTTTTTATAAAATTTGGGGGTAAATTTGTAATTTTTGAAAAGTTAGGGACCAAACTGCAAATAGTTGTTAAATGCAAGTTCGTAGTGAGTGAACAATTTAATTTTGTGCAAATTATGGATTCGAATTAAGTGAACATTTCAATTTTGTCCGAATTATGGATTGAATTGCAATTATGAATTTTTTATAAAATTTGGGGGTAAATTTGTAATTTTTGAAAAGTTAGGGACCAAACTGCAAATAGTTGTTAAATTCAAGTTCGTAGTGAGTGAACAATTTAATTTTGTGCAAATTATGGATTGAATTGCAATTATGAATGTTTTATAAATTTTGGGGGTAAAATTGTAATTTTTGAAAAGTCAGGGACCAAACTGCAATTTTGAGTTAATTATGAGTTCGTAGGGACCAAACTGCAAAATGTTAAATGCAAGTTCGTAAGAACCAAACTTTATGGCGCAAATGGGGAAAAACCCTAAACCCTAAACCCTAACCCTAAACCCTAACCCTAAACACTTATAGGAACATTATGTCCTCCGTAAATCATAACTTCGTACATATTGATCAATTTTATAAGTTTTTGTCAATTTATCAACCAAATGGAGAAGTAACACTTATAGGAACATTATGTCCTCCGTAAATCATAACTTCGTACATATTGATCAATTTTATAAGTTTTTGTCAATTTATCAACCAAATGGAGAAGTAACACTTATAGGAACATTATGTCCTCCGTAAATCATAACTTCGTACATATTGATCAATTTTATAAGTTTTTGTCAATTTATCAACCAAATGGAGAAGTAACACTTATAGGAACATTATGTCCTCCGTAAATCATAACTTCGTACATTAATATTTAAAGTTATAAGTTTTTGTAAATTTACGGCGTGTAGCGTGTGGCGTGTGGCACAACCACACGCCATTTCTTTGTACATGGCGTGTGGCGTGTGTACTTTATACACGCCACACGCCATGTACAAAGAAATGGCGTGTGGTTGTGCCACACGCCACACGCTACACGCCAGCTGCCATGAACAACTTTTTTAACTCTTAACTCATTTTTACACAATTAATTTGCACTTTGGTCCCTAACTTCTCAAAAAATACAGTTTTATGGATTAAATTGCAACTCTAATTCATAATTGCAGTTTTATACCATTTAGATGAATTTGCAGTTTGGTCCCTAACTTCTCACAAAATTAATTGTTCACTCACTCACCCCCAAAATTTATAAAAAATTAATAGTTTCGATTCAGTAACATTGGATGCACAAAATTAAAATGTTCACTCACTAGAGCTTGCATTTAACACGAAATTGCACTTTGGTCCCTAACTTCTCAAAAATTACATTTTTACCCCCAAAATTTATAAAAAATTAATAGTTTCGATTCAGTAACATTGGATGCACAAAATTAAAATGTTCACTCACTAGAGAGAAGAATTAACACGAAATTGCACTTTGGTCCCTAACTTCTCAAAAATTACACTTCTCACCCCCAAAATTTATAAAAAATTAATAGTTTCGATTCAGTAACATTGGATGCACAAAATTAAAATGTTCACTCACTAGAGCTTGCATTTAACACGAAATTGCACTTTGGTCCCTAACTTCTCAAAAATTACATTTTTACCCCCAAAATTTATAAAAAATTAATAGTTTCGATTCAGTAACATTGGATGCACAAAATTAAAATGTTCACTCACTAGAGAGAAGAATTAACACGAAATTGCACTTTGGTCCCTAACTTCTCAAAAATTACACTTCTCACCCCCAAAATTTATAAAAAATTAATAGTTTCGATTCAGTAACATTGGATGCACAAAATTAAAATGTTCACTCACTAGAGCTTGCATTTAACACGAAATTGCACTTTGGTCCCTAACTTCTCAAAAATTACATTTTTACCCCCAAAATTTATAAAAAATTATATACAAATGGTCCCTAACCGAATTAAATATTACAAAAAAAATAAAAATAAATTAATTACTTAGTGGATTTTTTTTTTCCGAATATTAGCGGTAAAAGGAGATGTAATAAGCCTACTAGGATTTCTTATCCTCTGTACTCTTCTTTCTTGCCTTGGTTCTTCGGCATTATTACCCTGTGAATGCATAGGTGAACTACCATTTAGATGAACACAACTCCAAAACCAATCTAATAAATAAAATAGTCTAAAAACAATTTAGATAAAATTCAATAATCCTTTAAATAAATTCCAATAATATCTCTAAAAAAAATCCACAAACAAAAATAAAATTCAATACAACAACTAAACCTGATCATCATCATTATCATCAGCATTATCAGCATCACCAGCATCACCAGCATCATTGTTGTCGCCCCCTTCATCGTCGCCTTCTTTATCATGGCCCCCTTCATTGTCGCCCATCAGCATTCGACTGAGGTTCTCCATCGTTGCTGTCAGATGGTTGAGCTGCCCAATAAATTTATTTTCGACCTCGCCAATCCGACCAAGAACTCTCTCCTCCATTCCAACAACTCTCTCATCCAATGAAACAACTCTCTCATCCAATGCAAGTGCCCAAGCAGGTAATCCAGAAGATGATGGTTGATCTTGAGAAGTAGAGGCACCATCTTGGCTTATTCGCAAACGCTTCTGACGTCGAGGCACATGACTAGAAGCAGGAGCACCTTCTGCTGGAGCAGGAGCACCTTCTGCTGGAGCAGGAGCACCTTCTGCTGGAGCAGAATCAGCTCGGGCGGATGGCCGGTTGGGGAATTCGGGAACTCCCTCATCATCCCGAATAACCACATACTGCCGTGTCAAAAATAAACTTAATTGTTTATAACATGGAAGGCGGCTACCACGAGTGGCACGTCGTACCACTATAGTTGATTGGTAAGACTCCGTCTCCAACTCCGAGCTATCCGGCATTAGCCGTGGGATCACAGCCTGAAAAAATAAATATATACAAGTTATTTATAATAAATTTTTCAAGTGATATGTCGGAAAAAAATTATTAATAAAAACGATTAACATACATGAACATTCCGAAAGAACTCGTCCATATCATCAGCGCTGGGATTAGGGTTCCTGAAATCCCAACGTAACATTCGCGGATATCTCGGAACAGTTGGGCCGACCCTTGCAACAAAATTGGCCGCATCGGCCATGCCTTCAATGGCTTCCACCATCCAAAACTGTTCACATTCAAAACATTAGTCAAAACATCCAACATTTACGAAAAAATAACTAAAAAAAACATGGAAATCAACAATTGATTTTACAAACATACCAGAAAAATGTGCGGGAAGCCATATGCATTCCATTTACGGAGAGTGACGTCCTCATTGCCAGTGCCCAAATTTTTTACAATATCAAAAAAAGTCGCTCTCCATATCTTATCTCCCCACGGATATCTCTCGCACATCGCGAGATCGTCACATATCTTCAATATATACAAATTTAAATCAGAATTGTTATTTTAAAAACTTTAACGAAATAATAAAAATTAAAATTAAGTTTACTTACCGCGAATGTTTTGTTTTCAACATGTTTTATGGGCCTACTTGGCATCAACACGGACGATATCACCCACGCGTATATCAACTTGCATACGTCCTCGGGATTCGACCTACGCCGAGACAACAAGTCTATGATACTCGTTTTCAGAGCAGCAACAGAAACCACAGACCGCCCCCAGCCCGGAAAGTATTGCTCTTTCAACTGACCCTGTTCCTCGATTCTTTCTTTGTCATCCTCACTCACTGCCCCAAATCGCATCCCTGATACGAGGGCAAACTCCTCGATCCCGAACCTAACTGGCTTTCCATTTACCAAAAACCAGTGTTCGTAATTACTTTGATTTTGCACGCGTGTGCATACTCGAAGGTACATTGCGTGCAACACCGACGCCTTGAATTTGCCGATGCCGGTTAAGTAAAAAAAACTCCCGATCTGGGGATACGCATTTATAATATCCCAATGCACAGGTTTGAGGCAACTTACTATACTGCTAATCTCGCTCCACGCACAACGCTGGGTTGCCTCTCCTTTTACGATCACATTACTGTAGTGAAAGGGCGGTAGTATTTCTCTCCGTAGGGTCGAGGTGGGTAATGTTTTGTATCCCTACAAAACAAACAACAAAAGCAAGATAAGTTTTCTGCCTGTCTGGCGTGTGGCGTGTGGCGTGTGAGGAGAGCCACACGCCAGGAATTTACGCTTGGCGTGTGCCGTGTGAGAGTTCCACACGCCACACGCCACCAATGTAAAATATGCATAATATTAACGTGTGGCGTGTAGCTAACCCACACGCCATGAACAATTGGCGAGTGGCGTGTAGCTAACCCACTCGCCAAGAACCATAGCGAGTGGCGTGTAGCTAACCCACTCGCCAAGAACCATAATTTCTGTTGTTCTTGGCGTGTGTGGCGTGTGGAAATCCCACACGCCACACGCCAAGAACAGACGCACGCAAATACGCGAAAATTTGCGAAAATAACACCAAAAATCTTACCACAAATGGCCATTGTTGTAGATTTCTGTCATCATCGATAATTTGTGCGTTTTCCATGCTTCAATTTGCTTCAATTTGAAAGATTTTTTTTTTTCTTCTTTGAGTGAGAGATCGACTCTTTCTCTGCTGCTGCTGAGTTTGGTGTGTGTGTGTGAGTGTGTGTTTTTTGTTTGTTTTAATTTTAATTGATTTAAGTTGGATTGGGGTTTTTTTTTAAATGTTTATAAAGTGTGAGGGGGGTTTTTGATATTATTAGGTAAAATTAAGAGTTTTAATAATTTTTACTTTTTTTTTTTAAATGAGAGAAATGGTTTTGGCAATTTTGTAAAATCTGTTTTTGCCTTTGGCAAAATTGAAAATCCCTCTGTGTATGTACTATCATATAGGAGTATAATTTATACCATATAATGTGACACACATTGCGTGGTAATACCACCTAATTTGGAATAAATACTACATGATGTGGAGGTCATACTAAATATATGGGGTTAATACTATGTAATGTGAGCATGTACTGTCACATGTGAGCTATACCATACAATGTGATATACATTGTATGATAATACCACTTAATGTGGTAGATTAGCGGCAACTAACTTAGCGTCACCTTAAAATTTTCCTACTTTTTTCACTAATCAGTTGATCTTTTCCGAGATATATCTTCTTATCTGACACGTACGGAAAGGGATTAAATTAGGTCTTAACCTGAATATTCTTGTGAAAAAAAAAATCATATTTTTTCCATAGCATTTCTAAGAGCATCTCCAACCGTGGGCTGGGGGCCGCGTGAGTGCCGATCCGGGGCGGAGAAGTGATCTCCAGCTGTGGGGCGGGGCGCGGGGCGGGGCGGCGCGGGCTGGGCGGCGGTCGCGGGCAGGAACAGCTCCAAGCTCGGGGTGCCGCGTGAATTTTCTGGAGAAAGAGGGGAGAGTGCTATGCACTCTCCTTCTTTAAGTCAGGTGGCGCCACTTGGCGCCACCTGACTGGTTCCTTTTTTTTTTTCTTTTTTTTTAATCCTGTTGTTTTAATTGTTTGTTACGGTAATGTGTGTTTTGGTACGGTAATGTGTGTTTGTTTTAATTCTTTGTATTAATTGTTTGTTTAAGGTTATATAAAACATTCTTAATTGTTTGTTACGGTAATGTGTGTTTTGGTACGGTAATGTGTGTTTGTTTTAATTCTTTGTATTAATTGTTTGTTTAAGGTTATATAAAACATTCTTAATTGTTTGTTTTTAATTTTTTTAGTTTTTAATTGAGAAATATAAATAATTCGTTAGTATATTAAATGAAAATATAATTGCATACTTACACAAACAATTAAAACTGTTACTTAAAGTAAGAAATGAATATATAATTACACACTTGAAAAATGATTTAATAAGAATAAAATTTTCTCTAAATTAGAATTAGTATTACTTGAAAATATAATTAAACACCGATAAATAATTTAAATTGATACCCTAAACATAGAAATATTTATTAAAAACATACTTAATTAAAAAAATACATAAATTTTACAATTTACATATATTGTTAACCATATTTTGCATAGACATTGGCGATTAAGTCTTGTTGGAGTCTACGGTTGGTTTATTTGGATCGTATAGCATCATGACGAATAATATAGTTATCCAAAGTTTGTCTTCTTGGTAATGGATTTTCCAACTCAACACCTTCCGGTGGATATATTTTAGCACGTGCCCTACGAGATGTACTTAAGTCATCATCGTCGTCGTGAGTCATCATTAATTATAATTATTAAAATTATAATTATTATTATTCTAAAATAATAATTATTATTCTATTATTATTATTAATATCAATATTAAAACTATTATAAAAAGGGTGAGAGTGGGGAAGATTTTTTTTTTAAAGAAATTGAGTGTTGGATACCACCACTGGAGATGATCACCCAAAGTCTGGGCTGGCTCGGGGGCTGGCCCGGGAGCTGGCCCGGGAATGGCCCCGGAAAACCATTGGAGATGGCCTAATGTACCCAAATACAATGGTAGGTTCTGTATTAGCACATAACAAGAAGCTTTAGGTGGACGATAGTCCCGCCCACTAAGATCATCGCTCCTTGTGTGCAGCCCACTTGACTAGATTATGATTTGGTCTATTACAAATCCCTAATCCTCAGTCGATTCATAATTAAGGAAATTCAATGGTTAAAGCAAATAAATCTTAGTTGATGAGACTTTGTCCTAGTGGCAAAGTTGAAGCTTTTAACATTTTAAAGACCTTGTGTCGAGGTACACAAAAAGTATGAATATTTATCTAGTTTTGTACAAGTTTATTACTTTGTTCATTTTTTATTAGCTTAAATTTATTAGTAGAATAATTCGATATTATATTACAATTCATTTCATTGTTTCACGAAATAAACCTTACTTGAAGAGAGGGATGAAGAGTAAGAAAGACAGATCTGCCATTGGAAACTCTGATCTGATCATCTGATCATAGGTAAAGATAAATAAATTGAATAATTGATTGCATATTTTACAAGTATTTTTTCTGGCAAAAAGAAAAAAGGAGTAAGAAAGTACTTTTTTTTTTAATTTGCCTTTGGGTTGGTCCAGAAGGCCCATTTACGTTGGATTGGGTTAGATAAGTTATCAAGCTGAAAAGTGGACTTTGCACTACAATATTATGAGTTGGCACAATCTTTTTCTTTTCACATGTACTCCACAAGCAAAGAAATTGCGGTCTAGGGATGCAAACGTGGATGAATTCGACAACAACAAAAAAGTTTGAAAAACAGATTCTCCAACATTTTTGGAACTAAACCAGCCAAACAATACCTAAATAAGCAACGAAATTGAAATCTTGGGAATCAGTTCATTCTCAATTTAAATTGTTAGTTGTGGGCGAGGATCATCGATGACGAATAGCTCACAGCGGAGGGTGGAGGAGTTCACGGCTGGTTACTACGGTTTGTGCGCCGGTGGAGGAATGCTCAGCGCCGGAACCACTCATCTCGCCATCACTCCTCTCGACGTCTTAAAAGTTAACATGCAGGTAACTCTGCGCCGCCTTCATTCTTATTTTGATTTTACTTTACATGTTTTTGTATTCTGATTTTGGACTTGCTCTGTGGCATTCATTTTTTTTTTCAATTTCTAATATTTTTCCTAAATTCCCGCTCAATACGCATCATTGCTGCTACTTTGTTCCCATGACTAGAAATTGTTTAATATCAATTAATCTCCAAATACATATTTCTGTAATCAAACACCAGCTTCTGCTTGCTCTGTTGTTGAGCAAATGTACAAGGGTTTAACTCTAGGGCTCACTTAGTGTTTTACTCTTGGTATGTTTTAGCTTTCCCCGAATATTTATGTTTACATATTTAGTTAATTTCAGATGAATACTATTATTATTCATATACCTAGAGGCTAGGTTCCTCTGTGCTGCCCCTGTATTGGGATTAACACACCTACATCCCCCGTATTTTGATTATGTTTTCTTAATAATCAATATCTCTGCTACTTTATGTACATCTCAGGTGAATCCAATGAAATATAATGGAATTCTATCAGGGTTTAGTACTCTGTGTAGAGAAGAAGGTGCATCTGCTCTTTGGAGAGGCTGGTCTGGCAAATTTTTCGGATATGGTGTACAAGGTGGATGTAGATTCGGTCTTTACGAATATTTCAAGACACTTTACGGTGATCTATTGGTAGATCAGAGAAAAGGTGTCATATTCTTCCTCAGCAGTGCATCAGCTCAAGTATTTGCTGATGTTGCTCTTTGCCCATTTGAAGCTGTCAAAGTTCGTGTACAAGCCCAATCGAGTTTTGCCAAGGGCTTGGCTGATGGATTTCCAAAACTTTATGCTACTGAAGGGCTTTATGGGTAATTGCAAGCACGGGGAACAACATTAAGCTTAATTTTTTATTTGGAGGTCTCAATAATGACACTGCTGATCCTATCGTGCATTTAACATGGTTGCAGATTCTACAAGGGTCTTCTTCCACTCTGGGGTCGTAACTTGCCATGTAACTTTCTAACTTCTCCGACCTTGTTTTTCACTATTTGTAGCTTAGATTATGTTCTAGTGGTTGGATTGTAAAGAACTTATCTAATGCGGGTTTCTTGAACAAACATGTCAACTTCTATTGGGTTTATTGTTCCTTTAAAAATACTCTTACCACTTTATGCTACTTCATCTGTTAATATTCAAATGTTCTTATCTCCTTTTAGGGATGTTCACTTTATGTAGCCTCTTTCCCATACTTTAGTACATGAAGCCACTGCATAGATTAACTAAGAGGGAAGGTAAAAATGAAATATTATGCCCAATACTCACCTTCAGCTCTGACCTAGAACGCAACTCAAGACATTTAGCCGTAAATGCAGTGTTTATTCATTTTCTATATGGTGACTTGAGCAAGGAATCTGGCAGTACATTTCTTTGTTAGTATGGAAATTTTTGCATCTCAAATTCTTTACTTAAAACTCTTATCTGATTGCAAATGTTCCATAGTTTTTAACTTACACGTTTTTGGTTAATGTTTTCTTGGTGCAAGTAAGAGAGAACTGTTTCATCTTGCAGTGAGCAGTTGATTTGTGCTTGTCTAGCTAACTTTTGTATATTTAGAGCATTTTGTGTGGTCTGAATTGTGCCTCACTCATTGTGCGTTAGAAGAACACCAATTAATATACATACCTTAATCTGTAGACTGTTTATATCTATTTGCAGTTTCTATGATTATGTTTACAACATTTGAGCATTCTGTCGAACTGATGTATCACAAAATCATAAAAAAAAGGAGGGAAGATTGCACAAAAGCCCAACAATTAGCCGTGACATGTTCAGCTGGCTATGCAGCTGGAGCTATTGGTACAGTAATCTCGAATCCGGCTGACAATATAGTTTCATCTCTTTACAACAAAAAGGCTGCAACTGTAATGCAGGTATTGTAATGGTATCAAATCCTTTTACAATTTACACGTACTTGTTCACAAGGAGTATAAGTTATGGAGCATCAATTGTTTTTCAGGCTGTAAAGAACATCGGGTTTGCAAATTTGTTTACCAGAAGTCTTCCTATCCGAATTGCAATTGTGGGTCCTGCTGTTACTCTACAATGGTTCTTATATGACAGCATCAAAGTGTTTAGTGGATTGTAAGTTTCTGAAATTTAGAAGGCCATGTAATATTGTTCAATCTATTGTTTCTGAATATTGTGTTTTGGGCTATGATATGTACAGGCCTACAAGCGGAGGGCTGAGAAGGCATTTGAAAGATAATGAGCTATTAAGCTATGAGGCGGTACCTTAGTCAAGCCAAGTACTATTATTATGTGTATTCGGATAACCTAACCTATGCTGTGAGTGAATCAATAATCCATTTTTGTTATTAACACTAAGGTTACTTTGGTGGCAGCACGAGGACATGGTGATGACGATGATGGCGGTGTTAGTAGGTTTCATTTACTATATATATATTTTTTTTGTAGCCATAAATTTGAAATTTAATAAGGTTACATTGTTCACACTTGAATATTGATGTGAGGTTGCATCAAAATGTAGCTATTTGTTTATTAGTATATAATATAACTAAAGTTTGGGGAGGTAATTGCGGGTTTTTGGCGCTTTGCACCCCCGAAACATGGGAAATAGGCATTTTGCACCTCCGAAACTTAGATTTAGCACTTTGCACCCTCGAAATATGAAAAATATAGCACTTTGCACCCTCTTTTATTTTCAAGCAAAATCTCAAGGGCAAAATAGGTAATTCTATTGTAGATCTTTGGCACTCCCCCTCCCCCCCCTTCCCCAAAAAAAATAAAAAATTAGCACTTAACACTCCCTAATTAAGAACAAATTAATAACTTGTACCCCGAAACATATTAAATGGACACTTTGCACCCCAAAATACAAAATTAACACTTAACACCCTCAAATTAAAAAAAAAAAAAAAAAAAAAAACTCAAACCCCTCATTTTTTCCGGCAAAGTTGACCATTAAGGTGAAATTTTTAAGGCAATATAGGTAATAATTTATGGGTCTTTGATATGTTGAAGTAGACAATGGGTCTTCGAGAATTTTACATGTACTTTATTTAGTTATTTATGATTATATTGTTGAAAAGAAAGATTGAGAGAGAAATGAGTATTCGAATATTTATAATTGTATTTTGCAAAATTTAAGTAAAAAAATGAATTACCTATTTTGCGTTAAATTTTTTTACTCCGATAGTCAACTTTGACGAAAAAAACGAGGGGTTTGGGTTTTTTAAATTTGAAGGTGTTAAGTGTTAATTTTGTGTTTTGGGGTGCAAAATGCCCATTTATTATGTTTTGGGGGTGAAAGTTGGTGATTTATTCTTAATTAAAGGGTGTTAAGTGCTAATTTTATTTTGGAGGTACAAAGTGCGAAATTCTCGAGTTTTGAGGGTACAAAGTGCCAATACTATTGAATTACCTATTTTGCCCCTGAATTTTTACTGAAAATAAAAGAGAGTGCAAAGTGCTAAATCTAAGTTTCGGAGGTGCAAAGTGTTTATTTACCATGTTTCGGGGGTGCAAAGTGAAAAAAATCCGATAATTGCTGAAGAGATTGTCTATTCTCTTGTCTTGGAACAAGAGATTGTCTATTCTCTATTGCTGATAAATCGTATCTAATGTGATTGCAGAATACAACAGTGCAGTGGTTAATAGTTTTGTTGATTGGGATTGTGTGATTGGGCCACCATAGGATTTTTATTATTATTTATTATTATATTATACATACACCGGGAAACAAATTTTAGTTATTTTTATTGAGTGTCAGATTTTAGTTGACCTGGTCAACGTTGATAAGGTTGTTCTTTGGATTCCTTTTTATTTATTCTGTGAGGCTGCTGCAGTTGAAATTTAAACAAATCTTCTTCATATTTATAAACTAAATAATCATACTATTATTAACACTGAAATAATTAGTGAAAATACATAGTAGTATTATGCATGGTTTTAGGATGTTTCATTATGGAAATGGAACCTCACTTAGCACTGAATCTTGTGCTATGAGCCTGTAAGCCAATTAATTATCGTTTTTGTTATAGTATCTAATTAGCTATTATTTATTTTGAAAATTTAATACGTATTCATTAATGATGATAAGATTTATTTATTTATTTAAGAATATGATAATCAAACCATACCTAATAGTAGTACTATAGTCTATATATAATTAAGATAGGTAGGAAAGGAGACCTACTAGGCTGGTCAGCATGCACACACTCTCTCTCTCTCTCCTACATTTATTAACTATTACTAGTAATATTTGTAGTAGTAAATTGTTATTTAATGAGGGAAAATGAATTTAATTTTTAACTATGATATGAGAAAAATTAAGTTAGGACAGTGACAAGAAAGGGAAAATAATAAGTAAAAGCGTGCATTTACGACCACTCATTAAATCTCTTCCCTAGCTTACAATTGGAGTCTAAGATGTTGATTTATCGATTGAATAAAAAAAAGACTTTTATACTAACTTTTTTACAAATAAATTTAATGACATATAATAAATATATATATATACTATTAATAGAGAAGAAGAAGAAGAGAAATGGGGGAGCCTGAGCGTTGGTGCTGGAAAGTCTATCCTACATCCGAATAATCCGATCGTCGTCGTTGTCATCGATCGTCTTCCTCAACCTACATACGCTGATACGCGCGCAATCACTGCCTCAATATCTAGATATACCTGTACGAATAAGCTTTGACTTTCTACTATTTCAACTATATATATATATATATATATATGTAATCTCAAGATCCTGTTTTAATTCCTTTTTCTTTTTAATCTACATATGCATATTTGATCTGTCTGTGCAATTTCCTTTTCCTTTTTTAGCTGGTTTTATGACGTTCATTTCAATTAAATATTGTGATTTTAATTAGCTGCTGTTAAATTTTTTCTTCGCTCCGATCTGATTTCAAGATATTTTTTCCAGCTGTCTCATTATTCGTTTGTCTTTGTCAATTTCGTTAAAATTCTCATAGCTTGTTTTGCATCTTTGGCTCTGGGCTTGGGAGCTGGAATTTCAGTTGTAATGTTCATATTATCTGGTTCTGTTTGATTTTTTTTCAAATCTTTATTTTATTTTTTGTTTCTCATTTCAGATTTATAGCATAGTCTTGTGTAATTGATGTGATGTGTAAAGTTCTTCCAAGAAATTGAGGTGGGGGGTACTTGGGTTGTTTCATGGGCAATACATGCCGGGGATCATTTGGAGGCAAAGCTTTTCAGGGCTACAGCGAGCCCGAAGAACAGTCCAACTCCAAGCACAAACCATCATCCAACCACTCCGCCAATTCTTCTGACAATTACTCTCCAACCTCCCAAAATCAAGAACTCTCCAACGACACCCACCAAAACCACAAAAACCTACCACCTCTTATCAGTCCCAAGAAAGATAGCCTCATGAACCGCGGTTCAACTAACCAAGCTTACTTTGTGTTGGGTCACAAGACTGCTAATATTAGAGACCTTTACACGCTCGGCCGTAAGTTAGGACAAGGTCAATTTGGCACTACTTATTTGGCCACAGAGATCTCCACTAACATTGAATATGCTTGTAAATCTATTTCAAAGAGGAAACTGATTTCCAAAGAAGATGTTGAGGATGTCCGGAGGGAGATTCAGATAATGCACCATTTGGCTGGTCACAAGAATATAGTCACCATTAAGGGAGCTTATGAGGACCCTCTGTATGTACACATTGTGATGGAACTTTGTGGTGGAGGTGAATTATTTGATCGTATAATACAAAGAGGGCATTACAGTGAGAGAAAGGCAGCTGAGCTGACTAAGATCATTGTGGGAGTTGTTGAGGCGTGCCATTCACTTGGCGTAATGCATAGAGATCTTAAACCGGAAAACTTTTTGTTGGTTAACAAGGATGATGATTTCTCTCTCAAAGCTATTGATTTTGGACTCTCTGTTTTCTTCAAGCCAGGTATAGTTAAAAGAACCACTTTTGTAGCTTCTTCAGATTTGATGTAACTTTAATAATTTGAATGCAATTATATATCAACATAAGTTTTATATTATGTTGGAAAAGTCTTGAAATATGCTACCTACAAGAACTTACAAGTGATGTGTCCCAAGTCAAGGCAATGATAAAGCATAGGCTCAGTTTAGGCGAACCCATTAATTTTGAATTTTGTTATTAGACACGCTATCAAACGGAGCGAAAAGGACTGACTTTGGAATTATTCTTGTGATGTTGATTAGTATGTGAGGGAACATTGGGAGGGCACAATATTCTTATATGGAGATTTGTCTAACCATACATGGTGTGATTCTTCAGATCAGATTTTCACTGATGTGGTCGGAAGTCCATATTATGTGGCTCCTGAGGTTCTTTTGAAGCATTATGGCCCAGAAGCAGATGTGTGGACAGCCGGAGTCATACTCTATATATTGCTGAGTGGTGTCCCTCCCTTTTGGGCTGGTAAGTTTGTGTAAATTTATAAAATTAATATCAAGGTTCAATAGACTGATGCTTTTTGATTATTGTTCAGAAACTCAGCAGGGTATATTTGATGCGGTATTAAAGGGACAAATTGATTTCGATTCCGATCCCTGGCCGCTGATATCAGAAAGTGCTAAGGATCTTATCCGGAAGATGTTATGCATGCGACCTTCAGAACGACTAACAGCGCATCAAGTATTATGTGCGTTATCTTTCGTAAAGCTGTTACTCTAGATTCTTGAGATCTCTTTATTTGTTTATACATTTTGAAATGATTGTTATCTTAAGTATCTCTCTATGTCGAAATTATTTAGGTCATCCTTGGATATGTGAAAATGGTGTTGCACCTGACAGAGCCCTGGATACAGCTGTACTTTCTCGTCTTAAACAGTTCTCCGTTATGAATAAGTTGAAGAAAATGGCTTTGCGGGTATGTAATATTCACAAATATGAACTTCACTCTTGAGCTTCAAATGGTTTTAAGACCATTGATATTGATTCTAAGTTTACTTTCTCTCCTACTCTTTCTCCAGGTGATAGCTGAAAGCTTGTCAGAAGAGGAAATTGCCGGTTTAAAAGAGATGTTTAAGGCTATGGATACTGATAATAGCGGTGCTATTACATTTGATGAACTCAAAGCTGGTTTAAGAAAATACGGATCCACTTTAAAGGATACAGAAATTCGTGATCTTATGGATGCAGTAAGTATTCATGTCTTTAGATTCTTTTGTTGGTGTGCTTCAAATAAAATTTATCTTTCCATTCATTGCACATGCAGTCGAGGAGAATACAAGCTAAAATTACGAGTATTCATTTCAATGAGATTATGGCTGAATATGAGTGATTAGAAAGACATAAAGAGATACTCCTGGCTCTTTTGTTAGTGATTCTTCTACTAAAGTTCATAGGCTGTAAAAAATGCTCTTTTGTTCTCTAATTATCTATAAATCCTTTTGTCCGACCTTCTTTTGATCAATGCCTATCAATCATCAAATGGGATTCCCATGGAGTTTAGTATGTATTTGGTCTTTTATATTTATAGGCCTTTCTTAGTAGCTAAATGATTGCTATGTTGCAGGCTGATGTAGACAACAGCGGAACCATTGACTATGGAGAATTTATTGCGGCAACAATTCACCTTAATAAACTAGAACGTGAAGAACATCTTTTGGCAGCATTCCAATATTTTGACAAGGATGGAAGTGGTTATATTACTGTTGATGAACTTCAACAAGCTTGTGTAGAACAAAGCATGGCTGATGTTTTCCTTGAAGAAGTTATCAAAGAAGTTGATCAAGATAATGTAAGTTGTCATACATCATATTTATATATGTCTTGAGTAAATTAACATTATACATTCATAATATATTGCTAGTTGGCTAATGTAATAACATGTTCTTTTAGGATGGAAGGATTGATTACGGTGAGTTTGTGGCCATGATGACAAAAGGAAATGCTGGCATCGGAAGGCGAACTATGCGAAATAGCTTGAATATGAGCATGAGAGATGCTCCTGGAGCTTTTTAAATCCATTTTCAATTCAACATGTCATTTGCAGGTAATTAATTACCTTCTTATCTAAAATTCTCTTGTAATTTTGAAACTATTTTCATGTCTTTCGGGATATCCTGTATAATCATGCAGACATTTCAACAATAAATATAATATTTGAATGATTGATTAATGTGATAATGTTCTATCTTTTCATTAGCTTTATTAATTAAATTGAAACTGGTATAATCAGGTGTATCTGGAACATTGGACACAGCCTTGAGGACCTTCATCCATTAATTCATTATCAAGCTTCAAAAGAAAGTTTGACCTGTTGAGTTGACTTGTGTATTGTAAAGAAAAGATGGTAAGGGGGGTTCAGCAATTAGTAACATATATGTGAAATGTTCAGATGAGATGCTCCCTAAATTTGACATTTGATCCCCCATTTATCAAATATTTGGGCAGAGAAGAACAATTGTGTTATTTGAGTGTCGTTTGCTGTGTATTGGTAGAATTTCTTGTAATAAACTTCTTCATTTGTGGTTATGTAATGTTGGTAAATTGTTTTGCTTTAATGCTTCCTTTTTCTTATATTTCCAGGCACTGTGCTTATATTACTAGACGAAAATACTGTTCATATATCATCTTCTTTAATCAGTTTTTGTTTGGTTTTTCTTTGATCTCCAATCTTCTAGTATCGTTTCATTAAAGATGATCTTCAGCAAAGATAATGTAGGCTTATTTTGGTGTATAATATACTCCATTTTAAAGTTGAATATGCAAAGCGTAGTTTTTCTTTTATTATGTTTTTTTTTTAATAATATAAAGCATGTTCAATTTGCCCACATTCACTAGGACTCTAGGCCTAGCCTTGGTGATCACATGTTCAACTCATTAGGGCATTTCCAATGGTAGGGGCTCGGGGCTCCGGAACCCTGGGGCTGCCCCTACCCCCACCTTGAGCCCTGCCTCCGGAATCCTGGGGCTGCCCCTGCCCCCACCTCGAGCCCTGTCTGTTGTCTTCAATGGTAGGGCTTCGAAATTGATTTAATTCAATTTCTAACTCTTGCCTACTCTTACTTATAATTAAAATAAATTTGATGAGTAAAAAAATTCATTCGGGTCTTTGCAAAATTATATTCTACTTCGTTAGTAGATTGAAACGGTATATGGTATGTCCAAATCGGAGTTTAGGTGAATGAGAAATTGATTCTCAAAAATCACCCTTTGAAATGGAAGAATAGAAATAGAAGTTTTATCCCACATTGGAATTGGAAGGAAAAATCTTGGGGTTTATATATGATTTGCAATGTAGTGGTATAACAATTTAGCTACTAAATGTCTATTCCCTCGCGTGCAGAAATTGTGGCGAACATGCGACCTGTGGACACGAATGCAGTCCAATTCTCTGGCTTTGGACATGCTAAATTTTTGCATATCTCCATTTCTTTTATTAATTAAAACTTATTAAATGCAAAAGAATTATCTACATAATATACAATAAATATACTAACGAATTTTATTAAATAATTCAATTCTTCAAATTTAATTTAATTTAAGAGGGAAATTAAATTTTATTAATTATTTATTTAAATAATTTATTTTTTCCTATTTAAAAATATTAAATAAATAATTTTTAATAAAGAAATTAACAAAAAATGAACCAATCAGGGGACGCCAAGTGACATCCCCCTGACTTAAAGAGGTAATCACACGCGGGAACGAGCCAGGGCTCCGTTCCCGCCCCGTTCCCCACCCCGCCTCCGAGCCCCCATCGCTGGAGACGGTTTCTCCACCCCGCCCCGACCCCTGCGGCTGCAGCTGCCATTGGAAATGGCCTTATTGTATTATTTCGTTTAGTTCACATGATGCATGGTTTTTTAGAGTTTATATTGGAATAGTTCATGTTTATGTTTAAATTTTCCTTAAAAATTCATTATTAAAATAATCATACAAGAGTATGTTGATAATCTGTTAGTTACATACCTCTTTTTTTTTTTTTTTATTTTGAGGAAAATATAAGTCCCATACTAATAGTCTATAATTAGGGATAATTTTAAATAACATTTCAAATTATATATTAACACTTAGGTATGACTTTTTGAGAAAAAATATTTTTACCAATTCTGGGAAATTATATAACAATTAAATATAATTAGTCATAATTTATTTGTTGAGAAGCTCAAATTCTACCTATAATTTTATATGGTTTAATATAAGTGTTGAAACTTTACAGGCTCAATCAAATATAATTGACACTGAAATAAAGTCGGACTGAGTCACTGGGCCTCGGGTAAACCCTGCTCAACTAGCAACCTATAAATTCCAGATGAAGTTAGTATAGGTTGGGGTAAGTGCAAAATACTCCCCGTGTTATGCTAAAATTGCAAGAAACTATCATGTGAAATTTTTATTGAGTAAAACTTTCTTGTCTTTTCAAAAACCCTACAAAAAATATCCAATTTGTAAAAAAATAGGTCATTTTGGATCGGCATTTTTCAAGAAATCATTTTAAAAATATATCACGTGAAGTTGTAGGGACCAATTTGAAGTGTTTTAGAAATTATTTTTTGAAATATGTCGATCCAAAACGACCTATTTTTTACAAATTAGGTGTTTTTTGCAGGGTTATGTTTTTGTAAACACAAGGAAATTTTACTCAATAAAAATTTCACAGGATAATTTCTTGCAGATTTAGCATAACATAGGGGAGTATCTTGCATTTTTTCCCGTATAAGGTTAAAGCTTATGCCTTTGTGAAATATTGATAAAATAATGTTTTGAATTGAAAGGATGCAAAACCAAACCTTTATTTGTGGATTGAATATCATTACCAACTATGAGTTTAAGAGAAAAAATGGAATGGACGGAATTAGTTAATATTCTACACGGTCACTGTTAGCTGTCCATGTTCTTCAGTTTTAAATATATATAGTCTAAATAAATAGTTAAGCCAAACATGCATGTGCTAGCCATCCATGATATATAGTTGTATTCATTTAAATTAATTGTTCTTAAAGTTGATTCACATTTAATTTCCATCTGTAAAGTGAAGTAAATTCTATTATAAAAAATAAAAAAAATAAAAAATTTAAAGGCCAGACGAAACAATTAATTAATTCCTGCACCGACGGCAACTTTCAGAGGCATGGATGTTAATAGTTGTAACATTGTATATATGAAAGACTTTAATTATTAACAGTTCTGTAGCTTTCTAAAGATCAACAGATGTTTCTTCTAGACGTACGTCAATTAGGTTCTTTGATATTGTTTCCAATTAATAAAAAGGTTCTACAAGCTAGCTAGCCACATACTGTACGTACATTGGTTTCAATTATCTTTTTATCTTACACGTTGTTTGGCAAAATAATAAAATTAATGGGTGAATTCGTACTTTTATCTTTGTGCTCAGCATTAATTTGCTGTATTAATTGTGCGTATCACCCTTTATTCTGTTTGTTTTAGTTTAAGCGCCATTTCCTTATCGCATTTTGGGGTAATTTTACATATTCATATGCAATCTGTCCCAATACTATAAATATGGGGAAAATTGTTTTTTTTGTACCATAGGATAGACTGACTTGCATTTTTGGTGCCATTGGATACGAAAATGCAAATTTTGTACCATAGGATATGTTTTCATTTCAATTTTGGTACCAAACCCAATTTTTCTATAAAGTTAATGGCAATTTAGCCCCTATTAAATGCATAATGTTTAATTTATCCCTTTATAATTTGAAAAAAATCAATTTACCCCTGCAAAATTTTAATGAATCAATTTACTCCCTTCAGCCGGAGATTGTAACTGACTTGCCGAAATTGAGAGTAAGCATGCAAACTATTTTACTTAACATAGGGGATAAATTGCCACATTTATCATAACACAATGGGTAAAAAGTCGCATTATCATAATAAAAGTGGATTAAGTGCCGTCTATAAAAATATGAGGGAGGCAATGTGAAATTTTTACAAAATTTCAAGGGGTAAAATGCTCTTTTTTAAATCATGAGGGGTTAAATTGAACATTATGCATTTAGTAGGGGGTAAATTGTCATTAACTTTGTAGAAAAATTGGGTTTGGTACCAAAATTGCAATGAAAACCTATCCTATGGTACCAAATTTGTATTTTCATATCCAATGGTACCAAAAGTACAAATCAGCCTATCCTATGGTACCAAAAAAGTAATTTTCCCTATAAATATGCGTCCTTCAATTTTTACTAGGTGGTGCTTTGGAAAAAAAAAATTACAGAAGAAAATCTGGTCCTTCAATTTATTATTGCAATTTGACTATAATTTTGATTCATTGCCCTCGGAATTCAAAGTTTCACTCCCAAATTAAAAAGGGGCTAACGATATTGCTAGAGCAAGAAATATTGCTGTCAAAGTAATTTCTTTTAATTTCTTAATTTGACCCTCTTAGTCAATAGTAGGGGTGCACATGGTTTTCAGAACCGTACCGGACCGTCCCGTACCGTACCGAACCGTACCGAATGTTAGGTTTTTTTTCTCAAAACCGAAGGTCTTGGTATGAATGAAAACCGTACCGAGTATTTTGGTATGGTTTTGGTTTTAGACTTCTCATACCGTAAAAAATCGTACCGTACCGAAATTGAAAAGAAACATGAATTAACTATTCTTTTTTTTTAAATTTACAACTAAATTTTATAAATTTATAATTCAAATATTATTGAATACTATATTATTTATAAATTATATTATAGTTCACCATAGTTTATAATTACTACATTGCTATCGTTCAATTAAAAAAAGATATGCTCAAATTTAGCTCAAATTAAACTTTTTATATGTTGAAAACTTAAAATGCAAAAATTTTAGACAACAAATACCAAATAATAAGATTCTTCACATAATAAAAACAATGATCAAATAATTAATCAATTAATTTTATTCAATTAGGTCGAACAATAGGGTCAAATTTGTGAACATTTTCTTTTCCAATGCTTTATTTAAAGTAAAAAAATAGTTTATAATATATTACATTATTAATTTCTTATATAATTGTCAACTATGTGAGAAATTATATATGAAAAATTGCACGAAAAAGTTCGTTCGAAAAAACCGCAAAATCGTACCGTACCGTACCGGAACCGCACAAAATCGAGTTTGTTGGTATGGTTCATAAAACTCTAATTTGGTTTTGAGTTTTTAAAAACCGCACTAATTGGTACGGTACAAATTTGTTAAAAATACCGCAAAACCGTACCATGTGCACCCCTAGTCAATAGTTATAAATACTAATTTATCAATTTTTACAATACACATCTTTCTTAAATTAGTTAGCTCTTAATTATTGTAACTAAATTTCTCTTTCATAAATAATTGATTTTATTTGTTATTTAGTATCTATAAACGTGGGAAAATATTTGGAAATACATAAACTTCCATTTCACTTTTCATTAATTTAGGTAGACATTTTTTTTCCTTTTTAGAGATCTAGACAAATTAGATATACATTAATCAGTTCAATAGAGGGAATTGTCTACATGCATAAAAAACCCAGTGTTTGCTATATGAAGGATGTGTTTAAAAGTTTAGATACTAATGTTATTTTGTCAATCATGGTATAACTTTCATACACTATGAAAGATGTATACAAAATAAGAAAAATTATAAAGTAAAGAGTGAAGTTTAATTATATATAATATAAAAAATATAACATGCATCACACCTTGAAAAAGGGAAAAGAAAAGTGATTTCCACATCTTTAGATTGCTGATTTTTTGTCCGCCTTTATTGATTTTAGTTGTGATGATTAAAAACTTATCAATAGTAAATATAGATATTGTGGGAATTGAGAAAAATAGTAATTATGACTATTGACTAAGAGGGGTAAATTAGGAAGTTGAAAAAAGTTGCTCTGACAACAATATTTTTTGCTATGACAATATGGTTAGCCTTAAAAAGAATTTCATTGAAAAAAACTTGTGGATTTTGTCATGCGAGCAACAATGGACCAAAAATTTAGGGATTTTGCATAATTAATATTCTCGCACTAATGATAAACTCCAACAAATTTTTTGAATTCCGAGATAAATGAACCGAAATTATAGTCAAAGGTCCTAAAATTGCAAAAGATGAAAAATTGAAGAGTCGAAGCTGATTGACGAAAAAAATTGTCCCACAATCACCACTTGTAAAAAAATTAAAGGATTAAAAATGCATTTTTCCCACATACATGTATGTTTTACAAAAGGTGCTTTCACGATTTTTTTCTCCAGAGCAAATCAAAATAACAAATACAATAACGGAATTAATTCTTACGTACTAAGACAATATATATAATGCAACAAATGAATTAATTACAAATGTAATAACGAAAATAAAAAAATGAAACAATAATAATCCTCTACTAAAAATTTACATACTATGAATTCACGAGCGAGAAGGAGATGAATTTGATGCCGAATCGATTGTACACAGTCGGCGGGTTGACAAATGCATAACGAATTGAATATGAAATTACGGATGATAGATCTGATCATATATATCGATCAGGTACCGAACGAGGCTGCCCTGCCGCCACGGTTTCTTCATCGTTCATCTCCAGATCTAGGGCGTAGGTGGGGTTTCGGTAGAGGATCCAGTCCCACCACTTCCTCATGGAATCGCCGACGGAGGCGGCGGTGGGGGAGGAAGATAATGCCGAGATGTTGAAAGAGAGAGAAGAGAGCCTCCGTCGGATTTCGCCGCCGGGCTGCGTTTCCGAGTGTGATACAGGAAGCGATTGCTTGTCCTGGTAGCTGAACATAGATGACCTCATTCTCTAATGTAGAATTGTAGATTGGTCTAACTTAGTCAATTATACTACTAATTAGGTTGAAGTTGAAGAAATGAAAGAGGAATAAATTGAAACAAAAGTAAGGAAATTAGATGTAGTAGTGTTCAGTATCCACAGCCATATTACAGCTGGCTAACCTGATTTAAACTTTTCTACTAGCCAAGCCGCCTAAGTAATCATTGATTCATTGGTTAATGTTATTTTAAGAAAACCTATAATTATGTATAGGATTCCTTTCTCTTACTACCACGTCAAAAGTAACGATATTGATAGTTATATTAATTAGCACAATTGTCAAATGTTTCAAATTAAATGACATGTTTGAGTCTCTAAACTATTTTATTCCTCTAATTTTGTTTCTTTTTAAGTTGAAAAATTCAATGATTACTGTTTACTAATAAATTTTTTAAAAGTAAGCATTAATATCATAAAAAATAGTATATATAATGATGAAATTTTTTAATTTATATAAAAATAAAAAATGTATCAATTAATATGAAACGAATGAACAATCTCCATATCTTTTGAAATGAAAGGTCTATGCTTCACATGGGCTGTCTACCCGAAACTTTCATTTAGTCTCATAATTTGTAACACAATTTTAAAATTCTAATTGAATAATGTATCTGACATTAAAATAGATTTAACCTATAAAATTAACTTTTCGATTAACATTACACATTCTATTGAAATTCTTCTTATGTTTGTTATGTAACACATGTTGATCTTATTTATGTAAAAATGATTATTCTATATTATTGGTGTCAAATGATAATGTTACCCCATCCAATTTTTTATTTATCATTTTAGAATTTCAATGTAGAATTAAAAAAAAAATATATCAATTTTACCCTTCTTATTAATGATATGATTACTCGATTAAAATGGTGTTTTGGGATTTTTACTTAAAAAAGTGATTATTTATTATAATTCTTAATCCGTGTTCAATCCTCCAAAGCGAATAAATAAAACGGAGAGAAAATTTAGAATTTGATATAATATTAATTTATTACAAAGAATACTCAAATTACATACACGCCTCATTTTTTTTTGTAACGGACTGAACCGTTTGATGTACTGTACAAATTTTGAAATTACCGCGTCAGACTAAATATCAAAAATTGGTACGATTAAGCTATATTGAATGCAACGACATCAAACCCCTAATATTATGGTTGTGCACGATTCGGTAAACCGTATATTGAATTGAAATTTTAGTTTAGTATACGGAGTGAGTTTCATTACCAAACCATTATAAAATTTAATTTTCGATATTAACTGTAGATTTACCTTACGTAAATTCAACCGATATACCCATTTTTTTTAGTAAATAGCATTTTTGGTCCTCCATATGGGTCAAATTTTACATTTTCGTCCATCTTAAATTTTTTTTTATAGCAGATTGATCTTTTTTATCAATGTAATGTATCATATTCGTCTATCTGATAACACATTATTCCCTCTTATTAATGTAGTGTAACACATTAGTCCCTCTTAAATACAAAATACATCTTGAGGAACTAATGTGTTATATTGATAAGAGTGACGAATTGCTACAAAAAATTTAAGTGAGATGAATGTGATATACTATACTGATAAGAGAGATCAATCTGTTACAAAAAATTTAAAAGGGAAGAAAGTGCAAAATTTAATCCATAAAACCAAAAGCGCGATTTACTTTTTTTTTTTTTTAAATCCCAATTCGTACAAGGTAAAGACACGTTCCAAATTTCCAATCCTTCACTTCTTCGACGGTGCGCTTGAGCAAAACCCAGATCTTCTTCTCTTCAATTCAAAATCCCACCGCGACGCCGCACCACCTACCCCATCGCGCCTCCACCATCTCTCTCTCGGCCCAGATTTTTAATTTACAGAGGTACAGTCCAATTTCTAAATGCCCAATTTTTTTTTCTCTTAATTAATTGGGTTCTAATTGCATTTAAACCCCAAAACTTGAATGCTAAAGTAATTTTGGAGAGGGGACTGAGGCTAAGGGGTCTCTGATGTATTCTTTATAATTTCTATTCAACTTCATTGGATGGTTAGTGGTTAGAGTGGTAGGAAGCATATTATTATATACATATGTATTCAAGACAAATTATTGTTGATTCAATAATTTTTCTGTTTTTATGTACTGAATCAAATCAAACCTTACTGAATCGGTAATTTACTGAACCAAACCAGAATTTTCGATTGGCGAACTGTACGAGATTTCTAGATACCGAATCAGCCGGTATAACGAAATTTGGTATGGTTCGGTTTTACAGTTTGCACAGCCCTACCGATAGTAGTGTGAGCAGAAATATTTAACTTTCATATTCTACCTATTCACTGTAACAGTTGAATCTATAAAGTATCATCTAATTTGTAAAAGAGGGCCCCATTTTTAAATATCGCCTAGGGCCCCGTAATATGTCTGGCCTGGTTGCGTTGGGAAGCAGATCTGGTGACCGTTCGAAGTGGAAACTCAAGTATGAACCTGTTTCATTTCCTTAGCTTTTCTAATAGTATACTAACTGCACATGGAAATAAGTTTTTCCTCATCATTCTATTGGTTTTTATCAATGAAAAATTAGGTCAGTCGTTACACTTGCATTGACGATTCTTACAAGTTCACAATCAATTCTCATTTTCTGGTCAAAGAGGGCTGGCAATTATGAGTACAGTGTTACTACTGCAAATTTTCTGGTGAGCGGATGATATTTCCTGCAAGGCTTTTATTATTATCTAATGCTTGATCTACATGTAGTCTACTTTTTTTTTTCCTGTTACGCTCTGGTAAGTGCAAGGTATCTGGATCTCTATAGGAATGTTCTGATTTTGATCTTGAATTGGATTTCAACTTAGGTAGAGGCTTTGAAATGTGCCCTATCACTTGCAGCCTTAACAAGAATATGGAGGAATGAAGGTGTTACTGACGATAACAGGTCTTCCCCCTTCCCTTATTCATTTCTCTGTTATTTGATAGACCTAAAGACACTGTGGATCTCTGGCTTATATGTTCATCATCTTTCACTTTGGAAAGTTTCAGGGAATAACATTTCTTGATACTATCCAATAATTTACAACTAATCAGCTAGTGCGAGTCTTGATAAAAGATTCTATTCCTTTACCCATTTGTGGTGATTTTAAAAATTTAGTAGTATTCTCCATGTGATAATTCTTCTGGCAAAACTTGAAGACTTCTGAAAAATGATTCCTTGCAGTGGCTTCTTCTGTCACAACAAAATACTACTCTTTAAAAACATGGACTTGAGTAATTGACTCAAATTCCTTTTCTAAATCCCTCTTTTATATTAACTTGACCATATTATTCTGTTCTCGCTCTTCCGGTCTCTATAGATTGAGTACGACATTGGATGAAGTAAGTGTATATCCCATTCCTGCAGCTCTATACCTCTTCAAGAATTTACTTCAAGTATGATATCATTCTTGCCACTCAAAAGTTCCCTCTAGATTGGTATTCTCTGTTGTGGCATGCTGTTTCACGATTGTTTCTCTTTTGACAGTATTACATCTTTGCATATGTGGATGCTCCAGGATACCAAATATTGAAGAACTTAAACATCATCAGCACTGGCATATTATACCGTATCATTCTTAAGAAAAAGTAAGCCGTTCTGAATTTACAGAAATAGAGTTATATGTTTCGAATGTGGAAAGTCTCAATATCTCTCCATTTTCATTGAGAGAGATTTTAATTTAAGGAATTTCACAGTATTTTGGTTGCCCTTGTTCAGGATAAAAACATTTAAGCATATCTTTCTCTTTTTTTTTTGTTATGGATGGTAAGGTGGTAGAGGAATGCAGATAGGCTTTTTACAACCAACATCTATTTGATAGGGAACATTTTCTTTCAGGTTGAGTGAAATTCAGTGGGCAGCTTTTATTTTATTGTGTGCCGGGTGCACTACGGCACAACTTAAATCCAAGTAAGGATGCAATAAATATATCTCTTTGTAACTGTCCTTGAGGTTAGTTTTAGAGTGTTCACCATATTCCTCCTAACATCTGCATTAAATTCTTGTCTACGCCTTGTGGAATGACTTTTGTCTGTGCAGTTCAGATAATCAAGTACTGCAAACTCCTTTTCAAGGTTGGCTGATGGCAGTTGTAAGTTGCTAAACTGGAATCTTATAGCATAACACAGTTGTGCATTATCAGTCCTCAGATGGAAAATAATATATTACCTTTTTTAGTTGAGATTTTTTAGTTCCAACTATATTACTTGAATTCTACTTGTGGATATAAGCTTTAATATAGGAAAGTGTAAAAGAATTTGAATCATTGAGAATCAGTTTTCGTGATCGATGTCCAAACACAATATAAGTAACTCTTCGTGAATCTATTTCAGATAATGGCCCTTCTTAGTGGTTTTGCTGGAGTCTACACTGAGGTAAATCTGTAGCACATCTTCCATCTTTTGAACATTAACTTCTACAAAAGAAGCTGGATAGTAGTTTCTCAATTTTGCAGCCTGCAATGTTATGCTGAAATTATTTTGTTTGTAGCTGATAAACACCATTATCATAATAGTATTCCTTTGCAATCTTGTTGATGCTGTTCTGTATCTTATTCTGTAAAAAAGTTGTGATAAGCCTTATTTAAACTAATTTGACCTTGTTTCGAATATTTCTTCTGCAGGCTATAATTAAAAAACGACCTTCAAGGAACATTAATGTACAGAACTTTTGGTTGTATATATTTGGGATGGCTTTCAATGCTATTGCTATTCTGGTTCAAGATTTTGATGCTGTCATGAACAAGTAATTTGAGACTGCTTATCACTTGCGTCTTTCTCCAATTTTTGTCAATGGTGTAGATGACTCCATGGGAAAAAATATACTATACCCTTGTGTCAGATCACCACTGCTGAGGTCAAAACTAATGAAATTATTCTGGGAGGATAGTTGGAAACTTGGAACCTACTGATGATATTCTCTCTTGAACAATTTAGTTCACAATGAAATATAAATTTTACATACACTAGTGAAGTTCTTGCCTTAAAATACTTTGCAAGATTTGCTGAAGTATGAAGCAGTATACTAGTATACTAATTTATTATTTTTTTAAGCTACTTTTTAATATGCCAGATATTTTGCAGTATCCTCGATTCATGTGTAAGTTATATTTTTTTTTCTACAGGGGCTTCTTTCATGGATATTCACTAATTACAGTTCTCATGATTTTAAACCATGCTCTGAGGTACACTTCCCTTTCAACAACTGACTTAACACGTCTAAAAGACGTAACTAAACTACCAAAGAAGAAAAAGGGAAAAAAGAAAAAATATCATAAGGCCTTACTTAGCACCTGTTTAGCTAGTATATAAATGAAATGTGGTGGGGAACCACTGATTTATTTAACCCCAATTAGATGTTGCTCCCTGTACAAAAGTTTTGAAATCTACTGTAATTGTAAGTATGACTTTACAAACATATTTAGCTAGTATTGATAATATCTTTTCTTTATGATCAGACAAAAACTCTTTATAGAATTATTGCTAGATTCTTTCACTCAGTTGTGATTTATGATATTAGGACTTTATTTTTTTTAAGTCTTGCATTAATGATTGACTACCTTTAACGATTTGTCATCCTTTTTTTTTCTGGAGTTTTTCTAACAAGCTGCTTAAACAAACGATGTTTTTTATTTATCACTCGAAACACTAGTTACTATTGATTCCGTGCCAAATCATGATTTGTTTATCCATGAACATCAAGGGCCTCCATTTAGCATTAAATGACTAAATCATGGGGTATATTGTAGCTATACCATGACCATACTTAAAAATATTTGATATATATCTTCAGTGTTCAGAAATAAAAAATAATGTATTTAGATGTGTATGTCCTAATATAGTATTTTCAATGCAGTGGTATTGCTGTATCCATGGTCATGAAATACGCTGACAACATAGTGAAGGTAAGGACTGATTTTCACATGTATTTATTTGGAGCTCAAATCAGTTTTGAGATTATACTTGGGCATTTATCCAGTTCATAAGTTACAAGTTTCGGAAGTCTAAAGAATGCTCACCTTTCTCCTCCCCAGGCATCAAACATGAGTGGAGATGCTAACATCTTCTAAATATTTTACAGGTGTATTCTACATCAGTTGCAATGCTGTTGACAGCTTTTGTGTCTGTTTTCCTATTTAGATTTCATCTTTCCCTTGCCTTCTTTCTTGGTTCCACGTGAGTGTTCTTTCTCTAACTTTTTATCAATTATACAACTGATTCTGAACATGAAATACCAAACCATGAACTCCAAGAAACTGAACAAATTATTCCTTTTGCAGTGTCGTTTCAGTCTCTGTATATTTACACTCCATCGGGAAGCTTCAGAGATAGTAATTTCCTTGTCAGAGTGGTCAGTGTAAAGGCTATATGAATTTTCTCTTATGGTTCATTTGGATTGAAGGATTTGAATGACTCTAATCTTGGGTAGATAACATATACCTAGGTATTTAAAACCATTACAAAATCAAAATATCATTTGTTATGATGGATTTGAATACACAGGTCCAATGCAACCTTCATTGTTTATCAGTTTATTAGATCAAAAGTTAACTGAGAACATCTAATCAGATTGTTCTTCTATGCATGTGAATTCGTAGATGTCTTTTCTTTGTAGTTCAAAAATTAAATCGAAAGAGATGATTCTGAAATTGAAGTGGTTTCTGGAGGGCAATGTTTTTATCTTTTAGACATCGTCGGTGTTCAGTCCGATTCTTCTAACCATTGCTCAAATATCTAATCCTGCAGGCCCAAAAACACAAAACGAGTATGCAATGAAGCTGACAGTGATTGCCTTGAGTTAATATGCATATCTGAAGAAGATAAGAGTCTGGTCAATGGAGTCTGTGAGTTGCACCCAAATATCCTTATTCAAACATCTCACCGGTGTTGGAATTAGTGCCTTTCAAAAGCCGGCCTTTAAGGATGCTAGTTATAAACTTTCAAAAGGGAACGTTGATTACTTGAAAATTGAAGCAGCAGCATAGAGCTGTATGAGTTCCTGTAATTTGGGCATCTCCGATTTTCAATTTGGCTAAACCACAATCTTCAGAATGTATGGCAGCACGTTCCCTTCATAGATATGTATTCAGTATTGTATTCGTTTTCTTCGCTTCATAGATATGTACTATCTTTAGAACTGAACTTCCATTTAATTCTTGATTCTTTAAATCATGGATGTAAGACATGGGACTATTGATGACAGCATGGAGAAAACGTTTGGGTGTCTTAGGCTTTCATGGAATATTTGAAGCCCACCATTATGGAAATTTGTAGCATGTTGATAAACATAAAACAGCACTTTTATGTATCATACAAATGTGTATGCGCTTGCACCTGATGCATGATCTATGAATAATTTTCCACACTACCATACTAAAAAAAGAAGAATATTTCGAACCTATGTTGAATACAACACGCTCTGAATGCAATTTTTGTATGCCAAATCAAGGGAATCTGGATAAATGACCTCAAAATGTAAGGGTCAATGATCTAGAAAAAGATTCATAAGAGACTAAGAGTTGCAATTCCCATTCCCATTTTGAACATCTATCAACCACCTCCTAAGAGCAAACGGGATGGCAAACAGACATGTCACAAAGAGATGTTATGGGTGTGTTCTCTAAGATGATTATCACATCCTGTACATTTTTTCATCTACTATTTCCAAAAATGATTGCATATTATTTATACGCAAATGCAATTCCGAGTCAGTACAAATTGTACAGAAAATAGAATTTGCTGAATCAGTTTCGTAAGTTCTGCTGATCCCATATGACAATAAACTTGCTATTTGCAGTGCGAGTGAGAAGCCAGGATCTGCATTCTTATAACTCCGCTCTGGAAGCTTCGTCTTTTCTAGGTTCTTCATAAGATGCATAGGCTTTGATTATTGACTCATAAATCCCAATCCCTCTCAAATACTCATCCTTGTTCAGAAACTGCAGTGCAAAGCAACATGTAAGAATGCTTGCTTTCAAACTCAGTTGCAAAGAGTCAAGAACATGCTTTTTTTTTTTGAGAACCGAGTCAAGAACATGCTTGAGCGTAGATGAATAATCGGAAAGATATTCACGTAAAATCGAATGAGAGCTAGGATATCGATGGTATTATATCTTCTTGTTGCATTGAAATATTGAAAAGATTTAAACCAACCTTCTATATCCATGCAAATACATTTCCGTTATAAAACAATCAAAATCATATAAGAAAAAAAATGGTTCACCTCATTATGGTCATGCAGTAGAATGGGAGTGTTTGCCATAGGAGAAAAGCCAATAGCTGGCAAGCCGCAGCCCCTGAAATACCGCGCATCGGTAGAAGCAGGAAATATCTCTGGTTTTCCGAGTTTTCCCTTGGCACTTTTTATTGCCTCTTCTAATAGTGCCCACCAAGGGTTTGAACTGTCAATAGCTGTGACAACTGGCTTCCCAAACTTGTCATTCACAGATACCCTTTGCTTGAACTGTCCAAGCCAAAATATTAATTTCTTATAATCGCACACACAAAAATATGACACACAAACAGGTAAGCCAAACTAATGTCCAAGACTTCATTTCGATCGAGGGATTCATATAACTCCAATTATGGGTAGATTACAAATTCACCATTTGGATGAAATAGCACAAAATGGTCAACTATGGATTTGATATATATACAAAATCCAACTGATCTAAACAAGTATTATAAAGATGAAATACTTAGCTAAAGTCTCTCAATTCGAAGTTCAAACCTACAGTTTTACGTAACAATTCCATAATCCACTTTTATATTCTGCTATTGCCAAAATTTGGTTGTCTTGCTAAGTTGCCTCAATAATGGAGAGAACTACACACAAGGAATCAACATGCGCATTTATGCAAAAGATAAACCTAAATTCTTAAAAGTTAAGTATGAGATCTTCATACTTCAGGAACTAGCTACAAATAACTTTACATTAATCTATTTTGTCTATTCAAAGATAGTATTTATTGAGAGGGGGAACAACTAGCATTAAAGTGGTGAACTGAAACTTCTAGGAATATAATTTTAAAATTAAGGGCTTTTTGTTTTTCAAATAGCTCAACCCATGAATTGGCACCTAAGATATTTGAAACTAAAAGTTTTCACCTATACTTGACCACCATAAAGATGATTATTCGAAAGAAATTAATGAAAACCATAAAGCAAGATATATAACAAATAATACTGGCACCTTAAATCTTTTACATTTTAGAGAGAGCCCTCGACTGACTTTTCTTCCCTGCATTAAGCATTATAATGATCATCAAATTTCTCACCTCGAAGGTCATGTTCCGTGTAGCAGGTGCCCATTCCTCTGCAATTCGCCTCTCCAAGGAGGCTTCATCTGCAGTTGGTGGGACTCGGATATCAAAACCTGCTTGAGCTTCAGATGGTTGCAAATTCATGACAAAACCCTGCAATAAAGCAAACAATTGAACATAACAAAGTAAAAATGACGGGTGATTAATTTACTTTTGTAGTTTAATTTATCTTATATTAACAAAACACCATAGTAATTATCCCCAAAAGAATGTAAAAAAACAGAGGAATGGTATCATGAAACAAACTTGCACTAACAAAATAGTAAAAGGGAGATTAGGTAGACTGACAGTGGGAGATGGTGTGCCGGCTTTCAAGAACACCATGTTAACAGAAATGACTTCTCCTTCAGCCTTCAAACCGGCCTTCACCAAATCAAACTGCGAGGCTCTAAACCTCCTAACACTCTCAACACTCTTAATCAAATTCTCCATAGCAGTATTATCATAAAGCTTAGCTCCATGACCAGGCGCCCCGGTAGCCTTGATCACCAACCACCAGGGACTCCTCTCCCCGTAAAACACCCTATAGTTTTCATTCGGAGACGCCAGTCCCTCATCCAGCACAATCCCCACATTCATCTTCCTGAACACATCCGAGTCAGCAAACATCTCGGCACCATCGTGGCCTCCGATTTCCTCGTCAGGGACGAAGGAGAGGTAAACGGTGCGGAGGGGACGGAAGCCAGAGGCCTGGAGTTTCCGGATGGCTTCGAGGTATTGAAGGCCGACGCACTTCATGTCCTGTGAGCCACGGGCGTAGATGTGGCCGGAGGAGGGGTGGAGGTGAGCGTCGAAGGGGGGGTGATTCCACTTGTGAGTCTCGGCGGGGACTACGTCGGTGTGAGAATTGAGGAGGATTGAGGGGAGGGAGGGGTCTCTGCCGGCCCATTTGAGGAGGACGAGGGGTTTGCCTTTGACGAACTCGAGGGTTTGGGTATCGAGAGAGAGGGAGTTGGCTTCGGCGGCGATGAATTGGGCGGCTTCATAGTAATTGGGGTTGGGGTGGGCGGTGTTGATTCGGAGATAATTTTGGAATCTGGAAATAATTGCCTCCTCCTCAACCTCACAATTGGTTACCGCCGCAGATGACAATAAGAATAAGATTGCTACTGCTAACATGGCTTCCTGGCGGTGGTGGTGGTGGCGGTCGTTCTTTCTCTAAGACTCACTCAATCTACTAGCAGTACTACTGCTTCCGAGTGACAGCCCCAACTTCCACATATTCAATTCTTTTTTAATCCACTGTTTGGGCCTGAATCCAGGATTGTGAAACGGCCCAAATGATCCCTCATTGCATGAATTTTAAATACTAGAGTTTAAACATTTCATAATTTTCCTTTTTGAACGTTTGAAATAAATAAATAAATTTATCTAAATAATTCTTCAAAGGTTATCCTTAAATTATTCTTTCGGTTTCATTCTAGGGAATCAGTTTTTCATGGGGATAGGGAAGAGGTACATACATAATACGATTAAGCCCGACAATTTGGCAAACGAAGCGGAATTAATTATATTAATTAATTTAGATTTCAGTGAACGTTCTGGAAAATTAGTACCTACACCGGTGAATTTAATCCACCCGGATGTTGGATGAGTGACACATAAGCATAAAAGGACAATATTTTGTCATTTTATGTTTATGTGTCATTCATCCAACCCCCGTGTATTAAATCCACTAGTGTAGTATCTAAGTAGCCGTTCTAATCTTTCCCCTTTATTTCTCTTCCATGTCCAGTAGAAGTTGGTCGAAGGCTGATGTCAATATCAAGGGGTATTTCCATTTTTACTAAAATTAGGGATTTTGAGAAATTTCATTTGAGAGAAGTAAAGAAAAAATAAATTAATATTGAAATGAAAATGCATACCAACTTTTTACCTCCAAAAACAAATTGAAAAGTTACCTTGAAGAATAGGTGTCATGTCATGTCATGTCAGTAAGTAAAAGGAGTCTGCATTCCCTTCTCTCTCATGGTAAATGATGGCATTGAAGTGTATGGTACCCACCCTCTCTATCTAATTGGAACGGGAAAATTGCGAAAAAGGCAGAAAATGTTGCCATCAACTAAAATCAAAGCGGAAAGTAAAAGTGAACAACACTTTTTAGCCATAGAAAATACACCGACTTAAAAAACACCAAAGGCGGGAAATAAAAGAGAAAAATGCAAAATGGAGAGATGAGACTGTACAAAATTAATTGATTAGGGTTCAAACCAGTATCTCCTCCGATCCATAATGGCTCTCCACCTTCTTCAAGCCGCAATCATCTGCTACTTGCTTTCAGTACTTCATATAACTACCCAAAATGAGGAATGGAAATCTGCCACTGCAACCTACTCCAATGACACACATGGCTCCATTGTCACAGGTAATCAATCCTCTTCTTCTTGCTTCTACTAAGTTATTACCCCCCCCCCCCCCCCCCCCCCCTTTTTTTTGTTTTAGATAAAAATTCTAAAATTGAAACTCTTAGATAATTTTACATTAATGCCCATAATATTAAGTAGTAGTTGAGAAATATTAGTGACAAATTATTATCTATGTGAGAAGTAGTTTTGAGAAATGAAATATAATAAGATTGTAGAAAAGGTAGTAGTAGTAGTATGATCTTACATATATATGATTATTAAAAAAATGAATAAAAAGAATTGAACTTCTATCTATTGTAGAGGGGGCCTGTGGTTTTGGAGACCTTGAGAAAACTAGCTATGGCGGCGGCAAGTACAGTGCAGGATTAAGTGGAATTTTGTTCAATAGAGGAAGTACATGTGGTGCTTGCTTTGAGGTGAAATGTGTAGACCACACACTATGGTGCCTGCAGGGAAGCCCTTCCATTGTTCTCACTGCTACTGATTTCTGTCCCCCTAATTACGGGCTCCCGGCAGATTACGGTGGCTGGTGCAACTTCCCGAGAGCCCACTTCCAAATTTCAAAGGCTGCATTTTCTGATATTGCCCACGAAAAAGCTGATTTAGTTCCAATCCAGTATAGAAGGTTAGTCACAAATCAACTTGCTAATACTAGCGCACGAGGTACATAATCAACAATCATGACAGCATAAGTTTTCATCCTTTTTATTTATAGGGTGAAATGTGATAGAAAAGGGGGGATTCGATTCACGATTACTGGCAGTGTTTACTTCTTGCAAGTCTTGATCACCAATGTCGGGTTAGATGGAGAAGTTGTGGGAGTAAAAGTGAAGGGAACAAGGACCGCATGGATTCCTATGGGAAGGAACTGGGGGCAAAACTGGCAATGCAACGTTAATCTTCTTGGACAGCTTCTATCCTTCGAGGTCACCACAATTAGTAGGAGGACATTAACATCTTACGGAGTTGCACCAGAAACTTGGAAATTTGGTCAGACATTTGAAGGCAAGCAATTCTAGAGCTCAAGTGCACACTTCGAAAACATTAGGAACTTGTGGTTAAAGTAGGCATTTGTCAGGTTGCTAGAATTATTTCATGAAAAATGGGACGAAGAGTACAAAGGAAAATCTGTAAGTTGAAAGAGTAAAGTTTAATGATATGATATTTATCAGCACAATATGCTTCAATGGAAGTTACATTGTTATGAAAGTGAAATCAAAACTCTCTCTCTCGTGCATCAAGCTTTCTGTGGTGAAAATTTCAACTTTTGCTTCATGTCGCAGCTTTAAGTTTTATCATGATCCAAAGAAAAGTATACGAATATTCTACATGGTGGAAAAATAAAAATAAAATATGATGATGCTAAAGTTGGTCATTTTACAGCCTTATCTCCATCTCTTCACACTAGGAAAACTGGTAACATGCTTTTCTTCGATTTCTAACAATTTCGAAGCTGCAGTCCTTGCAATTAGCATATAGGCTTAGTTTGGTCGTCTTCTACATAAGCTTGTTAACCTAGAACAGGCATCGTATGGCAATCCCAGATAATACAGTTAACTTAAAGCACCATAAATAAGCATGAATGAATTACCACAACCTACTTTATCAAATATCTTGGGTAATGAAGTCTCAAATTGTTAGGTACTTTTATTTATGTTAGCCTCTTCCTTCCTTTGCTCTCTAAGACATTTAGAAAACTGCCTGATTGTTGTTAGCTTCACAATGTAAGGCCACTAAAAGATTCATCTCTGCATGCATTTGATTTGTTATACCATTTATGAAAATCTTAAGCTCATCAAGTAAAGCACTCCGTACGTGACTCCACCACTTATCAAGTGAGATTCAGATTCATCAAGCCATCCAGTCCTCTCCCCTCGCTTCCTTAAAAACCTAGATCAGACAAACTTACATATTAGATATATCAACAGACATGATAAACATGCAGATAAAAATTGAGAGGATGGCAAAAAATACTTTGTATATAAGAAGGCGCATTAGCTTTTACTAACTTAGTTATAACATTATCCGACACCTGAAAAATACATGCATATCTCATCCTGTGTTTCAATGGAAAAAATGCATGTCTATTATGCAAACTTAGAGGTTGAAATTCCTTGATCCAAATAAGTCATTTTAGCAAAAATGTGTGACAGTTTTTTGGAATAAATTTACATAATAAGACAGAATTTCCTCCAATTAGCACCAACCTCTTTATAAAATTAAGCAGTAGTTCCAATTTAAAACAATTGATATCCACAGAACACAGTGAATCAAGCTCACGAACCTTAAGGGCCAAAAGACATTGGTTCTGCAAAATGAAGAAGAGCAATCACCTCTAATTTCAATAACCGCCTGAATTTAATATCAATGTCTCAACTTCGGTTGAGCCATGAATAGGCGCTTTGAATTCTTCCTAGCAGAAATGAGATTTCATTCAGCGCATCCAGACTTAAATTGTTTATGTGAAATTACATAAATAGCCCCTGTGATATGAATTCTCTACAATAAACCCCCAGTTATTCGAATAAAATACATTAACACCTCGTAGTTATGGCTGCAGTGACCCAAATTCAAGAGGTTTTTGGTTCGATTAACACTAATCTATATATTTTTTTCTAATTTATTACCTTTTCTTTTGGTAACATTTATTATTAGTGTTTATAGTTAGTTATTATTTGTACTTTGTTCTTTCTTATACTGACACTAATTGAAATTATTTTGATATAATATTGATGTATTAATATATTCTTCATTTAAAAAAAAAAAAACTTCTAATTTTTTAGGAAAAGTTGTAGCAACTCCAAGCTTTCCTTGGTGAAATGAATAAAAGTGCGTTTTGTAGCTTCTAGCATTGTAGCCAAATTGACAATGTTGTGATAAGAACAACAATATAAACATTGTTCCGTACCCATTATAAAGAAAATAAGGCAGATATAATCTTATTATGCTTGATAGCATCTTATAAATATTACAGTGCAATATAATAATTTAAGATTTTTTTTTTTTAGAAAATGATATAATGAATACACTTAAAGAAGATATATAGCATATTTGTTTGACATTTGTGAGAGTGGTGGAGATTTATGAAATAATTTCGATTTACGTAATATTGTTTGTTTGAATTTTGGGAAATAAGGTGGGTGTAATTTTTTTTGGAAGAGTTTAGATTATAGTTGTAAGATGTAAGTTGTGTAAGACTTTATGTCAAATCATGTTGTTATGTGAGATAAGTTGTGTAAAATATTTATTACTTTATGGCGAATCAAAATAGAATTTGTGTAGGTTTTTAATTATAGGTTCTTTTTAGAGATAAAAATATTGTTGTTTATTTGACTTTTAGAAAAGTAATTTGAGAGAATTGAGAAATACTAATAAATATTCCAAAAAATAGAAATAATGTTTGTTTCGCTTTTCCAAACACAAAATTTGTTGGGAAGCTGTCAAACAAACATGCCCTATACTTCTACTATTTATGACATTAGGCGGCCCTATAAATAAATTAGGCTTTTATCCAAAAAAAAAGAAAAAGAGAAAAAAATTAGTCTAGACTTTTAAAATGGTTGGGCCGGCCCTACCAATTAGCATTGACATCTATTATAGTGACTTTTATTATAACGAAAATCACATGTTAAAGGAAAAAAAGTAATGACATGATAAAAATATTATTCATTTGGTTTAAATGTCTGCATCCAACTTTCCAAGTAAAGAAATGGGCGCTAGCCAGTTGAGACTTGGAGTAAGTTGTTACTGAAAATGCAGTGGCTAAATATTTACTTTTATTTTTAAGAATACTTTTATTTTCAAAAAATGCTATAATACATCTCATTAATATATGTTCAGGGTGGATAATGCAAATATTTAAGATCATTGAAAAAGTGCAACCTAATTGTAAGCTTGGGGGTGCCATTTTTTCAAATAAAAACGCAGCTTGTGTATTAATTTCAGAATTTCTGCCAGGGCCCAAGACTTAGAAAAGCATGTCACCAGGTAGAATTATTTAATAGTAATAGCTAGCGAAAGTTATGTAAGTTGAACATATTGGACTATGAAATAAATTATCAAAAGAATAGTGGGTAATTAATTAAGTAGTCCAGTTTTTCCAGGCAATCGTTATCATTTTCCACGTTGAAAATTGCATTAGCAGCAGAATTCCATTAACAACTAGTGTTAAATCAAATTAATTAGCCTTCAGTTTCCGTGTTTCATAGGGCATGACCAAACTGAAGAGCTGCGCATTATTCAAAACTCATGGCCAGATATGTGATACGTTAACTGTGGACAAAGAAAAATTACAAGTAAATCAAATACTCATAGTTTTACACTTTTACTCCTTCCTATTCCTCTCTTGTTTTTTCCTTTAATTTTTTTTGGATTTAAAAAGGTTACACTAGATCGAAAATAAAGTAAAAAATATAAAACAAAATCCTATATGTAACTTGGATTAGGCATATGATGTATGTATGTATATATATGTATGTATTAGTTGATCTGATGAGATATTTTATTTTTCAGTTTATTAAATTAGAAATTATATAATCATGAATAACTCAGAACTATTAATTCACATTAAGCATGCATGCCGCTTAATTTGGACGTGTTAGATTTCTAATGCTAAATTTCATATCATTGCAAAAGTCTTAACTGTAAAGTCTGAAATGATGGATGTTGGATCCGCATTAGGTGAGAACTAGCATCTGAATCAAAAACTTCAAACTACGGCCAGGAAACGAGTCGTGATTTTGAAAAATAAAATATTGGACATCTTTTTGACCACGTATGTTATAAAGGCCAAGTTTTGAGTATCTATATATATTTCTTAAAAAGACTTTCATTGAAGTTGGTAAAATAACATTTTTGCCGAGTTTTAAATATCTATATATTAGTGAGGATTTTTTGCACTTTGCACCCTCAAAATATGAAAAATACAGCACTTTGCACCCTCTTTTATTTTCAAGCAAAAATACAAGGGCAAAATAGGTAATTCAATTATAAATCTTTGGCACTTTGCACCCTCAAAACTTGAGAAATTGGCACTTTGCACCCCCAAAATAAAATTAGCGCTTATCACCCTCGAATTAAGAACAAATCAGCAGCTTGCACCCCCGAAACACAATAAATTGACAGTTTGTACCCCGAAACACTAAATTAACACTTAACACCCTCAAATTAAAAAAAAACTCAAACCCTTCATTTTCTCCGGCAAAGTCGACCATCGGGGTGAAAAAGATCTAAGACAAAGTTGAACTTACCAATTTTTACTTATTCAACTTTTTGCATAGCACGTTTAATTTGTACAAGCTATAATTCATGGTTGTTATTTTGTTATATGATATAATCATTCCAAATTCATGGTATTTAATTTGTATATACGTATTAAATGTAGATTGTTCAATCGGATCGAAAACTTACCTATTTTGCCTTAGATTTTTTTACCCCTATGGTCAGCTTTGTCGGAAAAAATGAGGGGTTTGAGTTTTTTTTTTTTTAATTTGAGGGTCTTAAGTGTTAATTATGTGTTTCGGGGTGCAAAGTCTCCATTTATTGTGTTTTGGGGGTGCAAGTTGCTAATTTGTTCTCAATTCGAGGGTTATAAGTGTTAATTTTATTTTGGAGGTGCAAAGTGACAATTTCTCAAGTTTTGGGGCTGCAAAGTGCCGAAGACTTATAATTGAATTACCTATTTTGCCATTGAGTTTTTGCGTAAATATAAAAGAGGGTGCAAAATGCTGTATTTTCATATTTTGAGGATGTAAAGTGCTAAATTTAAATTTCAAGAGTATAAAGTGCCTATTTTTTATATTTCGGGGGTGCAGAGTGCAAAAAACCCTATTAGTGATCTTAAAAAGACTTAATGAAGCAGCTGGTAAAATAACATTTTTGACTTTTGACTTATAAGTGATGGATACACCGCACGGAGATTGAAATATTCCATATGAAAATTGGCAGGTGCAGACAAAAACCAGAACTTCGTACACACGACTTATGCGTTTGTTTGGCACACAACTACATTTTGTAGAATGGGAAAACGCCTACCAATTAATCTTTTATCTAATTTAATTAATACTACTACTATATTTCTTTGCCATATTTTTCCCCTTTACTTTTCACATTTGACCTGGAATTTTGCCAAATTTTATTTAAATGAATTATGTCTCAGTTTTACGAGATCCGCGAGATCGAATCAAAACTCATCCAAATAGACTAACTATATATGTTGTATTAGCTTTACAGACACCGCCTACTTGTAACTTCATCACGGGGGATTGTCTAGTATGACTCTTTGCCGTCCGAGAGTCATTTACGAAGTCGCGAGGTGCTGCCATGTGTACAACTTACAACCCCCACAATTTTGTGTACAAACCTATCTAATTAGTAAAATAAATAATTCAAAGACAAAAATACCCTTACTTAAAAAAAAAATATGAAAACTGTAGAATCTATGACTTCACTACTCCTGCAATCTCACCCAATTACACAACCGATTTCACAACCAATTACTAATTCTTTGATTGAGTGATCCCATGGCATTTCTTGTAAATATCAGTTGGTACATATCTCACGCGAAGAAGATGACCATTTCCTTTTTTTTTTTCCCCTGAAATTCCTTTTTCTTATATTTAATTATATAAAACAATATTTTAATTGATATTTAGAAAATAGGGAATGACATTAATATATTTAATAATATGCAATTATGTTAGAAAAATATTAAATTATAATGAAATTTATCTTTTATTTTATTAAAAAAAATTAAGATTGATTTTATTATTTTTAATATTCTTGTACTTTGATTGATAGAAGATCGAATATTATGTTAATGAATATCAAATACCTACATTTTTTCAAGTATCATGATCCATATCAAGTGGGATCCAAATGCATCTTTCACGGGAGGGGTATAATCTGATTACTATTATGAAATTAAAATTAATTTTAGATGGTTATGAAATACTAAGTTCTCCGTAGTTAAAAATATATAAATAATCTAAAAAAAATTGATGATTTAGTCATTATTTTGATCAAATTGTCTACTAGATGGTTATAATGTAGCACTAACTCCTTCGTAATTTGAAAATATATCGATAAAAAAATGATGATTCGGTCATTATTTTTATCAAGTTGTCGATTAAATTGTGATTCACTAACTTCTCCGTAGTTTGAAAATATATCGATAATTTTTAAAATAAAATGATGATTCAGTAATTAGTTCGAACGAAGTGTCTATTAGATATTATGTAACACTAACTTCTCTGTAGTTTGAAAATATATCAATAATTTTTAAATAAAATGATTCGGTCTTTATTTCGATCAAAGTATCTATTAGATATTATGTAACACTAACTCCTCCGTAATTTGAAAATATATCGATAATTTTATAAAAAATTGACTATTCGATGGAATTGTCTATTGTATTGTTATGTAACACTAAATTCTCCGTAATTTGAAAATATATCGATAATTTTAAAAAAATTGATTATTCAGTTATTATTTCGATAAAATTGTCTATTAGATTGTTATGTAACACCAACTCCTCCGCAATTTGAAAATATATTGATAATTTAGAAAAAAAATTGATGATTCGGTCATTATTTCGATCAAATTGTCTATTAGATTGTTGTATAACACCAACTCTCCATAATTTGGAAAAATATCGATAATTTTCTTTAAAATAATTGATGATTTAGTCTTTATTTCGATCAAATTGTCTATTGGATAGCTATGTAACACTAATCCTCCGTAATTATAAAATATATCGATAATTTTATAAAAATTAATGATTCGGTCATTATTTCAATAAAATAGTCTATTAAATTGTTATGCAACAATAAATTCTCCATAATTTAAAAACATATCAATAATTTTAAGAATGTTGATGATTCAGTCATTATTTCGATCAAATTGTCTATAAGATTGTTATGTAACACAAAGTCCTCCGTAATTTAAAATATATCGATAATTTTAATAAAATTGATGAATCGGTCATTATTTCTATCAAATTGTCGATTAGAATGATATGTAACACTAACTTCTTCATATTTGAAAATATATCGATAGTTTCTTTTTTTTAATTTGTTTTGATGATTCAGTCTTTATTTCGATCAAATTGTCTATTAAATAATTATGTAACACTAACTCCTCCGAATTTGTACCCTAAAAAAAAAACTCCTCCGAAGTTTGAAAATATATCGATAAGTTAATAACATTATTTCGATAAAATTGTCTATTAGATTGTTATGCAGCACTAAATCCTCTGTAATTTAAAAATATGATTCGATCAATATTAATTGTTATGTAACACAAACTTATCCGTAATTTGGAAATAGATCTATAGTTTTTAATAAAATTGATGATTTGATTATTATTTCGATAAAAGTGTCTATTAGATTGTTAAATAGCACTAAATCCTCTGTAATATGAAAATATGATTCGATCAATATTAGATTATTACGTAACACAAACTTATCCGTAATTTGAAAATCAATCAATATTTTTTAATAAAATTAATTATTCGATCATTATTCCAATAAAATTATCTATTGAACTATTATATAACACTAACTCCTCTAAATATAACTAATGTTGTATAGAGTTACAACAATTTATACTTAGAATACAAATTTATATTTTAAATAAATATATTTTCTAGTGGGCTTTTGGCACTTTGCACCCTGAAATTATAGGATTTTGGCACTTTGCACCTTAACTTAAAAGTTTTGGCAGTTTGCATCCTGAAAATACAATTTAATTGGCATTTTGCACCCTAGTGTGTGTTTTGAAGAAAAAATTAATTGATTGAAGAGTATAATAGTTATTTTCGAATATTTTTGGCACTTTAAATCCTAAAAGTATAGATTTTGACACTTTACACTCTGAAATATAGAATACTGGCACTTTGCACCCAAAAAATAGGTGCAAAATATCATACAAATTATATCTTTAGGGTGCAGAGTGCCAGAAAATTTAAATCGGGGTAAAAAATGCTAATATTTTATAATTTTAGGGTGCAAAATGTCAACATTCTATATTTTAAGGGTGAAAAATCTAGATTGCCAAGGTGCAAAGTGAAATAAAAATAAAAAATAATTATTCTACCCTTCTATCATTGAATTTTCTCACTAAAACACACACTAGGGTACAAAGTGCAAAATATATTATATTTCCAGGGTGCAAAGTGCCAAAACTTTTAAATTAGAATGCAAAGTGCCAAAACCTTATAATTTTAGGGTGCAAAATGCCAAAAACCCATTTTCTAGTTAAGTTCCATTACATTTATTATATATCAATTATAATGGTAAAATAGTCATCCAAATAGGCCCATTATGCTGTATTAATTTTACGGACACCGCCAACTTGTAACTTCATCCCGGTCCTCTTTTTTATCATTTTCCTTTTCTTTGGGTACACCTTCCTCACGGTATCCACTTACAACAAATTATTATAAATAAGAGAAGCCCTTCCATTTCAAATTCATTCATTAATTCCCCAAATTTCCAATTTAAGCAAAACCTACTAGATATTGAATTTCAATTCATCCTCTCTCTGTGTCTATCTCTTTCACCCTTTTTGTAGGGTGAAAAGGTAGTGTTCCGATATCTCTTTCAATCCAATCGCGTTATTGATACAAGAGAATTATTAAATTAAATTGATTAAGATGGAAGCTCGCCGGCGGTCGACGAAAGGTGGAATTAACCAGCAGAAGATTCAACTCAAACCCTCTGCCTCCGGCGATTCTGATTCCAAGCCGGCCAAAGCCTCCGACGCCCTCCCACTCCCCCTCTACCTCACCAACGCCATATTCTTCACTCTCTTCTTCTCCGTTGTCTATTACCTTCTCCTCCGATGGCGTGAAAAGATCCGTAACTCCACCCCTCTCCACGTCGTCACCCTATCGGAGTTAGCCGCCATTTTCACATTCGTCGCCTCATTTATCTACCTCCTCGGCTTCTTCGGAATCGGCTTCGTCCAGTCCCTCGTTATTTCCCGGGAAGACGACCTTCTCGATTTGGATGAAGAAGAATTCATGGGAGATAATGACGTTGATGTGGATCAACTTATGTCCAAGGAGGACTCACGTATCACCCCCTGCGCCGCATCCCCTGCCCCCCAACCGAATAATATTGCTGCTGCTGCTGTTGCTGTTGATTTTTCCGAGGATGATGAGCAGCTGGTGAGGGCGGTGGTCGAGGGAAAAACCCCTTCCTACGCCCTTGAATCCAAACTAGGCGATTCCAGACGCGCTGCATACATCCGCCGCGAGGCTTTGCAGCGCACCACTGGCAAGTCCCTGTCAGGGCTACCACTCGAGGGCTTCGACTATGATGCCATATTGGGACAGTGTTGTGAGATGCCCGTGGGGTACGTGCAGATCCCCGTGGGAATTGCGGGCCCCCTCCTGTTGGACGGCAGGGAATATTCCGTTCCAATGGCCACCACGGAGGGTTGTTTGGTTGCCAGCACGAACAGAGGATGCAAGGCCATCTATGCCTGCGGAGGGGCCACCAGCGTCCTCCTCAGGGATGCTATGACCAGGGCTCCTGTCGTTAGGTTTGCCACCGTGAAACGAGCTGCTGAGTTAAAATTCTTCCTCGAGGATCCTCTCAATTTCGAAGCATTATCCCTTGTGTTCAACAGTTCTAGCCGATTTGGCAGACTACAGAGCATCAAATGTGGTATAGCTGGAAAGAATCTCTACATAAGATTCTCGTGCAGCACGGGAGATGCTATGGGGATGAACATGGTGTCGAAGGGGGTGCAGAACGTCATCGACTTCCTTTACAACGAGTTCCCTGACATGGATGTGATTGGTATTTCTGGTAACTACTGTTCCGACAAAAAACCAGCTGCGGTGAACTGGATTGAAGGAAGGGGGAAATCAGTTGTGTGTGAGGCTATCATTAAAGAAGAGGTTGTTAGTAAGGTACTCAAGACTAATGTTGCTTCTTTGGTGGAACTCAACATGCTCAAGAATCTCGCTGGCTCTGCCATTGCTGGAGCTCTGGGAGGCTTCAATGCTCATGCTAGCAATATTGTCTCCGCTATCTACATCGCCACGGGTCAAGACCCTGCACAAAATATCGAGAGCTCTCATTGCATTACAATGATGGAAGCTGTTAATGGTGGCAAGGACCTTCATGTGTCTGTCACAATGCCTTCCATTGAGGTGGGTACGGTTGGAGGTGGGACGCAATTGGCCTCTCAATCTGCGTGTTTGAACCTGCTTGGAGTAAAGGGAGCGAGTAAGGAGGCTCCAGGGTCGAACGCCAGGCTGTTAGCCACCATTGTTGCTGGATCAGTTCTTGCCGGAGAGCTCTCTCTTATGTCAGCTATTGCTGCTGGCCAACTTGTGAATAGCCATATGAAGTATAATAGGTCTAATAAAGATATTGTTTCCAAGGTTTCATCTGTGTAAATGAAGAGCAATATATACTCTGGGGAAGGGGGGAATATCTTTAGTTCTTTTATGTTTTTATTGGTTATAATAATCTTTTGCTTAAACTCTGCTTGTTTATCTTTTAGAGAAAACTCATCTGAGAATAACTTAAATAAAGTAATTATTTATTTATATTTATATTACTTGGATAAACCTTTTTTTTTGTTTCCAGCTATTGAGTTGCGCACAGATTTTTATGAGCTTGATATATATCATTCTTCTAAATTTTACACTCTTAAGGCCATTTTCGAAGGTCCTTTTAAATTACAGTCTCTTATCTTAAAATATAACTAATGAATAGTGTTATACAATTTCCCTTTTTAATCTGCACTTCACAGCTAGTTTATATTTTAAGAGATCGACTACTTTTTAACAATCATATCATTTCACTGCAACATCTAGTTTATATTTAACAAATTACTTTTAATTATTATTATTATTTTATATAAATAATAATAATATATTTATAATACTAATTGATTTAATTTCATAATAAAAAATAGTTTTTTTTAAATAAAATATATTAATTTTTATTATTTGAAAAAAAAAATCCGACTTTTAAATTCCAACATACACTACAAGAAAATTGATTTTTTTGGATAATTTAATGAATTATAAGGACAAATTTAATTATCACTTTTTATTTTGTCCAGAATAATTTATTGTTTTGCAGAAAAGTACATGTATTTTCCTTCAAACATTTGCAAATAACAATTTGCATTTGGCCATCCAAACCATAAATTTTAGCAACACATAAATTATACACGTGCTCTTGGAGAGCAATTTTAATGATAATTTTAATAAAACTCTTATAATTTAACTTATACAATCATAAATAAATAAACAACTTCTATTTTATGAATTGTTCGGAGCTACCTTCTATGTAGTGCTTTCTGAACTTAATTAGTGAGCAACATGCATTGATCTCTTATTATTTTTGAGTTAATCTATTGAATACTATTAAAGTCTAGAAGGCACTACCCTAGAAGATAGATCAAAACAATTCATATTTTCTTATCTAGACCATTTATGTTGAGGCTTGGGTTGATATTTTTTATGAGAAACTCGATTTTTTTATATTTTGATACTACGATTTTATTAAACAAAATTTGAAAAATATACTGCCAAATAATTTTAATAGAGCGAATTCTTTAACACACAATTTAAAATGTTCAAACTTATGCGTGACATGGAAACTCCGAACGTGTCACTGTAGTATAAAGATAAAATTATGTTTCATATTTATCTAAGTTTAGTAAAATTATGATCTCGTAACTCAACACAAAATTAAACTACCGTAGATTTAGAAACTTGAAACTTGCATAAATGAAAAAGTATACGTTTAATTTTTTAGTTTACATTACATTTAAAACAGGGTAGTAAAATTGTGCCAAACACAAATATGCTAGTATTATATAGGAAAATGATTACTTCACAGCCCATATGTTCACAACCGTTTGTACAGTCCATATTTAATGCTATCAAACTTAATTATATTACTTGCTACCTGTTTAGCAGGTTTTTTCTTGAAACAATTTTTTTAATCTATTAACAACCCAATCAACTTTCAAAAATTAGAAAAGAGACCAAAATTTTCCGATATTACTCATATAAAAAATAATTCAATATTTTCCAAATGATAATTGAACATTCACCAATATTTGAATATAAATATCTCAACTTTCAAAAATTACAAAAGAACACCTACATTATACGTTATTGCTCATATAAAAAATAATTCATTACTTTTCAAATGCTAATTTATCATTTATCAATATTTGAATATAAAATATCTCGAAAATTACAATAAAAATATAAACTCATAATTTAAAAGTATTTACAATGCCTAAAATTTAGAGTTTATGACATAATATTTAATTTATGGTTTGATTTAGGATTTAGGGTTTAGGATTTTAGGATTTAGGGTTTAGATTTGAATCCGTCGATTATAATATTTCCGCTTATATCATGTGGTAATACAACGTTCCTAAAAATTAAATTCTTTAAAAACCCTAAAATAACATCAAAGAACATTTTGATTTGAACTCAATTCCTCACATACCCTTTAGGAATAGCCATATCACTAAGTCGATGCCTTTCACATGTAAGGCCATCTCTAACTGAAGGGGGAGACATGCATCTAGAGATGAAATTTTTTTCGGAGAGCAAGGCGGATAAGAGGGCAACCAAGAGAGCATCTAGGTAGGCAGGTGCGGTCAGGCCAATGAGTAGCCGCCATATATATATAGTTATAGTTATATAAAAATATGACTTAACAAAACCTATTATTATAAAAATACATTTACAGGATCAATAGAACAACTTAATAAATACGATTACAAAGAAGCACCTAACTCGAATGCCTTTTTTATTTACTATTATTAATATTATTATTAGGATAAACACCACTAATAATCCTTCTTATCATTAACTTTTTACACAGTGGTCCCTCTTATATTTTTTTCCCACGATAGTTCCCACTATGAATTATTTGTTTCATTTTGGTCATTTTTACAAATGGTCTATTACGTATAGTGTTACACTTTTAGTCATTATTTTATATCAATTTAGCCCCTCACAAAACTGATTCTTTATCAATTTAGTCCCTCATAAAACTGTTTTGACACTTTAATTCATATTGGACCACCTGAAAATGATCAAAGTGAAACAAATAATTCATAATGGGGACTAACGTGGTAAAAAACACAAGAAGGCCCACTATGTAAAAAAATAATGATGAGGAGGACCATTAGTGGTGTTTACCCTTATTATTATGATTATTATTGTTGTTATTATTAATAAAATTATTATTATTATTGTTATTGTTAATTAATAGTGGAAAAAATTTGAAATTGAATTAAATGTTTTGAATTGTTGGTTTAGTTAGAGATGACAGATAAGATAAGATAAGACAGACATACAGATAAAAGGAAATTATTGCATGATTCGACTAGAGATGACCTATCAAGGAAAGTAAGTTAATAAGAAACTGAATTCAGTTAAGATTTTACAAGAAAAAAATTTACGAGTTAAGTTTAAGAGTCGTAGGGACCTCTCACTACAAAAAGAAGAGCAATACCAATAGGTCAAATGATTATTTTTGAAATGTACACATACAAATAATATTTTTTTTTGGGGGGGGGGGGGGGGGGGAACGGAAACCATGGCCCCTCGGCCCCCATTACACTCCGTCACTGAATTATTCCTATCCTTTTAAGTTTCTATCCTATAATGATGTTACTATTTTGATTCTGAGAGAAGCAAAATGCAAACATCAAATGTAGTTGAAATTAGTAGTGGATTTCAAATTTTGCAGTATTATCAACTTATACGACTGATAATAAATTAATTAATAGGTTGATTAATTTAGGCTTATGCAAGTCTGTGTGACCATGGATCGTAGAACTACACAAGTAAATAATATGTTTCAGAATGTACCGTAGCATTTGTTCTTGAAGTGTAAGAGCTTCTCCAGCACTGTCATCTATAAGTGGTCATCTATATTAAATTATACATGGTGAACAGTATTTTAGTTATTCAGCTATAGCTATCCAATCAAACAGTCATCATCTAAAATTTTCAGAATTATTATATTTTATTCTTTTTCCAATATTAAATTATAAATGACATTATAAATAATGTTATATTACATTTACACGTAAAATATAAGTAATACATATATTTTTTAATATTTTTATTTAAATATAATAAATTAAAAAATTGTAAAAAATGACCTTTAATTAACGATTTAATAAACTATTTAATTCAAATAAAAATTTAACTCAAATAAATTTAATAAACTATAGTTGAGACATAAATTTGCTTACATGGATGTCCTGTATAAATATACATGGACATCCATATATGCAAGTCCAAACTTGTATTATACATGGTCTTGTATAAATACAAGACATTGCTGGAGGACAAAAAATGGACTTGGTTATGTATATTTGTGTTTTTAGCTATTGGAGGAGTTAAAAAAGTAACTGCTGGAGATGCTCTAGTGGGACAAAATTAAAAAAATAGTCATGTAACTCTGAGTCTCTTTTAAAAAATAGTCATTTTTTTGTTTTTCAAATGTTTTATTCCTTTCGAGACGCGTTAGAGAACCTCTCCCAACCGAAAATTCGAAATTATACCGAATATGCATTAATCTGATTTAAATCTTGGGTAAATTACGAATACCTCCCTCAGGTAATGTCTAATTACAAAAATCACCCTCACATTATTGGGTATTACAAAAATCCCCCCAGGTTTGTCACCCTCTTATAATTAACCCATTGCACCTAAAAAGTTCCAATTTTGCTCTTGGGTGTTATCTGTATTATATGTAAAGTCTTATAAATGTTATCTAATTATTATATCTTATAAATTAGAAAAGAGATAATTATATATTTACTACCAGAATAATTGATATTCTTTATAATTGCCCATAAGTTTTAATAAATATTGCAAAAGAAAAGGTATTTATATATTTATTAGCAATTTAAATAGTAAAATATTAAATTAAATAGAATTTTAATAATATATTTTATAAATTTGAATTGTTTACACATTAGTTAAATGAATTTATTTTATAAATTAGTAAATTTAATAAATTATATCGTATTATAAATAAGATATTTTAATTTATAAAATTTATATTGTATTATAAATTGAAATAAGTTTTGAAATTTATGTGAAATTATAAATTATATCAATTATTTTGGTGGTAAATATAACATTATTGTTTTTATAATCTACAATATATAACAATTAACATCCAAATTTCAAAATTTATAACATATTATAAACTTACAAATAACTTTCAAGGGTGAAATTGGAAAATTTTAGGGACAAGGGGTTAATTGTAAGAAGGTGACAAACCGAAGAAGAATTTTTATAATACTCAATACGTGAGAGAGATTTTTATAGTTAGGTCTTACATGAGGGGAATATTCGTAATTTACCCTTAAATCTATGCCATCAATTATAATTACCCTAGACCGACTGATACATAAACCAAGCCCAACCCAATCTAAAGACTGTGTATAGAAAAGACCACGGCCCAATTAACTTGTAGTTTACCAATATTACCAATAAAATTCAATAGGTATTTTAGTCATAGGTTCATACTCATTCTATCCTAACAATTTTGACTTCATTTGCTACGGTTTAAGTTAAATTAATTAATTTTATAAATATATATTTCGTTAAAATTTTATAAATAATTTATTAACATGAAGTTCCCCGTGATTCAAATTTTCTATATCAATAATTAGAATGTTAATTAATAATTTAAAATCAACAACATTATTTATTAATAATCTGTATTTTTGTCAGCTGACATGTACAAGACAGATAAAAATCATTGGACCCAGGAACTATTTTTCTTCTTGATGAAAGAGACATAAATTCATAAAAAATAAAAATAGAAAAAGAATACAGACATATATTTGACAAACCGGGAGATCTTGTTCTGCATTTTATAGAAATTCTGATCATCATCACCTGTTTTTTTCTGAATCATACAAGTAACCAACCGTGAGGTGAATAATGATTTACTTTGTATTGCTATTTATTTGAATCGATTCGATTGTCACATTTTTCTGTTTCTAATAATGAACATTTTCGATTCAATCTTTCGATTTGATGAACAACTAAATATGGATTTCCTTGTATTTTTTAGCACCAAATTCCATGATATTGTCTCCGCATTTCATTTTGCTTCATCCCGTCGTTGATTTGTGTATTATTCATTGCCATATGCGATCATGTCTCCTTTTTCAACTCACTAATATCAATCTCTTTACGCCACTAAGATTTGCTGATCATTTTAGTTGCAATTTCAAATTCATTTTACTGGTGGATGCCCTTTTTCAATTTTTTTTTTCATTTCCTAAACTCTTTCAAGCGAAAAGATCAACAGCTCTCATTTCCAACCAATGAGAAATGGAGCAATTGCCTATGATGGTTGTTCAAGTTTAGCTTCGACGAGTAGTACTCAACAGGATGTGGATGATGATAAGATGATTGCTGTTGTACTGTCTGAAGAATATGCTAAATTAGACGGTGCCGTTGGTCGAAGGCTATCCAATCTTGCACCTGTTGCTGTAAGACTCTTTTCGATAATTTAAGTCAAATAATGATAATGATGATGTTCAATGTATATCCATATGATATCTGTATGGAACCGTTATTTCTGGTGTGTTGCATCCCTTGCTTGTACATGAATACATGGATGAACCACCACTAAACTAATGAAGGACTATCTTGCTTATGACTTTGTTTTGGACTTATCATACACAGTAGTCCATTCTGATTTGCCATTTCTTTTTACATATTTTTCAGCATGTTCCGAGGATAAATTCATACTTTCCTACCTTAAGTGACTCAAGTTTGGACTACCAACGGCTCCTCCAGAGGTATGTTGTTAAATATAGTTTGCGTGTTAGATGATTTACCTAGTGGAAGATGATTTATTGAATTACTTCCTCTTTTTGTTTCAAAACGCGAGAGATGGCTGCATGAATAACAAGTTTCGTATAGTTCCAACAACGAATTAGTCAATTTTACAATCTTTTGTTGGATGATAACTTGCGTCTTTGACAGCAAAAACATAAGGACTAAACTTCTTTGCGTAGAAGAGTGAAAAGTGACTTATATTTAAGAACACTTAGCTCTTGCTATTGAGAAAATTGGGTGTTGGATGTTGGTTGGCTGGCGTTTGTTACATGTCAATGCTCGTATATGACTAAAACAACCACCCGGATAATAATAACCAAATGTGTTACTCATTTGGGATTATACTTATTAGAGAACTTGATCTGTTATTTTCTTAACAATTTATCTTTTATTCTTAAAGAAGTGAAGTTGCTTCAGATTTTTGTTGCTGAATACCATAAAATTTCTAATTAATTTAAATTGAACAAAAATGAAGATTTATGTGGATTGTGAATTGAGGGGAAAAAAATGTCAAAATTTGGTTTGTAAGATAACTCCCTAGATTATATTACATGATGTCGATTCATAAGCCTGAACCATGAGGGGACTTACAATCCATTCTGAGTGGGTTTCGAACCAGAAAAAAAGGACCAAGTGGAGGCAGGAACCATGAGTAGGTGTATGCTTGAGATTGATGAGCTTTTTGCTTGAAATCATGAAGGATGGACTGAATAGGGAATGCTTGACCCTTTTTCCAAGTTTTAAAGACGTCTCTTATGGATATGTCACAGGATTTATTCAAGAATTTAGAGTCCTCAAGATAACTATCTGGATTATTTGAACTCTTTCGTTCTCTCTTTTGCTGATGTACCCCATTTCTGTACTGCACTCTTAAGTTTCATTGTATGAGTATGTAATAGGAAACATATTCATAATTGAACAATTGGAGTAATTTCTGTTTATGCTATTTCAGGCTAAATGTTTATGGTCTGTATGAAGTGAAGGTGTCTGGAGATGGAAATTGTCAGGTTCGTGCAACTTCTTTGCTTGCCGAGATTTCTTTTGTTAATTATTGACCATTTTCCCTTGTAGTTTCGTGCACTTTCAGATCAGATTTATAGATCACCCGAGTACCACAAGCATGTGCGTAAAGAAGTTGTAAAACAGGTTGGTACAAAATCGGGTACCTTGGAAGTTTGAAATATAAACTTTGCATTTCAGACCAATAGTAAATTAGTATGTATGCCTGTCTTTATTCAAGACTTGTTTGCTGCTTCTGATTTGAAGTAGTTTACCATCATCAGTTTTATAAACCACTAAGATCCTTTGCGACGAGCTACCATGCTCATTTTTAATCTATAATGTAACAGAGGGAAAACAACTCTGAAACAGAATTTGAAAGATATTATAAAAACTAAGCAAAACACCCAAACAAAATCTATGGTCCTGCAACAACTCACAACGGACATAGATGTTTCTGTTTGTAAGCAAAAAATTTAATAAGTTCATTTACACCATCTTAGCTTTGAGCAAATCTAGTATTGACCGAGACCACTATCTTCTTGAACATCATAGCTATCTTTCCCTTGTTGCCCTCGAGGTTTTCAGCATCTCTAATGTTGTCTTTTTTTTTTCACTTGACGTACCTCGTTTAACCACACTAATTTTTAATCCCTTTGACTGCCAAGCATAATGCTGCTATCCCCAATTTTTGCAATCCTTATCCCCTCCAGAGTCCAGAACAGTTTATTTCCAAAGTACTTGTCAATTTCAAAAAGCCTTTTGCAAAATCCAAACATGTACACATAATGCTCAAGCTTTTATCATTAGTTAAAAGCTGAATAATCAATATCATAAACCTTCATTATTGGTCATATTGTTTCATGTGTTTCTTTTTCAGCTTAAAGACAACCGTGCTTTATATGAAAGTTATGTCCCGATGAAGTTCAAAAAATATCACAAGAAAATGGCTAAGTTGGGAACTTCTTGGTACTTTAATTCCTGTATATTTCTAATCATATTTTCTTCTAAAGTTTTGACATTCCAGGTTTGGTGAATGGGGAGACCATGTTACGCTACAAGCAGCAGCTGATAAAGTAGGTTATTCTTGATGGCACTATTTCTTTTTCTCATTCTGATTTCAAGAATTTCTCCTTTCTTGAAAGTGCTACTGTTTCATCAAATGTCTAAGTTAATATGACCTCAAATAATATTGTTTATCAGCTGATGTTCACTTGTACCTTGACTTTAAGTAGCGAATGGAGAAATATGAATCATGTCTCACTATATTTGTATATGAATCATCCTGATGAGTATAACATCATGATCGCTCCCTCGATTTCATCTATTTTCTTCACATATTTTAATATCTGTCATCTAGAAATTTTATTCCAGCTTAGTGTCCAAGGAATGCAGAGTTGTTGCACATGAAGTACATATAGTTTCAGCATCTACAATGCTGGAAGGATTAACAGTTTTACGTTAGATGTAACAATATTCAGTACATTGACATCAATGAGTCCTAAATTATCCAAAAAAAAAAAAAGAAGAAAGATATCACGAGTCCTAAACATTGCTGAATTTGAGGTTGACTTTTATATATTCTTAGAGGAACAAAAGGTTTTGATGGTTCTAATACTATTAAGTGCTACTCTTATTTGTACTTCCTTCAATATCTTATATGTAGCTTGTGTCTCTTGTTTTGATATGATGCTTGTTGTACTGCAGTTTGCAGCAAAGATCTGTCTATTGACATCATTTAGAGATACTTGTTTTATTGAAATTGTTCCTCAGCATCAGGCCCCTACACGCGGTATAATTTCTTGCAATAATGAAACATAGTGAGATCCAGTACCTTCTAATGTATGTCCGCTTACTGCTTGTAATATAATACCTATGTTGCAGAAATTTGGTTAAGCTTTTGGTCTGAGGTGCATTACAATTCTCTTTATGAAATACAAGGTTAGTAATAACCATTAGCTACGTAGAACAGAATTTTGGTAACTTTTTAGTGAGTATACATGAAACCTTGAGAAACGAAGGAAAAGCTTGCGAGATTAGAATTATGAGACAAAACAGTTTAATTTTATTCTAAGATTGTTCTTTGTTATGCAGACGCACCATTGCAGCACCAGCCAAGGAAGAAGCATTGGTTGTTCTAAATACAAGCTTATATTTCATTTTGGCATGTGATATCATTATTAGGTTGTCATGATTCATTCCTGGTTCCTTGTATACTTAAAAAATTACCCTATCTGCATGTATAATAGATGTTATAGCTGACAGGACATTGACTTACAGTACATGAACTTGATCCTTGAATTGTTATATTCGTTGTTCTGTTTCCTTTTATACTAGGATAAATTGGTGTACAATAGATTCCATGTTTTTAATAGGCAATTGTAATTTGCAGTTGAGGCATTATCCTAGTGGCAAAACTGAGGTACTAAAACCTTAAAAGTTGGTTCCAGTCTCAACAAAAGTGTGGATTTGTATAGTTTGTTTTACTAATTATCATTAGTTGTTACTTGTTAGTTATTTTTTCATTGTAATTTGCTAGTATAATCAGTCATATTATGATGTTCTGATGTAAATCGTCATTTCATCAAAAAGAAAAAGCAATTGTAAATTTCAAAAAATGGTCTAGAAGAAAAACTGGTGTTAACATTTGGTGCCTGCAGCGTCCCAAATTTATGTTCCCTTGTGTCCATGAAAACAATAAGCTGAAAAATAATAATGGATCTTATTATTATAACGGAAGAGTTGAGCAAAGAACCCAAAAAATTAGAAGCTGAGAAACACTTGTGTGGCATAGCCAATCTGTGAATTGGACTTTCCATATGAACTCAACTCTTTGAAGCTTTCAAACCTCTTCTCGGACCACACTATTCCGCTCTATCCCAAGACTTTTTTTTTTTTTTTTTTTTCTGACACACGGGCTTAAAGTCTAGGTCGACATTCAGTCAATATACAATGACCTCGGAGCTTATTATCGACAAGATGCTCAAATTCCAGGTGAACGTCTAAGTGGTGAGAACGAATGGTTCTTACATATGTCGCCAAATGATCGGCTATTTTTTATGTGAATCAAGTTAAGTTCGAGGGGGATAGACCTATCTGATGTTTGTCTCTTGTGGTAGGAATATGAACTACAAAATGATTTATAGGGGTGAACTATGTCGGACCGTCGGAACAATCCCGACGAAGTTTCTCCAATGCTTAATCCATATATTGAAAATTTAAGGCCATCTCCAATGGTTGAGGGCTAGCCCCGGGCTCCGGAGCCCGGGGCAGCCCAGGGCCAGCCCGGGGCCCTGCTGGTCGTCTCCAATGGTTGGGGCTCCGTGGAGGAATTAATTCCATTTTTTTCCTTTGCCCACTCTCACCTATTATTATTATAGATTTATAATTTTTTAATATTAATATTAATAATAGTAATTATATTAGTACTCGTAATTTAATTATTAATTATATTAAAATATTGATATTAAATAGAATATTTAATTAAAGTAACTTAAAATTAATACATAATACGCAAACTCTCACCTATTAATATTATAGTTTTATTTTTTTAAATACGGAGTATTAATTAAAATAACACATTAATTACAACAATACACAACATTAATTACACAACATAATCAAGGAAAATAAAATAAAAATAGTCCTAAAGCTCCTTATAAACCTCATAAACATAGTGTTGGAAAAAGTAAGTTAATGGACCATTTTGGACGTAATTTAAGTGGGACCCACTTTGAGTAAAGAGTCGGGTTTTGACGGAATTATATTCTACTCCGTGAGTAGATTAAAATGGTATATGATACGTCCAAATCGGAGTACGAGTGAATGAGAAATTAAATCTCAAAGTTCACATATGTAATGGGAAAAATTGGAAAGAAATAGACTAATCCCACATTGGAAGTGTGATAAGAAAAACTTGGGTTTATATATGATTTCTAAACCATAAGGGTTAAGAAATTATTACTAGAAGGCTCCCTCCTTGCGCGCAGGGGGGGGGGGGGTGCAAATCTTGGTTCGGATTACTACTTGGCCCTTCAAGACTTGTGCGTGCCCGCGACCTGCGCACCCGAAAAGCCTACTCGGTCGAGCCTAATTTTGCTATTTTCTTCCAAATTCCATTTCTTTTTTGCCAGCCCAATTTTTTTCCCATTTCAATTTTAATTTTCCCATTCCATTTATTCCATTTCAGTCCCCAATACGAGCGCGTCCTGCACATGCGCCCCTCTTCTTCTTCCTCGCGCACAATTTTAATTTTCCCATTTCAGTTTGCTGCCATGTATTAATTAAACCAATCCCCATTTCTTCTTTCAAACATTCCATTTTAGTCCAATAGGAGCGCGTCCTGCACATGCGCCTCTCTTATTCTTCCTCGCGCAGACGCGCGCCCCGTTCCCGCAGCAGGGCTGCCCCGAGCCCTCTTCCCAGCCCGTTCCGCCCCGTTGCCGACCCCGAGCCCGAGCCCTCTTCGTCTCCAACCGTTTCCCCAGCACAGCCCGACCCCGGCCCCGGCCCCGCAAGCACCATTGGAGATGGCCTAAGAGCATAAGCTGGGAATATAGACTTTGAATAATGAATAGTTTAGGTTAAATTGTGGTACCTTTCTCTACTATTTCCCAAAAGACTAATGGGCCTATTCTAGAAAAATGGCTAAATGTCATGAATTTTTCTAATTTCGTGTAGATCAATTCGTATTCTATTATAATGTAGGATTTGTAATCAACGTAACTGTGACCTCGAACCTTAGACTTAATTGGGTTATAAGGAGACTTATAGGTCGCTTGGTTACACCTTCTCCATATCTTTCACAAACCCAAAGTTGTATTCCCATATCAAATCATAGAGATAAATTTTAGGAGCTTGGAAGAGACGGGTCCAATGGCTAGTCGTGGAGATCAATTCAAAGGTGGTTTGCAGTCTAATTAAATGTTATCTTGGAGACACTACCCATTGGATCATATTCTCGAAGATTGTTACTCAAGTAGCTTTGGGAAGTTATCTTCCGACGACATTTTAGAGTTAGAAGATCGGCTAATGTAGATGTTGTTTTTCTTTATTTTTCCAAAAAAAAAAAAAAAAAAACAGAAAGGGGGGATAAAAAAATCAAATCAATCCATCAATATTTTTCTTTGGGTAAATTACGAATAACCTGTTGAGGTAATATCTAATTACAAAAATCTCCCTTACCTATTGAGTATTACGAAAATCTCCATGAGTTTGTCACCATCTTACAATTAATCCCTTACCACTGAAAAATTTAAACTTTGCCCCTAGAGGTTGGTGTGACGTTTGTAATATCTTAAAAAAATTAAAACTGGGATGCTAATTGTAATATCTCATAAATTATAAAATTGATAGTTATATATTTACCACAAATTTTTTTTTTTATAATTGCACATAAGTTTCCAAAAATACTAAAAAAAAAATCTTATTTTTACATATTTATTGACGATTTAATTTTTATAATAATAATTAAATAACTTTTCATTAATAATATTTTATAAATAAAATAAATTTATTTACATATTCAATTAAATTAATTATTTTTATACTGTATTAATAAATTTAATATTTTAAAAAATAATAAGAAAATATAATTTTGTAATTTACTTTTTTTATAATAATAATATTTAGTAAATTATTATTATAAATATAAAAATAATTTTATTCAATTAAATGTGTAAATAAATTTCTTATATTTTTACTGGTTAACATTTGTTTATTATTTTATTATAAAAAATAAATTGTTAATTAATATGTAAAAACATTAATATTTTTTTAAACTTAGGGAAAATTATATAATTTTTTGGTGATAAATATATAATTATTAATTTTATAATTACATGAAATATTACAATTAACACCCAAATTTTATTCTTTTTAAGTTATTACAAACATTACAAATATCCCTTATGAGCAAAGTTGGGACATTTCAAGAGTAAATGGTCAATTGTAAGATGGTGATGAACCATAGAAGCAGTTTCGTAATATTCAATATGTAAAGGGAATTTTCTTAATTAAAACTTAATATTTGTAATTTAACATTTTTCTTCTGTTTCCTTTCACACGCACAAAAAGAAAGCAAAAATAAAAACGGAAAGCAGAAAAAATAACAATTGGGATGTTAACACTTGGGATTGGGTTAACCATCAGATCATCGTGTCATCAACACTCCGAAAGAAGCCCGGGGGGTGGGCAGTAGCGTCTGCGTGGTGGTTGGTTGGAGATTTTTAACTTTTTTTCTTTAATTGGAACAGAATCTGTGTGGATGGAGGAGCTCCACTTAAAGGTAGCACAAGCCGTCCACGTCCTAAATCACGATATCGAATCCTGTAACCGCGTCGCTGCTAATCAATGGCTCGTTCAATTCCAACAAGCCTCTGCCGCTTGGGAAGTCGCCACCTCTATTCTCACCTCCGAACATCTTCATTATCAATCATTCCAGTTCCACTCCGGTTATGAGGTCGAGTTCTTCGCTGCTCAGATTCTCAAGCGAAAGGTAAGCACGATTCTCTTCTACTTCTTCTAAGTATTGTTGATTTGAATTCAATTCGGCTACCTATTTAGAGGAGTATTGATTCTTGAAGTTATTGTTATTTAAACCTAACATAACACAGGAGTAAAATGCAATATTGTTCTCTTCTCTCTATCTAATCGTGGAGTAATAATTAAACGCTGTTATGTTATGTTATGTTTGGGGATAAAAATATTCCTCAGTCTATTGGTTGTATTACTCTGAAAATTATCTCCTTGCAGATCCAAACTGAAGGATACAATTTGCATTTAGGAGCAAAGGATGCTCTGCTTAATGCTCTTCTTGTAGCTGCTAAAAGATTTAGTTCAGGCCCTCCTCAGGTGACAAGATCTGCTGGGGGCATAAAATTGAACATTTTACTGTTTAAGTTGGTGGCGAATTTTCTGAACTCTTGCTTTTATTTTCAAAGCAGCTCTTAACCCAAATATGTCTTGCTCTATCCACACTTGTACTTCATGCTGTAGAGCATGGAAATCCCGTCGAGAAGCTCTTCTACAGTATGCAGAACTTACAGACCCAAGAAAATGGAAACACTGCTGTTTTAGAGTTGCTGACGGTCCTCCCAGAAATTATTGAGGATCAAAATAGTGAATGCAGTGTAACTTCTACACGACGTTACGAGTATGAGCAAGAGGTTTACCACTGCGCTGTCCCACTTATCATACTCTCATTGCTTTGGTTACTTGCTCATATCTAATGTGCTCTGCGCAGCTTCTTGCACATACTCCTATGGTACTTGAGTTTCTAATGCAGCAAACAAAGGAGGGTTTCGGAAGCCCTGCCCAAAATCATGATAGAAACAGAAAGATATTACGGTGCTTGTTAAGTTGGGTAAGAATAGAGTTAATTTTGATTCATTTTGCTGTCTAATCTAAGAAATCATGTTGTAGTTTGGCAAATCAGGTTTCAGATCCCGAAAGAGGGAAAATTAGTTGTGGTTTAAGTCTTTGAACAAGTATAGAACAACTGACTTTGTAGTCTCACGAAATCATTGATATGGATCTCAAGTTATAAATTCAATTTCTAGGTACAATATCTATTTTTAGTAATTCATGCATGGTGTTATCTGTGATAGATCTTTGATGTATAAATGTTATTTAAAACAGACTTTACCTTGTTGTTTTATTCCATACATATTGCCAATAAACATATCTTCTTATTCATTTTAAGTTTTCTTCCATGTATATAGGTTCGAGCTGGGTGCTTTTCAGAAATTCCTCCAAGCTCATTGTCAGCCCACCCACTTTTCAACTTTGTTTTCAGTTCTTTGCAGGTATTGATTTTTCTACTTTAGATGATGTTCTAAGGCCTCCTCAGCATGATATGCATTAAACTGTTTCATGCCTTCTTACTTGCCAATAATAGGTTGTTTCATCGTTTGATCTGGCTATTGAAGTTCTTGTTGACCTTGTGAGTCGTCATGAGGTATAATCATATAAGCTAATCTTAGTTTTCCTTTCTTTCCTTCTTAAGAATTCTTGATGTTAGCAATATTAAATACTTCATTATTTATTAGTGTAAATGTGTAATTCTTGTAAAGAAATAGCCTAACTTGATTAGGAATCACTACAAGTCAAATCTAGGCATATTATGCTAAAACAAGCTACTTCTTTCCATAGAAGAGGTCTGCAAATTTTCAGCTGTGCTTGGGCTAGGAGTTGATAGAGAGTGGCAGGTAAAAGGGAAATGAAATAATTACAACCTATAAGTCTCCAAAGGGCTCATAATCCCCATTATGCCGACCGTTGGTTTATTGACTCCTGTATCTTAGTTACAACATCATTAAGCATATAAATAACCAAGAGATTTTTCTGAGGAATAAGTGCCTTCTGATTCTTATGATAACATCCTTCTTAGAATGAACCCCAACTAGGACATTATGGAATCTTATTAATTAAGTGCTTTAGATTTGTTTGGCTATTCTGCTATTCAGTTCTGATTCAGTATTCAGTGGTATTCTGAGATTGATCTATCTTTTTCAGATAGTAAGTAATGTAGGATGGAGCCTTTTCAGGGTAGCTGTAGTATATTGTTGGGAATACTTTTTTTTTTGGCTGTTTATTAGTAATGAAACAGAGTCGCAATGGGTCAGAATGTACTAGAGGAGGATAAAAAAGAGCTTTTCAGTTTCAAAATGTTAGGGAAACCATACACCAAAATACCAAATGTCATTAAGATCAACCTCAGCATAGAATTAAAAGATACATATTAGATGCGAGATATTACCAGAAAAGGAAATCAGAGTATACAATATAGCGACTTTCTGACCCAGGCTTTCCTGTACTTCTAGGGACTCCTATCTGCATTAGATGTCTGACCAGTGGGAATTACTCTCTAACTATTGAGGTAAACATAATTGATTCGGTATATAAGGGCATCTCCAATGGTGAGGGGGAGGGGGATTTTGAGGGGGAAAAGAATTGTGGTCTTCAATAGTGGGGGGAAGTGGGGAGGGGAGGGAGAGTGGGAGGGGGAATGAGAGACAAAGGGCAAAAACTTGCCCTCCGGCCATCTTCAATGGTGAGGGGGAGGGGGAGGGGGATTTTGGGGTTTTTCTAGAATTGTGGTCTTCAATGGTGGGGGGAGTGGGGAGGGGGAGGAGAGTGGGAGTGGGAGTGGGAAAGAAAGGGCAAAAGCTTGCCCTTCCTTTGCCCCCCGTCTCACTTGCTACGCATTTTTTCTTTTTTTGTTCATTGCTTTTTATTTTTATAAATTTTGTGTATGATTTAATAAATTTATATTTTAAATTAAATCTTTAAAGGAATTAGTTTTAATTGGATATTTTAAATTTGTATTATAATTTAGACAAAATGTACAAATTAATCGAAGTATAAATTATTATATGTCTCTAACTATTGAAGACGATTATGAAGGGGGAGGGAGGGGGAGAGGGGGAGGGGGAGGGGGCATTTTTGCCCCAACGACTGGAGATGGCCTAACAAAATTCGATGTTTTAAGTCTCTAGTGCTTGATCACATAAAATAAAGCACAAAATTTATCTAATTTCATAAATATGTCTTCAAGTTTTGAGTAATAGGAGATTTGAACAACCAACAAGTGATTGGTCTAGTGGAAGGGACTAATCACTACAAGGTAGCGAACCCAAGTTCGAAACTCTGTTGGGAGTGGTTCCCACTTTATTTATGCGCCCGACGCGCCTTGAAAGGGAATAAACCCTTGGGAAACCCAAAAAAAAAAGTAGGAGATTTGAACAATGATATGAGAGATTGAAACTATCAAGACTGGATATTTTGTGTACCCTTGTTGGAACTATAAATGAACAATTGGATAAATATAGTCGGCTTGGCATTCATCTGTCATTTAGATAAACAAGAATTTCAGCTTTATAATCAGCCAAAAGCGTCTTCCTCTCTGCTATCTTGTCCTTTTCACTTCATGTGCTCTCTTTCCATCATGTGAAACTGGAGTGCGGAGGTTTGATGTAATGCTCTTCTCTTTTTCCCCTTGTATTTGTTATTTCCTCAACAATCAGAGTCTTTTCTTCTCATCGTCCACCTTTCCAAGATGAACATTTTAAAAGAGGAAAGCTTTATATTTGGTCTGCTTAAATGAAGAGCTTATTTCTAAGACAGAATCTATTGACCAGAATTAACTTTATTTTGGTATTGCTTGCAGGGGCTACCGCAAGTTTTATTATGCCGAATTGGATTTCTCAAGGAGGCCCTTCTTCTTCCCGCTCTTAAGAGTGGAGATGAGAAGGTGATAGGAGGACTTGCATGCTTGATGTCAGAAATTGGTCAAGCTGTGAGTATCAAAATTTACGTGCACCTATTATTTTCCTGTTAGCCTACTACTAAATTCAACATTTTTGGCAATACTAATCACAATGGAAATCATTCAATTGACTGTTGGACTGCGAATAAAACTGTGGTTTTGTGCTAGGCACCCTTTCTAGTTGTGGAAGCCAGCACTGAAGCACTTGCACTGGCAGATGCCCTCTTGAGGTTAGATCTAATGGATTTGGCTCTTTTATCATTGAAATGCACTTTGCAAATGTTTAACCTCATGAAGATACCTTTCTTATAATAGAATATTACTGTGCAGTTCATATAACATGTTTTATATGTTGGCAGTTGTGTGACATTTCCATGTGATGACTGGGAGATCGCTGACTCAACTCTGCAGTTTTGGTACTTTATGCTCTCGATACACATGGAATTCGGCATGTCAAAACTTGCTTTCTGTTGATGCCTTATATTTTGAACCTTTTTGTTCTCTTAATGTCAGGTGTAGCCTTGCAGGATACATTCTTGGGCTTGAGGTGGATGGTGCACAAAATAGGAAGAAGTTAGAAGTATGTTATGTTCCTGTGTTCTCAGCATTGGTGGATGCTCTTTTGTTGCGTGCTCAGGTCTGTTTATTGGTTAGAAAATCTTGTTCGTGCTGATGACTTAAATTGCATTTGTGGAAGTACTGTGAACACTGAACGATGTTCTATCTTATAGATTTCTATATCTTTTTGTAATAGTACTGGATGTGGTTGGTTTATTTCAGTATAAATTCTTATATTTTTTAATTTGTTCTTTATGTAATAACTCTATGCTATGATTATTATATTAAGTTTATTTTCAATTATGTTCCTTCTTACCAATCACTTTATGGGAGACCTAACGGACCAACACAAAGATTCCTAGGAGCACAAGGGTATATCTTTTTCTGTGTTGTGTTAATAGTTTCTTTGATGTTACTCTTGGATGTTATATAAATTCGCAGGCTGAAAATCATGAAATAATGTGATTATGGTTGTTCGATGGTTTGCATTCTTTGTTGTTTATGAGAGTTAAGTTTGTTTGTACAAAGTCTTTTCGCTTCATTACTGTAACCCAAGCTATTTTATCTTCTATTAATTCTAGCTGCTAGTCCACTCCTTTTTAGTTCTTGTCCATGTGATCTTAAGCCTATTTTGACAAGGTTCTCTACTAAACCTCATTGGTAAAAGGGATGACATCTGGACTTACATACTACATATGCCAAAAATCATTCAAGATCTATTAGAATTTCAACATATGGAATGTCCCAACCTTTCTTTCTTGGACAGCTTCTCAATTAAGTGGGTCCTAAACTTTTTTTTTTTTGGTACAAAGTCCTAAACTTCTCAGCCTCATAAACAAGGTCCATTGTGATTGAGACATGCTTCTAATAAAAGTTTGGATGTGAACTAATCGACAGGCTTGATGGAAACCAGATTTGGTTTGGGAATTGGATGAGCTGAGTTTTTTGGCTCGATAAAATGTTGGGAAATCAGACCTTAAAATTACTTGGACATTATTAACCAAATAAAGTACTGTTTTAGGCTTTGCTAATTGCACTAGGTTAGTTTGTGGATGTGATAATCTTGTGTCTATCTAATTGCGTCTTTCTTTTCTCTCTCTTAAAGTTGAATCATGTTTTATCCAGGTTGATGATTCCACATATGGTGACAATGGAAGGACCCTTGACCTGCCCCATGGCCTTGAACAATTTAGGATGAACTTGATGGAACTTTTAGTAGATATCTGTCAGCTTTTAGGTTCTTCTTTATTTATTCAGAAGGTGATGGTTCGATTATTCATTCTACAACTATATTCATCCGAGTAAATTCTTCTTGTGTTGTCTTTGAAAATTTGAGCTTGTTAGCAAATTAGAAAATATGCATGGTCAAGTTATGGTGGCTACCACATTATCCCATTGTATAAAGAATGTGTCTTTGCATTTACATAGCTGATTGCTTAATCGAGGTCTCACTTAGTGCGCTGCTAGTGTGGACGAACTGAGAACTGCTTGATTTGAATTCTAATTAGGCTATGTAACCTCTTTTTTGCCCACAAATACTATATCCTAAGCCTTCAACTTATTGCACATCTCTAGTCCCTCCGAAAATTGTTGATAAACCTTAGTCAGCTTAGTACCCTTTTAGCATGTTCACTTTCTTTTTGCTATTTGTCAGCCATCTAATTTAGATACTTATTTATTTGATAAAACAATTAAACACAGAAAACACCAGACTTTTACTGAATCTAATTTTCTTATTACATTTTTTTTTGTTTTCTTGTTAATCTGATTTTCTTATTACATTTAATTTGGTTGGTTACTTGGTCACACTAAAACATATAAGGAAGTATGAGTTTCAAGCTGAAACCAAGTTTGAATTCGGGAATGACAAGACGCATTTACTATTATTTTGGTTTTGCTACAGTTAGCTTTGGGTTTCAGTCTAAGGACTATTTTGGGATAGGTGATTGTTGGAAAACAAACCAGTTAGACTAGGTGTATATTGTTTTTATTTCCAACTTTCTGTGCAAACTATCTTCCATAAGAAAGAGAATCATGTAACATTTTATTAGAGAGAATACATATTATTCTTTTTGTTCTTATATGGTATCAGATCCCCAGGTTAATGTGGGCCACCTCCTTCCGTGATGGGCTCCTCCTCCTTATTCACATGTTGGGTTTCATTGTCTACCCAGACATTTCGCCCAGATAACAAAGACTAGGTTTTTCATTATTCTTCCAGTTAACAAAGCCTACATTGTCATCATTTGTCTGTTGGGCCGTTACCCACATGTGCAATTCGCAAGGTTGGACATTAAATAGATCATGTGAAGGGGGAGTGTTGAGACTAATTGTCCCACTTGGATTGAAAATCAAGACTAACTTCACCTTATAAGGTTTGGGCAATCCTTACCTATTGAGCTAGCTTTTGAGGTGAGTTAGGCCCAAGCTAATTAATGTGGACTTGGCCCAATCCATGATGTATTATGCTTTGTAAAATAAAACTAACAATTCGTGCTGCAGTTAATTATTAGACAAGAATGTTACAAGGATTTCACATGCCGCAAATCCTCGTGAAATAGTAGGATGTTTGAGTAATGATATTCCCACGATAAGAAATTGATCTGAGTGATTGTTCCTTCATCTAAGAAAATAGGTATTTATAGATTAATTGGTCTAATGATTAATCCTTTCAATTTTTAGCTATAGATCTGAGACCTATAACTAGTGATGTTCCTGAAACATAAAAAAAAAAAAAATGTATCTTTTTGTCAGCAAATTCTGACCAATCGGTAACATATTGATCAATATGATTATGATTGTGTGGTAAAAAAATTTCAACAATTGTCACATAAGAAGCCAATAAATAAAAAAAGCTTAGACATTCTCTCAACAATGGAGAACATGTAATTGTAATAATAAGCAGTAGTGGATCATATTCATGTGGCCATCATAGTGTATGCAATTTATTTCATTTTTCTTTCCTTATAAAATTTTAAGCATTGTGCACTATAAAGGTTGTAGTTCTAATTCTCATCACTAGTAGCTCTGACTTCTTTCTGTACCTTAACTTTTTCCTCTAACAATCATATCAGATCTTCCTTGGAAGTTCAATATCTTCTAGCATGCATGTTTCCTGGAAAGAGGTGGAAGCCAAGTTATTCATCCTTAATGCGGTGAGTGCTTAGTATTGGAGTGCCTGCATTGTTTTACCGTTTTTTTACTTTTTTGCGGCCTACATTATTTTTTACCTGCAATCTCTTCCATTTGGTGCTTATTTTTTTTTTTAATATGAGCTTCTTGCAGGTTACTGAAGTTGTTCTTAAGGAGGGCCAGCATTTTGATACCTCCATTATTATGCAAGTGGTTACAATTTTGTCCAGCAAGACATCTGCTGACCTCAGGGGATTTATGTTGCTTGTAGACCTTCTATTTCTTATTTAGCTCTAATTTATTTTGATATTCTTATGTATGTGAGCTTCAAAATCTAGCTAAGACAATAAGAAAATTAACAGCAAGGATTACCCTTATCACTACTGTTTCCATTGACTGCTTTCTTCCTAGGTATACAAGTCGCTTGCAGATGTTATTGGTTCTTATGCCAAGTGGATGTCGGCCTCTCCCGCCAACATTAGACCATTGATGTAAATGTCTCCTTGCTATCTATCGTGCAGAAAATCATAATTTGCTTTAGCTTTATTTCGTATGTGACATTGTCTAGTATGTATTCCACTGCACATGTTGTTTGCATGGTACTAAGAATTTTTTTTAAACTTTACATTAATTCTTTTAACCTTATTAGTTTTGGTTTTATAAAACTTTAGATTCATAGTGTTTGTTATATGTTAATATTATAAAATATTTTTCATTGAATAAACCAAATGTTTGGTATAATAGTAAATTGATAGACAAGTTAACTGGTTAGGGGGAGTATGTACTTCACTATGTTTGAATGTAAGAAACTTATATGATTTTTTAATATTTTTTATTGGATTATGGGGAAATTACTTGTCTAGAGCACTCTCAGTATACTTTATTGTGCTTGTTATCACAGTGTTCGTCTGAACTGCTATTTTCAGATTATTTCTTGCTACAGGGATACCACAACCTTTTTGTTCATGCGCTTGTTCTTTTGCATTTCGCAAATTCTGTGAAGAAGCTGCTGCAATGATGCATGATCTTCCGTATTTGGAAATATTAATTTGGATTGCAGAGGTTAGTTCATATTTGTACTATAAGAAATTAAGATGATGCTTCTAATATGATGAGAAGGTGTTATACCTTGTCATAGGGTTCAGTTGTAACTTTGTTATAATTAATATTTGTTATTTAATCTTAGGAGGGGTAATTTTGACAGATACCTAAAAACCAAGCTGAAGCATCCAAATTACCGAGGTCTAAATTTTCCAAAATTGTCTGTAGTCTTACGCACCAGATGGCAGTTAAGATTAATATTAGTCAGTCTGTGATAAATTCTGAAGCACCTTGCTAGGTTATGTACGGCAAAGCCTTAGGGAAATGGGTTCTTAATTTGCTAATTGTTTATGACAAATTCAAATTTCTGGAATGTAACAAGAAATTTGAATTTTGTAGGAATAAGGGATAGTATATACCTATACCATCCTCAAAAAATACTCTCAGCAATTCAAGTAACAATGAGGGATATATTGTTATAAGTTTTTGTAATTCATTAAGTGTCAAACACTCCAATGTGGCATTTATATAGTGACATCTTCTCGACCGCCAGTCCCTACTCCACATAGCGTGCGACCGCATTTTGTTTATATATTCCTTGTATACTAAATATCGACAGAATAACATTGACCATTAGGGATTGGAAGAGAAGCAATTATCACTAGAGGATGAGGATGAAGTAGTAAGTGCCATCACTCTGATATTTTGCTCTGTCCCTGACAAGAAGCTGATGAGTACCTTGTTGGATAGATTGCTTTCTCCTTCTTATGGAACTATTGGAAAACTTGTAAGTTATTTATACTTTTTGTTGGGTTAGCATATTATTGTTTTTCGGCCATCAATGAAGAACTCCTTGAAGTGCAATTTGTTTTTAGATGAATGACTTATTGTTTGTACTCCCCTTGCTTACGGAGGAGCAATTGCACTCGAACCCTATGTGTTGGCTATCAGTTTAAATCTGTTTCTTTCAGTTTTTCTATTAATTTCTACCACATTATGTTTTCAAATTAACAAGCTGTAAGCAAATAGTTGCTCTGAAATCAAAATCAACCAAATTTACTAGCGTATAGCAAATCCACTTTGAACACAAGGTGAATAATGAATATATTTTCTGTTGAGGGGAATCAGATCCCTTAAACTGGAAGTATGCATTCTTTAGGCTGAACCGATTTGTTTGATTCTTAGCACCATTGACTTTTCTAAGCTGTTTTTCCTCATCAGAATGAAATTTCCTTAAATCAGTGAATGAATGATTTCAATATTTATATCTTGTTCTTCAGTTCTTGAGAATTTGGAGTTACTAAAAAAATTATCCACATTGGTTCAGATTGATGAAGATCATGTGCATACTTTGAGGCAAAATCCATCTACTTACACCGAATTAATCAACTCCTCCAGAAGAGGGCTACACCGGTTTAATCTTGCTCTCTTGATGCTTATTTTTCTGGATATATAGTTTAACTTTTTCATGTGTTTGAAGTCCCATTCATTTATTTACCTTCTGTTTTATATAAATCGGTTATGGGAGACTTGTTTGAGTAGCTAAGCTTATTAGAATGTGTTTCTCCCTCGCTTTCAATGTATAATACATGTTTTCCATGTGTTGGAGGTGCTGGTCTGTTGAGAAAATAAAAGTTCCAAAAACTTCCATCTCGCCTAAATTTTTGGAGAATGTCGCATGTTCAACTATATGGAAACATGCATATTGATGTCACATGCTTGAATATTTTCCTCTGGTGTGAATTGTGAAAGCTATGTCTTGTATGCATTTGTATTACAACTTTAACAGTGTGCGTGTAATTATTTGTATTGATTTTGTAAGTTCATGGGTTGTAAAACTGATCTATTGCATCATAAACTAATGAGAAATTAGAAACAAATAATTGGATTAGATTTAAATGTAAGTTTTAGAGAAAGAGAAGTAGCATAGAGTCAGCATGACCATCTTTCATATTAGGTGCAGTAAAGGGAAAGTAGGAGAGTCTTAAAGGCAAAGATATGCCAAAAGGGTTATAAGCTGAATGTCCAGATTCTCTATAGACATATGAGAAGTTCCCCTGTCATTGCTTTTCAATGAGATTGACCCTGGTACCAGACATAAAGGAATTTCTAACAATGTTTGTGGCTGCAAAAAATAGAATCAAAGTCCTTTAGCAAATCTGAGATACAAATTATTCTCAAGACTTAGATTTGTTCAGACGATGACAGTAACTCTGGCAGCCCTTAGAAGGTCGAGGAATCCAATTAACTCTATAAATCACCAAATCATTCTCTGTCGTGATGCTGCTTGGATATCATGGCTTCACTTCTTCAATGCATGTATTTGAATGCTATGGAATTAATTTGTACAAAATTACTGTTTTACAATTCAGAAGGTGCAGATACCTCCATCTCCGTTGCTTTTTGTTTAGTGTGCTGCATTTTTCATGTTTGAAAAGCATTTTTTTGCTTTGATATACCATGTTTTATCTTTGAGAGATTGCTGCATGTACTATTGTCTTCTTAGCTTTGATCACTGGCTAATATATTGCAGGATTGGGACTGTATTCAATTTTATTGCGACATATTCTTCTGGTTTGGGTCAAGAAGAATCTATACATGCTTTACTCAAGGTATTCTGGCCGATGCTTGAGAAATTCTTTCTGTCAGAACACATTGAAAATGCAAATTTGTCCACAGCTGCTTGCCGGGCTCTTGCGTTAGCGATTAAGGCATCAGGTTTTACTACTTCCATTTATTTTATAGCACTCATGAGATGCACCTTTTACTAGGTTAAACACCTGTCATGATGCTCCATTACTATGAACTTGGATGCTTTTTTTCATGTTCAAGATAGAGTGTATATGAAAGAAAAAGTTAGAACCAAGGTGGTAGCATAACAAACTTCAGAAAATCATAGGCAAAAATTAAGGGTTTTTTTTTCAAAAAAAAGGTTCCTATTATAGTTGAGATGAAATGTGGGCTCGTCTTTATGGTAATATATCTGTTAATCTTGAGTAGAGAATGGCTCTTGTTTCTAGGAGATCCAGGCAACTGATTTATGTATGGATGTGTGTTCATATTCTTATGCTTCTCTATGCTATCTGAAATATATGCTAAAGACATGGTTCATTTGCAGGTCAGCAGTTTCTCACAATGTTGCCGAAGGTGCTTCATTGTATGTCAACCAATTTTTTGTCATTTCAAACTCATGAGTGCTACTTAAGAACAGGTGAAAGATTTATGCACAGTCATCTGGCTATTTCTGTGTGCAAATATGGATAAGGATACAGACTTATTACATGTAGTTATTATTTGTTATATCTTGCATATCGCTGATTTCTGCATCACAAAGTACCATTTTTATGTACTTGCTTGGATCTGATTTTCACGCTCAACTTTGGAAAGTATCAACAAGGAAGACAATATATATGACCACGTTATTTGATTTTTTTTGATAATATTTGATTTAAACAAGAAAAACTTTGTTTTTGAAGTTATGAATATTGAGCGAGCCTTAAACCTTTTTGTGGCACTTCTAGAGACTCTTTACTTAGACTTATGTTATGCTTTCCTTCTCCATCACATTGTTGCTCTTAAGAAATTAATTCCATTCCGCTGATGACCATTAAACTAGTTCTAAATCTCACAGCAACGAGTTGTGTGCAACTTGATATTCTTCTATAATTAAATGTCATGTTTATGTATTTGTCCCTGTTTATAGTATAGTAAAAAACAGTCGAATGTTTTGGTGTAAGTGTCCCAAGGTTTATTCTCTTGTTTAACTTTTTCCTCATTGTCCATCACTGTTGGGACAGTGACGGGTAAACCACGTGTGCCCTTAGGATGATTTCATCAGTCTTTTATCATCTCTCTCTCTCTCTCTATCTCTCTCTCTCTCTCCTTTTAGGTCTCATTATGGATATTGTTTTCCAGCTTCTGTTGTTGTTGAAGAATTTGGAAGTAAGGAGGAATATGGACTTTTATTCATCAGTACTTTTGAAAGATTTACTGGTTCAACATCAGTAATGGCTCTTACTTCTTCATACATATGTGATCAAGAGCCAGATTTGGTTGAGGCTTACATGAATTTTGCATCTTTATATGTCCGCAGATGTCCAAAGGTGTTGTCTCATCATGTTCACTATATCTTTTGAATTATTAATGAATTAAAATGTCAAAGAAATTAATTATTAAATTGTCAACCAAAACTAATCTACATTTCAGGATGTATTAGCTGCCTCTGGTACTCTTTTTGAAGTCTCCTTACAGAAGGCAGGAATATGTTGTACAGCTATGCACCGTGGTGCAGCACTATCAGCAATGTCATATATGATCTGTAAGCATAGAAGTATAATTTACGTGTCTATTTTTTCCCCTCCCATGACCATCAATTCATCAACTGTGTTTCAAGTATTCTGAACTTATTTTAAGAAAAAAAGTGGTGATTTTGATGTAGCTCACTTTATCTTTTAGGACAAGCTATGGTATGATTGTGTGATTATTATTGTGGTAATTAGTAGTTCATGGTCTGCCTACTACCAAACTGGCCATTTCATCTGTCTTTTCTTTGAATGGATCTGTTGGGTTGTAAACAATGAATGGATCTTACTTGATTGATAAGTGATAACTTATTTGTGATCTTTTCAGCTTTCTTGGAGGTTGGCATTGCTTTTTTACTGGACCCTGTGGGTTCTACATCTGAAAGATCCATGCAGGATACAGTGATTAGGGTCATATCTCTCAGTGGTGAGGGTCTTGTATCGAATCTGGTTTATGCTCTTCTTGGTGTCTCTGCAATGTCAAGGGTAAACAAACATTCTTAAATCAAGTTTATTTATCATGTATATATATTTGCCGGCCTAGATCTGCTCCAGTGATTCTTTGTTCATCTGAATATTTCTCCAAAGTCCAATCACATTGAACCATAAATTACATCTCTCTTTATTTTGGGCAATGTCACAAGGATGTGTGATTTGCTTATTTGATAGTTAGTTTGAACTAAAAAACTATTTAAACCTAATATGAATATATTAAAATTTTGCTGCTCTTTTTCAGGTTCACAAATCCGCGACAATCCTCCAACTATTGGCTGCAATGTGCTGTTTGAGTGAAAAAAATAAGTGTGAAGCTGTTCTTTGCTGGGAAATTATGCATAGATGGCTATATTCCGCCGTTAGTCTCTCTCTCTTTCTCTCTCTCTCTCTCTCTCTCTCTCTCTCTCACACACACACACACGCGGACGTTTCTTGTTGCTTGAGAAATTTAAGGTTAAATATTTCAGTTGCAGATGCTGCCTGCTGAATATCTAAAACAGGGCGAAGTTGAATGTTTAGTGCCAATGTGGGCGAAGGCCCTTTCAGCAGCAGCAGCAGATTATATTGAGAGCAGACAATGTGGAGATATGAACAATAATAGTGGGCTTATGCAAGGGAAAGGAGGAAGACTTTTAAAGCGTTTAGTTAGGGAATTTGCTGATAACCATAGAAATGTTCCAAATTTGACTTGATATTATTTTTTCTTATTGAACGCTAATTTTATTGTAAAGTATAAGCCTAGTTTTGGTCTAATTTTATTTTATTCTGTAAATTCAGCCACTGTTAATTAACTCAATCTGAAAGGCTTCATTTGTTTTGAAGGAAAATATGAAGGGATGATTTTGTGTGCATTGCACCAAGTTACCACAACAAATCTTGATGCTTGAACTTGCATGCGTATATGAAGTTGAAGATCAAATGAAATTATTTTGACAAAATTCGATTAGTAAATTCTTGTTTGAAATAGATCTTGTTATATTTATTTAGATAACGTTCATCCTATTAATAATAGCTATAAAAGTTCGATCTTAATCCGATAAGTTAAGTTTATTATTATATAAAAATGTTAGGTTATTCAAGTTGGTTCGATTAAAATTTGTGGAATACATCAAACGGGAACAACAATTGCTAATCAGTTGATTACCTCAATCAATCAAATCAAATCAGATCAGATCATAATGTGTGGTTAGGCTGGACTGCGCCCAAAGTTGTAAGGTAAGGTAGCCCAAATGAACTTGTGTTTTTGTTTTTAAATACTAAACCCGTAGTTGTCGGTCAAGTGAGTTGAAGCCCCTCCGTCCAGTCTTCGTGATTTCGAAGAAGTGACAAAGAAACAATAGTAGAAAGGAGTAATGAAAGGGGAGCCGGGGGTTAAACTGCGTTCGTTTTTGCCTGTATAGCTTTCTAGAGCAGAGATCTAGTATAACCGGAATGGAATACTTATTAAATATGACTAGAGGGAATAATAATAATATTAATATATTCTATTCAGCTAACAATTTTTAAATTAAGAAATTATGATGAGTGAGTGAGTGAGTGATGACAAATTGACAACGTAGGTGGTGGTACCCAGCTCATTCTAGTACACAATTAGTTCAACAGGACACATAAAGCAGAAATTACAACGGCAAAATTACATAACTAGTCCTCTAATTTTTCCAAGTATGACCATTACTGGTGTTTATCTTAAAATTAATCACTTTAATTTGATACTATATATATACTCCTTAACAGGTTTAATTTCTTTCTTTATTCAACTCAAAACCTTTATTCATTTATATATATATACACTCACATATTATTTTATTAGCAAAATCACATTATGCTCATACAATGTAGCAATTGACTATGTTAAAATTAAACGAAATATGCAATTATCTACCCATAAGTATTTTTGATCGGAAATTAATACAAAAAAGTATATTATTATTATTATTATTATTATTATTAGTGAAAAATGTAACGGGGAGGGAAAAGGGAGAATAGTAAAATTAAAAAGAAAGACACGTTCAAGTTGCAGTATGAGACAACCACATTCTACTACTACTTTACAACCCAGTATTTAACTGAACTGTCCTTCTTTTGAAGGTAAAGGGTCTCAATTTGCTCTTTTTTTCAGAGCAGCAGAAGTAGTCCCACACATATATATACATATCATTACCATTACCATTACCAACACTGTCAGCTCAGCTCAGCTCAGCTGCTATTCTATTCTATTCATCCATTACTTGCATTTTACTCATAAATTATTTATTCCCCTTGCTCTTTTAAACTTTCCGGTTGCATTTCATTTTCAAAATACTCGAGAAATAATTTTTTTATTTAATTTTGGGGGTAGAGGGTGAGTGGAATCTGTTGTCGGCGGCAGGGTCCCTTTCTGTCTGGCATTATCCAACGGTGATGTTGATGATTATGTCTATGCTTATGATTGTTCCCTTTTTCAAACACTAATTTATTCAAATAATTGTATTCTTAAATCTTCCAACTTTTCCTTTTAAGTTGCGTAGATTCATCAATCATTCAATCAATTGAGAAATTCGATGTTGGAATGCGGCTGAATGTCCCTCATATGTAAAACCAGGTTTGCATTTCCCGCATTAATTCTCTCTCATTATTTGCTGCTATTCATGATTCATTATTGCTACTACTATTAGACTTTTAATAGCCTATATTACTCATTTACTTACTAAACATTGAGCTACTGAATTGGTTAGTTGGTGCTTTCTTTGATTTTTCAAGTACAATTCTGTATAATATGTTGGAACACAACTTATAAAGGTTTCTCATTCGTTTACATGTGGAAAAGCTTTTTGTTGTTGTTGTTGTTGTATAAAAATGCTCGGTCCAATATTATTTGCTCTAGAAAAATAATTTCATTCAAGGAAAGAGAGTATATATTGTTTTGGGACATACAAAAAGCAAATTGGGACAGAGGGAGTATATGATTAGTCATCTGCCTTCATTACAGTTCTGCAACTGTCATCTCCAGATTTAAATTCATTTTATTAATCTACTTTTGCATTAACTGAATTTCAGGTTCCATGTATTATAATCTATCATTTCAAAACTACCAAACGCCGTAGCTGAAGTGGTTCCCAGACCAAATGTCGACGACTCTTGCAGCAATTTTAGGAGGTGCTGCAGGAGCCGTGGCATTGGTGGGGATACTAATAATAATTATATGGTATTGCTTTCATCATGGTAGGAGCACTTCAAGAACTTCTGAGACCGGCTCTTCTGATCCATCTGTTCCAGGTAACCATTTCTCTGTCCAACAAAGCAAATTACTGCATCCATAATAAAGGATCAGAATGTGAAATCATTTAAATATATGCAGTCGGTGGAACTGTTGGGATCGAATTTAGTACGCTAGATGCTAAGAGATTTGAGATGGAGGAACTGTCATTGGCAACAGGAAGTTTTAGTGACAAGAGTTTGATTGGACAAGGAAAATTTGGGGAGGTGTACAAAGGCTTACTTCATGATGGGATGCTTGTAGCAATAAAACGACGACCTGGACCCCCAAGTCAGGAGTTCATTAACGAGGTAACTTAACTTTTTTCTTTTGTAAAATCAATGTGGATTCACTCATAGCTATGTTATTTTATGGGCATGTTTCTAAGATAAAATCTAGAAACATGAAATATCAAAATTAAAAGTTTTTATCATTATATTACTCCTTAACCACCTGGACTATAATTTTATGATGCCAAACTCTCTTGCACATATACAAGTTTTTCTTATTCTTTTCAGTTTCATCCTTGTGGTTCAATGAGCCATTAAGAATTCATATGGGATATTTTGACATTATTCTCATTCTTTTCATCTTTCCTATTCCTGTTGCTGTAATTCTTGGTCATTTGTTAGTGAGAATACTTAATTACAATTGAAAAACTGGAATTTTTTAAAAGTTTTAATATTTAGCTGTTTAAACATCCACGTTACATATCAGTTATATTGCTTTATGGATTTACAGTGACATGAAGTTCACTAGTTCACAATATTTTTTCTGAGTTTCAGTTATCATTGAAGAACTTTGAAATTGATTTCTTTATCAGGTCCGATATCTCTCATCTATTCGACACCGGAATCTGGTCGTCCTTTTAGGTTATTGCCAGGAAAATAATCAACAGATTCTGGTCTATGAGTACATACCAAATGGAAGTGTATCTGTTCACTTGTATGGTAATAATTTTCTTTCTCCTTGCTTCTCTCTCTCTCTCTCTCTGTGTGTGTCTGTGTTTGACTGCAAGTTAATTTAACCAACTCAAATATGCCATCTTAATTTCTTCTGAGCTGTTTTTATATTTTAAATTTCATCATATCTGATGAACCATGGAATAATGTCTCCGTGGTTTTTCTATATATTTACCATGTTCTTTTCAGCAGTCTCGTTCTTCTGATAGTTCTGATGGCTTCCAACCACCGTAACACACCACCTGTGTGTGTGTGTGTCTGTATGTGCGCGTGTGTATCTGCTCACTGTAGCATACATGCAAGTAAATTTAAGCAACCAGTTTAAGTTTGCCAACTAAAATTTTTCTGAGCTGTTCCTTTTAAAACAAACTTGAAGTTTTATCTGATAAACATGAAATGATGGTATCCTGTTTTTTCTTAATATACTACCACTTTCGCTTCAACCATTGAATTCTTCTGATGGCTTTGAATTGTATACTCTTGCTTTTCCCCTGCTGCTAGTGCCACTGCTATTCTATTCTGCCTGCATACATATTATCAATCTCACATTTCTTAATCTCAGGTGCTGGACAGGTTTCACGGGAGAAACTTGAATTTAAGCACAGGCTAGCAATAGCTCTTGGGGCAGCTAAAGGTGATCCTATGCAAAATCAGTGAGCATTTTTGGCTGTCCTGGTATTAGTTCATCTTATTTTATGCTGAAAAAGAATATCATCTTGTAAATGATGAGAATCAAATACATGTTTAAGATTCTGTAAAGCTTCAAATTGGTCACTACTAGTTTTATATACGAGCACTGTGAGGAAATTGTTTTATGCATGTGCTCTCATCCATATTTTCAATTGTGTGCAGGTTTAGCACACCTTCACTCCATCAGTCCTAGATTGATACATAAGGATTTCAAAACAGCAAACGTCCTAGTAGATGAGAACTTTATAGCTAAAATAGCAGATGCTGGGTTACGCAACTTTCTTGGAAGATTTGATTATGCAGGATCATCTTCTGAGGTGGCAGCTGATCAAATTTTCCTTGCACCAGAGTAATACACGTGCTATTTGGTGATTTACTACTCAATTCATCTGTAGTTATTTATTGTACTTTCATTTACTTGTTCAGGGTCAGAGAGTTCTGGCGATTTTCTGATAAAAGTGATGTTTATAGTTTTGGAGTGTTTCTTCTGGAGTTAGTAAGTGGGCAGGAAGCAAGAGAATTGCTATTTCCAGATGTCAATCAGAACATCGTCGAATGGGTATGAATGCTTTTTGCACGCATCAATATTGTGGTACATTTCTTTGACGTCATGCATACTGAAACTTAGGCTTTGAAATCCATAGAAGAAATAACTAAATGTTATGGATTTCTTATTGTGGAATTGAAATACTTAACAAATCCCTCAATGAATCATTAAATCATGGAAATATTGCTATGTTAAGTCATGAATCAAGTTACATATATTTGTTCTACTGATCGTAAAAGCAGGCTTATTATGAAGAGAATATGTTTATGTTTCTCAGGTGCAAAATCTTCAAGATTCTGGCAGCATATCTTCCATGATTGATCAGAGATTGGGTAATAGCTATATTACTGAAGGTATGGAAGAGTTCATGCAGTTGATATTGCACTGTGTGAACCCTTCAAGCGAAAGGCGCCCTGCCATGAGCTATGTAGAAACGGAACTCGATCGAATTCTTGAGAAAGAAATGAGCTTAACTACAATTACGGGGGAAGGGACCCCAGTCGTGACCCTCGGAAGTCAGCTCTTTAGGGCTTTAAAATAAGAAAGACTTGAGAATTTACCTTGTTTGTGTCGCGTTTTCTGTGTGCGCTTTTCTTTGTCGAATATATATTTCATAAAACACCAAAGTAAAGAGTTCTCCAGCTGATTGATAATTGTATAAACAACAGTTGGATTGTTTTTTTTTTTCTTTTCCTTCATAAGTGTATTAATGTTCTTGTAATCAAAATATCAGTTTGTAGATATATAGTAAAGTTTGAGTTTGTGTATTAATCATCTTCATGCATATAATACACACATAAGGCTATACATGCTTAGTAGAATTGATGAGTCGGATGTTCATTTGGCGCTAGTCCTCTGTGTTTTTGACATGCAGATAGTTCCTACTGTCAGTTATAACTTATAAGGGCTTGGGAGTAGTACTATGTACACACACACAAGCTAGTTTTACATTAACCCTCTAGTTTAATGTGTACTTTGATCTGTACTAAAAGCAAAAATTCATGCATTATTTTACTGTTTGATGCATAATACTTCTATATAGACGAGGGTTTTACAATTTGGGAGCAAAAACGGCGGAGACATTGATATTATTTACAATGATGCTTTCCTTGATTGGCAGATGATGAGGCCTCAAAGTAATGGTGAACTAAAGAAAATACATACAATGAAGTAATTTAGTACAAAAGAGTAAAAAGAAAAGATTCATTTGTATAACAATAGCCACATCCACTGCTTTAATAGAAGGAAAGAAAGTAGAAAACTCCCAATGCCATTATCAACACCTAAACGAGTAGAAATAATTACACTGAAATTCAAGTAAATAAACTTTTGGCAAGCAAGGGAATCTCACACACACTGCACCTGGTTCAAGCAGCACCAGAACCCTGTTTAGTTTTGAGGACAAGTTCTTCGGTTGTCGTTCCTATAATCTCATTAGCACGCTTTAGGCCAACAGAGTAATACCTTCCAGTAGTATCCTAATATCATCCACAAACAAATCAGTTCAATCTGAAATAGTACAATCACTCAACTTTACATGAAAAAGCCATCTAAGTAACAGATATTATCTGATAAATGAAACTTTTGTTGTCTCACCCGACAAACTATGCCTAGTTTCTCCAATTTGTGGACAGCGTCATCAACATCAAAATTGCAATGTTTACCAAATTCATCTTGTATTAATTCTTCACATTGCTTGTCAAGATCCTATTTTACATCACAAGAATGTTAAAATACATACATATCAGTAGAACTCAAAATCAAGCAGTCGGTCTAGTTCTCTATCCGTACCTCAAGAGTAGCTTTCCCTTGTTCCATCAACACAAAACATGAAATTATGACCTCCTTTACCTGCACATTGAGAGAAATGATTAATTTTTCTATGTTGGTATCTGATTTACAATGATATATCTTACAACTTACTTCTTGCTGAATTACATCATCACACAAGTGAAGAAGAGTGCCCTTTCCACTATCCAATTGTTTGTCATACATTGATTGCGTGATTAGATTCTGATACGTAGCCATATTTTGTTGAAAACTGCAGGCAATTCAAATAATTTTTCTCACCAAGATTTCACTAAAAGCATAAAACACAGAATGAGGGACGAAATAGAACACTTAACGTGAAGTATATCTTAGCACAATAACCAAAGACTGTGGAAAGAATAGCAAATATGACCCAGAGGTCCGCCTTAGGCATTTCAATTGAACCTACAACAGCTACCTGAACAGTCCACAAAACATATACCCCATGAACATGAAATAGATTTTCTATCAACAAAATAAAACTACAGATTACTAACCAGTCCAACTATTGCAGATATAAGAAATTTAACCCCGTCCATTGGAGTTAAACTTGGATTTTTCTTCTCTGGCTATTACAAGAAAATGACATGTTAAGATTATACTTCATTCCTCGAAATATACAAGCTTAAATTGGAAATGAATAAGGTAGAGAATGACGAAAACTCACAAGGACAATTTCCATATCGGCCATAGGGATGTTTCGGAAATGCTTCACGTATATGCCTCGTTCTGCTTTAATTCTAGAACTTGCTCCCCTGCGCAGCAGATTACCATTTTAACCTCCAATCAGGAAAAAGAGTTTTGACGACCAATTTGGAATAGAGGTGAAAGAAGCCAAGGATATTCCTTCATTTCATATTATGGTTTAACCACAAGCTTTAATGATGTAAATAAATGTTATACTAATAAATTAAAGAGAACAGTTGAAGCAGACATGTATTTGTCATACAATACCTGTAGACAACTATGATTCTATCGAAGGTTGGTTCTTGAATCGTAATTTTGCTCAGTAGATTACGGAAACTGGAAAAGACAAAAGAAAAGCGATGAACCAGATAACAATGATCAGTTCATACTATAAAATCTATAGAGCATATGTATGCTCAATACATTCTGGGAAAAAACTTGGACACCAAAAAAAATGATAAAAAAGAATTTCCAATCTATCCCACAAATCCATATGGAGTTTGGTAGTGTATATCAAGAACTCAAGTAGTCAATAGAGAAGGGAATTTATCACATTGGGTAAGAACAAAAAAACAAAAACATGATAATGGTGATACGAAAACAATTAAGAACCTGAATTCCATATTCTCAAGACGTATTCGTTCTACATGCAACCCATCATCTTCTGCTCCATACGTAGTTTCATTGTCTTTGTTGGGGTCCTTTTTACTCAGTGAATTTGGTTTCCTCGACAAATATTTATCTAACCTGTAAGTAGAAAAACACTGTTTGTGATAATCATAATTCAAATATATATATATATATATATATATATATATATATATATATATATATATATATATATTCGTGCTATATAATAATGTCATCTCACCTGGCCTTTCTTAAAATCCATGCCCAGAGACGAGCAACGATAGCATCCAATTTCTCCATGATAAAATAATCAGTCGTCTTATCAAGGCCAATCCCACGCCGGAAGATTATATACTAAAAAGAATTAGTAAGATAAGTAGCATATATATTTGAATTCGAGTTCATACTTTTAATATGTACAACAAAAACTAACTAGCACTGCAAGCTCAAAACTCATATGCATATGTGTGTGTATGTGTGTGTGTGTGTGTGTGTGTGAGAGAGAGAGAGAGAGAGAGAGAGAAGAATACTTTATCCGCAAAATCGGGGAGGTTTTCATGTGGATGCGCTTCAAAAAAACTCTTCAAAAGCTTTTTATCAAGCTGCATTTTTAGCAAAAATAGTAACTTGAACAAAACATTTATGACATAAGCACATAAATGAATAAATTTCTTTCTTATATCAGAACAACATGCTTAATTAACATCTGATCAAATACATATTTATAACAATAGTCCACCTTGGATTCGTCGACTTTAATAGGAAGATTGAGAAGATATTGCCCTGAATGTGCAACCTCAATCTCATCATCAGTGGCTATCTTAAAATTGCTTTTTCCCATAACCTGCATATTATAAGATGAGATGAATTTTGTTTAACAAACTAAAAAAACATAAACTTAGTTGTAAGTAACAACCATGGCACCTTAAATAAGTATTTCAAGAAATTTTGTTCAAGAATGTCAATTTCATCTGAAGATAGGCTCTGCTGGTCCAAATTATGAGCGCCTTGAACTGGGTCGAAGAGAGAGTAGAGTTGCTGCAACCAAGATCACATGAGTAATTAATTAAGTTTGAGAAAGAGAAAAAAAACATTGATTTGAACAGAAGAAGGAAAATTAAGTAATTACCATGAGGTCCTCAAACTGTAAGAGGTACCATGCTCGAATTGTGTACTCAATTCTCTTGCATAGTTTCAAAAATTCGGCACGATCAGAACTATTCTCTGTAGGATGTACATAACAAGTTGGCAAAAATCATTCTTTAAGAAATAAAAAATTCTGATAGAAAACAGAGAGTTGATCATATGATTAAGAAGATAGGCATATTATATTACATAGTATTGGTTGGTAATGTAATGAAGAACAGAGAAAGGAAGGAAGTGAGTATGAAATTATTAATGTATTGTACCGATGAGGTTGGCCAAGTGGACAATGAGGTTGGGCTTAAGGATTGGAACAACGGATTCTCGCTCCAATCTTTTAACCTCTTTCTTCTTCTTGTCATAGTTCTCCATTGATTAAGAAAGAAAGAAAGAAAGAAATAGTAATTAAATTATAATATCTGATGATCTATATAAACATGGTCATGGAGAAAGATAGTTAATACAATAAACATGGAGAAAGAGAGCGCATTCTAATTATATTCTTCTTCGTTATGATTATTATGAAGATAAGAAAAAGAATCTATTCCTTCCTTCCTTCCTTCCAGCACTTATATTACATTTCAGGGTTTCGTATTACTTTTTGATTTCGCTTTTTATTGTTATCCACCAATAATACATTTCTAACAAAACAAAACAGGCTAGCTACGTATTACGATTCATAAATATCTACTTAGATTAGATTATTATTTTATTAAAAATTAACGTATAAATATTCCCTTTCTAATAAGATACACGAACAAGATAAAGAAATCTATGGTTTCCAAAATCTTCTCTGACGTTTTTACATACTTATTAGGAAATTGATTTTAACACCATTTTGAACGAAATCGTGGAAAACAAAATTGCATCGGCTGCCAAATGTAGTTTTAGCCTTTTAACTTCTGCTAGCTAATGATTCTGAATTCCGAAAGCAATGGACTGAAATTACAGAAAAATAATATATATATATATATATATATATATATATATATATATATATATATATATATATATATATATATATATTTCATGAAATTTCAAATATTAAAAAGATGAAAGGACCGAAATTGCTTATGGGAGGAAAACCTATTCCAAAATCACCACCAAATAAAAGTTAAAAGACTAAAAGATGATCTTTTTTGCCTTGCAAAAAGTATTCCTTCGTTTTTCTAATGGTCGAGTCAAGACAGTGAAAGACAAAAATAGAGGTTTTATTGACTAAGATTTTTAGCTAAATTTATTCTCAAACCATCCTCTGCCAGAACAGAACTGAAATGAAATATTCTAATATTGGTAAAAACAAAACAAAAAACGCCCAATGTGCTTCAGAATCAGGTACCCTTCAATCTGCAACATAGGCCACCACCCTTCCCTACTAGCTAGCTAATAGCTATATACAGGCATGAGAGATCCGGTCTATTTATGTACAATGTGCCATATTCTAGCTCTAACTAAACTAACCTCAATGCAAAAACAAAGTTTGTTACAAAAATCAAGGTCAAATGAACTGGAGGCCGGGATATCAGCCATCGTTTATCTTCAACAATTCCAATCTTCTTCATCCCTCCTGAGATTTTTATTGGTTTTGTCATTGATTCCATGACCTTGAGAACGGTTTAATCATTGACTCTTGTACTCCAGAATTATTCTGCTGAGAAAGACCAATACACCCAAGGTTATTTATCTTAAGACCACCACCACCACCAGCAGGAGGCTCATGGCCACTCAAGTAGCTAAGTGGATTAGGTGCATTGCTGCTCGACCCACCAACGCCATTGTAGTTTCCTGTTGTTTGAATAAATCTTCTGGTGGAGCCCATTGGATCATAATTAACGGGTCGTAATTCATTACATTCATTAAGAACACTGAATAGAGTTTGATCTGAGCTACTTCTACTGTTATGGTTCACACCCTCAAAGGGAGGCCATACATCCCGGGCCCCATTCTCACTCGTATACCAGTTCTGACTCAACCCTTGAGGTTGGATAGGGGCAAAATTATGGATATTGACCGGCAAGTGGTGGTCATGCCTAGTAGACATGGTAGCAAAGCGACCTCCATCGGAATAAATGTTTTCCTGAATGTTGTGCTGCTGCATGTAAAGATCATTTAGTCTCTTCTGCCTAATATCTAGTGGAAGTGATTGATGAGCATCTATGAGCAGGTGGTCATTCCTTGGCTGAAAATGTAAACCCGTGTGTCTTTGCTCATGATGGTATGGTAGGCTACTACTCGGGACCCTCATTAAGGATTGGAGCAATTCATTCTGGTCTTGGTTAGAGTTAGAATTGAAGAAAGACAACTCTCTCCCAGAATCTTTATCCTGCCTGTGGTCAAGCATTTGCACTGGTTGTTCGGGTGGTATAAACTGTGGATGCTCAAGTGATAATGCTTGAGTAGAAGCATATCCATTATTTGCAGCACTAGATTGGTAATAAGAACCATGAAGCGGAATATCCACATGGCTCAGATTTCCCGAGAACCCTGATACAATTGCACTGGAAGTATTGACATCCGTGGAATTGATCCGAGGGTTAATATTAAGTGGAGTAATTGGGTGTTGATGTGGATCCGGAAGAAAATCAGGGTCAGATAATTCTATCATAGAGCTAACTCTAGGGGTATTACAAAGCTGTTGATGATTATCCTGAATGAAAACATGGTTGGGCACATCAGCATCATTATCATCTTCTTCTTCAGTCATGTCTGCTTCATTATGTGTTTGTTCCTCATATATGTAATCAGTCTTTCTTTCCTTTTCATCCTGATCATTTTAAAGCAATGCATCCTTAGAAATTTATCGTAACAGAATCCAAATGATTCGCATATTTTCATCGACTCAAAGAAGTTGATTTTGAAACCAGATACCAGCACACAAAAATAGGAAGAAAAAAGAACATCAAGATTAACCTCCATTTCTGTTGGCATTTCATGAACTGCCTCTTCATTATCCACTTGGCCCTGAATCAAGTAATCAGAGTCATCTTTCTCCATACCCTGACATAAAAAGGTGGAATTTGAGGAGTTAATAACATAATAACTGAATTTTTGAGAAAGAAAATAGTTGACACAGGTAAACAAATGGTCTTCAAAATAAGGTCTAAAATCATATTCAATCATACTGCAAAGAAAGATGGCAAATGGTAAACCTCTATCTTGCTTGTAGGTGGGATTTCTTCATCACTCTCATCTGAGAGCTCCATTAGATTAACCTGAGAAATCTCTTTCTTCTCATCCTGAGCAGCCTACACAAAAGTAGAAGTCAAAGATATGAAATCTTACACCACCGGAAAATGCCAAAATCTGAAGTAAATTTACATTGTGTGGGTTCATCTACCGACAGTAATAAATCTTTTAAGGAAGACGAAAAATACAACAAACCTTCACTAGTTCCACTTTTTGTTTTATATTTTCACCCAGGGTCTGTGTTACTTGCAGTCTCTGGAATTTTCTCTTTTCCCATACAACTAAACATTCTGGGATATCTTTATTTGCCAAGTTTAACCTGCGATGTTAACAATTATTATGTAAAGGCATGATCTCATGGGCTCCATAATTATAACCCAAAATGAAAGGAAATAACTAACCAGTAATCATGCAGCTTCTTTCTCTCTTCTTCCTCAAATCTTTCAAATGGTTGTACATTTAGGGCCTCAATGCTACCCAAAACATTACTCAGAGACCTTGGCTGAATACTATTACTAGCATGCTTCATGCTACTTTTAACTCGTTCATGCTGTCCCTTGCTGACCTGAGAGCCAGATGCAGTAAACATCCATTAGAAAAAAATAATAATGTGAAAACAACCTCTCAGATTAGATGTAATGTTATACTGTAATCGAGAAACCCAAACAAGACCAAAATCAATCAGTAAAACAGAAGACGTCCAGACAAGATGGCTGACTGATAAGAGACACTAGCAAAGGTCCTCTCTTGAAGTCAGTAAAAATGGTTTTCAACAAGTATGACAATGATTCAAGTGAACAGACAATAAAGTAGTAAAAAGAAAGAAAAAATATGCCACTAAACAACCTTGATATAGGACATATATTTGGCTCCATCTCCATACTGGAAATTGCGTTTCTGCAGCTTTTCTCCTTTTCTAGGTATGGCAACCACCTTTAGCTCGCCTGATGAGGTATCAGGTGCTTTGTTTAAGAAGCCTTTTCTGCATACATGTACATGAAACAAATTTAACACCTTTTTTCATGGATTTAACCTGCTGGTAATGAAGGGCGCCTAGTCGAGTTTTTGGAAACCAGTTTGTTCAAGTCGGGTACCCGAGCAACCAAGTAGCAGCTTATGCTACACAGAATCAGTCAGGATTTCGGGTATGGATATTATTTGTAAACAACCAGCCACACACGCATATAACACACATCTCAAGCATGAACACAAAGAAGAGAGGTGAAGGCAGCAGCAGTGATGGAAGGAGATGAGCAGGGGCCATGGCAGAGGAGAAGATCGCAGCTTCATTTTGTTGTACATTGTTAGTACTGAGACCTTAGTATGAATGAGACCAATGCAACACCAGCTGAAGGGGAAAGGAATTGAGTCTCCTACTTTCAGATATGAGAGAGGAGTTTACTCAAATTGTGATTAAAAAAATTCTCTCTTTGTGAATTCTGAAAGAGATAAGAGGGTTCTGCAACTTTATTTTTCTCTCTTTGTGAAACCTACAAGACACTGGGACTTCTGTTCTCTCTTTCTCTTGATTTCTCTTCTTATCTTTTTTAATGGGCGGGGGTTTTCGAGACAGGCGTAAACCTATCCCGGATTCCGATTCGAATGCAGTAAGAAGTTTTTGTTTTATGGATAAAGTTCCCACATCAAATTTTCCCAACCCGGTTGGAATTTCACCCGCTCGAAGTGAGGCCAATGAAACCCAAATCTAATACTCACCCCTAACTCCATATAGTTCGGGTAAAAGAAAATTGCAGTAAGAGCTGAAGTACCTTCTTTGAGATTCTCCTTGCACCATTCCCACATTCTGGTTATCGCTGCTATAAGCTTTTTCAGAATTAGCCCAAGAACAAGACTCAGGGGTGGCAACAAGATTCTCTTCAGTGTCATAGAATCTAATCTCTGAAGGAAGCAAACTTTTCTCAGGATGCATCCTGGACCTGCTCATAACAAGTAATATTTCAAATCAAAAGGTTAACTGTTAAATAAGGAAAGACCAGCGCTCTAGCTTGACAAGCACGCCAGACAATTCTCATTTATTTCTAACAATAGAGCAGCATGTGTAAAATAACATACATCATAAAATTCCCTCCTACACTCAAAGTCCTAGACAACCAATTCAGGAATATAGATTCAATTTGCCAAAAAGATATTCATCGAACAATCTGACCATTATAAACACAAATTGAATGCACGGGAGAATATCCACAAAATATAAACTATGTTTCCCTACAATTTATAACACAAATAAACGTTAAGAAAATTAAGCATCAAGGAGAACCTACAATAACATAAAATTATTACAGGAAACCAAAAAAAGAAGGGATTTGATGACAAATATTTTATTCACACTCACAAGTCACAAATAAGTTTAGATTAACAGAAAATATGGCTATTTTAACCAGAGTTTCTTAATATTCAACATATTCTTTTGATTAGACAGTGGTAGAAGAATCAAGAAATAAAGAACTGAGCAAAGACATGCAAAGTCATGCAAAGTCATGAAACTTTCTTTGTGGTGAACCCAAAGGAACGAATTAAGAAATAAAGAACTGAGCAAAGACATGCAACGTCATGAAACTTAGGTAACTCGACACAAAAAACAACTCGGAAGACAACCTCGATATATTCTGCAGGATGTCCACTTCAGGATCCTTGCAACTTTCCCATTTCTCTTTCCACGTATGCAAATTATCAATCATGCTGTCAAAAGAAGCACAACAGCTTGATGACATAACAACTTAAGGCAAACACTCAATTGACATAGATCTAACAAGACTGCATACTTATTATGATATTTTTCTAAATCTGAGTAATATGCCTTCTTGCAGACTTTGAGAGACTGCTCCTCGTGAACAACATTATCAGGATGGAGCTTCCCAAGACATAGAGAAGAACCCCTGTAGCAACAAAGTGCAAAGATTATTGAACAACTTAAAGTTAATCAAGGAACCACAAAGCCATTCTACCCAGCGAAATTGGATGTATCAGTCCTCCATGTATTCATAAAGAGTGAGCTAAGGGTGTAAACCAATTTCATGATATCAAAATCAAGCATATTAAATTCGCTAGAAAGTAATACTTAGGAAACAGTCCAAGACATAGGCATATAACTGTACAACTAACAAACAAATAAAGAAAAACATTTCACTTATTAAGCAAAATAAAAAATGGGAGAACTGAATGGCTTTGCAGCGAATAACTCCAAACATTTTTATGGGTCAGAATATTGACTACCAAACAACTCCCTGAAAATCTTTCACTACAACCACCACCAACCCACCCAAATAAATGGAAGAGACCTAATGCAGTCTTGGCTAAAACAAATTAACTAATAAAGAACATGTGTATGATGAAAGTCAATAGTACAAAACACCTCCCTCCCTAAAACAATACCTTCACTTATTCCTCTTTGGATCAGGAGGAATGAAATATAAACTTAAGACAACATTGAGCAGATGAGAGAAATATTCATATAAATCAGTGGGGCAACAATGGGAAGTGGCCAAAGAGGTACGTACATTAACAGATCTCAGTGTCAATAGGGGTCAGTCTCAAAAGAGCCTGAGTAACAAAATCATATCAAATTCTCTTTAGCAGTCTGATAATCAGGTCAGAGCGAGGAACAAGAAATTAGAACTTCATTATGATCTAGTACTACAACAATTTCTTTATCTTGGACTTAGATTGGATCCAAAGTTTAGAGTACAAAGTACGAGATAAAACTGATGATAGCTAATGGAGGAATAATAACCCAAAGTAAAATAAAGTTCCAAATAAGCAGAGTAATCAGCCCATGAAACATTACACCACTAGCTCATTGATAGCCCAGAAAAACAGTTTGTGTAGTAAGACTTGCCATTTTTCAAAAGGGTTTCCAAAATCGAAGTTATTCCCTGCGAGCAATTCTTGGACAATTGTATCTGGGTCGGCTTCTTTAGGTAGAAATTTTGAAAGAAAGCTTCTTTCTTTCTCAGACAAATGACTCATCCAGACCTATGAAGATCCATAGACAATACATAAATGTCAAAAGAAATTGCTTTACAAAATAAAAGTCACTATTTGAATAAATAATTGACTGTTACCTCATATGAGAGAACCGCGGATAGATTTTTCAGTTCAAATATCTCCTGAGGAACAGTAAAAACATCAGCCAATGCTTTGTTTCCGTGAGGATTAGTCTCAATAAATGGATTCAAGTGCCTCCGTGGTATACCAATCTGCTCCTTCTTGGAAACTACACTTTTTTTCTTGTTATCCCACTCGAGAGAGATGTTAGGTCTCATGTTCAGTTCATGCTGCGGTAGTTCCAATCTTTTCCTCTTTACCCTATATTGCTCACGAGATGTGCAGCCAACCAAATTGGCAGTATTTGCCCTTTTTTTTCGCTGATCAGCTGCCATTTGCCCAAAACGAAAGTGTATCACAAGTGTCCACAGCAGAGCATTTGCTATTTTGGCTTAAGCAAACAAGTGTCTTCCTTCAACGTTCAAAATAAGAACACCCTGAAAGAATTATGTCTTTAGTTAAATACACAGTCCCACTATTCCCACCAAATTACAAAAAGCAAAGACTCAAATCATGAAAAAAAATGAAATATATATCCATTGTACTCGAGACCAATAGTAAATGCACCAACGAAACAAAATTAGATTGACTCATAATAAAGGTACCATCTTTGACATACAAATGGATTCCCTTATCAATGAATACAACAACTAGATTACTAGTAATCGTGCAAGATGCAACCAGGGTAAAACGAGAAGGAACGAGAGCTAGTGGCCGTCCATTGGACATCTAAGTCAATGTTAAAGCCCAAGTTTCCAACTGGATTTAAAATTAAGGGAGAAACGGCAACAAATAAATTTACAAATCATGGAAATCCCAGCAATTCAATAGCCAAGGGAAAAAACACGCAATTACAAGTGAAACGCTCAAATGAAGGAAAGCAAATCAAAAACAGCAAATTATTCAGAAACAGTAAAGCTGTAAATGCATTACCCACTTAATCGCAACTACAATTAACAATTGAAGTATGAAGAATTAACAAAGGAAAGATTAAAAAAAATTGACAGGAAGAAAGCCCTAGAAGCTGAAGAACGAACTGGTTACCAGTGAATGCGCAAGAGCTCAAACCGTCCAGAATAATGAATTAAATAAATCTTATATTATATATATATATAAAAATTAAAAAAAAAATTAATTAAAGCCTTGCAAAAAAGGAAGAGAAAAGAGGAAGAAGGTTGTACGTTATCCGAATGGGTAACGAATAGAGAGAGAATCAGCGAAGGAGGTAAGCAGAGAGCGCATAGATACAACCTTCAAGGAAATTTATATTTATATTTATATTTATTGGGATAGAATCAAAGAAAGAAAGATGAAAATCCAAATTGCATTTTTGTGCGCGCCTGGGGGCTGGGCTCAATTCAGGCCCATCCGATTATGGGTTCTTCGGTCCGTCTTTTTTTAAAAATACTATAAGGATTTGAAATGAATAAGGATTTGAAATTTTAATGATTTGAAATTTATTTATTTGAAATTTATTTATTTTAAATTTTTTGTTTTAATAAATTTTTTTACAAGGAATTTTAAATTCATTAATTTGAAAATTATTGTTGGTATATATTATTTGTGGTACTTGAAATTTCTAAATATACCTCATAATTTGTTCTATGTTTTAATTCTTGCTAGTTACTTGTTGTTGATATCGATAAATTGATTAGGGGCAAAATTATAATTCTTGAAAATTGAGGGATCAAAAGTGAAAATCGGATTTCAGAAAATCTGGGGCCGAATTAAAAATCTTAATTTGCTAAATTTCTGGACTAAATTGGAACTTTGGGTTTTTCGAAAATCTAGGGTCAAATGGAAATTTCTGAAAATAAAGGGACCAAATGTGCAAATATAGAATTTTGAAAATTAAAATCTTCTGAAAATTATGGACTGAATTGCAATTCTGGATTTTTCGAAAATAGGGGTCAAATTGCAATTTCTAAAAATTAAGGAACCAAAAGTGAAAATTTGAATTTCTGAAAGCAGGGGCCGAATTGAAAATTTAATTTTTCAAAAATTATGGACTGAATTGCAATTTCAGGTTTTTCAAAAATTTGGGGCCAAATTGCAATTTCTAAAAATTAAGGGACCAAAAGTCTAAATTTGGACTTCTGAAAATCCCGAATTGAAATTTTTAAATTTTTATGAAAATTATGAATTGAATTGCAATTCTGGATTTTTCAAATATTTTAGGTCAAATTGTAATTCCCGAAAATTGAAAGACCAAAAGTGCAAATTCAAATTTCTGAAAATCAGGGGCCGAATTGAAAATCTTAATTTTCTGAAAATTCAAGAATGAATTGCAATTATGGATTACTTCAAAAATCTAGGGTCAAAATTGTAATATCCAAAAATATAGGGACCAAAAGTGAAAATTCAATTTCTGAAAAATCATGTCCGAATTGAAATATGAAAATTCTGGATTGAATTGCAATTCTGGATTCTTCAAAATTTTAGGGTCAAAATTGTAATTTTTGAAAATTGAGGGACCAAAAGTGCAATTCGAATTTTCTGAAAATAGGATCCAAATTGCAAATATTATTTTTTTGAGAATTTAGACTGAATTACAGTTCTAGGTTTTTGAAAAATCTGGGATCAAATTACAATTTTGAAAGTATACAATGTGGAGTTTTCTGTACCACAATAGTGTACCAAATTAGTTTACCATCCATATAAATGTCAATTCCAAATAGTAAACACCACATGAGATTATTTTCTCCAAGTCTTATCTCTTTCTGAGCATCTCCATTTTTAAGTTTTAACATCTCTTTCTCAAATAATAATACCATCAAAATTCATCAAAATTCATATCTAATATAGGAAAGGAAAACCAAATGACATTAGCAAAACTAACAACTCAAAAATCTTAATTGATCTTTTCGTATGTAAAAATCTGAATCAATTTTCGGATCCAAGGAATCCCTGTATGATCTTCTATTTAATTATTTTGTTGGGTTATCCTATTTTCATAAATTAGATCTCATCCATTTGAAATTAAAAATTCTTTGAATCCGTGTAATTTGATTAACGGATACCTAATTCAATTTAAATATAAGTAAAAAGTCTCATGCAATTTAGATCTCATTAAAATGTCTGCTGGGCATCTAATTCAACAAATGTCTTACTATACCATTTTAATTCTTAATATTTTGACAACGATCTTATATTATTCATCTTCATCAATGATTGAAACCTTAATTTTTGTTTCGAGGCATTTTTTCCTTTAAATCTTTCATGTCTCTGGATGCAAAACTTACTGCTAATTTTAAATAAATTCTTCTTCTGATCTAAAGAAATAATTTGAAGTAGTGCAATGACGAAATAATCTTGGTATCTCTCTATAGAATTTTGTAGTATGAGATCTGTAATAGAGAGGAAGAATATTATGTTGTGGAATAATCATGTGTGGTGTATGGTTATTAAAATTGGCACATGTCACGGACTCAAACCTCTGCCCAAGATGCCATGTCCAGGAGGAAACAATCACACATGCTCTTCGTGACTGTGTTTGGGCGAAGAGAATTTGGGAATTCATCATCCTACCGACACAATACTACGAGTTTATGAGCACAAACTTGAATTCATGGATAAATGACAACCTAACCAAGTTAAATTTCAGCAACATTATTGCCCCCGAAATCGCGTGGAAAAAGATATTTGCAGCAACAATCTGGGCCATTTGGAAGGCCAGAAATAGAATGGTTTTCGACAACACACCGGAGAATCTGAAAAACATAATTTTCGGAATCAAACTCATGGCGCGGGACACTGATCACGCCTTCCCGGAGAAAAGACTGAGTAACAAAGTGATGGAGGTAGATGTGAGATGGACAAAACCGGAACAAGGATGGGTCAAAATCAATACAGATGGCAGCGTACTTTCAAGTAAAAAAAGTGCCGCTGCGGGGGGCATTATTAGGGATGCTGAGGGTCAATGGATTTTGGGTTTCTCGAGAGGCTTGGGAGACGTTTCCATAACAGTGGCTGAACTTATGGCTGCTAGAGATGGTTTAACTATTGCCTGGGAAAGACGATTTCGACGTGTCGTTCTTGAACTTGATTCTAAAGTTGTTGTCCAACTTATACAAGCGGAAGATATTTCCTCTCACCCCTTGGGTCGCATAATTGAAGATTGTAGACGTCTACTTGGAATGCCGTGGGAGAGTAGAGTTCAGCATACCTTAAGAGACGGTAATTCTTGCGCAGATGCCTTGGCTAAAAAGGGACACGAATATTGGCATAGTTTTCAGATCTGGGAAACCCCACCCCCAGAAGTTCTTGACTTGATTAGTGGGGATCTAATGTAATAGTTTAGTTTAACCTGTACGTTTTCAATACCAAAAAAAAAAAAAAAAAAAAAAAAAATTAAAATTGGCACATGTCAATTTTACATTGGTTGTACACTAATGTGGTAATTCTTGGGGTATAGAAGATCTGTAGCCCATAAAATTGAGGTGAAATTCATGGAACTAAAAATTCAGGATTTCAAATGAATGGATTTAATTTTGTATCCAAAATGAATTTGACAAGGGATTTCAAATCTACCCAATTCAAATTATTCCGTTTTGATTATTTGGAGAGTTTTCAAAAATTCCCCCCATGTAATGTTGAATAATAAAGTAAAATAAAAATATAGTTGTTGTTGAATATGGATCGTGCAATTCAGCTATTCTTGCGAAAATCATAAAATGTTGGGCTTGTTGACTAATAAAGATTCAAGCATGTTTCTGGACCAAAAAATTGTGTGGCTCATAATTTTGTCATATGGGCTTTTCCCCTTAAATAAAGCGATTGTCCTTTTCCAAATTATTTGCCTAATTCAATTATTTATGATGGCCTTATGAACTTGTCATTTTCAGAATAATATTTATTATATTACAAAAGTATTAACATACTCCTTTTGTCTTCATGACAAAAAAAATCTTTTGACTTGGAATTTTATATAATTATTGAGAATTTTTTTTTAAATATGTTTACATTTGTCTTTCCAAGTATTTTTTGTAAAATGGCGGTGGCATTCAATTTTAAGGGGAAAAATCATTTGAAAGAAGAAAATTTTGTTTTAAAACATTTTAAAGAAAATAAATATAGATTAAAATTGAGACAAAGATACTAAGAGTAAAAATTATATGTTGGTTTTATATGATTAAATTAATGCAAAATTTTATAAAAGCATGACAATATTTCTTAAATTTCACCAATAAGGAAGAATTTAAGTGGTTCTAAATTAGATGAACCGGGATGTATTTTTTCAAATAAATCCACTCGAATTACATATTTGACACCACATGTCAACATCATAACTCTAACAACTAGTACAAAAATACTTGAGTCATTCATATAAGCACATATTAGTGAAGTAAATATTTACTTTTCAACAATTATCACACAATGTATTTGACATGTTACAATATTATTACTCACAAGCTCATGTGTCTTTTAGTTCATTGGGGCAGGGCAACCTCATAAATACATATTTACTAGAAAATACTAATTTGTCCATCATTAAGAAAATTAGAGCACTTGTATCGAATTAGTTTAAAATGATGTACCAAAGTCGTTAAGAGAGCATCCAAACGTTTTCCTATGAATCGAGCGATTTTTACTTGGGCCTCGTAGTAGATTTGTTGCAGCAGGCCGGCCCAATAAATCTGATTGGTATAAGCCACTGTACTATACTACTCTGAATCTGATATTCGGAACGCCGACGGCGGAATGGAGGGGGAGGAAAAGGCGGAATTCTCGGCGTCGGAGATAGAATACGTGAGCTACGGCGGAGAGCATCACCTTCCGCTCATCATGAATTTGGTAGATCAGGAGCTCAGTGAACCCTACTCCATCTTCACCTACCGTTACTTCGTCTATCTCTGGCCCAACCTCTGTTTCCTCGTAAGTACTTACTACTACTAATCTACTATGTTATGTTAGTGTTGATTTCCAGTTTCTAATATTGAGCAGGCATTCCACAAAGGAAAATGCGTGGGGACGGTGGTGTGTAAGATGGGGGATCATCGCCATACTTTCAGAGGTTACATAGCTATGCTTGTTGTTCTCAACTCGTACAGAGGCAAAGGCATAGGTCATTTACTTGATCAATCACACACTAGTGCAGATAACTGTACTCTTATAATTAAATTGACTGTCTCGATTTTGCAGCCACTGAACTCGTTACTAGGTCAATTAGAGTGATGATGGAATCAGGTTGTGAGGAGGTTTGTCAAGATTTAGAACTATTGGATTACTATATTCTTATTCATGCTCAATTGCTTACATCCAATTAGACATGTATTTATACAGTATACTGAAAGACTTTGTAAATGAGTGAAAAGCAAAAACACCCATATTTTTATTAGCAAAAAACCTCTATATTATGATTTAATTAGTCCCTGCACCCAGGTAAGGAGGTAAATATTAAGAGTTTAGAGCGGGGTTATTGTCAATTTTTTACTAGCCAGGGTGTTATTGGCAAATTTCCATGTGAACAAAGGGTTATAACCAATTTTCAAAAGCATATTCAAAGGGAAAATAATAACGAGGGTATTATTGTCATTTTCATTCATAACTGTGAAATTTTTTGAAGGAAAACTTGCAATTTCAGCTGTTGAGGGGAAAGGGGTAGTAGCCTTTGACTTATTAATAATGTGCTTTTTGCTAATAAAAAACACAGGGAGGTTTTGCCAATTAGAAATAACACGGGGGATACTTTTGTACTTTACTCCATTTTTGTATATCCCCAAAGGGGAGCCAAACACTCCATTTTTGTTATATTATAGACTTTATAGTATGTCTAGAAAGCCTCTGTAAAGATATTGTGAATAGAATTCAAGAATGCAGTTTAGCTACTATACCATATTCACTGGTTATTGCTTTGATTTGATTACCAGTTTCTGTTGTTAGACATGTAGAAACAGTAATAGGTATTGATATTTTGCTTTCTTTGCCTTTGGAAGGTGACATTGGAAGCAGAAGTGACAAATAAAGGAGCACTTGCACTATATGGTCGTCTGGGATTTATTAGAGCCAAGAGGCTTTTCAGATATTACTTGAACGGAGTTGATGCTTTCCGGCTTAAGCTACTGTTTCCTCGTCCAGAACTGAACTCTACTGCGAGTCCAGGATGGCTCTAGGGGATGAAATTTTTGTGTCATAATCAGTATCCTATTGAAAATGTTTACTGGCTCGAAAATATGAGTGAGTTATCTGAGTCGAATGTTTACTAAGTTGATACTGAAATTTGTTTTGAGGATAATGTATTTCTTTGTCGAATGACTGTGTTCAATTTTAGATGAACGCCGTCTTTCTATTATCAGCTGAAGAGGCCAAGAAATGAAGTTAATTATTTGTCATGTTCAATACTGAGGACTGAAGGTTCTTTCTTAGGAACAACAGGCCGTGTACTTGGAGATGTAAATGATTTGTACAAGGGTGGCCAGATGCCTTACTGCAATATAAAGGTATGACTACGAGTTCCTTCTCTTTGTAATAGGACCTGTTCTTCTGTATTGAAGAAAACACTTTTTGGACGTTTCATATGTTGTTCATATTAAACCAGTTCAATTCAGTGAAATACTATGAACCTACCTTTATTTTCAATGACATATTTCCATGTATTTTCTACGAATTCAACAGTATTGAGTTTAGTTATGTAGCCATGAACTTATGCTGATTCTAACTTCACTGCCAGTTGTAATTTCATTTCCCATTTCCCAAACTGTACGATAGATTTCTAATTTGCAGCGTTATATTTAGCATCAAGGCGTGAGTTTGTTATATGAAAAAAAAATTAACAAAATTGAAAAGTTAAACAAGAAAAAGAAAAGGGTTAATGTCCATTATCCCCATAATATGTATAATATTCAATTTATCCTCGTATGATTTGAAAAATAGCATTTTAACCCTATCTAAAATTTTTAAATGAACAATCTACATCATTCCATTGGAGAGTGACATAGTGATATTCACTCGTCCGATATTTGGTTATGAGATTTGGTTATGAGAATGTAAGGGTGTGTGTGGATGGGTTTTGGCCCGGTCTCGCGGGTCTCGCGAGACCGAGCCAAAACCCTTTCAAATGAGTTTTCGCCAAACCCATGAAACCATCAAAAACCTATTCAAAAACTCACACTCAAACTCTTCAAACCTATAAAACATTGATTTGACACCTACCACCTACTTTTTCTCTCAAATCTCACTAAAAAAGACATTGATTTGACACCTATCACCTACTTTTTTTCTTAAACCCCAACATCCAAACCCAATCCAAGTGGGGTTTCAACTTATTCAAACAACAAAACCCAAGAGCCAAAACTCATCCAAATAAAGTCTCAAAGGTTTCATCGAAACCACCAAAACCAATTTTTTTAAATCGAGACCCGCGAAATCGAGCCAAAATCCATCCAAATAGAACCTAAAGTATTGCATAAAAAAATTACCTTTATCCATGTAAAATAACACATGGATAATGTCATATTTATAATAACAAATGGGGTATATTAATACATACAAGGAGTATTTTTTTTTTTTTTTTTGGGGTAAAATTGGTCCATATAAAATAATGCAGTGAATAAATTATTTCGTTTTTTTTTTCTCAATTTAAAAATAAGTTTATGTATATTGTAGTAATTTTGTCAAATTGTAATTTTTTTAAGACTTAAAATATCAGATATACAATGTGAATCTTTATAATATAGGGAGTTAAAGTACATATTCTTAAACTGCAAGATACTATATATATTCAACATTATTAGGTTGTATTTAACTCAAAATAAAATATATAATTTAACTTTCGATAAGTATGGTTTATTCATTATCTTTAATTTGTTTGCGAAAGTTTTCTTGAAAATGATTTTTAGATTTAAATTAAGAAAAACTCAAACCCCTCATTTTTTTCCTGGACAACTATGTGATGTTCTTCTATATTGTGCTTGTACTTGATTTTTAAGGTTGCCTTAGGATTTGCCTCCAATATTTTCTCACAATAGCTCCATAGTTTTGCATACTACTCCATCTATATGCCTTTGTTTAGTTTGGCAGCTCTCGTTTTTGTTAATTTTAGGGGTTTAAGTTTTCTTAATTTGAAGGTATTAGTGTTATTGTGTTTCAGGGTGCAAAGTGCCCATTTATTGTGTTTCGGGGGTGCAAGTTGTTGAATTGTTCTTCATTCGAGGTTGCTAAGTGTTAATTCTGTTTCAGGAATGCAAAGTGCCAATTTATTATGTTTTGGGGTGCAAAGTGTCAAATAATTACAATTGAATTACCTATTTTGCCCTTAACTCCGGTGGTCATTTTTACTTAAAAATAAAAGAGGGTGCGAAGTGCTGAAATTTTCATATTTTGAGGATGCAAAGTGCTATATCTGAGTTTCGAGGATGTAAAATATATATTTTCCATGTTTCGAGGATGTAAAGTGCAAAATACCCTATCACAAATTATGTATCAAAAGTAAGAATAACAAAAAACAATGAGACGAGGGATTAGGTCTTAATTACATAATCTCAACCAAATATCTTCTAAATTTAAAATGCATGTAATTAGTAAATGATAATTGGGTTGGGATGTACATTTTTTTTTTTTAGAATAAATAATCTTCATTCATGAGTCAACTCGGAGTTTACAATATTTAAGATTAAAGCAGGAAGAGCATCCGAAGAAAACGTATCTAAACGAGATAATTTGGCAACTTCATGGGTTGCCTTGTTGCCTTCACGACCAATGTATCGAGCCTCAAAACATTCGAGAGAGTCTGTTGTATACTTAATGTCTTCAATAATTGTTCCAAAAGTCGCATAAGACTTAGGGACACCCCCAATGGTTATGATGATAATTTGTGCATCTCCTTCCACTATAACCTTCCTCCACTGTTGCTCAAGAGCCAATTCTACAGCCATTAAAGCTTCATTCACTTCTGCATCCGATGGTTCAAGGGGTTTGTTTAATGCATTTTGATTTCCAACCGATACATTCACCCCGAGATGATCGAGCGATCACACCCAAACCGCAACAGCCCTCGACTTTATTTATGGGTGCATCGAAATTAATTTTTACCATACCCTCGATCGGCGGTGTCCATCGAACTTCATTTCTATTAATTGTTGTACGAGTAACAAGTACTTCAGCCTCAACTTTTTGGAGTTCCACTAGAAACTTTTGCGCGAACCGGTTGGGATGTACATGGGATACTCTAACCACCGCAACCAAACCCTAATCCAAAACCACCACCGTCGCCGCCTAGCCTCACCACCGCAACCAAACCCTAATCCAAAACCACCACCGCCGCCGCCTAGCCTCACCACTCCAACCAAACCTAACCCAAAACCACCAACGTCGCCGCCTCCTCACCACCGCAACCAAACCCTAACCCAAAACCACCACCGCCGCCGCCTAAACCAGCAGCAAAATCAATAAATTGAATGAAGCACACTTGCCTTCAGAGGAATATATGAAGAATCGAGCTGAAAAACAAGCTTTAACCCGAAAAACTCAACAGCCCGAAAATATTCTTCGTGGTCCGAATCTTCAAATCCACTAATTCCGAGCTGGAAACACAAAATTGAAGCCGGCCAATTCGTTTAAACAGCTCCAAAAACATAAACTCGAAAGGAAACGCAGCGAAACATGAAGAAATCAGAAACTAAGCTTTTTTTTGATTTTTTTATAGATCTAACAATTAACAACGAAAAACAAAGAGAAACGAAAAATTGAAACCACCAACGTAATCCTGATGAAGAGACGAAGAGAATGAGACTAATCTTGCAAAAATCCTTTTAGAAACGAAATAAATCAGTCGTCGGCATGTAATTTGGGAAAGGGAGAGAGAAAAAAAAAATAACAAGGGCTAATCGAAAAATTAAGAAAGTGTAAAGGGCATTTTGATCATTATGGTGTGTACTTTATTTTGGCTGGGTATATACAGTATACACACGTACACACCATACACCATTTTTAGGCAAAAATGTTGCTGAAGAGTGAAGAGTCACACGATCTGTTAGTCTCGTCTTTCGGAGAGTGGTTTGGGAAAGTGGTAGAGGTTTGAGAAATAATCTCGATTTGCGTAATGTTGTTTGTTTGGGTTTTGGGAGAGTTGTTTGGGAAAATAGCCGCAATTGTTGACTTTTCTAGTATAGAGAGAAATAGAAATAGAGTAGAAAAGTGGTCTGTTTGTTTGGCCTTTCGGAAAGTGATTTGAGAAAAAAATTACTGTAGCTAATTAATTGGGAAAGTGGTTGGATTGTTTGTTTGGCCTTTCCGAAAACCGAAATTTTTTCCGAAAAAGCGAGACAAACAGGCTCATAATGTCCCTACTTAATAATAGTAGCAGTAATATTTAAGAAACTGGATAGACGCTAAGTAGTGTGTCTCGTCTTTATCCAAATCCAAAAATAATAAATTAGAAAGAGATTATTTTTTCTTTTTTCGTAACTTGGACGCCACTGCCACGACCTACCTTAGAAGGTACACCCACCTTAGAAACAAAAGAGAGCGACACCTAGTGAACCGCGCTCCTCATTAACCACGTGAAACTTCCACTGATCACACTATTAGTATCAGTATCAATTAAGAGGGGAAGAGAATGAAGACGAAAGGTAAAGCGGCAATGGAGTTTTGTTTAAGCTTGGTTTTGATTTTGGTGTTCGGCGCCGTAATTGGATTTGTTGAGTGCAAATACATGGTTTACAACACTTCTCAAGGTATAGTCCCCGATAAGCTCAATGTTCATCTTGTTCCTCACACTCACGACGACGTTGGCTGGTTGAAGACCGTCGACCAGTACTACGTTGGTTCCAACAATTCAATCCAGGGCGCGTGCGTCCAAAACGTGTTGGATTCTCTGATTCCTGCTCTGTTGGCTGATAAGAATCGCAAATTTATTTATGTGGAGCAGGTCTGATTGTTTAGAATTAAATTTAGTAATATGGTTTGGTTACTAATTAGTCAATTTCATGCTGTATGTTTTAATTTAATATGTATGATTTAGATACTTCGATTTGGAATGCAGGCATTTTTCCAGCGGTGGTGGAAGGACCAGAGTGAAGCAATTAAGCTCACTGTCCGGGAGCTTGTCGGATCGGGTCAACTCGAGTTCATGTAGAGTTTACAACTCCATTTATACTTTGTTATTCTTCAGTGCTTTTGCTAAATCTGCATTTTAGCAACAATATTTAAATTAACCTTCGATCGATTCTCACTTTTGCTAAATGTGCATTTTAGCAACAATGATTTAATTTCCTTTTCGAAAAGTTGAGATAATAATACTATGTATTGTATTCTTTTTTTTTTTTTGTAAGAAATGGAGGAATGTGTATGCATGATGAGGCAACAACACATTACATTGACATGATTGATCAGACAACCTTAGGACATCGTTTCATTAAAGAGGAGTTCGGTGTGACACCAAGAATTGGTTGGCAAATTGACCCATTTGGACATTCTGCTGTACAAGCTTACTTGTTAGGAGCAGAAGTAAGCCTCTCTTTTTTGATTAAGCTTAAATTAGAGTCTATTCTCCTGAAAAAAGCAACGCCATAATCATCTGATTAATTATTGGAACATTACTGAGTCCTATTTGAATTATGAATGTTTTACACTCTTTTGTAAGTACTCCTAGGTTGTCTATGTAACATAACACATGGATTATTAATGAGAATTCAATATCCTCCAACTTTGTCTTTCTCTACATAGTATCAGAGCGGACGATGATCTAGGGTTTGAGAGTGAGTGAAACCCTGCTCCACCCTTAATAAGTCGCCGTGGCCCCCAAAATTCTTTAAAAGTTTACTATTGTTTTTTGTGGTGTCTTTCTTTCTTCTTGCCTTAGTTATTTCTCGTTTTTCGTTGACGTTATCCAAAAACCACTCGTCAACTGTTTCGCCCCTTCCGTCTTTGGTATTGATTTGACCAATGCCGCCAGCCCCGAAGTTCATGTTTGTCTCAATCTTTCACTGCCATCTTCCGCCATCGTCCATTGATGGGTTTGGCAAAATATCTTCGTAGCTGTTTTGGGCCAGTAGTGTTTGTGAAATTTGTTTATTGATTTTGGGTCAGATCTTTTATTGGTTCTTCGAAGAATTGGGGTTAAATTTGTTCCGTTTGTAGGTTTCTCGAGTTGTTAGTGTTTCGGAATTGTTGAACTGTTGATCGACATTGTGGTAGTTGGTTGTCATCTTGTGGAATTTGCAGTAACTACAATTGTGGTGTACTGTTTTGTTGACTTACCGGGTCTCTCTCTATTGTCTTTTAGATGAAGTGTGATCGACGATTTTGTGGATACACTTTTTGTTTGAATTGGTAGTGGTACCAATTGTTTATCACCGTGGTATTGGGTGTTTGGTTAGACTTCAAGATTGGTTGCTGGTTTGTTTTGTGTGGATCTGGAGGATTCACGTTTCCTTCACAATTGATGGTCAACAATTGCTTCATTTTTCGTCAATTCGTTATTGTTATTAGTTTTTTGTTTATTGTTTTTGTGTTTTAACTTTTCTTTTGCAAGCTTAGAGCATAGTATGCTCTTGCTTGAGGGGGAGTGTTAAGAGTTATTGGAGTATTAATGTTGTAGATTGAGTTCTATTTGAATTATAAATACTCCTAGGTTGTCTCCGTAACAAAAATATTCCCCCAACTTTGTCTTTCTTTACAATCCTCAAATTTTTAACACTAAGTAGGATTGATTAAGCTAATTAGAATTCCAAGCAGGCAATTGATGAGTTTCCCTAAATTCTTGACGAACTGCAGATTGGATTTGACTCACTTTTCTTTGGACGAATTGACTATCAAGATAGGGTGAAGCGTAAAAATGAGAAGAGTCTTGAAGTCATTTGGCAAGGCTCAAAGAGCTTTGGTTCTTCTTCTCAGGTCCACTAGCATAGTCTACTTTTATCTGTTCTGTAGAAATGTTTCTTTTGAAAGCTTTAAATAGCGTGGATATAATGCTTATTTCTAGTTGTAATTTTCAGATTTTTGCTGGTGCTTTCCCAAAGAACTATGAACCTCCTTCAGGTTTCTATTTTGAAGTTAATGACGCTTCACCTATTGTTCAAGTAAACCCCCAGAGAAACCACAACACCATCCTTAACTATCTTGAATCTTTTAGTTTATCTGTGCTGTATTTAATTTTTTTTTCCTGACCTACTCGCAAATATGAAGGATGATGTTACTTTGTTTGATTACAATGTTCAAGAGCGTGTTGAAGACTTTGTAGCTGCTGCATTGTCTCAGGTATATTGGTTATTTATCATAATGAATAACATGTATATTTGTCCAAGGCACCTGTGGCCATGAAATGCAAACTTCTTATCAATTTCATATTTTCTTGTTATTGCTAAGCACTTCTTATTTGGCAGGCAAATATAACTCGGACAAATCACGTCATGTGGACCATGGGAACTGACTTTAAATACCAATATGCACACACATGGTTCCGGCAGATGGATAAGCTCATTCATTATGTTAATTTAGTGAGCACATTAATTTTTTTCGTAGATTCCCCAGATTTGTATATTTCTGTTGCCGAATATGATCAACCATGATATCAGTGGCTTCTATATCCAGGGAATCTTACCATTACGTAATGAGGATAATATCATAATATTGAGGGATGGGTTACGTAAATAGTTGTATTTACTTGCAATTCTCTCTTTTTCTGGCTTCAAAGAAGAGTTCTTTGTTTGTCCCAAGTTTATTCAACAAAAGTTCTTTGGTTTAAATCCAGATGAATGGTTTTTGTTGCATTTGAGGATTATACGGAGAAGTAGTGCTGTAAAATCTATATTCTTCAAATTCTTGTTCAAATATTGTTGTCACTATATTTGAGATTGACTTTATTCGTTTTTAATTTGTAAATTTCCTTTGGTGTAAACTAATTGTAGAAGGTACTTGGTTTTTATCAGAAGCTTTTATTTACCACTTCTTGTATTAATCTATGTGCTATGATACGCTTTCATAATGCCAGATATTTGATCCCATTTGTGATTTCAGATTTTAATAATATCAATATCCTTGTGTCTGGATCTTTTGAATATTAATTTTTTTTTTCTGAAAGTAATACATAGTTTCAAATTCTTAGTCATATAATATTACTTCTCTGAAGCTGCAGTCTATCAGTTGACTGATCTATCAATAATTGACTGCATCTTATTGTCTCCAGGATGGACGTGTAAATGCACTATACTCTACACCATCTATATACACCGATGCTAAACATGCAACTGGAAGGAATTGGCCAATAAAGACTGGTGACTACTTTCCGTAGGTCATTTATTTGGCACAAATGCATTTCTAATTGCTTACCACCTGTTAATTCTCATCTTGATTTTGAAAAACAATGAACACTGCTTCTCAGATATGCGGATCGTGTAAATGGTTACTGGACCGGATACTTCACAAGTAGACCAGCTATCAAGCGCTATGTCAGAATTATGAGTGGCTATTATTTGGTATCAAATGATTAAATCTTTTATTTAGCTGAAAACCCATGGTGTAATGCATTTATCAATGCTGCCCTTGAGGCCCTAGGGCTTCTTAACGCGATACGTTGAGCAAATGCATCAAAATGGAAAGGAAATGGAGCGCCACATGTCGCGTTACAAAGCCTAAGGCTGGTGACCTTAAGGGCGGCTAAAAAAATTGTAGTTATGAGTCTAAGGTAATTTGTCTCTAATCAGGCTGCAAGGCAACTTGAGTTCTTCAAAGGAAGAAATAGGTCTGGGCCAAACACAGACTTACTAGGTGATGCTTTAGCAACCGCGCAGCATCATGATGCAGTTACTGGAACAGAACAACAACATGTGGCTAATGATTATGCAAAAAGACTGGCCATGGGATACGTGGAGGTATGAATTATAATGGCGATTGACCTTTGGACTTGTTTGTTTAATTGTACTCTCTCTACTTCTGCCTGATTTTGTGACATTCATTATATCTCCAGGCCGAGAATTTGGCAGCATCATCACTGGCATGCTTGGTTGAACCTAGGACATATTCTGGATGTGAATATGCTACAAAATTTCAACAGGTAAAGTATCCGCAGCTTAAAATTTTCTAAAAATTTGATTTCATAGATAATCAGATCTGATACTTGCATAAAGTTTTTTAAATAATGCATTCATCTGTTTAACTTTTCGAAAGATACTTACTATTTACATATTTTTGTAGAAACTAAAACTTTGATGACTCAAACCTAAATGATATTAACCATCCCAATGTGATCTTTCATATTAAGATGCTTATTTCCTATCTGAGCTTGTGAAGTTTCTATGTTGTCATCTTTTTGTAAACTACTAGCCTTTTTTGTACGTGTAAGGTTGATTTTGTGTATGCATATGCTAAACATTATTGTATGATGGACAAAAAATATTCAATAATATATTAATAGCATAAAAGTTATGAATGTCAAATAAACGAATAAGCACACAAGAGTAGAATACAATCAAAACATAACCCTTGTAATGATTTAATAAACTCTTGAGTTATCAAGGTAAAACATTTATTGCGACTTAACTAACGAATGGATGAACTAATAATTGTTCCACATTTTTTTTCACCATTTAGTTCTTTTCCTGGTGACTTGTTGGTCTTCTGTTATATATCTTTTAAAATATTCAATAGTTTTGTTGATCATACAATGATTTTAAAAATTTCACAAATGAAATTTACAAGACACATGTACATGAACCTTTCTATTATATGGTATAGGATAGAATTGTTTCTGGAAAGATTTATCGTTGTTTGCTGGTATTACCATGTTTGAAGAGTGAAAATTTCACCTGAATATCAGATTATTGTTCTTATGCCTGTAATTTGTTCTGCCAGTGTCCGCTTCTGAATATAAGTTACTGTCCTCCATCCGAAATCAGTTTATCCAACGGGAAAGACCTGGTAGGTGTTTAAATACCTCTCTTTCTGCCAGTTTAACAACAAATACATTAACTTCTGTTAAGTTCGACAACTGAAAGTTCTTGCTCACTTTGTAGGTTGTTGTTGTCTACAATGCTCTTGGATGGAAGCGAGAAGATATAATTCGCATACCTGTTGGTATCCCTGTTCTGATCTTGGTTCTTTATTTATTTTTATTTTCTTAAGAACCAGTCTACATTAATCTGTTTTGAAGATACACATTTAGAAGTTTTAAATCTAATTGTTAATATCCATCAGTTCACATGTAACGAGTATGCCTTGTTAGAGAATCTATGATTAATTTCCGATGTTACTATTAAATGAGAAAACCAACTTTTGAAGGCCAAGTATAGTTTGCATTGTAAGGTTATCAACCAAATATTTCGGCACAGGTCATCCGTCAAAATATCGATGAGTAGGAATTCTGACAAATTAGTTTAGAAACTTGATGTCCTAAGCAAAACAAGGTGTGTGTTCTATAATCATGTTTATCTGATAATACATTTTGCAGAGTCCTGAACTCCTGATGAACCATACGTGGTTTAGACACACTAATATTAAATGTCTTTTTTCTCCAACAACATAGGTTATGATTGGTTCTTATATAAACTCTAAGTAACAAGTTTTCAGTCATCAAATGATAAAAAAATGTTGGGCTTTATTTCTTATTTGTTTTCATTTTACATCTTCATTTGCACACTAAAATTCAAGTTCCTAGTACAACCTTAAGCTTCCTGAAGAGGTGAGGTAATCCACTCAATTTGGTAGGAAATTTTCTGCTGTCAAACTTTCTGTGCAGCAATAAAGGAAAAACTAGGAAGTTTAATGCATTTGGGAGGGAAAAACAGACTTGCATATATTCAACTTTAATCTTTTTTTGTACTTGAGGCTCGGGAAAAAATATTAATGACGCTCAAGTTCTCCACAGGTCACGTATGAAGATATCACCGTTCGTGATTCAGCCGGAAGAATACTTGAATCGCAGCTGCTTCCTTTGTCTGATACTCATGTAAGCCTGAGAAACTACCATGTTAAGGCATACCTTGGTGAAACACCAAGTAAGACACCAAAGTATTGGCTCGCATTTACTGCATCAGCACCACCTCTTGGATTTAGTACATATACTATTTCTAGCACTAAAACGAAAGGTGCAGTTCATTTATTGTTTGAGCTAATTTGTTTCCATGAAGAAAATTTAAGTTTTCTGAATATGAGCTTTCATTTACACGTTTGTCTTCAAATTAGATGGTGGTTCAACAAGATCATCTGTACAATTGTTTCGAAGGCAGGAGAAATCTACTTTCGAAGTGGGTCATGAACATCTAAAGCTTACCTTTTCTGCTGAAGAAGGGAAACTTACTAATTATGTTAATCACCGCAGCTCGGTAAGCTATGTGCTTGGTTCCAGTGATGATTTATTAATGCTTGCTTTGTTTCTGTGTTAAGAAGAATATAGTATATTATTACTTTTATCTTCATATTGTTTCGATAGGAGCTCTCAATTTGGTCACACACATGCACTAGTGTGCATTTAGATACTAAATCCGATGTTCTTTTATTTTTGCATCGCATGACTGATGCCTGCAACTTTTTAAGGTCAATGAAAGTGTTCAGCAGTCTTTTAGCTTCTATTCTGGATACAATGGAAGCGATGAAGATCCTCAGGTTATCATTTACCCTACATTATTTTGGCTTCATACATTTTTTCAAGTATTTTAATTTCCTCATAATTCATAACTCAATAAATCTTTTCATGGTTGTTTGCTCTATCTTATATAATTGATGCTCAAGTCATCTGGAGCATATGTCTTCCGACCCAATAGTACATATACTATACATCCACAAAAGCAGGTATAGAGCTTTGAGGCTGAACCCAGTGCCGCAAGAAGTTCTCTATTGAATGATCAACTTTAATTTTGTTATTCTTTTGCAGGATGTCCTGACTGTTATACGCGGACCAATAATTGATGAAGTTCACCAGCAGATTAATCCATGGATTTATCAGGTGCATTTCTAGACAGGTTACTGATTCCTTTTTTTTTTTTTCATATAAAACATTTGTTGATGAATATAATTTGGTAGTTATTATACGAATGGCAATAGATGTTCCATTATTTACTTCTTCTACTTGTTGGTGCTCTTATTGGTGATGCAGATCAATCGTCTTCACAAGGGAAAAGAACATGTTGAAGTTGAATTCACTGTAGGCAGATCTTATTCCATTGGATCATTTTTGTTATGTTTGTTTATATGAGAGTAACAATTTTTATAAATTAGGTTGGCCCTATTCCCATCAATGATGGGATTGGAAAAGAAGTTGCAACTCAAATCACGACTAACCTAGAGAGCAATAAGACATTCTATACGGACTCAAATGGTCGCGATTTTATTAGAAGGGTATGTTGTAAGCACCCCCTTCTTTCCAGATATCTCTTGGATGTGCCGCAATAATCAAGTCTGAATTATGAAAAAAGTTTTTTCATATTTCAACACGGAAATGTTTATCTGATTTTAATACTAACAAATTTTCCAGATCGATTATGACAAAAAGTCGTTATCTGCTATTCCAGGTTCGTGATTATAGGACTGATTGGGACCTGAAAGTGAACGAACCTGCTGCTGGGAATTATTACCCCGTATGCTCTTTTCAACAGGATCAAGTTCATTTATAACCTTTTGAAATGACTTACATTTTGCATGAAGGAGGCAATTTGAATTTCTGTTTGCCAAAATGATTCCCTCCATTTTTTAAATTTACAAATTACTAATACAGATAAATCTTGGAATTTACATTAAAGATGATAAGAAAGAACTTTCACTTCTGGTGGATCGAGCTGTGGGAGGATCAAGTTTAGTAGATGGCCAGATTGAGCTTATGCTTCACAGGTATAATATTACTCCATAAGTCTTTCATTATCAACCGATTGCACAAGTTGCCATATCTTTCGATCTTACATCATATAGGAGACTACTACGTGATGATGGCAAAGGAGTCGGAGAGGCTTTAAATGAAACTGTTTGTGTTGACAATCAGTGCCAGGGACTTACAGTTAGTTCATTCCCACCTGTAGAATTTGCCTTTAAGTTTCCCCATTTGATAATACCTTATGACTATTATATTTTTGTAGATCCAAGGAAAATATTATTATAAGATAGACCCAGTTGGAGAAGGTGCCAAGTGGCGTCGTTCGGCTGGGCAGGAGATATATTCTCCATTTCTATTAGCCTTCACCGAACAGGTATATTATTTTTTGAATTTTTTTTTGAATTTCCTTTATCTTTTGATTCTTAATTTCACTGGCTAAAACTAAATTTCTTGGTCTAGGAAGAAGATAATTGGATAAGTTCTCATGTTTCCAGTTTCTCAGCAATCGACTCCTCCTATAGATTACCTGATAATGTGGCTATTTTAACTTTACAGGTGACTAGAGCTTGCCTTTGTGAAATGTCATTTATATATTATACTAACTTTTAAGGTGAAAATCTTGAGAAACAGTGAAATTTCTATGATAAATTCAGGAACAAAGAACCAAATCATGTTTCTTGATTCCATTGCTTCTTATTTAATTTATCAAGATAGAGCTTAGTGTAACTTTCTACTTAAACTATGCAGGAGCTAGAAAGCAACAAAGAGGTTCTTCTCCGATTAGCACATTTGTATGAGGTTGTAAATCTCCCTTAACATTACTTTCGAGATTGAAATAGATTATATTTCGAGATTTCATTTCATAAAAACATCATAAAGCAGTACATTTTAAGTTTGGAAATGCTCTACTGACGCATTGTTCCTCCATCTGAAGTAATAAAAGAATGCTTTGAGGTAGCGGCAGAAATAGCATTCACAGTAGACCTATTTTGTGTTATCAGTTGAACTTTCTCGGCACTAGTACTAATTATGTACTACTAGTATATTCTAAAATTGATTTGACCTCCTGTGACTGTATAGCTTGGGGAAGATGAGGATCTTTCTGTGATGGCAAAAGTCGAACTACAAAAGCTTTTCCCAGGAAAGCAGGTAGATTTACAGTTCTTCCCGTTTCATCCGTGACTGGTGCACCAGAGCTGATTTGTGCTATTAACATTTTCAATTTGATTTTGGTAGATTATTAAGGCAGTGGAGACGAGCTTATCAGCCAACCAAGAAAGGTCGGAAATGGAGAAGAAGAGACTGATTTGGAAAGTACAAGGTTCCGCCTCCATTGGAGAATCCAAGTTGAGAAGAGGAGGAACTGTTGATCCTTCAAAACTGATTGTGGAACTTGCTCCAATGGAAATACGTACCTTTGTAATTCATTTCGAAAAAACATTCAAGGGAAATGTTTTCTATGCTTAAGACATGAAAGCTTGAAGTTGTGTCTGTCTGTAACTGTCAGGAATGACCGGTAAGACGTACAAGAATTTGGTGCCGTTCTGTACATATATGTAAGAAGCATGTGTGGGTACATGCAGTATTATATGCTTAATTTCCAGTTTTTAATATATATTGGTTTACATATACGGCCATGCCATATTGGGCTTGTTAAATGATATATATTAAAGTCTCTCTATAATAATTTAAGCTTTTAGATGAGTTGGTAATTTAATATGGTTTCAGAGCTCAATCCAAAAGAAGAATCCGAAAGGTTACATATTCGAATTCCTCCGCCCATTTTCAGATGAATCCAAAAGAAGAATCCGAAAGAAGGTTACATATTCGAATTCCTCCGCCCATTTTCAGATGAGTTGGACCATTAGAGTATCTTATAATTCCAATGACTGGATTTTTCACCATTATGGTTTCTAGTCTTTGGATACGACATTTATTTTCTAAAAAGGACGATTTCCAATTGAGAAAAGAAGATATACTAATTGGTTTTAATGACATGGACCTTATGTTCGAAAAATATTCAACTAAATCCCATAATATTTGGATAACAATGATGTTGATGTTTTAATTTCTCAATATGACCTTGTGTTTTATTGAAGAGAAATAAACAAATTGATTACTATTTAGAAATAAAACATAGACTTGAGTTAAGGACCAATTAATAAGTATGATAAAAAAAAAAAAATAGTCAATAAAATATTACTTGAAATGGCTTGAACGAGACTCTGCATTTTTTTTTTGTTTTTTGAGGAACAGAGATTGCAATTAATTACAACGAGATTTACAATTTAAAACGGGTAAATGTAGGTGGTTTTATCTCAACAAATTTAGTTTATTGCTTAAAGTTTTTGAATAAAAGATAATAACACCTCATGTGCTTTGTCCAACTTCTAAAATTTTTTTTGTGTTATTTTAACTCCCAAAAATTCTCATGTATTTGGTTTTGAATACCACACTCAATCCAAGTAGTATATCCTTAATTTTTACTTTTTACTTTTGGTGAAATGATAAAATTATCCCTGTGTGTTTTTTTTTAAAATTTATTTATTCTTTTGAAAAATTAATTATATAGTAATTTGATCGAGTGTAATATTTAAAACCAAACACAAGAGAGTTTTGGGAATTTAAAATGACACATGAGGTTTTTTTGGGAGTTAGACAAAGCATATGAAGTATTTTTGTCTTTCGATGTCAGAGTTAAAATTGTCATATTAAAAACAAAATGTGAACAAATATATTTCGCTCGAAAAATTCTTATTCAAGCCTGGCTAGGCCAAACCCATTCAACCACCAATGCAATTGTTTTGTGATTGGTCACTTTCCTGAAAGTTACATCCAATCCCTAAACAACAAGTGTATTATTTTTGCCATGTAGTTACTTTGATTTCGGCCAAATCCGATATAGGTAAGAATTTCCCGGCTCGCTCTAAGTTTTTTTTTTTTTTTTTGTCATATTAAAAATAAATAATAATAAACCGAGAAAATAGGATACGGTCAGCGGAATACAAATTCCGGACAGACTGTGAACGTAATCGCTGTGGATACGGATATATATTAATCGATGTGTAGAATTACATAAACTAAGGCAGAAAACCGCGAAGAAACCCTAAACTATCAAATTACGAATTGAGAAAGGAAGAAAAATTTCATGTCCATCTCGCCCTCCCATAATCAAGGTTCAAATTCGTCGTGTTCATCAGCTCCCTCTCAAGCTTCTCCCCCAAATCATGGCTTCCTCATCTCTTCTCCTCAACAAACTCTCCCACTCTCTGATTCCACCTCGCCTCAAAATGTCTCAGGTCAGTTTTCTCCTACATCTATTTCCTATTCTCTTATTGAGTTTAAAATTGTTTGTGATCTTGATTTTGTTTTAAGTTAGATTATTTGAAGAGCTAACCTCTAACTAGCGTTCGAGCTCAAATAAATACAAAAGTAAGGTTGGTCCCACAAATTAATGAATTAGGGAGTGATGTTCTAGTTTGGTTTGATGAATAAAAGAAATTGATTTGGTGTGTCACATTTTGGAGAAAGGGCTTGTTTTCAGCTGTAGGAGGTTGATGTGCTTAATTCAAGTTTTTGTTAGGGTGTAAACTAGATGAGCTTTAAGTCTCTTGGTTTTGATGTTATCTGAGCTTGACTGTGTGATTTACTTTTATTTTTAAACTAAACAAGCTCGAACAAGCATTGATAGAGCCGAATACTAGTCGTGCTCAAGTAGCTTGATCTGTTTATGTATATTTTGTCATTGAATCCAACTTCAAAAGTTATGAAACTTTAAATTTGGTTCAATCTTGGTTTGTATTACGTATAAAGAATCAAGCGCAAGTGATTTACTGATTAAACTCAAGGTGTGGTTTGATATAAGCCCTAATTCGTGTGAGACTCCGATGACCCATTCTGGGCATTGTTAATCGCAGTTGAAAGTGCTTACCTTTTTAGGCTTTCCTGTTTCAGGACAAGTGGCTTCTGGTGCAGGCAATTCTGATGGATCTTCCAAAGAGGTAATTGTAGTGGACGGCTCATTTTTGTGAAACAATTTTTGAGGTGAGAAGGTTAATTCTTCTGATCTATTTGTATATGTTTTAAATTTCAATCAGGTAAATGGGAGGGGAAGAAGAAACCATGGCAAAACTCCGTTGCACCATTATGGTGGTAAAACCTTGCAGCCTGAGTTTCAGGCAGCAGTTGGATCCTCAGAGTGGCAAGGGAAATCATCTTCAACCTTTGTTCACTCGAGCAGTCATCAGAGTTCTCCATCTGCCAGTTCCCAGAGGAGCAATGGGCCTCCAACTGGTAAAAGAGCCCAGATGGTTAGTGGGAACCACTTGTTAAATTTTCATTATGATCCTATTCCTGTTTCTCGTGCACAACCTAGGGCTCCTCCTCCACGAAGACAACAGAAGAGAATCCCATACAATAAGGATTTGTTTTTTCAAGCTAATTACAAATTTGTGGTGCTAGATACGGGGAACTATGCACCTGAGTCCATGAATCCAGACAAAATGTTAAATTGGGACGATATCATTTGCTTGAAGTACTCCTCTCCCTTCTCTGTACAGTGTCCCATATGTTTGGATGACCCATTATGTCCGCAGATAACCTCATGTGGTCATATCTTCTGTTTCCCATGTATCTTGCAATATTTCTCTATGGGTGAAGATGAAATTAAGGGTGAGTGCTGGAAAAAGTGCCCTTTGTGCTTCACAATGATTTCTTCTAAAGATTTGTACACCATCCAAATCGAGAATGTCAAGCAGTACCAAGTTGGAGATGAAATAGAATTCGTGTTATTAACCCGTCAAAAAGATTCGTTCAGTTCTTCTTTTAAGAACAATGAAAGGACTAGTATAGATGAAGAGATTTTGGATTCCTTCTCAAAGTTCACATTGACTTCAGATGTGGAACTGTCTGTTAGAGAAGCAATGTCAGATCTAGATAGTTGGATTGCTAGAGCCGATTCAGGTCTAGTTGATGACATTGAAAAACTTCCATATGTTTGTGCTGCAATGGAACAATTGGAGCGAAGGAAGAAATATTGGAATGAGCATCGCATTTCTAATTGCAACAAGGCTAATGTAAGTATGCATGGATTCACCAACTATAAATTCTGTTGATGCTTATTATGGTGCATGTGAATATGTTTGAGGAACAATATCTACTACTAAGATTGATTAGTCAAATTGGTTTCAAAAGTCTACTGCAGATATCACGGTTCGAGACTTCTGTTCACCTCAAGTTGAAGATTTCAACAAACTTTTGGAACAACATGAGAGATCTCCATCTTCTCACAATGATAATAATAGTCAGACGCTTCTTAATGGTGCCAAGGACAGCAAGAGCAGTGATTCTTACAATTTCTATCAGGTCAGTGAAACTTTATTTATTTCTACGTCTTTACCTGAAAATGGCAAATCTGAATATACTTAGTAGCATTTAAGTGACGTCTGACCATATAGCTGAGTATCTATCATTCTGTTTGAAAATTTTAGGCTATTGATGGTCAGCACCTTATTATTCATCCATTAAACATGAAGTGCCTTCTACACCATTACGGCAGTTATGAAAGACTTCCAAACAGGTATGCGGTGAACTTTTGCTTTCCTTTTATGTTTATTTTGCCTTTTTTCTTTCTCTCTATATAGAAGCAAGTCAACTAGAATCTCAAATCTAATCGATGGATATTTGCCTGCTTACATTTCTTAACTGTAATAATTTAATGCATCACAGTTCATATCTCTTTTCATTTGGTAGTAATACTGTAGAGAAGATTTCATTTTGGGGATTACTCAAAGATATACTATATGTACTACTATTTCTTGAATTAAATTATGTCGTTTACTACCATAAACACGGTTCAGAAGACATACTGTATGTGCTACTTCCACGAGAGATAAGTGAACTTAATACAGAAGGGAACATGTTATATTAGTTCAGTATAAGTAGGCTTATGTGAACTCATAGTAAAATGTTGATGGTCTTAAACCTCTCAAAGAAGAATTCATCTTTATCGTCATTTTTACAATAATTAAATTCCAGAATCACTGGAAAGCTCTTGCAGTTGGAGACAGTGACTCAGTCAGACGCCATGAGGAAGCGTTATCGCTTCTTAAGCCATTTCTCCTTGACAACTACTTTTCAGGTGATTACCAATTTTATGCATTTATACTGTCACAACACAGTTGCATGGGATAGGTCCGTATTTCCTTTCGTGATTGTTCTTGGTTATCCATCACATGTTTTGCTGCTTGCTTTAGCTAGTAGTTTCAGTGACTCGTGTGTTTTTACAGCTTTGTGAAATCGATCTGAGTGATATATTGCCTACGGAGTCCCTCTCTCCTTTTATGGACGAAATCAAGAGTAGAGAAAAGCAAAGACAGCGGCTTGCTAGGAAGGTATAGCTCTCACACTTACATCTATTGTTCAGTTTGTGTGAAGATGTACTTGGTAATGCATGGTTTTCATTTTAATACGTTGGTAAATGTATCCTCTTAGTTGGTTTCAAAGGGCAAGTGTGTATTTGGAATGCAAAAGAGAGGTATGTGAGATATGTACCTTCATGAGGAAGATACCTCATATATGAACTTGGAGTCAAGTTTTAGGGTTAGACCTCCCTTTTGGTGCTTGGTCCCAAGGCATTAGTCTCCCCAATTGTCTGCTGACTCTGACCATGTCAGCTGGCGTCACTTCATGTTTCCCCAAGTGGGTTTACGTCACGATGTTGCTCCAAGTACAAAATGATGGTACTGTCCTGCTTCGCGATCCTAGTTGCGCCTTAACCTGAGATAACTACGTTTGAATGACACTCCACCTAATCCGCGTTACTGGTGAGGCTCTTTCCTGGGTCATGTCCGACATGGTGTGATTTCCGATCTGTGATCTTCCTGCTGCCTCGTGCGGGCTACTTTAGCTCGGGGATTATATGACTGTATGACTTAAATGTGTCTTACTCCTCTCTCTTATTCTTTTCGAGGTCACTTCAGCCTTCATGGTCCGAGCAGTCTTAGCGGGTTGGAGTCAGACCTAGATGAGATATTTCCCATCATCAGTCCTCCGCAATTGCAAAGTTGAGTAGCAATTTGGCGACCTATAATTTAGGCCGTTGGCTGGAGTTCAAGCTTTGAATTTAAGTCGGAGCAGCCACTTGTAGTTTTTATGCGTTCACATAGGATGTACCTGACACGTGGCTATTGATGGGCACAGCCATTGGCTGAAATGTTTCGTGTTCCCAGAAATTTCTCGCTGCCCTAAGCAATTTCAAATGATTTGGCCGTTACAATTAAATAATGTTTCCCTATGAATCTCAAAGGTTTTCCGTTTCCAATTGATAACCACACTTCACTAGTTGTGGAAATGTACATAACGTGTTCCTTCCTTAGTAGAACCATATCAAGTAGTGACTCATGTTTTATGCACTAAGTTGAAATCAGGGCTGAATTTTATTTTCTGTTGATTGTAACCTGTTGGTTTTGCATATAGGAACACAAAGACAAAATTAAGGCTGAAATTGCTGGCTCCCAGTTTGTGCCTGTGCCATATTCCTCGTATGATGGCTCCCCTAGCTTTTCCATGGATGACTTTGAAGGTAAATGTCGTTCACTTGTATGATAATATGATCACTTAACTTCAAGGTTATGATTAATTGCAGTACTATAATCATGTCTGTTCCAATTTAAAAAATATTGCCCCTACATATTTTTGGTGCTCTAGTCTCTGTTGAATTAGGATGATGGCTACAAATGCGCATCATTTGAGTTGTTTCCTTTCCTATTATTCCATACCTACGTTTGTAGCTCTTGACCTCCTGTACATCTTTAAAATATTATGTTTATATCTTTGAATTCCCATGTTTGATCCCCATGATTTGTGGTTTGTGAACTCATCGTTTATCCTTTGCCTACACTAAGCTTTGGGAAGTAGTGGTGCAACATCATCAAGCCCTCCAACTGTTGGGGAAAGGCAATCATTCTCAAGCGTTGCAAGGCTCGGTTTTGCAGCTGCTCATGATTCTCCTTCTTTGAAAACAGACGAAATCCCGACTCCCTCAAAGATTGATCTACCACATGACTCTTCTTCTAGCAGTACTGGTATACACACACACATCTATTAAGGTTTCTATTAATCTTGGAAGTGTGTAACTTTTGTATAGCATTATAATTCTTTGTTTTAATTCCAAACCTGTCTTTGTTTCTCAAGGGTTGAGAAATGCTGGCTCACTATCATTTGCCAATGTAACGTCACGAGCAAAACCTGTGGAAGGGCCAAAGGTGAATGAAGTGGGGAAGAAGGGTAAGAAAGCAAGCCGTGTTCTCTTGTCCACGGCTGGTGGACGGCGCTATTGAAGAAGCTTTCTTTGTAGTATGGCAAAGATGTTTTATCTATCTTGATCCAGTAGTGATTAGGAATGAATGTTTTTGATTTAATGAGTAGACTACTGGTGGATGTTGAAATAAAATAATTTCTCCAGTTTGCTTGAAGTATTTATTAGAAGAATGTAAAAGAAAATAGAACACACGGGAAGAAATGAACGAACTTGTAAATCACTAATTCATGCAAGGTTGCAAATTCGCTGCTGTGTACATATACAGAATCCATATCTAAATTTGCCAGTTAAAAGTATCGTTCAAATGTGGCCTGCTTGATCAGGTTTACATTTAGATCTGTATCTTTAACTGGAAGGTTTGATGTCGCTTTTTGCTACATGGGATTATATCGTGTTTCAAGGGTAGGGTGGGTTCACTTAGGACTGTATTTTGTCTTAGGGGTTGGGATATGTTTGCCTGTTAATTATAGAGTTTGGTTCATAATATTGTGAGACATATTCTGCCATATATCTCAAAAAAAATGGCAGCTACTACTTCATATCCTCCAGAATTATGACTAGACCATAAAAAATGGCTGCAAAGTATTATTCGTTATCTACAACAGCAGGCAAAGTAGAGAGAAATGATTGTTATGGTTGGGTTCATTCCGAGATTATTGGTGGTTAGCATATTTCACCAAGGGTTTCCTATGCAACACCTGCAAACTAAAGAAGTGATTTACCGAGATTGTTGACAAGTTCAATACATACGACGCAACTTGATTTAACATATCAAGGTGGGAGTACTTGTCATGTAATTCAAACTGAATTTGCAGGCATCAAAACTCGGTATCAGTCTTCGCCGTTAGCATTTCATATTCACTCAATAGCTTTAATAGTGACCTCAAAGTCAAATATGAGATAAATTGAAAAATTGAAAATTGAAATTAAATAGAATAGATAAATTGAGATAACTTATCAAGGGAAGCTGTAATTGAAATATGAGTGAAAACTCAGATGAATTGAAAAATAAGGAAGTTAGACTTAAATTGGGGAGTCACTCGGACTAACATTTTTCTTTTTTATAATTACATTACAAGTATCATTTTATGTAAGTTAAGAAAAGCAAATGCTAAACAATAAAATATAAAATAAAATCAATTGAAATTATAATAGTATTATAGTCCATAATTCAATTTTATTAAAATACTTGTAAGAGTTTAGTTCATTAAGATCCGTCGCGCAGCGCATTTTTCTGTTACAGCAAGATGCGAGGTCTGAGAAAAGCTTCAGGCAGAAGTCCCTCTCTTCTCCATCTTCTCTGCGCCGCGGCCATTTTCTCTCTCTTCGTTTTCGCCATTCAATCATCTTTTTTTGCCGGTACGTCACATTTTTTGCCAAAAAGTTACTCTTACTTGCTGATAACGCCGCATCTGACTTCTTCTGATTCTTCCAGGCAAACGAATAACGAAAATTGACACAGTCGATATTCAGATTTTATCCGATTTTCAATCTAGTGTACAGCAATGCGTGGTTAGTTAGTTTCCATGCTCACCTTAGATCTGTAGTCGTTACTTATGCTAGCTTTTCAACTTTCACTATTAAAATTGCTTTTGTTTATTTTAGGACTTCCGGAAAGTTTAGTTACCTAATACTATGTGTTTAACCAATTCTAGATCAAATTTTATAAGTTCTCACTAAGCCACAATTCGTTGTGTGTGTGTGCTTACTTCTGAATTTGGAAATTCTGCTTGTGTAGTTGAGATTTTCTTTTATTTTTCAAAGATCGGTCTTACCTTTAGTTAATTTTTTTATTGCAGGCAAACAGAGGTCTTGGGCTCACTGCTCACGTAATAGATCATTGTAATTTGATTCTCAAGTTCCCTGAAGGGACTAATAGCACTTGGGTTTGTCTGTTACTCTCTTCTAGTCACACTTTTTTTTTTAAAAAAAAAAATCTTGTATACCATTCATAGCTATACGTATAAATTTTGCAGTACAATGAGCAGTTTAAAATCTTTGAGCCCTTGGAGTACAAGTATGATGTTTGTGAAGCCATACTGTTGTGGGAACAGGTATTTTCTCATTGTTTGCATTTGAATTTCCAATCTATGCCTCTACATATATTTAGTAAGCATATATTATCTGAAATGCAGTATCGTAATATGACTACAGTGTTGACAAGAGAGTATTTAGATGCACGTCCAGATGGGTGGCTAGAGTATGCTCCAAAGAGAATAGCACAGTTGTACGTTGATAGCCTCCTTTGACTACGTGCTGCAATTTTATATTCTATATTCCAGAGTAAGTTGAATGAGAGATATTCATCTTTCTGATATTGATTTTTCTTTTCCATATTCTGTTGTGCTTATCATAGAGGAGCAGACAAGTGCTACAATAGAACGCTTTGTGAGGAACATCTTAATGTGATTTTACCAGCAAAGCCGCCCTTCCATCCTCGTCAGTTTCGAACTTGTGCTGTTGTCGGAAATTCAGGAGATCTCCTAAAGACAGAATTTGGGAAAGAAATTGATAGTCATGATGCAGTTATAAGAGATAATGAGGCCCCTGTTAATGAGGTAAATGAAGTATATTGACTTTGGTTTTCTGTCATAGCCTCCTGGAATTTCTGTGCCATATTCATTTCCTTGTTTTGTTGTTTTTTTCTGTACGTATGCACGGATCTCTATTTCTCTATGCTCATGTTCATGTGGATGTGTTTGGGGGTTAAAGGACGTATGTTCCTGCTTTGTTATGTCAACCATTTTTTTCCATGGTTAGCCGTGACTGGAGGGTCAATATAAGTTTTCTTTTCCTGTTATCTTTGGGGATAGGCTAGATCAATCTTTTGGACTAGAACAGTCTTACCCTCATCATGATTTCTACCTATCAAAGATTTGGTTTTAATTGTATAGGCTCACTTTCAAAATTTGGATTCGATGATTTATCAGCAAGCTGTTTTTTCCATCATTCTATACAGAAATATGCCAAATATGTTGGTCTAAAGAGGGACTTTCGCCTGGTAGTTAGGGGTGCTGCGCGTAACATGATTCCCATTCTTAATGGGTCAGGTACATGATATTATATTTGTTTCAACTTATAAACTGTATCATCTCCATAGATACTTTTGTTCATTTATTATCCTCTTCATCCTCTCGTCCACTCTGCTTTTGCTATTTGTCTCGGTAATGTTTGGCAAAAAGCACAGTACTAGGGGAATAGATATTAGAGAATTAAGACATAATGAACTTGCCTGTTGAGCCTCATTGCATATATTAGCGAAAACACTCGAGACATCTTTGATTATAACATTTAAATTATAAAAAGTTGGCTAATCTTATTATAGATACGAAACAAAGATCCTTTAATTGCGAAATTAAAAGAGCCACAAGCAAAGGAATCCAGTTTCATTAGTGTAATTTGATGTAGTAATTATCTATGCATAATTCTAATAGTTATTTCCTTTCAGATGATGAAGTGCTTATTATCAAAAGTCTCACTCATAGAGATTTCAACACAATGATAAAGGTAATATTGTGTTGATGATTAGTTTGGTAATATTTATGTGGACTATGTATGTGATGGGGACATTATTCATCATTCTTTTTCTTTCCTTTTTTTAAGAGGATAGATGATAAGAATGAAAGCGTTTATGATTATAAAAAAAGATTAGCAGGTACCTCTTGAGAACAGGAACATTCATTAGATATTTCCTAATAACCAATTGACCAAAAAAGTATGCATTCGATATTAGCTTCTGAAAATACTACAAGTCTACAACAAGCCTAGATGTGGTGGGCCTTAACAATTCAATGTCTTTGCCATCTCATGGAATTTTGGATTAGGACTATAGCGTTGATTTATATAAGTAGCTCACCACATTTATTTGTATATGAGACTTTAATAGAAATCCATTCTTCTTGTTTATCTGCTGAAGTTCCTAAAACTGGGCAAATTTCCCATGATGTAGGATATGTATGTAGTTTTTATTTTTTTATTTTTTTGGGGAATATATAAGTAATAAGAAAGTGGATTATTGTGGTCTTGTTAGATTCTGAATAACAATGAGTTTCTAATTGGTAGGTTCGTTATATAATCTCTTGAAAGGAAATTTATTCTTCTCACCCAAATGATGCAGAGGATCCCAAATCCAGTATATCTCTTTCAAGGTATTGTACTTCGTCGAGGTGCCAAAGGAACTGGAATGAAATCAATAGAATTGGCACTTTCAATGTGTGACATTGTTGACATTTATGGTTTCACTGTGGATCCTGGATATACTGAATGGTAAGTTCAGTTTTTCTCTTCTCTTCTTGGTTTACTTGTCTTAATTGAAGCTCACTCCTTGTAACATTAAATTTCCGAACGTTCTAGGACTCGATACTTCTCAACCCCAAGGAAAGGACACAATCCGCTTCAAGGAAGAGCATACTACCAGCTTCTAGAATGCCTTGGTGTTAGTACCTTTTTATTTTATTTTATTTGATTCTATGAAAAATCAGTGAGCTTATAGTGATGAATAAACCTACCAGGTTATTCGAATCCATTCTCCCATGAGAGCTGAAAGGAAGCAAGACTGGTCAGATGTACCAAGTCGAGAAAAAATAAGCAGAGCTCACTCTGCTGCCGTACGCTTGAAAAAGAGCCAAGCTAGCCAAGAGGGTGATTTGGGACAATTTCGTAATTGCAAAGTGTGGGGTTCTTACAATACTGGGCCTCTATCTGGATCGTCGGATATGAGTGATGTTAGGAGGAATTCAAATTACAGCAAATGGGAGGCCATGTCTTTTGATAAATTAAGACAATCAGCCCAGGATCATTTCACTCAAATGGAGGGTGTATCATTATATAAAATGGATGGCAATAAATTGGATGATCTAGTTTGTGTAAGGCATCCATTGAAATCTGAAGAGTAGTCGTATTGTGACGCACTTGGAGTAATTGGTAGCAAATTTTCCAAATACAAATACAAATCGCAGAGTTTGTGAAAGTTGGCATTGTTCTAACAGATGGCTTTGCTGTTTGAGTACCAACAAAGTTTGACATATTTGGGCTTAATTGACATCCACCATCAGAGGTTCAGGCAGTGCTTGGTGGTTCTCTTGGACTCACGTTTGATGTTGAAGGACGGGCTTTACTTCTGACAGTACCGTAGATGTTTTGTTGGTATATCAGCTTTTCTATTTAAAATATGCATGTACAATTGTAATTACTTGGGCGAATCAGCACAATTTCAGACCTCACAGAAGTTCATTTAAAAGAGGTCAAAGAAGTGAGTATGAATGACTTATCTATTTTTCTTTCTACACATTTTAAAGAGGGTGCGGTGTGCACCCCAGTAGATAATGTCTTATCGAACTCAGTGGCAAGCTTGGTGTGTATTTGGGAAATATCAGTGGATACTACGTTAATATTCAATGTCCAATTCTGTTTGTCCCTTCCAATAATTGTCCATGTCCATTTCGTCTTAAAATGGTTTCCTCCATGTAGCATCTGTGTGTCGTCAGTTACCTCAGGCCGTTAGATTCAACCAAGTTCTGCCAGCTGATGACACTGATTTTATACTGACTTGCATCAATTATTTTCCTCCAGGGGGCATTTATTTTCTCCCCTGTTTAAGTCTACCAGCGACCATCATTTTCTAAGAAGTATAAAGTGAAAAATGGTTACAAGCAATTCCTATGAGCATAACTCCAAAAACGGAACCCAACGCTATGAATTCAGGTCAGAAGGTTATAAGAAGATTCAGAATCATACTGGTGCTACTATCTAGAACAACCAAGAGCACAACACAAGCCGTCTGTTCTATACTGAGTGAACGAGGAATGCTAGTTGTGTTGGAGCATTTGTTAACTGAAGGTGCTTGATAGGCGATTGCAGTAGGTGACTTTCAAGAATAATGGCAATTTACCCCTTGTGATATTCATAATGTACAATATACCTCTATGTGATTTGACAAAAAAAAAAAAAACACTTTATTCTCTTGTGATTTTACAAAAGTTTTACATCGCCTCCTTATCATTTATATGTGGACACTTTACCCCCTGGATTATGATAAAGTGACACTTTATTCCCACGTGTTATGATAAATGTGGCAATTTACTCCTTATGTTACAAAACACTTTTTATGCTTACTTTTAATTTTGGCAATTGAGTTACACTCTCCGACTGAAGGAGGTAAATTGCTTCTTTAAAATTTTCAGAGGGACATAAATTGAACATTATGAATATCAGTGTATCACATGAAGATAAATTGTCATTAACTCGACTTTCAACAAAAAAGGTGAAGAAATGAATTAAAGAGAAGAATTTTGAACATTACCGTTCATAAGATTTTGGGTTACTTAAATCCTGCCTCAGTAAATTTAATCCATCGAGGTGTTGGATGAATACCACATGGACATGAAAGCACATGTCCATGTGGTATTCATTCATCACCTCGGTGGATTTAGGCACTAATTTTCCAAGATTTTGATTTGTAAATTGATGTTGATTTGATCGTGTATTACTTCATCAATATATCGAATCAACATACCAATCAATCATGATTTTGATATATGAACTTATGTTGTTGATTTGATAGTCGTAGTAATCTAATAATAATACAAAAGGATAATCAATTAATGAAATAATATAAAAGGGTAATCGGCGTTTAGTAGATCGACTCTTGAATGTTTTACAATCTAGAACAAAGAGTTTAGCCTTCACTCAACTTCGAACTTGAAGTTCTGATGGTTGATTTATTTTCTGGGGTCATAATTTTGCATAACAATGTGTTATTAACTTTATCATTAACTTTATACAGATTAATCCCTCTTTTATTTTTTTTTCCCCATATTAATCTTCAATATGAATTATTTGTTTCACTTAGATCATTTACAAGAGATCTATTATTTATAGTGTTATCAAATGAAATGTGAATAACCCGTCCTCCTCTGTTTGAAAGAAGGGACGCTTCCGATTATGTCGTTGCTTGAAACAATTTTGTCTTCTCCATATTACTATATCTCTAGAGTCGATAATTTTATATGAGGAACTACTTAACTCAATCACTTGTTACCGTTACTCTTTACACTTTAATCTCTCATAAAGTTATTGTATATTAATTTAATCCTTAATACAATTGTTTATTTATCAATTTAGTCCCTCATAAAACTATTCTGAAATTTTAGTTCACATTGAACCACCTGAAAATAAATAAAATGAAACAAATAATTCATAGTGGAAATTAACGTGAGAAAAAAAACATAAAATGCAACACTCTGTAAAAAGTTAATGATAAGAGGACCATTAGTGATGTTTATCCATGTTATTATTATCTATTCTAAAAATGGAAAACCATGTAAAAATGTTATGAAAATACTACGATAAGGGAAGATAATTTTGAAGATAAGAGAGAAGATTAAGCGCAATCATGTGAATTGTGGAGGGGTCATTCTCAGCACAGAAATGTCCAAGAAAATGGACACTTGTCCATAGTAAGTATTTTGCCAAGCTAAAGGTTCTTATCCACATCCCAGATTGTAGAAAAATAATGGGAGAAAATCCCACATCCCAAATATCTTTGCCACTCTCAGCAGCCCACCTTAGGCTATAAATTGGAAAACCCTTCTTCCCCGTTATTCAACACCAATCCACAAGAAAATACCCATCAAAATGCAGGCATCTTTAACCTTATTCCGTGGGGTCTCACCCTTTGCACCACTTACAAGCACCAAAGGCTTTTCAGCAACCTCGACTTCTACACGGTTTGCCTCAATCAAAACAAATGCACAGGCAGTTGACTACAATTCCACAATCTCGTAAGTCAGAACAATGCAAGATAAACATGGCTAGTTTATATCTTTCTCGTTATTCATTCCATATCTAAATGATTATGTACCTTCTTCCATGTGTAGAGTCTTTCCAGCGGATGCTTGTGAAACAATAGGTGGAGACACCTGTCATGAAGGCATATATCCAGAATTGAAGCTCAAACCAGAAGCCAAGGAGCCAAAGATTGCTTTGGAGCCAGTTGATAGAGAGTATCTTGATTATGCTGATCCCAGAACGTAAGTAACGTGAAGTCGATATACCTAAATATTGTCATTTTATTGCTCACAATATCCAGTTCTTTTCTTTGACATGTTAATTCTCGATCTATGCAGTGTGCTGCTGGATGAGGCTTGTGATGTTCTTGGGGGTGAGTTCTGTGAGACGCCATAGCAGATGGGGAATTGGTAGAAGCCTATACAATGGGATAATATGTTTCCTGTGGCTGTTTTCTGTAAATGCTATGTCAGTACTAGTAACTTGGAGCTGGGTATTTGAAAATGTAGTTGATTATACTCTATGTTAAGACACTATTGCTTCCATGACAACCAAGTTTGATCAATCTCACAAAAACGAAGTAATTATTCACTAGGAAGGTTCACCCACAAAAAAATGTATAACCAAGTGAGATATCTTGAGTATATAATGCAATATTGAATTACTAAAACCAAGTCATCATCAACCTGAGAAAACATATAATCTTATGGCTACCAAAGACATGGACTCGTATTATTACTGACTGAACTCAGAATACACTACACGAGGTGAAGTTTAGATTCTTTTTGAGCAGATTTCAGGTGGATGTGCCTCAACTTAAATAAAAGAACTTCTATTTTGTGGCGGAAATATCATGTTTGGTTTAAGTAACTCTATCAAAATTACAATATTCAATAAGAAGAAACTCATACCTGTTAACTACTTGATCCGAGATTAGACAAAAAGCGTTACAACTAAAACAAAGTACTCCAGTCCACTTAATACGATTTAATTAATTCTGGCCGTTCTTCTTCTTGTTGAGAACATCATCAGGAACGACCTTGAGAAGCTTGCGTTGCTTGGATTTAGCAATCTTCTTAAGCGTTTTAGGGTTCGTAATCTTCTGAAGCTTAGTTCCTGATCTTAACGTATTTTCCTGCTTCTTCTTCTCCCTCTCCTCACGTTGTTTCCGCTTCTCCTGCTTGTTCTTCCGTATCTCCTCCTTCAGCTCCTCCTTCCTCTCCCTATATGCCCTCTTTATCTCCTTCTCCTTCATGCGCTGCTCCACCGTCGTTCCCTTCCTGACCTGCACAGTCGAAGCTCGACGCGTACGGACATCCTTCCACTTCCTCCCGGACACTTTCCCTGCGATCACTCCGTCGTACGTAGGTTTCCCAAACGACGGTTTGTCGGGATTGGAATTGGATGGAACTGCTTGGCGTTTCGAAGGAGGCGGATTGACGGCGTCGACGTCCATTGATTCATCGGAGGGTGGATTCAGGATCTGTAGCTTCTCTGCTTCTTGTTCGGATCTCTTGCGCTTGTAGGTTTTGCCTCCAAGACCTTCGTCTAGACACCGGAAATCTATCGTGCACGCCATTGATGGTATTTTAACTATGTAGAGAGCTGCGCTTCTCAAAACCTTAATTCTAATGTACATTCTAGCTAGGGTATTTGTAATTTATTTTCTGTGGAGCCTTGGTCTGGGCTGGCTAATACTCTCGTGGCCCAATACTTGTCATGGGCCCAAGTCTGTAATAAATGTGTACTGGGATCAATTTGAATCACTAGCCCAATTACAAATAAAATGTCCCTGGTTGCTTCCATTTTGGCATAAATGTGTCTAATTTGTTGGACAAATATTATTTGAGACTAACTATGGCCTGTTTGTTTGGTGTTTGGGAAAGTAGTGGGGATTTGTGAAATAATCTTGATTTGCGTAATGTTGTTTGTTTGAGTTTTGAAAGAGTGGTTTGAGAAATAAAGTAGATGTAGGTTTTTTTTGGAAGAATTAGATTGTAGGTGTAAAATCTGTAAGACCTTATGTCAAATCATGTTTGTTGTGAAATAAATTGTGTAAGAGATAGGTTATTTTATGTCAAATCATAGTAGAGTTTGTATAAATTTTGTTTAGAGATAAGAAAATTGTTGTTTGTTTGGGTTTTGAGAAAGTAGTTTGAGAAAATTGAAAGATGAAAAATTTATTTCAAAAAATAGAAAACATGTTTGTTTGGCATTTCCCAAACACGAATTTTTTTTCGAAAACGCCAATCAAACAGACCTATGCTTTTTGAAAAAAGGGGATTAATTCAGATAACTCGAGAACAAATTAATTTAAAACTCTATCATATTATTTTTGACAAAAAGTTTTAGTATTGAGTGAAAATTACTTAATTAGTGGTGAGGTGACAAAACATTACTTTTATTAGTGAGGATATCTTTGAGAATAATATCTCTATTTAAAAAAATATATTTTTATTTTAGGACCCAAAAAGGAAATAAAAAAAAATATTGGACAAAGAGAATAGTAGTTTATTCACAAAATTATGATATAATAAAATATCAAATATTTAATTCAATCATGCATCATGATCTGAGACAATATATACTTTCCTCTTAAAACTTCAACTTTCAAAATAAATTCAAACAATAACCTATGTTTTTCAAACTCCACTCATCATTAGTTTTTTACACGAATACCTCTTGGTCATGTAGCCTCGTCCTTAACCACTTGGCTAAGACCTCATCATTAGTTAACAACTCAACATTATCTTACTTCATACAGTAAGTTTTACTAACCAAAGTACATTTAATTCATGTTTACCAACAGGTGATTGGTCTAGTGGAAGGGACTAGTCACTACAAAGTAACGGACTCAGGTTCGAAACCCTGTTGGGAAAGATTCCCACTTTATGTGCCCGACGCGCCTTGAAAGAGATTAAACCCTTGGAAAATAAAAAAAAAAAAAAAATTCATGTTTCACAAAGTTTTAAGAAAATATTCAAAAACCAAAGTACATTTAATTCACGTTTCAAAAAATTTAGAAAGTTTTAAAAACTCTGACAAAAAAATTTACACCCAGGTCAAAAGAAATCAGGGTCCAAAACACATCCAAACAAGACCAGTAGATTTAGCCACTCCTTCAATGCGTATCTATTACACTTCTGCTTCCATGGTTTCAAAGGAGCACCTCTGTAAATTCAAATGCAGGAAACATTTGACTATTGATTGTTCAAATACATTTATTCATTATTTTACTATTATCAATTATATTAATTTTCAAAAATTGCTATACTCTGTCAAAATAAAACACTCATTGTATATCGGAAATGCCTCAAACAATTTGTATTTCTAATAATGAAGTAACTTCCAATTAGAGTAGAAATGAGAAAATTGCTTTTTTGGTACCATAGGATAGGCTGACTTGCACTTTTGGTACCATTGGATATGAAAATGCAAATTTGGTACCATAGGATATGTTTTCATTGCAATTTTGGTACCAAACCAAAATTTTCTACAAAGTTAATGGCAATTTACCCCCTATGAAATGCATAATGTTCAAATTATCCCTCTATAATTTGAAAAAAATCAATTTACCCCCTGTAAAATTTTAATGAAGCAATTTACCCCCTTCAACCGGAGATTGTAACTCACTTGTCAAAATTGAGAGTATGCATGCAAACTATTTTATTTAACATAGGGGGATAAATTGCCACATTTATCATAACACAACGGGTAAAAAATCACATTATCATAATAAAAGTGGATTAAGTGCCGCCTATAAAAATATCATGGAGGCGATGTGAAATATTTACAAAATTTCAATGGGTAAAATGCTCTTTTTTAAACCACGAGGGGTTAAATTGAACATTATGCATTTAGTAAGGGGTAAATTGCCATTAACTTTTTAGAAAAATTGGGTTTGGTACCAAAATTGCAATGAAAACCTATCCTATGGTACCAAATTTGCATTTTCATATCCAATGGTACCAAAAGTGCAAGTCAGCCTATCCTATGGTACCAAAAAAGCAATTTTCCCGAGTAGAAATACATTTGCAACCACCATCCGTGGAACTAAATTGAAAAGATAACAACAATAGAATAATTTTAACACTCACCCAAATTTCAAGCATTCAATCCTAGTTGGAGGAGATGTTAGCTTATCAATCAGAAGAATATTGCCAAAACAAAAAAACTACTACTTTTGCTCCTTGATTTTGCTATAGATTTAAAACTTGCCGATTTGCTAATTAAGATTCTATAATAAATGGGGAATAACTGTCATATGAATGGCGATTTTGACTAAATGAACATATCTCTAATTTGCTTCAAAACGAACCATTTCCAGATTTAGCTCCTCCTCCAGGTACTACTTGGGAAAGATCTGTCTCAAAGAAAGCAGAGTGAAGAGCCCTAACGCATTGTTCTGCTTCACTGTCATTTACTATCAAAGAAATGTTCACTTTTGAAGCACCTTGAGATATCATTTGAACATTTATTCCATTAGCCCAAAGCACTTGGAAAGCCTTTTCTAATATCAGTGAAGATCTCTGAACATTTCCTATGAGCGAGATTATCGATCTATTCTGAAGAAGATTTACTACTGCTATTTTCTCAAGTTCTTCTACCATGTGATCCAGTTCCTGCTCAAGAAACCACAAGCAACGCAAATATAATAAGTATATTTTCAAATGCTTAATTACAGAAAATAATATGCTTGCCTGCTGGATAAGTTCTCTGCTCCATAGCTTGGAAGGGTCCAACGTCAAAGATATACTCACTTCACTAGTCGCAACAACATCCACAGATATGCCTAAATCCTCAAAGGTGGAGAAAATCTTAGCAAGAAAGCCAACTTGGCCAAGCATCCGAGTGCTAGCGATATCCAACATTGTAACATTTCGTTTCAAGACAATGCTAGTAAGTACAGACTGGAAAGGCGAAAGATCATCAAAATATCAAAAAATAAACATTACAAATTTTTATGGATACTTTCGGTTTTTAGTAAAACAATGCAACTAACCTCGCTCATGTCTCTTGTTCGAGTAATAAGGGTCCCTGGAGCTTTAGAATTATAAGAGTTCTTCACTCGCACAGGAATGTCACCTTCTCTGGCAGGTCTCATCGACTGTGGATGGAGGACCTTTCGACCCAAAGAAACAGATGAATTTGGTAAGAACATATAAACACGAAATGGAGTGCTTGGCAAATTATCCATTTATAAAATCTCATTTGTTCAACAAATAAACTAGCTAGTAACAAGTCTTGCTCATTGCAATTCATTAAATATTTCTTTGGTTAATTGAAAAGCACAAGCATTATTAGAAAAGGAAGATGTATTTTTTTCTAATATGACGACATCCTTCCAAGCCACATAACATCGAATTTAATTTCATCAAAGAGGCATGAGAGTAGTTAAAAGTGTAACTCGTCCATTAAATTATAGCCAGGCTACAGAAACCATAATATCATAACGGAAAATGTTTTCCCTTTTCACTTTCGAGTTATGCAACACACGAAGGCCAATATGGCAATATATAATGCCGAGTAAAGATGTGTTTAAGGGACAATTATAAATGATACCTGAGCACCGAAGTAAGCAAGTTCAGCTGCCTCATCAAAAGTTAGATAAGGAACTGGTTCTGCGCGAGGGTATATATTAGGATCACAGGTCAAAACACCATCCACATCTTTCCAAACCTATAAAGATTAAAAGAATTAACCTCAGTAAAACCTAACAATCCTAACTGAAAAAATGGATATAAAGGGATTCGCAGAGTAAAAATAGAAAGAGTTGACGGCAACCTGAATTTCCCTCAACCCCAAAGCCTTGCCAATTGTAGTGGCGGTCAAATCACTACCTCCCCTCCCTAGCGTAGTCACAGCACAACTTCTCCAACCCTAATATGTAATGCCATTAGACCAAGATGTCATCATATTTATGTGATTTTGGTTCAACAGAAACCCATGAATAAAGAACATGTGCATGGGAAACATAAAGGGAACCTTCCCAAGGAAGCCGGTCACAATTGGAATTGCAGAATTACTGATCCAATCTCCATGCAGTCTTTTGGAAACTGCTGGATAAGTTGCTTCCAGAATATCCGCATTTGTAAAATCGTCGGTAGTTATGAAACCTATCTCAAATGCATCGTACTATGAAACAGAAGCAAAATGTGTTACAGTTTATAACTAATAGTAAACCGTGAAAGGAAATAACTTGGTCCATTTCATTCAAGTGTATTAAATGCTAGGATTATGGTTTGACTGTCTACAGTAAGTGATAGCCATATACAACAAGAAATTTAACAGAGTCAATTTATTTTGAGTGTATGAAGGCAAACAATTGAAAGGTAAAAAGATTTAACAACCACACAAGGTATTTTTATTCCATTTTTAACAGATAATCCTATTTAAAGTAGAATATGCTAAGTGGACCAAAGATTAAAGGGTGGGACAAGAAATAACATACCTGACGAGCTTTAACACCAATTTTATTTAAATAAGCGGCAAAAATCCTTGTGGACATGCACTCCCCAAAAGAGACTAGGTAGTCCTTTGTCCTAGGAGTCATCTCTTTCATTATAGCAATTCCATTCAGAAGCTGTTCCAACTCAAGGAGGTGTTCTGCCAAATGCCCAATAAGTAAAAGAACAACCGTGAATTGAAAAGCAGGATGATGATACAATTACCACATTCTGATACAAAAACTGTAGAATGTGATCTCTTATAATTCATTGTACAGTATAAGAACACTCACTTCCAATTATAAATCTTTCTACTCCAAGCTTGTCTGCAGTCCTGAGTATAAGACATAACTCATTCAGAAGCACACCCTCATAAAAAAATTCATAGAAAAATGCATACATAAAACACAGTTACCTCAAATGCAAATTTTTAATAAAGGTCAATTCTTCAAGATCAGGTACATTTGAGACACCACAGCTGACGGCCTTTTCTCCAGCCTGTTACACAAGTAAAAAGTTCCATCTCAACATCTTCTCAGAAAAGTTGCGTCACAGAAAAAGAGGGACACTAGTAAATGAAATAAGAAAGCAAATCACAATAAGTACCAGTAGCAACTTGTTGGTTGTTTTCCCCATAGCAGAAAGAACAATGACAGGCCTCTCTTCTGGAAAGCTGAGAATAAGCTCGGCTACTTCTCTCATTCTCTCTGCGTTGGCGACAGATGAACCACCAAATTTCATCACACATGTCAACTCGTTAGCAACTTGTTCAGATTCTCGGTTTTCCGTATCATTCTTTTCAAGTACATCGACATTTCCAGCCTTGCAATTGAGACAAAAGGCTAGCTTTCCACAAGAGCAATTCCGTAATGTGGATGGATCATAAACGAAAGGTGCGGAAACATTAAAATGGAGACTCTGCTGCCTCCAAATAGGTTGAAAGCTTGAAGCTCTCCTTGAAAAAGACAAATATGGAGTTTTGACTACATATGAGTTCAATGTGCTTGCCATTGTCAATATTCCACAGAAATTGGTGTTCCAATATAGGGATAAATGAATCTCGAGAAATTTTTATGAAAAAGTTTAAAGTAGAGAGAGAGCTGATTATACAACTCTCTCCCTGTAAAGGTACAAAACCTGCAAATTCCATGGAAATTATATGAGATTTACAACACATAACACGAGATCGTACTCAACTACTGCATGAACAGTGTGATAACCTCGGCGTAGAACTAAAAACTTCCAACAGACATTCATTTCAAACGAAACAATAAAAATCATAGACAAAATTTTCAACTTTCAATTTCTTGTGGACATGATAATAAACATTCATTTACAGGTGAGGCGAAATGAAAATCGAAAAGGCAAAATAGTAAATTGAACAGAAACTACGAAAACAGAAATGAAAGGATCAAAATGTACATGAAACACGAACCCGAGGAACGGGGGGAAATGTAATACCTTCCTCCAGAGGCGGTTGTAGCGTTTTATGACGGCGGCGCAAAAGAATTGCGATTTTACACGATCTCGGCGGCGGCGATGTCCAAAATCGCCTCGTTTTATATATACCGCAAATGGGACGAGGAAAAACGTAATTTTACCTCTTTTTTTTTGGTCATTTCGTTTACTCATTACGGTTAGAATTTGACGGTGTGGATTGATTCAATAGTGGACTTCTATTTAATTTAATTTAATTTGTCTTGTTGTTTGACGCTTCAGATTTTGTCGATGGCTTCACGACACAACGCGTATCCGACTTTTTAGGTAGGAAAAATATGTGAATTGTAGATTTGTTTGTAAGAAAATTTTAATTGATAAATAATGAATTAATACATAGCAAAATTAAAATTAGAGTTTAGAGAAACCAATAAATATAAAATTGTGGTAATATCCTTCTATCCTTTTATAAGTCAATGTTGTGAGAACATTACCTAAGGCATAGGTCTCATTTAGAACCGCAGAATTTCGTGATACATAGTCAGGTTGAGTGCCAAATTTTTTGCTCTGCATTGATTAATATTGGTAAATTCTGACTAGAACAAGTACTAAGAAAGATATGTTTAGGTTTTTAAGAAGTACTTCAAAAGGAGACGGCTTGGGTTTGCAAGTATCAAAGTTTTTGCTCTTCATTGATTATTATTTGATGTTTGAATCGAGCTCGTTTGACTCATATTCGATTTAATTAAAAGTTATTGGAGCTCGAAATAAAACTAATCTAAAAAATAAGTTCAAGTTCGATAAAAAATTCAAATCAAACATGAACATTGTGTTCTTAAGGACAACTCAACTCGGTTACATCCTACTTCTAACATTGTCTAACTACATATAAATAGTAAATTGTCTTTTAGTTGACAAAGTAATAAAACTTTATCTATCCACAAACAAATATGAGTTTCTTTTTTTCCCTTTTCTTTTTTATCATAAAAAAAAACTAAATTTATAACAAAATTCAGATCAAGCATGACTCATATATTTTTTTTAACGCGGACTGCGTGTGATTCTATTAAAAAAAATTATTATTTTAGTGTAACATGATATTTCTCAAGAAATTTGTTTTCGTTCTTAGTTCTCTAATAAAAGAGTATATGACCTAAGTTTTAGGAATTAACTTTTGCGAGAATGATATTCTTTAAATCTTTGTCTAATAACTCACTAACAAGATTCTATATCTATAACAATAAATCCCAACAATCACTTATTATATTGGTAATATTTCTAGCTTTCGAAGATTTAGAAAGAATGCACAAACTCCAATCATTTTGTTGTAAACATTTACACTTTATAGAAGTCGTTCTTCCCTTCAGTTTCTTTTTTTGGGGTCCTTTTTTTTTTAGGAACTTTTTTTTTGGGGTCCTATATCTACGTATACTACTATTCTTACCTTTTATTAGTTTCACATATGATTATAATTACGAATAAAGATTTCGGATTTATTATATTGAATTAATTTTTTTCTTTATTATATGATGCTTAGTTAAATAATTTACTACATTGTTCTTCAAATTTATTAATACTCAAGTATATTAGTATAAGTAGAACTAATTAAGAGATAAACTTGATCGAATATTTGAGGCTGAAAATATCAATTCGGGTACCCAAATTCAAAATATAAGCCCCGTTCGTGTTTTAAAAAAAAGGGACGCGTCGAGTTTGGATTACCCAAACCCAACGCCCACCCCTAAATTTGGCCAAACAAGACCTAGATAAGAATTTTCCATATATATTGCTTGTATTCAAAAATAATAATTTGACTCTGGCACAAATTATGAAATTATAAGAAGGCTGAAGATTAAAGAAAAAACCGAATGAAGAATAAATTCCGGGAGTTGAAGGTATCTAACAGGCAACAACTATTTTGATACTTGAAAAAGCTAGAATAGAATCACCAAGACCTAATCAAATATAACAACATTGATTGAAGAATAAATTTGACGACAAACTAAACTCAAATCTAGAGAACACCATGAGAACCAGCAGAATCCAGAAGCACAGCTTTAATCTGCTCTGGCAAGAAATCTTGAATTTCCCTGCATTGCTGTTGAGCCACAAACACAAGTCATAATCTCCTTATTACACTTCTTAATATCCAAGGAAAAAACAATTAGGTTCAGTTCAGATTATTATGTACCTCTGCGCGGAACACATCCAAAGCAAAGCCATTGAAACAACTGATGACAGCTTGTTGAATGTCCAGTCCAAGGTTGTCCAGAGCCCTCATAGTGGAGAGCAAGAGACCCGGCCTACGAGCACAGAACATGTGTATGTTCACTCCCCTTCCTTCACTTAATCTCACCTCGACCTAAGCACAAACACGAATACATCTGAAAAACTAAACCACATAACTAAGCAAGATGATCATGATAAAGATTCCGAGCTTGACGAATTTTAGAGGAGTATGATTCTAGTTTAGTCATGTAAGAAACCACCATTAGGCCTTAAAGCAAGTTCACTTAATCATACCCTATATATAGCAAACTTCAAGTATCTAATGTTTTTCCTACAATTTAGCCAAACATAAACAACCAAGGTTATCTCTCTTAAACTACAAATTACATTAACAAGTTTCTTTCATGTCTAGGCTCCACAACTTGTGTTAGCACCCTTTGGAAATCCCACTCATTCATGGATAGCAAAATGTAGGTAGCAACAATGCTTTATCCGAATAATAAAAAACAAATCCATAGAGAATTTCTAGTATAACAAATAAAGCAACAACCAATACCAAAGTAGAATTACGGAAACCGTAAATCAATCATTCAACATATTTACATAAGAAACTACCTTAGCAGGTTGGTTTTTGGGGCTCGGCATAGAGCTCGCACATAATTCCTCCTTGACTCTACAAGGGATAGTAGGGGTCGGGGTCGGGGTTGGCGTCAATGGATGGAAGCTTGATGATTGAGGCATGAGGGTTCCCTGCGGAGTAGCTTCGAGTTCAGTGTGGAGATCATTTATACGTTGCAAAAGCTCTTTCAAATAATCTATAGCATCTCCAAGAATTGAAGCTCTGTCCATCTGAACCAAATCACAAAAGATTAGCAAAGTGTATGTTTAGATGTTAAAAGGATGAATGAATGAACCTTATCCAGAAAACATGAAAGAAACAATTACTTTTATAAAAAAATAAATATATATGTGCATATATATATATATATAAAATTATTATAATACCTTGCTGATTTTGGGTACAACAGATCTAAGCATGTAAAGCCTATCATTAAGCTTCTTCCTCCTACGCCTCTCCGCCATTAAATTTTTTGCGGGCATACCGTTCTTCTTCTTTCCTTTCTGATCTCCAACAGTAATGCTACTGTTCGCATTAGAATTCCCCTCCCCTAATTTCTCAGTTTGTTCGTCCGAATCATAGTTCATAGCAGACATATCTATATCTATATCATCAAATTCATCTTCATATTCCCTCTTCTTCCTCTTCTTCCCTAATTCAGTTTCCACCGTATCATCCAAACTCGTCAAACCCTCATCGCTTCTCGAGGTCGGAATCCCCAAATTCTGCCGCAGTGCCGCTCTCTTCTGAAACAGAGTCGGCTGATTTCCAACAGTCGGCATAACTTCAAGTGGTCTCAAAGCTTTGGACCCGTCCAAAAACCCTCCGATTCCGTCAGAAATTTCTGGAATCTCTGAAGGAAGCTGAAATTGCTGATTGAATCCGTTGAAACTCATCATTGTAGGGGGCATGGCGGTGGCGTTTTGTGGTGGGAACAAATTGTTAGGGTCGTAACCCAACAAATCGAAGCCATTGTCGAAATTGTTGCTAAATAGCGACGACAGATTGAAAGCCGTCATTGAAGGAGAACAAGAGGAAGATGAATCTAATGGATTATTGAATGAAAGAGTACTGAAATCATGATGGTAAAGAGGAGGAGGAGGATTATTAGTTGTGTTGATGAAACAGTCGGGAGTTTCGAGCAAGGATTTGAAGGAGGAAAGAGAGGCGTTCATTTCTTCATCTCTCGTGAGTTCGGACTCATTATTGTTTCTTTGAGGCGGCCATGAAAGTGCTCCTTCTTCTTCAGCTCCCATCCAAACGACGCCGTTGGACCTGGGCAACATTGTATTTCTGGGTGAGTGGGTGCCTTTTTTACCTGCAGAATGCAGAGATGTAGGCTGAAAAGGGAAGCAGCTTTTTCTCTAATGATAAAGAGTGAAGGAGAGGGTTTGAATAGAGATTTGAATAAATGAATAAATAAATAAATAGCATTTGCACTCAATATATACACTCCAGGGTCTCACCTTACCATAGGTTTCAAATCAGTTTATAGTAAGAACAATTATATATAAATTTGAGATTCACATTTTTTTGTATATTAGTTTTTGTACGTAGCAAAACTAATTTGTTAAAAGTTTAATTTTGTGTTGGACTGTATTTTAACTAATTTTGTACGCATTATAATACGTCATGCACGTTTCGTGTTATAATATTATTGATGGGTCTACACAACGTTGTTCTTGGCGTTTTGTATATGATGTGTTATTGAATAGAGTTTTTATTATATTATAACGTGGAACGGACTAGACCCCACAATGTAATGCGGATGGCGTGCCTCTAATGGATTAAGTCGAATCTAAAAATTGAATGCCCTTTAAAAAATAAAAAATTTTAGTCCTTATGTAAGTGTAATATGTCTTAACTTTGATTTGCATGGACATGGATTTTTTTTTAAGTCGACATGGATTTGTTTGCTTCGAATTTAGAGTTTGGATGATATTCGATTTATTGTTATTTACATAACAAGAAGGTTAGAGTAATTTAATTTGCTTTGTTATTTACATAATAAGAAGGTTAGAGTAATTTAATTTACACAAGCAAAATGAATTGGATCTATTAAATGAGATTTCCCCAAATGTTATTCATGGCCGTTTATAACGATTTTATTAACCTTTTGGTACAGGGTACACCTCAAATATAGCAATGGAACCTTTGCTATTTATTCTACCAGCAACAACTTTTTTTTCTTCTTCTGATAATTCGCAACAACTATTATTTTTAAAATAATGCATGATAATATATATCAAGCCTCATCCTCCTTGGGCATTTAATTGTTTTTATACAATTTGTATGAAGCCATATCCTCCTTAGCTATGCATTTAATTGTTTAAATCAGTATAATTCATAATTTTAGCTTTTAAAAACTGCATTTACCATATACACATGTTAGAATTTTGGGTTTCTTTTGCATTATCTAAATACTTTGGGGAGTAATTTTTTCACAACTATGTAAATATGAAAGTTACATCAGACCAACATTACTGCTATTTATTTCAGAGTAAATTTTAGGTCTAACCTAATTTGGGCAGCTCAAAGTAAACTAAAAGAGAAGTCATATCATATGTTCTCTCTCTTTTTATTTTTATTTTTTTTATGAGAAGGACAAAAGAATACCAATATAATTATTTTATTAAATTGAGTAGTTATGTAGTGTTGCAATGGCCACAAGGCCCACAACTAGTTGAATAGCTTGTGTAGGCTTTTTTTTTTTTTTTTTTTTCTATTAATCTGGAATGCGCCCCTGTTTATTTATTAAGAATTGGGATGAATTACAGTATAAATGTGGTATCACTTACCCCTAAAGTATTAATTGTAACACTCACCCCATTTATTATAATTTTGTAGTTTTTATTCCAAAATACCAACGCCCCTTTCATAAATAATAAATTTCTTAATTAATTTTTCTCTTTACTAATTATGAATCCATTCATCCAGAAACAACATTATGTTTTAATCTCTTTATTTCTTTTTTTACCTTTTTTTATCTCAAACTTTTTCTTCATTTACATCTATTTTCATGACCGAAGGAAACAAAAAAGATAAAAAAAAAATTGAAATATAATATTGTTTGGAGGATGGATGAATTCATAATTAATAAATATTTTTTATAAAGAAATGAAGAAATTTAAACATATTATTGTTTGGTGTCAAACTTAAATTTTGCGAGCTAGAATTTGAAGGAGAATTACTCAACATTTCAAATAATAATTTATACTGAAAATAAATTAGATAATTATCACCAATTTAAAATTCAGAAAAATATAAAGAAAAAAATTGAAACATAAAATTAATAAAACAAATTTAGACAGAAATAAAGAAAAAAATGATGAAAATAAAGAAAAAATTTAAGACCATAAAATTGAAGGAAAAAAATGAAGAAATTGAAACATAATATTATTTGGTGGATGAAAGAATTCATAAATAATAAAGATTTATTTTTTGATAAATTTTGAAAAAAACAATTTATTTATTATAAAATAGGCGGAATAATTTTGGAATAATATATTCAATATTATAACAAAGGGGTAAGTGTTACATACGTCAAGGGAAAAACTGTATTTCACCTTTAAGAATTTGCTAGTCCTATTTTACAAATTTGACAGCTAATAATGATTACGGATTGCTGTGTCTCCTCAAATTTGTACACTTTAATATCTCACTTAATATATTGTGAGATCCCATTATTATATTACATAAGATCGATATCAATAATACATATATAGAAGATATTTTATGTCGTTCTTATAGTTACTTTCATTAAATAAGAGTAGGTGTATTTAACAAGAATAAGTTAATAAAAGTTAATTGTACTTTAGTAGTAATAGCTATGAATTACTTTATACTACTTCCCAATAGTTATTTAATATGAACACGACCCATGATATTATATTATCTAATCCATTGAAGTATATAATTAATAAAGAACACACAAATTAATTTCCATGGTTGATAACACATTTTTATTTATTTTTTTCTTTTTAGGAACCTTGGTTGATTACTTCTAACAAGAGTACCAAACAAGCCCTCGGGTTTCTGGGATAGCAGAGCACTTCAATTATTACTTGGAAATTGGAACATCTGATCTTTTTGCAAGGCACTCCATCCGAAACAATCACGCAATGATTCGTTTTTATGAATTTCAAAATTATAATTTACTGGATAAAGGCGCTTTTTTTTTTTAATAATAATAAGGATAAAGGCTTTCATTAGGGCAAAATTGATTCACCCGAAAAGTGAGTAGGTTCATATTATATGACTTTGTAAATAAGACATTTGGGCGTTACACCAACAGATGATACTAAATTGAAAAAAAAAAATACTATTTTACTATTATTATTTTTATTACTATTATTACAAAGTAATTTCAAATGAGATTTTGCACACAAATCTCTTGAAACAAACAAAAGTAATTGTATTGGAAATTAATAACCCAAAGAATAAGAGGATGAATTAGACCCATGTACTTGTATACAATAGAAGATCCTGAACTACTAATTACTTGATAACGGGTTAAATAAAAAATCTTCTAAAACATGTACAAACACTCTCCTATGTTATGTTTATTGCAGAGAATTTTTATGTCCTTTTATACTGGACATGAAACATAAATTCCATCTTACATCCAGTTCCATTAATTTTTTTTATGCGAACACTCCTCATTATTTAAGTATTTAAAATGACCAAAATTATCACCTTATTTATTTTTTTAATTCAAAATAAAATCGAAAACTCGTTCTTGTTCCCCTTACCGCCCTTTATTGACCCGTAACCCCCAACCTCATCTCCCACCCTCGCCACTAAATCATAACACCGAGGCCTCCTTCCAAACCCCGGCCTTCATATCGACTTTGTTTGTCATCGAATCTAGACTTCCTTCATAGCTTGAATTATTTGCGGAACCCATGTCGTTGTGCATGCGCAACAATCTAGGCCACAACGACGACATGTATTTGGGAGGTCGGGGGTGGAGGAGAGGTATTTTTATTTTAAATATATAATGCAATATTAATTTATTAAATTATGAAGTATTTTTATGCTATCATATTATTTAAATAATTCTTATGTAAATATGATTAGAAGTTGAAGTTGAAGGTAGAATATGATAATTAATCTAAAAGCTAACATATAAACATACAAATACTATAGTGTACAAAGTGATGATTATCGACGACTACATTAAATAACATAAACATACGAATAAGAGAGTGTACAAAATGAAGATTGCCGTCTATACTAAGTAATAGTTGATAATGTTATGCAATAAAGATAACAATATAGTTGAATAATCATAATAATAACAAAATAAATAATTGAGACTAAATGTCTCAATTGTTTAAAATCATAGTTAAGTCCATTTTATAAGGTCTTGGTCAATCCTTATTTTATAAGTTAGATTTTGAGGTTGAGATAGACTCAATCAAAGTATAACGCGGGATTTAATCCAATATCCATGTGGTGAATTCTAATAAATTTCGTATAAGACGTATAACGCGGGATTTCGTACATTTAAGCCACTTGATATGATATTGATAACAACAGTGCACATTGGAATACTAGTGTGGAATAAATTTGGTTGAATAGGAAAAGAAAACCCAAGATGCTCGTGACTCCTTTCTTTCTAATTTCTATCCACCGCACCTAACCCACATCCCGCCTCCCAAATTCCCTCGAAAATCAAACGTATCATGAAATTCAATTTATATATATATGAGTTGCGTGACGTACAAATTTTCTATAAACTTGTGCTATACATACGTACACATATTGGAATTAATGGATTAATATTACCTCATTTCGATATATATAACAATATTTAGCTAGCTAATTAATTACATCCAGTTACGTGTTGTAGCTGCAGGCTGCTACTTAATTAGCTCCAGTCCGGATCGATTTCACTTTCAGAAATTAATCCAAAATAATTAAAATCGACTAGGACTAAGACTAAGACTAGGACTAGGAGGAGTATATATATATAATTAAACAAAGCAATACCGTTGATCGACATAGAGACATAGAGTACGTACAGGGTCAATTGTTGGTATCACGTGAATCCAGGAATTACATTACACTTCTATGGTATTCCCTGTATATGTATATATATATATGTATTAAATTATTAATTAATAAAAATATTGTAAAAATGTTTTTGTGGTGATAGAGAGATGAGGATAAAATAGTACTACTCCATGAGATGGATAGGACACGTGGCAACCATGCAACTTATAGTAATCGAAAGTTTGCATGAAATGCCAAAAATGTTATCGTGGTTGTCCCCGCCGTCTGCCTGTCTCTGATTAAATTTAGACGCTATGGTATTCCCGACACCTCAATTCCATCTACATGTGCACTTGTACGTCTCCGCCATTACCATTACTAATTATTAATCAATCCTTGTATATTTTCTTTCTTTTCTTAATTATTATTTACTAGTAATCAGAGTCAAATCAAAGCAAAACATATGTTATTTTACTTATTACGGAGTAATGTTACATGTTTGATTTATTATTCTATATATGTTAATTTGATTCACTTAAATTTAAATTTGAATATTTATCAATAAATAACGTCAAATTAAAATAGAGCAAGACCGAAATAATAATCAGCAGGCATGACAGGTCTCTTTCGTCCATGGACCTTCACCCATTTCTTTTTTTCTTTTCCCTGCACGACGCCATGTGGAGGGAATGTTCCCTCTGAATATTGTTTTATTTTAGTTTTGGGCTGGTCTGGGCTTCCCCACACTTGCAAAACCAAGCCTACCACCACTGCGTTAATAATTAAATACCTCTACATATTTTGTTACGTACCATCTATGTTTGGAATGAAAAATTATTTAGTGCAATCGTTGCCAACAAGTATATGTGGTGCGCGCAATTCATCAACACAATTCTTATATTCTCATTGCCATGTTCTCCAAATATTAGAGTTTCAAAAATGCGTTCACATGCATTGGCCATAATATGAATGATGTGGATTCTCATTACACATGTGAAATTTTTCTCATTTGAAATGGCTTTTATTAAAAAATTAATATAAACAAAATAAAAATTCATCACCTCTAGCAATTACGAGTATAATATTTGCCTAGGAAAGGAAATGAAACAAAACAAAGTGTTCTCATTATCGTTCAGCTTCGCAAATACTCCCTCCGTATCATTGTTTTTGCTCTTAGAAACATAGAATTAATATTCAAAGAGAAGAAATTACCACTAAATCAATTTTACAAAAGACACCGTTAAACTATATATATGTTGTTGTTATAGTTCTATTATAGATTTTTCTCACACCAATGATCAATGATCAACTTAGTAAGATAATTTTAAAGCAAGTAAATCCTCCATCCTCAGCAAGGTTATGCCCCGTCACGTATTTAGATTCATCAGAAGCCAAATACAATGTGGCACCGTTTCACAAATTTGCCCCCTTTAGCTCCCCAACCCCATTAATAAGATTAATAATCTCATCTCGCGTGGCGCTAGGAAAAAAATTGAGCAAATTGCTCGACTGCCCCATGTTTGCAAAGCTCACTAGCGATGGACATGGACTTCCCAACAACAGGTATAACAACTTTGATATTGTATGTATAAGGATGTGGGCCGAGCCCACCCATGAGCCCACTTTTACTCGACTTGAGCTGCTTGCTTTACACCTGCAATCATGCCTCGAAGACTCTATCGAATTTTTGGAGGTCAAGGTCCATTATGCTGAGTGGAAATGTGGATCCAACTATTCCAGCGTTGTTGAACATTATGTCGAGTTTGTTGTGGCGGACTGGCGGGCCATGGTGAATGAGGTTTACAGCTTCTGCTATTTGGGCCTCGTCAGAAACATCACATGCCAGAAAATGAGATTGTGGGCCCAATTCATGGGAGACTTGAAAAGGGCTCCATGTTTAATAAATTCTTGTGCTGTAGCCTTTCCTAGCCCACTTGCACCTCCTGTTATAAGGACTACCTTGCAAACAAACCCTGTAAATTCTAAATAAAGGCTAATGAAATACTTATAATATATTTCACATTTCTCCTTATTTTGATTTATTTTATTTTACCTAATAATTACATAATACATATTATAACCACCTCCAAACCCACACCCACGTATTTCTCCTTAGTTTGATTCATTTTATTTTACTTAATAATAATATAACTACATCCAAACCCACGTACAATCCCAAACCCACTTACAATTCAGTTTTTTCCATCTTCTCTTCAATATGTTTTAATCATTTTTTTTTTCAGTTTCATAATATTTTCACCTTTCTGATTTTAATATTTTCCTTACGATAACTCATTATGTTATGCTCTTTCCATTTCTTTGACTGAACAGTTAGCTTTAGGCGGTTGCACAACTTATTTCTTAAAAAAAATTCGGTTTTCATAATGCCATATTTGATTGGTTAAGAAATTAATTTTTCAGTTTCATAATATTTTCAAATTTAATTTCAAATTTTTATATTTTCCTTACTTGCAACAACGCGTTCATACTTCTTAGAGTAAATGAACAAGAGATGAAGCAGGGGTGTTTGAAGTATGGTAGACGGTTTAACTCATTATGTTATGCACTTTTCATTTCTTTTTATGCGATTTGGCTGAACAATTTGCTTTAGTGCATATATATTACATTGACTAAGATATGTGTTCTTTTTACATGGGTTAAATTCTTAAATATTCTTAGTCATTTCAAATGTATTTTACTTTACATGTTATCTTCATGTTTGTAATCAGGTATTCTATGCATTATGAAAAAGGTTTCAAGTCCTTAAATATTTTGATTTTTTTTTCTTATGATAACAACACTTGATAAAGGGATAGACAGAAAATTTAGAGGATTTTGGTGGTGTTCTTTATTTTGTAATTGAGAGGTAAGCTTAGCTTTTTTTATCTCTTAAATTTTTTTGGCCAAGATTTTAAGTCTTCAAATGTTTTTAATTTGTTCTGTTCTTATGATAACAACAGTGGAGTAAAGTATATCGTAAGCAGACAGTTGAGAAGATTTTGAAGGTGTTATTTATTAATCAAAGAGGTAAGTATTATATGCCACTAATTCTTATGTCGTTTATATATATATATATATATATATATATATATATATATATATATATATATATATATATATATATATATATATATATATATATATATATATATCCCTTTATCAAGTGTTGTTATCATAAGGAAAAAAAATCAAAACATTTAAGGACTTGAAACCTTCTTCCTATGCATAGAATACCTGATTACAAACATGAATATAACATGTAAAGTAAAATACATTTGAAATCATTCCAATTTCTCAAACAAACTGCTTGCCTAAGATTTTGTTTATATTTAATGTTTCAACGATCAATTCTTTTGACCCTATACCCCGACATGAGTTCTACGCAATTCGATTATATTTTTTCATTATATTTTAATGTGAAGCATTCTGATTATTATTATTTTTCTTAAAATTTGTCCATTTGTATTAAAATTTAAGTAGTATTTTTATTTAATACTTGCAGGTGAGCAAAGCAAAAATTGGCACCAAATAATCACATCTTCAATTGCCATATTAACATTCAACAAATTCAAATTGCAAAATTTCACTAATATACTGTCGATACCAAAAAATAAAACTCGCATAAATATGATAGAATTTTTACTTTAATTTTTCATTCGTTTTGCATGTATTAGTTTAACATTGATGGTGTGCAAATATTCCTATGTAGCTTAGATGTTCAGAGTGATGTATTTGTAAAGAATATAACTTCGTCCTCTATCATTTTTTGTTAATATTTAACATATTATTTTTCTTTGTATAAATATTGTTATTCTCATTATATATCTATATATGGCACAATCATTTTATATATTTAACCATTCGTACAATATATATTTTTAATATATAACAAGGTACTTAACATATATATTTTTTAAAACCCGTGCTATGCACGAGACGTATGCTAGTTCTATATTATTTTAAGAATTATGCTCCTTTTTCACTTTATTTTTGTTATTATTTTCTTTTTGAGATTACCCTCACATATATAACACTTTATTTTCAAAAATAGATTTATTTTCTTTAAAAATATTCTCTCTCATAAAATAAATATTTGACATCACTGACTATTAACCACTACTTTTAAGGACATAAATATGAACATAAAATAAAACTTACCTTTCTTATATAAAAATCGGCGCTAAAAATGAAAATGACAAAAAAAAAAAAAAAACTACGGATGAAGTCCGTTAATTCTGAGGTGGTGGACGGCGTATTTATACCAATTATTAAAACCATGAAAATAAGAGACTAGGAGTACTTAATAATTATTGTTGTTTAAAACTTTATGCGAATTTTTTTTCAAATATGACCTTTATGACAAAAATATCTTCAATGGCAAATTATTTCCTAATGTGCCTTTTGCTTACAATCGTAGTACGTAACTGTGGCTTTACTTAATTTTTTTTTAAATTAGAAAAAAAAATTAACAAAAATCTTAGTAGCTAACTGCGATTATATTAATTATCAAAAAATTAATTAACGACGAAGTGATTAATCACCGAAAGAATTGGAGTTGCTAACTCCGATTTATTGTTTAATTTTTTAAAAAGAATTCTGGAATTTGGAAGATTATGTAAATTGTGAAGTGGTAGTGATTTAAGTTAGAAGCTGCAACAAAGCAACTTCTACTTTTTGTACGGAAAATGACACTTCTTTTATAGTTTGTTTGGTTGTCAGGAAAGTGAAGGAAAATTGTTGGGAAAGGAAAAGGAAAAGAAAGTCATTTTTCTCTACATGTTTGGTTTTAAGGAAAACTATTTTCTTGCAATTGTTTGGTTGTTAAGAAAGTTTAAAAACATAATTATTTTGATAAATATTTTTGTTTGATTATGAATCACGTTTTCTTTGTTGATAAAATATTGTATGAATAATCACGTTGTCATTATATTAACTTTATTATAAATTTATTTGACGCTATTTTATATTTTTTAGTCACCGAATTTATATTCATCTTCAAAGTTAACAGGGGGTTATTGTTAATTTTTAAAGTTAATAGGGGGTTATTGATAAATTTTTTAGGTAAAAGAGTTGTTTTTATGTCATTTTGTGGGGGTATAATTGTTATATGACTTGAGAAGATATTTTTTTGCTAATAATAAATAAGCACAAAGGGGCTTTCGATAAGAAAAAATTACAAATGAGGGACTTTGATAATTTGACGAAGTACAAGGGGTGTTTTGCAATTTACTTTAAAAAAATTCCACGATTTTCCCGGGATTTCCCCATCAAATTGGTGGGGAAATTTTTTCTTCACAAAATTTTCTTGCAGGAAAGTTGAAGGAAAATAATAACTTCCTTTCCTGCTATCCAAACAACATGTGGGAGAAAAAAAAATCGATTTTTCTTCACTTTCCCGACAACCAAACAATACATTAGAAAATATTGAGTAGTAGTAATTTTAAGAGTGGTTGAAAACATTCACGCTTATTTATTTAAAAAAGTTGAAAACTTTTTTGAAATGGTCGAAAAGACCCCGTAAGTTCATACCAATATTTTATTTATTTAATATTGCATTTTCATTTAACATAATTCACGTGTTGAAACTTTTTTTCATCAACCACTAAACTTCACCATAATAAAGATCAACTCTCAAATCCTCGCTTATTTCCAAATGACTTAACATATTACTCCCTCCGTTTTTTTTAATTGTCGCTTTGGGTTGGTGCACACAAATTAAGGAATGCAATAACTAACCACCTTTTCAAAGCAAAAACCCAAAAATACCCTTTTCACCATATGATTAGAACATTTATTATTCTCTCTCATTCTTTACTAAAAAGAATCATTAAATAAGGGCAAAATTGGAAGAAATTACATTGATTTCCTAAAGCGACAAATAAAAGTAAACAAACAAAAGTTGCCAAAGCGACAATTAAAAAAAAACGGAGGGAGTACATTGAAAAATATACCATGTTGTTAGATGACAAATATGCACAAAATAAGATTACGTATAAAATAAGTAGTATTAATTAACATCTTATTATAAACTATAAAGCCCACATGAAAAGCCAATTGAGAAGCATCATGCACCTAATAAGTGTAATTGGCTGGATGGAAGAGGAACTGAAATCTAGTCTGGGGAACAACGTACTTGCAGGAGATAAACAGAATCATGTACTACGGAGGAAGAACGCACTTAAAAAGGAATCCCAAACCATCATAAAAAATGAAATGAAAATTGAAATTGGGTACAGATTTATCATGATGAAGACATTAATTAATTGCCACAATTTATGGTAAAATTAATTGAATGACCCAGTGTTTGATTATAAATAGAACCCTAATTCGACTCATACTTAAGGAATTCTGTTTATAATTTGCATTCAATTAATAGTTAGAATCCAAACCATGGAAAGGCTGGAGAAGTATCCTTTCAAAGTAGAGATGCTACTCAAATTCGGAACTGATCTAACTAACATGGCAAAAACGGTATCGTTTTTTCACTTTTGATGTAATATCAGCTACCAAATTAAATTAACACATTTTCTTTATTGTACAGGGAAAGTTGGATCCAGTGATTGGTAGAAAACACCAGATAGAGCGCACAATGCAAATTTTATGCAAAAGAAGAAAAAACAACGGTTGCCTTATCGGTGACCCCGGTGTTGGCAAAACTGTGGTAGTAGAAGGACTAGCACAGAATATTGCAAATGGAATTGCACCCCCAAAACTAGGGGGCAAAATGGTATTTGCAATTGACATGGGGCGTCTAATTGCTGGTGCCTCGAATCGCGGAGAATTCGAAGAGAGACTCTTAAGTCTTATTGATGAAGTGAAACAGAGTGAAGGTTCCGTAATCCTCTTCATTGACGAGCTGCATACTCTTATTGGTGCTGGAGGTGGCGGTCAAGCACTAGATGCCGCGAATATTCTCAAACCCGCTCTCGCCAGAGGAGAACTCAAGGTATTGCTCATCATTTTTGAAATGATACTACTTTAGTTCTTATACGAAACGGAAGGCTAATATAGTCTTCATATATTGTTTGTGTTTAAGTGCATTGGAGCAACAACGCTAGATGAATACAAGAAGTACATTGAGAAGGATTCTGCTTTGAAACGAAGATTTCAGCCCATTGATGTACCCGAACCTTCACCTGAGGAGACTATTGAGATTCTCAAGGGTGTAAAGAGCAAATATGAGATTCATCATGGTGTTAGATACACTGATAAGGCCATAAATGTAGCAGAGGACTTATCCAGACAATACATCAGGTTATGTTCTAGCATTTGGTTAAAATGTTACATTTTGTTTGTTTTGAGTACCCTACACTTTACTTAATTAGATAAAATACTTACCCCTTCGTTATTCTTTTGCATATATTTATATTTTGAATAATGATTTATTAGGGAACTGAATTGTAATTTTGAAAATAATTTCAGTGATCGCTTTAATCCTGATAAGGCAATCAATCTGATTGATGAGGCTGGTGCACGAGTCCAGCTTTACAAAACAGGAGCATCGCCAGATAAAGTTTACCTTGTTACCGAAGAAGACATAAAGCAAGTTGTAGCTATGTGGACAGGTATTCCTGTGGAGAAAGTATCTGATGAGGAATCTACTCGTCTTCTCGGAATGGAGAAGATTCTCCAACGACGTTTGATTGGTCAGGAAGAGGCTGTTTCAGCTGTAAGCCGTGCAATTCGCAGAGCACGTGTTGGTCTAAGGGACCCTAACAAACCAATTGCCACCTTTTTATTCACAGGCCCTACTGGTGTAGGAAAAACCGAACTTGCAAAGTTGCTTGCTTTAGAATATTTTGGATCTAAAGAAGCAATGGTGAGGTTAGACATGAGTGAGTACATGGAGCAGCATAGTGTGTCGAGGCTTATCGGGTCTCCACCGGGGTACATTGGTCATGATGATGGTGGCCAGCTGACAGAAGTTGTTCGTAGAAGGCCACACAATGTGATCTTGCTTGATGAAGTCGAGAAAGCTAATTCCAAAGTATTCAATGTTTTGCTTCAGATTCTTGATGATGGGAGATTGACCGATGGGAAAGGTAGGACGGTTGATTTTAAGAATACGATAATAATAATGACATCAAATATTGGTGGGAAATTGAAGGGTGATTACTATAAAGTGAAAATGGAAGTTGGGAGCATACTAAAAGAACATTTCTCACCGGAGTTTCTGAATAGACTGGATGAGATTGTGGTGTTTAAGTCGCTTGAGTATTTTCATTTGAAGAAAATATTGGATGCAATGCTGGTTGAATTTTATCAAAGAGTTGAGAAGAAGAATCTGAAGGTTAACATAAGAAATAAGATGAAGGATAAGTTGGTTTCAGAAGGTCATAATCCGAGTTATGGAGCAAGGCCACTTAAGAGGGCAATTACATTATTGCTTGAAGATAATTTGGCGGAGAAAATTTTGAATGGAAGTGTTAAGGAAGGCGATACAGTGATTATGGATGTTGATTCTGATGGTGAAGTGATGATTTACTCTTAATTTCCATCATTATCGAGCCCTACAGTTATAAGAATAGTTCTGATTATACAAATTCTTGATGAACATTTTATGTAGTAACAAATTGGACATGTAATGTAGTTCAATCTGGGATTATGAACCTATAATAAAAGGATTTTAAGCATTGGTAATTCAAGTTTTTCATTTTCATCTACTCTGTAGAATGTTACTACTAACAAGAGACATATCAAAACACACAAAGATGGAGAGACTTTAACTGCTAATTTGCATCTGAGTTTAGATTATGAACATCCAGAAGGGCCTTCATGCAATTACAAAAAATGTTGGCCCAAAATGCAATTTAGATATAATTAAATGGCAATTGCGATTCCAATTGAAATTGGACAGAATAGGATGGCACTTAACTTTAGAGGGTCCAAGACTCGGATCTAAAGATAGATACACCTCCAGTTGTATTGGGTTCCAATGTGAATTTCTTTGTCCTGGTTTTGGTCTAAACTTTAGTAGGTGTAGATTCCCCAAAAACAATACTGTTAGAAAAACATATATTTGCTCCACTCCCAGATCTAAATTGTCCCATAGATCTTAAAAAATAAAAAATAAAAACATTTAACTACTAACCAAGAAATTATTGAATTTCAACATACTTGTAAATTTGTTTGATACATTTAACCTCAAAGATTGCATTTTTCAGCTTCTAAATGGGCGCTTCACAGTCTGGTCAAGTCCCCTCAGAAGACGAACAACAAGAAGAAGATGACGAAGACGAAGAAGAGGAGGAAGAGGAAGACGACGTCGTCAGACATATAATCCCCAATAACAGAAGAGACGAGGCCGTTGTGAAGAAAATCCTCGAACAGGAGCCGGAAATGCTGCCGTGCCACGCGTCCGCCTCCCCGTTATCCCCGCAGCTCTCCACTTACGGGACCCCACGTACTGGACCGTCCATTAAGGTGTGGGACCCTTACAATGTCCTGGCCCCACCTCAGCCCCATTTCCACCGCACATTCTCAGATTCATCCGCCGCTGACGATGATCGGGCCCTCACGGAGGTTTACTTGATTAGCCATGGTGAGTGCCATATGAATTTGAGGCCCGATTTGATCGCTGGAAGATGCCCTGATGCTGCGCTCACGCCCAGTGGGAAACGTCAGGCCCGGGCCCTTGCAGTGTTTTTGAAGTCTCAAGGGGTGAGGTTTAATGCGGTTTACACCTCGCCTTTGGATCGGGCTCGGGCCACTGCTCTCTCCATTTGTCAGGTTTGTACTGACTCTACTCTTCATGTTATTCCTTTTAATGGAAATTTAGGATAAATATTTGCATATCTTAGATCCATTAGGAAATGATGCACACTTTAGTTTGTACCTCATTCAATGTAACAAATGCTTATTACTTGTTAGTTGTTAAGATGTAGTTATGTTTTAGCTAATTGAATCCTTAGACAATGGCAATGTTATATTTCCTTCATTTTGATTAATTGGTCCGTTTCGATACATAAATTCTCCCTCCTTTCCATATTTCTTGCTCCCTTCAGGTTTGGCGCGAACTTTTAGTGAATAATTGTGGAAAAAATTAAACTTTTAAAAATCTTCATATGTATGCCCTTAAAATTAGTGGTGTCAAATCATTACTTTATGTGGGAGGGTAGTTTGGGTTATCATTTTAGGAAATAGAATAGTGTTTTGACTTGAGACATCCCAAAATGAAAACAGGAGTAAGAATGTTGGGACAGATGGAATATGACTTAAGTTGTGACTACGTTTTCTTTTGTACTTAGATAGGCATCGACTTGTTTAGTTGAGACGAATCTTAGCAAATCTTAGAGCCATTAGGAAAGGCCCACTCATTCAGTTGGTACCTCATTCAAACTAACAGAGTTAACAAGTTAGTTATTGAGATGTAGTCATGTTTTAGCGAAATTGGATATTAATTATGTTAGCATATAAGTAGTAGTATTAGACTTGACCATCAAATTTTGTGCATAATTAGATCCTTGGATAATCGCAGTGATTTATTTCCTTCTTTCTTCTCAGAAAATGAATTAGTCGGTTCTGATGCATGAATATGATCGCAAGCTACAACTTCTTCTCCTGTTATACTTATTAGTAATATATATATACACTGTTTGAGCTAGAAGTATTTATAAAATATTAAGCTACTCCACTGACCCTTTGTAATCCCCACATATCATTTCCGAGCCTTGCATGTATGAGTGTTATGGGGAATGTTTATTTTATCTTCCCACAGAATACTTAATTATTAGTTTGTGTTTCACTCGAGTGTATTCTGTTAAGTGTGCCATAAAATGTGACATGCATGTTCTTGGAAGATGTTTGAGTTCTGAGGACGTATCAATAAAAGCTCTCTTTGCTCTCCTCTTTAGTTGCAATCTCTTCTCTTCAGTAACTTAAAGCTATAAAGTCCCATGCTTATCATATGGCTAGTTTACTAGAAAAGTGGTTTTTGGATACTTGTGCCTTTCAAGCAAATAATGGTTTGGGTTGAACTTTTCGTTTACCTGTGAAGCTATTCTTTGAAGCCCCAACCTTTTTTTTTCTTCTGAAACTGAGATCTCATGGGATTCGCTTTGGCTTTATTCATTAGCCATTTCATTGTTTATGTGTATTTAGTAATGTTCACGAGATTTCTTTGTTTTGGCTCTAAAGCTAAAGGTAGTCTTCTTCTGTCAATCAATGTATATGTTATCAATTTCTTTCTTGAATCTACTCAATATAGTCTCTCATTGAAATTAATAATTTGATTCATCTGAACGAGGACAGTGTGAAAAGGTGCTGGTTTTTGTCTATCTTGCAGATTTTTGTTAAATTGTCTGACAAATGTCACATAGATGAACATTATGATTTTAATATCTTGAACTGTTCTATGACTCTATCTAACAACCTATTACCTCATTCCCCTTTTAAGTCAAGGAAAAAGCAGAAGCAAATACCCTTTAACAATGTGCCCTCATTTCCAAATTATTTTTTAATTTATTTTATTTTGTAAAAATTGCACTAAATTTAAGCTTCTAATGAATGATGCAGGAAATAAATTTCTCCGAAGATCAGATACAATCTTCAGATGCCCTTCTGGAAATGAGTCAAGGGCACTGGGAAGGATGCCACAGATCAGACATCTTCACACCTGAAACACTGACCCTAATGGAAAAATCCCAGCCCGATTTTTCAGCACCATCTGGAGAATCACTAAGGCAAGTAGAATTTCGGATGGTTCAGTTCCTAAACAGTACAATCTCAGCATTCCCCAGCAAATTTAGATCCGATTTCTCCCCACCAGATCATGGTGACAACAACTCGGGTTTCTCGGTTCACGATCGAGGTGGTCCATCCCTCGCACCACCCAACTGGGATTCATTGCACCGGCACCGGAGGAAGAAATCCGGTAAGAGCAGGCTTCAAATAGTGACTAGAACTGGAGATCACGAAGCTGACGATGAGATGTCCCCTCGAGAACCCGTTAACCAATTAGGTTTAGTCCGTGAGATAAATGTCCGGAACACCCCTTCTCATGTGTCTTCTTGTGTTGGGGTTTTCGGTCATTCTCTCCCGATTAAATGTCTTCTGACTGGCCTACTTGGATGCAGCCCTGTAATGTCACAGAAGATTTGCTTGGATGACTCCTCGATCACTGTGATTCAACATTCGTGGAAACAAGGTTGGCAAATAAAGAGATTGAATGATACTTCGCATCTTAGGCTTCTTTAAGGTGGTAATAAATAATGGATTCAATGCCACGTGCTATTCGATTTTCTCTGTATTCTACAGTTGATGATTTACATATTTTTTGGGTTCTTCAAACCTCAGTGTATTTATTTCAATGGCTGATGATTTCAGTTCCAGTGAGAGATAAGCTGATACTGGAGTTGGGATGATAGTCATGAATGATTCTTTCTGTTTGTAGCATTATAAATTTAAAACACTTGTTTTTGTTGTGGTAGAGTGAGAGACTGTGTGTTAAGCCGATGTGTAATCCAGTTTTGCCTTTTACTAATTACTATTACTTGGTGTTATTCTTGTTTGTTCTTAACTTTGTTCCTCTGCATACTTGGTATCAATATTTGATGATGGGTTGCGGGTGGCTGATATTGTTCGTAGTTGGTAACAGTTCACCAACAAACTGTTCCACCATGATTCCTGTTTCATAGCTTGTACTTATCTCAGTGTATATACTTGGCTGTACCTCTGGGCTCTTTGTGCTCGTAATTGAAATAATGTCGTCCATCGCAAGGATGTCATCTATCTCGCCAATCGCTTGGCAAATCTTTAATGAGGATGTGTTTGTCTTATAAAACTCAATGATGACCGAGGTTGTGCTTTAACTCTCCCAAAGAAACAAAAGAAGTATGAGGATCTTATTTAGATCTGATGGTCCGCCTAAATTAGGGAATCCATTTCAAAAAGACATTAATATTTACTTGCTGGCTTCGGCTAATTTTTAACGGGCGTTATTTTACCTTTCTAAGTCTAAACATTTTAATATGTTTTGACCCATGTGGTTACACCGAGTGTCGAAACGCGGAAGGCGCTCATATTTGACCTTATGAACATGGACTTTGCTGCTGAATCAATTTCCCCATAAACTCGAGCAATAATCAGACGTGTAATTTTTCTTGTGGTGGAATCATGTTGGATTGGACGACCCATCCATTTTGGCAATGTATGTCATAATGTCATATTAAAAGAATAGGCTTAATTCTAATGTGCACTCTACAAATATGAGCATTTTTTACTTTGTACCCTACAAAAAAATTTATCTCATTTTACACCCTACAAACCACTATTTTATTTCAGATTGCGCCCTCAATCATTTTTAGCCCTTTAAGTCGCTTGAGTAACGGTAAATCCGTCCCTTAACATTATTAACCACCCCAATTGCCCTCCAAAAACAATATATGGACAAAATTGACATATCTCCATAATAACTTAAAAAAACTGAAAAATAGAAAACAAGTTTTATGGGTACCATATTCTCAATTTCTCCTCTTTCTTCTTCAAATCCAGTCAAGTACCGTCTTTTTCTTTTTTATGTTTGAAGAAAAATGTGTTGGGTGCTAAGAAAAGAGAATGAATTGTGTTTACCATATTTTCAAACTTCTCATCTTATTTACATTTTGATTCTCATTTTCGCTAACAACTCTATTATACTTGTTTGTAGAATTAGTAATTATGGATAATTATGAATAACTACATGTACATCCTCATAATTACTCTAGGTTAATTTCAATAATTATATGTAAAGTGAAAAAGAAAAAGGTGGCACTGGACTCGACTTGAAGAAGAAAGATGAGAAATTGAGTCAACCGTAAGTCCCCGTAAGACTTATTTTCTATTTTTCAGTTTTTTTTTTAAGTTATTATGGAGATATATCAATTTTGCCCTTTTTTTCCGGGGGTGGGGGAATTTGGGTGGTTAATAATATGAATGACGAATTTACCCTTACTCTGGCAACTAAAATAGGCTGAAAATGGTTGAGGGTGCAATCTGAAATGAAATAGCGGTTTATAGGGTGTAAAGTGGGATGATTTTTTTTAGGGTGTAAAGTGGGATTAAGCCTAAAAAAATATCAGATGGAGAAGTGAAATGAAATCCAAAATAGATCGATTGAAGATGTAAATATCACAACAGAATATGTGCAAAATAACTACATGCATTTATGCAAAACATTATATTCTCATTTTTCAAATATCTTTTTAATTTTTTTTTAATCATTTCCTTTTGATAGGTAATAGGAAAAATATATACTACTTCATTTATCAAATATTTCAAAAACTAAAATAGGAAGATATTATGCTGTGAGCTTGTAAATTTTCCAAAGTGGAAAATGAAGTTGGCAACTTGGCATTGTAGGGATGTCCATTATCGTAAATTCAACTATTAGAAAGGAACATTATTATAGAAAGTGTAGTAGCATAATTCTCGCACTGGTCTTCTCAGTATAAATAACGCATTCCTTTCCCCAATAACATCTCTCCACTTCGCTTTCAGCCATTGCAAAGAAGAGCTAGAGAAAAAAACTCGAGGAGGAGCCTGCCTTACTGCTTGATTCCTCCTCTGCATATACTCAAGTCATCATGGCTCTCTCCTCTGACCGCCAATCTCTCATCCCAAGCTTCCTTTACTCCACCTCTTTAACATCCAGAACCCTTGCTGCCGGAAATTCCAACCCTAGATTCACCTCATCGCCATTGGCGGCGGCTCCCAACAAGAGCAACTTCATGATTCCCGCTCCGAGCGAACCAGGAAAGATCGAGATGTACTCTCCTCAGTTCTATGCCGCCTGTACGGTTGGTGGAATTCTCAGCTGCGGTCTCACCCACACGGCTGTCACTCCTCTTGATCTCGTCAAGTGCAATATGCAGGTCCAGATCTGTTCATTTCTGTGTCGTTTTCTTTCTTTGCTATCATCTGTTCGTCAAGTCCGCTTGATTTTTTTTTACTTTTATTGACTTTTGGTGAATAGATGCCTATATGCTTCTGATTTGGTGAACTGAATTCGGCTATTGGTTAGATCCACGATTGATTCCTTTACCTGTGCTCTGAATTTAGCTTAGACTATATAAATAGACATTATCAATGCTGTGTGACATTCCTCGCTTGAAATGAATGGTTTATGTAATTTTTTCATGAGTCAGAATCTGGTTTGTTCTGGTTTCAGGTACTTGGTTCAATTGCATTTTTCCTTTTAGATTCATTATCTTTTTTTTTTTTTTAATTAGAAGAGATTTCCAAGTCTATAGAAAGAACACTGCAATGGCACTCACCAATTCAGTTGGGATGAATTTAAAACGTCTTTGATTAAATTAAGTGAGGCGTTTCTCTAGATAATAAAATATTGATCATATACGTTACGAACTCAGTCTTATTGTCTGCTTTTGCCAGATTGATCCTGCAAAATACAAGAGCATCTCCTCCGGTTTTGGAGTATTATTCAAGGAGCAGGGAGTCAAAGGTTTCTTCAGGGGATGGGTACCAACCCTACTTGGTTACAGTGCTCAGGGTGCCTGCAAGTTTGGATTCTATGAGTTTTTCAAGAAGTACTATTCTGACCTTGCCGGACCCGAATATGCGGCTAAATATAAGACTGTGATCTATCTTGCTGGATCTGCATCTGCTGAGTTTATTGCTGACATAGCTCTTTGCCCCTTTGAAGCTGTCAAGGTTCGTGTGCAGACTCAGCCTGGTTTTGCTAGAGGATTGTCTGATGGACTTCCTAAGTTTGTGAGATCGGAAGGTGCTCTTGGGTATGTCATCTAAGTTCTATTCTACTTTGACCTTGTTATGGCATCTAAGTAAAGTTTGTGGGATTCATATTTTGGCTATGTTTGCAGGTTGTACAAGGGCCTGGTACCTCTTTGGGGGCGTCAGATTCCATGTAAGTTTAAGCATAAAGTTTTTATGACCCTTCTTCTTTTCTTATAATGTGATCACCACAATACCATGTCAAAATAACACATGCCTGATCAAAGTGCGTGTTGTATTGTTGTGGGACACAGTCTGCTGGGCTTTCCTACTAAGAATTAATTAATATTGTTTCAAAAGTAGCATTGATACAGTTCTTCTTCATGAGAATAACTAACAATTTATGCTTATAATTTTGTCATAGTCATGAAATTTTGGGCAGACTACAGTTTGATCTGTCAAGGATTGCTAATTTTTTTGGGCTTGCAGTGTCTAATTCATCAAATTAGAATTGCTTCGAATATATTTTGATCTATGTATTCTAGCTGACTCTGCTTTCTCATGTATTCTATTTATGTCTTCCTTCAAAATGTTAGGGAACTAATCTACTGATTTGCTTTTTCCCAACCCAAGTATTTTCAGTGCACTCCACTGTTTCTTGAGATGGATGGAAGATATTGAATCCTTCTATTTAGTATCTGTAAATAGCCAATATAGAAGTGACTAAGGTGCTGGTGGTTTTATTTGCAGATACAATGATGAAGTTTGCATCTTTTGAGACTATTGTGGAGCTCATCTACAAGCATGCCATCCCCACACCAAAAAGTGAATGCAGCAAGCCCCTGCAGCTTGGTGTCAGTTTTGCTGGTGGATATGTAGCTGGTGTTTTGTGCGCTATTGTATCACATCCAGCTGACAACCTTGTCTCTTTCCTCAACAATGCCAAGGGTGCTACTGTTGGTGATGTAAGTTTTATGTTTGTAGTTTGTTTTTATGACATTTTTTAATTTCTACCCTACTTATGTGCTGCCCTTCAAGAAATTTTTCTTTGTTCTCTTACTGTGTTGCTCCTCTTCTCATCTCCATAGGCTGTAAAAAAGATTGGACTGGTGGGTCTATTTACTCGTGGACTTCCTCTTCGTATTGTCATGATTGGAACTCTCACAGGAGCACAATGGGGTCTCTATGATGCTTTCAAAGTTTCTGTTGGCCTGTAAGTTTTCTTTCACTGATCACTGATTTCTTACCCCCCAATATGATTTTGCATCCCTTTAATATCTAAAATATATCTTTGCTGGAAGCTGACTTGTCAACACCTATATTTGTAATTCCAGGCCAACAACTGGTGGTGTTGCTCCTGTAGCGGTTGCCCCTGAACTTGCAAAGGCATAGAGCGAGTTCTAATTTCTTGCAGAATACAGAGTTTGATGGTTACCTTCTATGGATAAAAATAATTATAGTCTACCTGTTTTCTTGCTAGCATCCTAGCAGCAGATGGAGAATATATTCTTTTCCGTTATTAAAAACAGTAATTTTTTTTTTGCTCCAAGTAATTTGGTATTGTGGAGGTCTAAATTCTCCATGTCTGGAACCATTACCAATTTTTTTGATAGCATAGACAGTTTTTTCTGGTGTTATTAGGATTGTGAAATTGCCTCCGGACAGAAAATAATGGGCACAGAATTGGAGGATGAAACCTTGATGTCCTGTTAATTTTCATTGAGCATAGACCACTTAATGAAATGTTTTATTTCTCTAATTGATATTTTTCTCCGCAATCCTTTCTTTCCAGCTGCACTATTGTGGCCTTCATTAAGTTTTGTAGTTTTCAACCATATTTTTTATGCTGGATACAAAAATAGATTCCGACATGATTAATTTTCCATTTCAAAAACAAAATATTAATTGATAATTTCACTCTGTGTCCTGGAAATATGGTTGCACATGGCACATGTTTACGATTTTTTTTTAACAAAATGTGTATTATACGAATTAGTTTCAAAACCAAAATAAAGTTTTATGAATCGTACCAACAAGCATGGTTTCGTGGTTCTTTAAACAAATTTTTTTTCATTCTAGTATATACATAGTTGATAAAAAAGGTTAATCGAAGTCCATAATTATATAAAAATCAATATCATTATATCTTACAAATTATTATTTTACATTAAATAAAGCATTGGAAAGAATATAACGTAAATCATTAAAGAAAATGTTCACAAATATTATGACATAATGTGACCTAGTTGAATAAAATTAATTGATAAATTATTTGAGCATTGTTTTTATTTTGTGAATGAGCTTATTGTTAGGTATTTATTGTCTAGAATTTTTGCAAATTAAGTTTTCGACAAATAAAAATTATTAAACAAATTTTTTTCATGTAATTTTTCTAGTATATACATAGTTGATAAAAAAAGTTAATCGAAGTCAATAATTATGTAAAAATTAATATCATTATATCTTACAAATTATTATTTTACGTTAAATAAAGCATTGGAAAGAATATACCGTAACTCATTAAAGAAAATGTTAACAAATATTATGACATAATGTGACCTAGTTGAATAAAATTAATTGATAAATTATTTGAGCATTGTTTTTATTTTGTGAATGAGCTTATTGTTAGGTATTTATTGTCTAGAATTTTTGCAAATTAAGTTTTCGACAAATAAAAATTATTAAACAAATTTTTTTCATGTAATTTTTCTAGTATATACATAGTTGATAAAAAAAAGTTAATCGAAGTCAATAATTATGTAAAAATTAATATCATTATATCTTACAAATTATTATTTTACGTTAAATAAAGCATTGGAAAGAATATACCGTAAATCATTAAAGAAAATGTTAACAAATATTATGACATAATGTGACCTAGTTGAATAAAATTAATTGATAAATTATTTGAGCATTGTTTTTATTTTGTGAATGAGCTTATTGTTAGGTATTTATTGTCTAGAATTTTTGCAAATTAAGTTTTCGACAAATAAAAAAATTTATTTGGTGGAAAACTTTGGAGAAAATAATTCATAGTACTATTGAGGAAGACAGAGAAAAATAAGAAGGTGACATTTGATGGAGATGGACTAAACTGCCCTTCCAAGTTCCAACGGCGAGTCAAAAATAAGATTAGGGTGCGAAGAAGAAACATGATTTCAGATTGCATCTGCTATTAAATTTTTTCCAGGATGTAAAATGAAAAATGAGCTTAATATTATGGTGCAAGGTAAAGCAAAAACTTAATTTTCAAGTGCAATCTACTATTAAATTTTTCTAGGATCGAAGTTTAATATAAGCTTATTTCAAGGGTTCGAAGTGTAAATAAGCCAAAAAGTCATTAAAAAAGTGTGCTTTGCGCCCACCGTGAGGCTCGAACCCACGACCACAAGGTTAAGAGCCTTGCGCTCTACCAACTGAGCTAGACGGGCCCTTGTAATATGTGCTAAATATTAAAGTATTTATCGTGTATTATCGCTACCGTGAGAGCTAAGTTTGAAATGGAGATTATTTAGTAAATTTTAAAATTAGCTCCATTGAACTATTAATTAACTCCTCCAACTTTGTTATGGCTATACACAAGGCATTTTTACTGATCAATAACATTTCGGAGAAAAAAACTCCATAATTTCAGATTCTATCTTCATTAAGACTTCTCCATTAAAAAAAAATCTTCATTAAGACTTCTTGAGAAAATTAAAATTATTTACCTGCACCACATATGGTTGAACCTAGTTAATGTAGTCTTAGATCATCTTCAACCCGGAGGGCTTTTCACTGCCCAGGAATGTCAATCTTCACTCGGGTGAATCTGTGCCCCCCTGAGCATCGTCTCCAATCCATAGGGCTATCTGTTCAAATTAATTAAAAAAAAGTTCCCCACTCTCACCTATATTATCTATAATAGTAATAGTAATTGTAATAGTAATAGTAATAATAATAATAATAATAATAATTTTAAAAATAAGTAATATTAATAATAAATATAAAAATACATAATAATAATTTTAGAGAATAATAATAAAATTAAGCATAATAATATTACATCGGGACAAAAATAACAACAACAATTACAATAAAATGTATCTTTAATTTAAGATAAATTGTTATTAAACCTACAACAACTTTTATAATAAAGTGTACCTTCTATTTTTAGTTAGTTAAATTAAACAAGGTATTGTTAAATTCGTAGTTAATTTTTTAACTTTTTTATTAATAATTTATTTATTAATAATTTATTTATTAATAATTAGTTTTTAATTTAATTAAAAAAAATGTAAATGCACCAAGTGGCGTCAAGTGCACCACCTAGTGTAGGTTGGGAAGGGACACGCTAACAACGCGTCCCTTTTCCAGGTCTGTGTATATAAACAAAATTTTGGGCCATCTCCACCCACCCCCATTAGGTTGGAGATGACCTTAATATGTTGTTAGATAAAATCAACAATAGCATGTCATTCATTGATACGCATAAATATTGTTCATAAAATTTAACATACAGCCTCTATTACACTCATCAAACCAAGGCAATATTTTCCTATAAATAAGCAATTTGATTTATTAGCATGTATATACTCTACTTTTGCTGGTTGTAAAACTCAGGAGCCACTCTCTTTAATCTCCACAGTGAATATTTTCTTATCTATAACACATTCACACCGCACTCTTCTTCGTATAGATAATATATAGTTCCTATATCAATATTTTTACAGAACTCCCATTCACCAAAGAATTGCAAGAATCTACAATGATGTTATGTGAGGAGAAAAAGTAGTGTGAAGATCAGTTACATTCCATGACGAATGATAAATGTGTATAAACTTCTAATAATTAGTTACTCATTATTTATTTTTATTTTTAAAAAAAAAAGAAAAGCTAAGTCATGAAAAATTATATTGGGCTGGTCAGCCTTTATCCGTCCAAGTAGTTTAAGTTAAGTACAATGGGATGGGACGAGTTTTCGTTCAAATAGGCCCAGCAATATGTAAGGCCCACCAATTTTGTAAATGTACAATGGCCTCTATAAAAATTAGTATTTTCCTGGCAAAACCCTAATCCCCAAATTTCACAATTCTTGTCCCAGTCCCCCTCAATGGCAGACGTGAAAACGAGGGAAGAGGGAAGTGCATTGCCTGAAAAACGTAAGTCCGATGAAGCAAATTCCCTCAGCAAAACCCTAGAAGAGAACAAAGAAAAGGAGGATAACAAGAAGCCAAAGCTCGAAATCCCCTCCGATGAAAACCAGAAAAATGGCAAATTGGAGAACATCAGCGCTGCTGTTGAAGAGGAAGACGATGAAGATGACAATGAAGAAGACTACGAAGCTGCAAAAGAGCACTCCAATGGGGAAACAGAAATTGTCGATAGAAAGGGTAAGGGAATTATGGCAGATGAAAAAGGTAAGGGGAAGATGATTGATGATGATTCTGATGATGAAGATGAAGATGATGATGATGACTCGAGTGATGACTCTGATAGCGATTTCTCTGATGGACTCGATGATAGTGATGTAGATGATCCACTTGCTGAAGTTGATTTGGACAACATTTTGCCATCCAGGACTCGAAGGCGTGGAGCACAACCTGGACTGCGAATTTCCAGTGATGGTGATAAAGGTCCTGATGCTTGAATGTGAAATATTTCGAGGTTAGTTGCAATATGAAGGGAAATTTCATAGCTTTAGGTCAAGAGTGCTATTAAATGGCCTTTGTTAAGGTTGGACAAGGAAATCCTATTTAGTAGTGTTGTATCAAAGTTGAGACGTTCTTTTTGATAAATTAATGTGGGTTTCCCTTTTGATGTGGACAAATTTTACTTAAATCATTCTTTTATAGTTCGATCTTGGCTCTGTGGTTTTTTTTTTCCCCAATTTATTGTGAGATGATACGTTTCATTTTAGAATAATATGTTTTTTGTTTGCTTGAAAAAGCTTAGACACAAACTATGTTTACTAATGATCAACAGCTGTCCACTACGAATATAACATTACTGAAGGTGAGTTGAAATCTTATGCAGTGTGGCTGTGTTGAAATTAGGTAAGTCTCTGTATATATATATATATATATATATATATTTTTAATCTGGAAGGATTAATGTGTCAGATTTCTGCTTCTGCATGATCTGTCATTAATGTCTGCTTTCTCTATTCATTGATCTAATGATTTGATTTCATCTAAACTTTTTTGGTGCTGAAGTTGAGACTTACTTGAGCTTATGTGTTGTCTCCACTTAATGAAGTTGCGAACTTTCAATTTATATCCTAAATACGTTGTAAGCTGTTTTTCCTTTATGTGGTCAAGAATCAAGATGCAATTACGTTTAAACTAATCTTCAGCTTGTCAGTCATACTAAGGCTTTTTATTTACATTTCTGGCCTTTTCAAGTCGTTACGTTGGATTTTGCTTTTGTACGAGGAATTGCAACTCATCATGCATGTTTGATCTTGTTAGTAATAGTAATGGTTGTCTTCATGGGCCTTTCTTTTTGACTTTGCTGGTTTTCTGTATCTGCAGGGATTATGGTCATCCTTGACGTGCGCATGGCTAAATTTTGTCAATCATTTGGATATATATTTCTATAGTGTATTACCCAAATTTCTGTTTAATAGTTCCCTATATGCGATAATTATATGCTCCGTCGTAATATTTGATGATGACAGCCTAAACATAAATTAACTTTGTTAAGAGTGGCTCAAGTGCCAGTTGAAATGAAACTACTTGAGATGATTTGATTTTATTAAGATGTGAGTAGGAATCTGAGATAAGTTTGTTGTCTGTGCTGTGAAAGAGATCAACCTAAAAGCACATGTATTGTGGTCACGGAAGAAAGAATTTAGCTTTGTGATTTGACATTGTTGATGTCTCATGATAGGGCAGAGTTAAGTAAGAATATATGCGGGTAGCATATATTAGTATGAGATAAATCTTTGACGAGTTTAGTTACGTCATATTGTAAATGTGGAATACAATATAGCATGCTAAATGGAGTGCCTTTGCCTTGAGGCTAAGACTACGTGCCTATTATTTTGATGTTTTTGAGGTTGCAAAGACAGGATTGTGTATATATCTATATCTATATATGTTCACATTAGGATAATTTAACGAAAGTACATTATGCACCCATTGAAATATGATTTTACTCCATGATTGGACTTGAGCAGAAGTGCAGAACAGTGCATACCATTTTCGTTTCTTGTTTTTCCAACTAGGACAATGACGATCAAGTTTCATATCCATCCATTTATGTCTTTCTTTCAATAAACATATTGATTATTATTCATTTGCGCCTATACGTGATTTATTGGTTGTTTGCACTCCTGCTCCATGATTTACTATTCATGCTCCAATAGTATTTTATCCCAATATCAATTGGAAAAGCCCCCCTTGTCATCATTTCCAACATCTTCACCCCACATTCTCTCTCTCTCTCTCTCCTCCTTCTAATGCCAATCCATTATTTTTTTTGTTATTCGTTTTCTGGAAAAAATATGTTATTTCTTTGACAATTGCATGAACTTCCTCTAATTTTTCTAGTCTCCCCCCCCCCCCCCCCCAAGATAAAAATGTTCTTTTCCTCTTGCCTTCCTCAAGCACATTGATCCAGGTCTCATCCCTTCACCTTCTCTTCACTGTCAAAGCATTTGGTATGGAAATTTCCTTAGCGGCAACTCATATTACACCCTTGGCAGTTTATGATATGGCTGTATGCTTTTGATGAATGGTGTAAGGTTTTTGAGCCTCTTCTTTTTCAACGGACACAAGTATGATTGCTCATGGTCATGTTTGGCAGAACAATTATCTTTTTTATCATTAATTCTTTCCTTTTTGTCTGTCGGTTGATGAACTTTCCGAAAAAGGTATTATGGTGATGATTTATTTCATGTGAATTTGCTATGGATGGCTTTTAGCCCACAACCGAGGGCTGATGGACACAATCTATGGAAGATTTGACGAATGGATTATTACGTCATTTTTGTGTATAAAAGTTAAATTGGACTACCGGTAGCATTTTGTGAAGCATGAATCATTGCCCTGATTTTTACTGGTTTCTTGTATTTAATGCATTTTAAGGTAATTGTCTTTTGGAAGTAACAGAGAACATAATTATTTTCCTTCAAAGTTAAAATCATTATGAGTTCAGATGGAAATTTCATCTCACAAGAGCCTTTGGGAGCTGATTGGAGGACCACGCCTGACGCGCTCTAAATATCGAGTGAATGCACTGATGCTATGGTTGACAAAGTGTCTTTGAGTCAGAACCTATGATTGTTTATAAGCCAAGGACAAATATGGTAAGATTTTTTAATCCCATCTTCATATATATCAGTATATTCTTTCCTTACAGTGGTTCCATTTTAATTGGTTATGTCACATCTCTTGGTTTCATTGGCCTTGTTGTTGCGTCTGTCATCTTTGAATCTGTTTGGTCATCCTTTGGCAGCTTGTATTGGTTAAATGAAGGCTAATGCGTTTAAAGGACCGACTTAATTTGATGCATTAGTTATAGTATCAGTAAACAAAAATTGGAAAATACTAGGATCTAGTAACTTGACGAATCTGGTTAGTAATTGACATAATGTCAGATATTTTCGTAAATATTTTGTTGCTCTCATGGTTTATTGAATTGTTAATTAAAACATATGGAGGAAAATATATTCCAATCAGTCTCATTGTTGCCTTGACCAACTTTAAGGTCTACATTTCCTTCCCCATCTGCGGCAGAGCAAATGACCTTGGATTCTTCTGACACCGGGATCATCCAAGGTACAACAATAAGAGGAGGAATTTCCATTTTCATTGGTGGGATTTCAAGTTTCTGCTTCTTATTGAAATCAAACTTTTCTTCTTCTTCACCTTCATTATTATTTTCTAGGGTTTTCTCATTGGAATCCGGCAGATCAAGCTTACGCTTCTCCGGAAATGCAACAAGAGGAGAAATTTCCATTTTCATTGGTGGGATTTCAAGTTACTGCTTCTTATTGAAATCAGACTTTTCTTCTTCTTCACCTTCATTCTTATTTTCTAGGGTTTTCTCATTGGAATCCTGTAGACCGACTTAATTTGATGCATTAGTTATAGTATCAGTAAACAAAACTTGGAAAATACTAGGATCTAGTAACTTGACGAATCTGGTTAGTAATTGACATAATGTCAGATATTTTCGTAAATATTTTGTTGCTCTCATGGTTTATTGAATTGTTAATTAAAACATTTGGAGGAAAATATATTCCAATTATGAGCAGATAACAATTTTACTAAACATCCTTTTACAATCCAGTCCTGCTTTTATTGCTCAACTCTTTTGACAAACCTGCCCAAGTAGGAAATGGGTAAGTCAGCCAATCGAAATTTTATACAAAAGGCCCATTGGATAATTTAAGGCCTTGTAGCTTCTCTATTAATACCCTTTTACGAGTCCGAGTTGTTTCAAAACCCTAGTCACAACCTAAAATATTCAACATCCATGGCCGACGGAAAACCAGTCGAGGAGGCAAATGCATTTCCCGAAAAGGGTAAGCCTGATCTGCTGGATTCCAATGAGAAAACCCTAGAAATTAGGAATGAAGGTGAAGAAGAGGAGAAGTTTGATTTCAATGGGAAGCAGATCCCACCAATGAAAATGGAAATTCCTCCTCTTGTTGCATTTCCGGAAAAGCGTAAGCTTGATCTGCCGGATTCCAATGAGAAAACCCTAGAAAATAAGAATGAAGGTGAAGAAGAAGAAAAGTCTGATTTCAATAAGAAGCAGAAACTTGAAATCCCACCAATGAAAATGGAAATTCCTCCTCTTATTGCTGTACCTTGGATGATCCCGGTGTCAGAAGAATCCAAGGTCATTTGCTCTGCCGCAGATGGGGAAGGAAATGTAGACCTTAAAGTTGGTCAAGGTAACAATGAGACTGGGCATTCAGTGGTCGAAGGCAAAGTTGTCGCAGAGCCCTTTACTCTCCATGAAAAAAAGAATTAGGTAATGACTGATACCTCCAGTGATTATAGCTCTGAAAGTGAGGATGATAGTGATTATTCTGACTCTGGCTCTGATCTTTGCAGGGGAGTGGACAACAATCCAAGTGGTGATCATAATTAAATCATTTATGAGTTTCAGTTAAAAGTAGTTTGTGTTACTTAAGTTCTACATGTTTTTACTAAGATTGGATTATAAAACAGGATTTGCTAGTTTTGAAACATAATTAAATGTTTTTTTATGGATTAATTGGGGTTTCCTTTTATTGCGGCTCTTTTATATTGCCTTCTGTGTTTGTTCAATTTGAATTTATCGATCTCCATCTCTCTCTTGCAGGTGGTATGCGTTATTACATATATATTTAGATGTGAAGTACATGTTTGTAGCTGTAGATATTATTGCAGTAGCTCTTATAGCTATATATTTATTATGATTATGATTGAAGTTTAGAGGAAAAAAATTAGAAGTGCAATGGAGGGCCTGAGGAACTGAGGATAGAAATAGAGGTTCAAGTGGAAACCAGATGTCATTTATTTTCTTTCCTTTATTTAACTAGAAGAATCAGAGTGATCAGGTTTCAGGTTTGTATAATCTCTATTATAGACTGTGGTGTAAGGATATCTAGTACTCTACTTAATTCTGTGGTGATTTTGCTTGTCTTTCTAGATATAGAGCTGTGTCTGTGTCCTCATTTCTCATGCACCAGCCCTCCTTTCAAGCTTTTTAAAGTTTGGTCTGTTTTTTCTTTGAAATTAGCTAAGATGGTGTGTACTAGCTTAGAGTCTGCATCTTAAACTTTAATGGATCTTTAGGATTATGTGACTTACATGTCTTAGGATATGGGAATTGCCGAGGTCATAATACACATCACCAGAGTTTGTTTTTTTAGGAATTGCTTCATCATCTTGCAGCAACCCATCAATATGATTTCTCTCTCAAAATGTAATTTTTATCAATTTACCATTAGGTTGTTGGGATTGGATTTGAATAGCAATAGGACTAATAGGAGTATAACTTCTAATCATTTATCTTTGTATGAAAGGGTAGACAGACTTGTATATATTGTATTCGGCTCTATGAAACATTTGCAGCTATTTAGTTCATTTGGGTTGAGCAAAATGTAAGTTGTTTAGTACCGTAGTCTAATCTTAGGAGGAAAGAGCACTTTCCATCCATGCTGATGAATATATATGTTTTAACTTCTAGACTTCAAGTATGTTGAGAGAATTATTTAGAACTTGGGAGGACATATTCTGAAGAGTTGGTTTGAGTAGACTTTACTTTTTGTTGGTGTCCAGGATGTCAATTGTATTATAGAGTAGTCCACCACTGATGAAACTCTGTGGATCTATATGGCTCCAATGAGTTTGGTTTCAGAATGTAGAATGTTGGTTTTGATGAAACCTCTGAAAAACGATGTGAATTGGGTTTGAATGTTGGGTATTGCGGGTTTTGGAATAAGTTTGGGGTTTAGGGGCGAACAATTAGGTGTAGATGTCAAATTAAAGTTCACTCGCACACTTTCTTCACAATTTTCCAATTTATTTTTCTTTTGCTTTCTGCAATATGATAAATTTGATATTCATTGCTAGAGAAGCATCTATATTTACAATTGTTTTCCGGGGATACAACCAGAAATCTCAATCAAGACTCCAATACTCTGTAATTTTGGGGAAGCATTATATTATACTTGTTGGATTTCCATTTGTGCCTGGATTTATTTATTTAATATAAGTTTGAAATAGTAAATTTGAGATGTATTGCTTAAAAATGCACACAATCAATTGAGGAAGTGAAAATATTTGAGTGGATATGGGATTAGTTGGAACATAAGATAAGGTACTCCACATGACTGCCCTGCAAATGATGGGAAGAGGCATAAGAAGGATGGCCTCCAATCCATCATTAGTTCTTCTTTTTTGAGATGGATGCCTTTCTTTCTTTCTTTCTCAATAATTATTAATCGTCTTCTTCTTCTTCTTCTTTTTCTTCTTCTTCTAGATATTAGTAATCATATTCACATGCATTTCATATTAATCTCGATCCAATTACCTTCTCTTCTTTGCAAATTAGTACTACTTCAACCTCCCACTTAAACTCTACCTCCCTTATTTTAATATCAAAAGTCAGTGATATATATTCTTCTTACTTTTATCAGATCAAACGAGTTGACAAAGCTTGACATGTAGATGTAGTTAGCAATTAAAATTAAAATATCAATTCTGTTAAAAAAATTAAATTAGAATATCAATTGATTTAGAAGTTCATATGTAGAAACTTGCATTTTAGAGATGGAGCATACGAAATATTTTTGTCGACTTTTAAATTTAAAATATAATAAAATTTTCAAAGTGTTCTAGTATATTTTTTAATTTATGGAAAAAAAATAAATTACCTATTTTGTCCTCGATTTTTTTGCTCCCGGTGGTCAACTTTGCCGGAAAAATGAGGGGTGCTAGTTGTTGAGTTTTTCTTAATTTGAGGTGTTAAGTGCTAATTTTGTGTTTAGGAGGTTCAAAGTGTTCATTTCTCATGTTTCAGGGGTGCAAGTTGATGAGTTGTTCTTAATTCGAGGGTGTTAATTGCTATTTCTATTTTGGGAGTGCAAATTGCCCTTTTCTTGTGTTTCAGGTGTCCCTAGATTTTTTTTAGGAAAATAAAAGAGGGTGCAAAGTGTAGAATTATTCATATTTCGTGAGTGCAAAGTGCTAAATCTATGTTTCGAGGGTGCAAAGTGTCTATTTTCCATATTTCGGGAGTACAAAGTGCAAAAAAACCCAAAAAAATATTGTAAGTTCATACAATTTTGTGTACCAGACACCTGAAGTTGGGTTGTCGATGGATTGAAATTGAATCCATAGTGGAACAGTCTAGATTTATCAGAGTCTTGACTTTTGGTTAGATTTTGAATAGAAATTTTTATTCAGTGATATTACTAAACCGTTAGGGCATCCCCAATCCATCCGGGGTGGGTGGAGATTCCCTAGGGACTTTATGGGGTGTGAAGATTCCCGGCCCTAGGTCATGCTCAGTGGAGCCAATTGGGCATGCCTTAGGGCGGGACATCTCCACCCATCCTGAATAAGTTGGATATACCCTTAAATATAATCATTTATATATAAAATCTTATCGAAAATAAGTTTGACAATGTAATATATTACGAGCTCAAACATTCTTCATCGCATTGAATATCAATATAAAAGTAGATAGCTTAGAAGTCTTATTAGACGTCCGCTTTGGAATATCTATCATAATAAACCAACATTAAATCAATTTGAGAATTACCCCATTCGTTTTTTTTAATGTCTCAAAACAATACTAATTTTTAAAATAAGTTTTCCTAAAATGACATGGAAAAAAAGTTTAAAAGTTTTAATTTTTTTTCCTTGGACTCACCAAAACTAAATGGAGCTAATACATGGAGTATTATTTATTTGTTATTATGAGATTCAACCTTTAACCGTTCTGATAAGTTTGAACCCACACTTTTACCAATATTTTCATGTATAATTTTTTTAAATCAGATCACATTCAATTCCAATAAATTTATAATCAAATTGTTTTTAAATAAATCTGACGAATCCAAGTTAATGCCGAGTCAATTCACAGCTGAAATTTTAAGATGTGTTTACAAACTCGGTTAATAAGTTTGAAGTTGAAATTTTGAGTAAATGTCAATATAATTGAAAACAACAGAAACTTATAATTTATGAACTTAAAATAACCTATTTTAAGATAAGATAAGATGAAGTTGAAATTATTTTTTAAAAACTCTAATCATTGTTAGGGGTGCACATGGTTTTCAAAACCGTACCGGACTGTCCCGTACTGTATGGAACTGTACCGAATGTTAGAGTTTTTTTTTTTTTCAAAATCGAAGGTCTTGGTATGGATGAAAATCGTACCGAGTATTTTGGTATGGTTTTAGTTTTAGACTTCTCATACAGTAAAAAATCATACCGTATGGTATCAAAATTGAGAAGAAACATGAATTAACTATTCATTTTTTTTTTTTTATATTTACTACTAAATTTTATAAATTTACATTCAAATATTATCAAATACTATATTATTTATAATTTATATTATAGTCCATCATAGTTTATTATTATTATATTGTTCGCATTCAAATTAAAAAAGATAAACTTGTTATATGTTGAAAACTTAAAATGCAAAAAACCTAGACAACAAATACCAAATATTAAGTTTCTTCACATAATAAAAACTACGATCAAATAATTAACCAATTAATTTTATTTAGTTAGGCCTAATTATAGCGTCAAATCTGTGAACATTTATTTTCCAATGCTTTATTTAATGTAAAAAAATAGTTTGTAAGATATTATATTATTAATTTTTATATAATTTTCAATCCTGTAATCTACTATATAAGAAAAATTGCATGAAAAAAGTTTGTATGAAAAAATTGAAAAACCATACCGTATGATACCGGAATCGCACAAAATCAAGTTTGGTCGTATGGTTCATAAAACTCGAGTTTGATTTTGAGTTTTTAAAAATTACACTAATTGATACGATACTAATTTTATTAAAAATACCACAGAACCGTATCATATACACGCCTAATAGTTGTGTTGGATGTGAGGAAAACTCATTTGCAACAACTTATGTGTAAAGTGAACAAGAAGCACATAGGGAGGTGTTTATTTAATTATTTTAAGAAAAACAGAATTTAATTTAAAAACACCTATTGCTTTGGAAAAGAATAAACTCAAAAAATATATATATTGAAAAGCTTTGTCAAAGCCAAACTTGAAAGTGGTACTGGTAGCACTGCTCATGAAATTTCCTAATCATTTAAAAGCCCATCATCACAATTACTATAAGAAAAGCTGTGAACACAGAAAATTCAAACCCCCAAAGAAATCACTGACACACAAAATAATTATCTTGAAAATCGAAAAAAGAAAAAAGAAAAATGAAAAGACCACAGTTACTCTACAATCGCGAGTGCAGAAATTACCACACTCGCTCATTTGTTGTTTGAAATAGCCCCCCCCACCCCACATGGGCATGTTTTCCTTGCAAATCGCGAGTACGCGTCATCCTCGCGAGTGAAGTAACAACCTTATCAAAAACATGGCATTTCCGTAAATCCGCGGAAAAAGAATGTCAAATCTGTTTTTGACACAGGTGATTGATTGTACATCGGAACCAGAGATAACGACACATGCATGTTACGCCCTTCAACGGTCAAGATTCCCCAATCATACGACGCTCACCGTCAGATCTCGTTAACCGAGGTTAAGGAATTATGAAAGCAGCAGCCCCTTAGTTTGAAAATGGTAACCCTGGTCAAATATCAACTATGCTTAGTTAGTTTAGTTGTACAGTGAGTCTCATTCTCTCTTTTCTGACGATGAGGTGAGAGAGAGAGAGAGAGTACTGTGCTTCAGCTTTAGCTTTAACATGAGGTGATGACCGAGAGAGTACATACACATCACATCGATACAGGGAGAGAAAATAAAGACAAAATCTGATGAGAGAGGTACGAATTCCTTCTCTTATCATATCATATCATATCATGTATTCAATTCAACCCAACCAAATTAATGAATTCTTTGTTTTGGAGTTGCCAATAAATCAAAATTTAGTTCAGATCTGTGAATTCCAAATGGATCTGTTGTTCTAATCATCATATTTTGATTTTTGGATGATGATGATAACTGTTTTTTATTTTCGTGTCCAAACCGTTTTCTCTTTTCTTCTTATGGTCTGTTTTTCAGATCTAATCTCAAAATCAAAGAGTAGTAGCATTTTAAGCTTGTCTTCTACAGTAAATACTCCAGATCTGTTTAGCTAAACAACTAAATAACTGTATATTAGTCCAGAACGTTGAGTTGATATCTTCTTAATTATTATTAAAATTTAATAGAATTAGGTTTATTTTGATTAGGAAAGGATGTGTTTGTTTCAGTGTATAATGAATTACTTCCCGGAGGAAGTATTAGAGCACGTTTTCGATTTCCTGACATCGCATAGGGACCGAAATGCGGTGTCTTTAGTATGCAAGTCCTGGTATAACGTGGAGAGGTGTAGCCGGAAGAAGGTTTTCATTGGCAATTGCTATGCCGTGAACCCGGAGCTAGTAATTGCTAGGTTTCCAAGGTTTCAGTCTTTGACTCTCAAAGGGAAGCCCCATTTTGCTGACTTCAATTTGGTGCCCCATGACTGGGGCGGATTTGTGCAACCTTGGATCGAGGCATTAGCCAAGAATGGAATAAGTCTGGAGGAGCTGAGGTTGAAGAGGATGGTCGTGTCTGATGAAAGCCTTGAGCTGCTTTCAAAGTCTTTTCCCAATTTCAAATCTTTGACTTTGGTCAGCTGTGAAGGGTTCTCTACCGATGGCCTTGCTGCCATTGCATCAAATTGCAGGTATTCTATGTTATATTCTTTGTTTTGCGAACTTACTTCTGGTTTTGGTGTTACTTGTTGTATGATTTCTCCAATTACTGTCTTATGAATTTGAAAATAGCTTTACTGTATATTCCTTACTGGGTCCTGAACTGTATCGGTAGCTAATTATGTGTTGGCAACTGGCTTGCTAAATTGTAGACTAGTTCAGTGCAACACTGCAACATTCAGTACTAGTATATATTCTGTTGCTGGAACTTAAGCACCTATTGTCAAGTATATTGTCCATCTCAGAATTTTGTCTTTCATCCATAGGAGCAGTCAAGCTTGTTGATTAGTTGTGGATTATTTCTTACGAGTAAAATATATTCCTAGACTATGAATTGCACAATCCTTCACCATCAAATACACGGTTTTTGATAGTTTTCATGCCTGATTGACAGAATTTTGATGGTTTATGCGTATTCTTCTCACTTGTCTGCTGGTAGTGGATTAAGTAAATGGAGTGACATGGCTGCTTACTTATGATGCTATGTTAGCTCTTCTAAACTTGTTTATTTTGTTGACCATTGAACAGATATCTTAGGGAGCTGGACTTGCAGGAAAATGAAGTTGATGATCGCAAGGGTCACTGGCTCAGCTGTTTTCCTGATTCCTGCACATCTCTTGTCTCTTTAAACTTTGCATGTCTGAAAGGAGAAGTTAACGCTGCAACTCTTGAGAAACTTATTGCTAGGTGTCGTAACCTTAAAAGTCTGAGATTGAATCATGCAGTGCCTCTAGAAACTCTTCAGAAGATATTGGTGCAAGCACCTCAATTAAATGATCTTGGGACTGGGTCTTTCGTCAATGATCCATATTCAGAGTCTTACATCAAATTGAAAGCTGTTTTGCAGAAATGTACATCAGTTAAAAGCTTGTCAGGGTTCCTGGATGTCAATCCGCGCTGTCTGCCTTCTATCTACCCTATTTGCACGAATTTGACCTCTTTAAACTTGAGCTATGCACCAGGAATCCAAAGTAACGACCTTATAAAGCTAATCGTTCGTTGCAAGAAACTAGAGCGTCTATGGGTTCGATTCTTATTATTAATTTCTTCAATTATTTTTTGCGTTTCTTGTAGTAACTTACATTAAAATTGGATTTTGCAGATATTAGATACAATCGGAGATAAAGGGCTTGAAGTTGTAGCCGCCACATGTAAAGAGCTACAAGAATTAAGAGTCTTCCCATCAGATCTACATGGCGTGGGCAATGCAGCTGTAACCGAAGAAGGGCTAGTTGCTATATCAGCTGGATGCCCAAAGCTCAACTCAATCCTCTATTTTTGTCAGCAAATGACCAATGCTGCCCTAATAACCGTGGCAAAAAATTGTCCCAATTTTATTCGTTTCCGTCTATGCACCCTGAACCCAGTTATACCAGATGCAGTGACCAATCAACCACTTGATGACGGTTTTGGTGCAATTGTCCAATCATGCAAGGGTCTGAAACGGCTATCAGTCTCTGGCCTTTTAACCGATCAACTTTTCCTTTATATAGGAATGTATGCTGAGCAGCTTGAAATGCTTTCAATTGCCTTTGCTGGGGATAGTGACAAAGGAATGCTTTATGTGCTAAACGGGTGCAAGAAATTGAAGAAACTTGAAATTAGAGATAGCCCTTTCGGTAATATGGCACTTCTATCGGACGTAGGGAAGTATGAAACAATGCGATCCCTTTGGATGTCGTCCTGTGAAGTGACCTATGGAGCATGCAAGACTCTTGCAGAGAAGATGCCGAGGCTTAATGTGGAGGTTATTAATGAAAATGAGGAGATGGAGGGTAGGCCAAAGGATAAGCATCGAGTTGAAAAGATGTATCTTTACAGGACACTGGTTGGGGCACGGAAAGATGCACCACCTTTTGTTTGGACATTGTAGAGTGCATTTATGATAATCCTGCTTATTTTATTTGTATCAAGTAGATGAAGTACTTAGATTAGTTGAACTATTTATGGATTTTCTAATTATTTATGGATTTCTAGTTTATTGGTGGTTATTGTTATGTTAAGATTGTTTTTCATGTGCAATGTCTTTATTAGTAATGACGATTTTACCTAAGCTCAATGGTTGCAGGACATCTTTGGTTTGGTTCAGGAACAACTTGTTTATGTTTTGAGTTTTGACGAGTAAACATATCAGTGTTTTAAACTGCTTGTGCATGTGTTTCTTTCGTCAATGCATTCTGGGTTTTTTCCTTCCTATTCATTTCATTCATTATCTAGAAAACTATTTTCAAACATAAGCAGAAGCAGTGTAGCTGAGAATCCTCTGATTTGCACAGAGGTGGTGCTTATAGTTTGGACGTCTGATATTTCATGAACTTAATACATTCTCCACAGATGAATTTACTTCAAAGAGAGAAACTGACTCAAATATGTGCACACTCCTTATGATGCAAGTCGTATTAGAAGCTTAATGGGGGGATGAATTGCAATCCGGCAAAATAAGATAAGATAATCTTCTTATCTTCTACTTGTCTACTTTTGTATTGACCTTGCTCTCTCTTAAGTTCGATAATCACTCTTAGGTTTGATAATCAAGCAAGCTTAATCAACAGTTTTCTTAAGAAATCGTTTCTTTTAAATATAAGTTTGTAAATTCCAATCAACAATGTGTTCTACGTGATTGGATTTGAGTTTACAACTCATTTGAGTTCAGCATGTTGCATGTATCATGCTACTCAAGCTTGACTCATTTTCATCTCAATTTGAAGTTCATTTGGACTCGATTCTTTTAAATATCAAGCCAACATCAAACACAATTTGGAGTTGAATAAAATAAATGAACCAAACTTGGACATTCCTATACTGCTCAACTCGTCTACCCTCTTTCATTTTGAATCAATTTTTTTAGACTTTCTCAGAAGGATTCTTTTAGCAAAATTACTTGTTGCATAGGGTTTTTTGCACTTTGCACCCCCGAAACATGGGAAATAGGCACTTTGCACCCCCGAAACTTAGATTTAGCATTTTGCACCCTCGAAATATGAAAAATACAACACTTTGCACCCTTTTTTATTTTCAAGCAAAAACTCAAGGGCGAAATAGGTAATTCTATTGTAAATCTTTGGCACTTTGCCCCCCCAAAATAAAATTAGCACTTAACACTCCCTAATTAAGAACAAATTAACAACTTGCACCCCCGAAACACAATAAATGGATACTTTGCACCCCAAAATACAAAATTAACACTTAACACCCTCAAATTAAAAAAAAAAAAAACTCAAACCCCCTCATTTTTTCCGGCAAAGTTAACCATTAAAGTTAATTTTTTTTTTGGGCAAAATAGGTAATTATTTATGGGTCTTTGATATGTTGAAGTAGACAATGGGTCTTCGAGAAGTTTACTTGAACTTTATTTAGTTATTTATGGTTATATTGTTGAAAAGAAAGACGGATGAAGAAATGAGTATTCGAGTATTTATAATTGTATTTTGCCAAATTTAAGTAAAAAAATGAATTATCTATTTTGCCTTAGATTTTTTTCACTCCGATAGTCAACTTTGACGAAAAAAACGAGGGGTTTGGGTTTTGTTAAATTTGAGGGTGTTAAGTGTTAATTTGTGTTTTGGGGTGCGAAGTGTCTATTTATTGTATTTCGGGGGTGAAAATTGCTGATTTGTTCTTAATTAGAGGGTGTTAAGTGCTAATTTTAGTTTGGGGATACAAAGTGCGAAATTCTCAAATTTTGAGGGTGCAAAGTGCCAATACTATTGAATGACCTATTTTGCCCTTGAATTTTTGCTTGAAAATAAATGAGGGTGCAAAGTGCTACATTTTTCATATTTCGAGGGTGCAAAGTGCTAAATCCAAGTTTCGGGGGTGCAAAATGCCTATTTTCCATGTTTCAGGGGTGCAAAGTGCAAAAAACCCTTGTAGCATGAACACATCAGCAGTCAACAATAAGCAACAAATTCCAAAATTTTCACAAACATATTCATGACCAACCTTTCTTTTTATCCTGCATGCTCATATTTCTGCCCACAAGTTATTAAATAAAGATGGTTCAAAATCGATAAAATTGCAATGTCAAAAAAAGTATAAACCACATATTTTATGGATAGAGACAGCAAACTTCAATGAAAAGAATCCTAAATTTTAAAGAACCCGACCATCAAACTATCTCATATCTCTAAGGTCTATTGTTCAGCTCTTTGCACCGTGTAAAATTGTACTTTCAAATCAAGGACCTATAAGGCCGCGCGAGGGTGATCAGTTGAATGTACTGATTAACGCTTCCTCTTGTTTCTTACACCACTGGATTTTGGGGTTGCAACCAGGTACACAAACAAAACAACCATCATCACCACCGAAACAAAAGATCCATATTTTGCGAAGAGTTTCTGAAAAAAAAAAAAAGAATAAGTTCAAACACATGAATGAACAACCTAATAGAACATTGATAAAATGATTCACTACACTTTCAGAATCAAAGATTATAATCAAGAGTGAACCATACCTTAGCCTGAATGATATTAGGTGTCACCAAGAAGAGATTCCATTCCCAAGAAGAAAAAGAAGGAAGCTGTTAGTAATTCATTAAGTACAAGAAGTTCTTCTTTTTTTTTTTGTACCAAAAAAAAAAAATTAAGTACAAGTTGGAAGATAACAATGTACATAATTATTGCCAAACTTACAAAATCAAACTTCTTCACAGGAGGCCTATCTGCTAGAATATCCAGGGGGAAGATTGGCGTTGAGTATGCCTCCTGAAATAACCAATCAAGAAACCATATAATACACTAATTTGCAAAGAAGATAAGCTAATTGGATATTAATATAAAATGCCTACCTGTAACGAAGATTTTGTAGGGATACGGAATGTAATAATTGCTGGTGCACCATGAAAAAGAGTTCTAGTCTTTGCCTCCAACTCGAAGGTATGTGATAGAAGAGCCCCACTACAACCATTCAAATTCAGCAGCATAAAAGAGTTTAGATGGGTTAAGACCAACTGCAAGCATGGGTAACTCGTTTAGACCAAGATTTGCAAGGCAAGTACAATCTTGTGAATTGATGTCACTCCAATAAGAGTGACCAATCACAAGGTATGCACAAATACATTAGCCTTGTGGTTGGATAAATCTGGCCAACCCAGGTCTGGATTATTGTTTTGACTGCAGTTACAGATTAATTGAAGGAAGACAGCCACCTATGTTGAGTAAAAGAAACAATTATTTGAGGAAATTACTTACGCATCAAGCCTTTCCCATGATACTGAAGTGTTACCAGTCACAACTTCAAATATTCCTTGAGTCCAGCTATCATCATTAAGTGCTACATCGTATGCCGTCCTGTAGTGCAGAAGCATAACACATCACAACACAGTTCTATGAACAATATCAGAACATAACAATATAGTACAATAAACATGAAGGATTCATAGTTTGTCTGGAAAACAAACCTCAAGCAGTACACCATATTAAAATCTTAAGCTATTCCGCGGTAATGTACAAACTTTATGGCAAATGACTTCCAAATTGCTTATAACTATTAAACTTAAAATCAGTTGGCCAACACGTCACAGATGGAATAGATATCCAGTTAAATAATATTCGAAAATATATTTCATTAAACCAATTGCATCCCTAATTTGCAATATACAAATTCGACATTGACCTTTCGCCAAAGGCTCTGTGTTGCGAGTTTGCATATCTGCGTACTCATCTATTACAATAAAATCCTTAGAAGCTTCTATATCTATCTCCCCCAAAAAAAAATCACTTCAGGCACGAGCATGATATATTATGATTCTAAAAACATGTGGAATGCTACTTTCCATATCTTGATCTAAAGTCAGCACTTATTTTTTTAAAGATAAGTGTAACAACAAAATCCATTCCTTTATTGCTTTTAATTAAGAACCATATTAACTCTCATTTACTCATAAAGAAAAGGAAAGATTATTAATTATAGTAACAGTCCAATTATAAAAACACAGGAAAGGAAGATCTGAATACTAAAAAGAAATTTCAAAGGGGAATTGAAGTATTTATATAGAGCATCATACGCGGATCCTTGATTGTAGACATCAATGGAGACGGATACACGTTCGGAACCGGACTTGAGCCTGGTCAATGAGGCCTTCTTGTGAGCCACTATGAACGGTCCTTCGGAGCTTGCTGTGGTTGATGGGGCAAAAAGCAGAGCTGCCAAAATACAGATCGCGAATCCGATAATCAATTTCGTCATTGCTGATTGAATCCGAGCTCAGTTTTCTTTTAGATTCAGATTCAGATTCAGACCGTGAACAAATTGGGAGATTAGGGTTCTTTTTATCGTAATTCCGAGCAAAACGTGTCAACTTAAACTTGCCCCGGTTGATAAATGGTTTAGGGCTCTGGTCCCGGTAAAATTATTTTTAATTTTCTTTTATTTTTATATTTTGTATGGGTCTTCTTGACTTGTGTATGGTTCCTATGCGGTAAATCATGGATATAGTATATTTAAGCAAATTAAGTCTATTAATTCAAGTTTAATTTGTTTTTTCTTTTAGATTTAGATTGATATCAGAGCAACAAGTATATATATTTTATATATAGTTGTTGAAATTATTTATAGAGTCAAGATACCCAAACATATGCCGCAATTGACATATTTTCTCTAAGGTTCTTTTATCCATTAGATTTTGGTGTCGAGTTTGAGCTTTTTACTACCCTTCTTGTTTACTATCATATATGCAATGTTTTCTGCTTTAAAAAGATCCGTGTTTAACTAAAGAACATCAAGATATTACTAGGGCGTGCGATATGTATAAACATTTGGTTGCAATTGTAATCGCTTAATAAACACAGAATAAATGAACTAAACTTTCAAAGTTATAACATAGGTGCACCAAGAAGAAGCATCACCTATGACCCAAATATCTAGAGTTCAATTCATACAAACAAATATAATAAACCCTTAAAATATATAAGGTACAATATTCAATCTACTCTTTCAAGTGTCCAATGTTTCATATATAGATGCGCATGCATGCTTTTGGATATGTAATGACTGTTCATCATGTCATGTATATATATGGTTTTGATCAGGTAAGTAAATAATTAGGCATTGCATGTATTCCATTTCCACCCATTAATTGATCTAGCTATATTATATATATATATATATATATATATATTATCGCCAAAACAAATTAAAACAGTAGGTAAAACATTGAATGAAGAAGATTGGACCTGACATGAAGGAGACTGTCAAGTTAGTCAAGATGACCGCCTGAAACCAAATCAATTAATTTTTTAATTTATCCCCACCCCCATTTTATATATGGAATTAAATTATTATTATTAGCTAGTATATAATGGAGATAGTAGACAAGTGACTACCAAACAATCAAACACTCTTGCTACCACGTCAAGTCCTGATCTCTCTATATATATATAGAGTCATGGAAGAAAAGATCGATCGAGGGTCCTTGCATGAAAGAGAAGAGCACGTCCGACTAGCCAAGGAGACTGCCCACCTGAAATACACGAGAAAAGCAGGCCAACCCGACCCGCTTTTCTGCATTGTTGCAGGCAAGTCATCCTTGGCTATCAAACACTAGACAAGTACTCTACTCTTCATGCAAGAACCCCTCTTCTTATATACTATATGTTAATGTTGTTGAATGACCCAGACGCAACGCAATCATTCTATTTATAATGGCTATTCTGAATTCCAGACATATTCTTTAATTATTTAATTTACAGCATCAATAAATAATTAATGCTATCTGGTCTTTTTCTTGACCCCGGGCCCTTTATTATATATATATCCTCCTAGCTAGCTATTTTTGCCATCTCTCGCAGCCCATAAAGGGAATATATATATTCTGGCCTCGCCTCTTTATTTTATTTTATTTTATTGCATTTACTAATTATGGCCTATGCATCATCATCTCTACTCACAATATCCAGACACTCTGCATTATCTTGATTTTTCAGAATTTACTAGTACACATTCACTAAGAAATCTATATTAAATTCTTGCCTAAATCAGATATGATAGAACCTAAATTATTCATATGATCACTAATTTTATGTAGTTGGACATATAATTTGGACAAGAATTTTCCACTAATTATTAAGCACAAAATCCCAAGGAAGTATTAGGAAATTTATGTTAATATGAGTGTTTAATTATTTGTTTAATTTATTCATAATAATCAATCGTGAATACCAAAAAAAGGGATGATGAATGCTCAAACTTTTGACCTCTTCCAGTATCTTGTTTTGATGCCCCACTTGCTAGCTCTTGCCACTTATTAAGCCAATTGGATTATTTATTTAATTCTCAATTTATTCGGGTACACTTTTTCTTTTTTTCTTCAGTAGTGCATTCCCACGAAAAAGAATTGAGCTTTGATTTTCCCAAAGTGGACAAATTATAAAGCATTTGCTCATTTCTTCGTGCCATTATTACAGAAAAAGGAGCCATTTCTGCATCAGTTATATTATAGAAGAACAATTTTATTCATTTATAATCCCAAAATTTTATATTTGTCATCTCATTCAAAGTCATCATAGCCCTCGTGAACAAAATCCTATATTTGACATGTTACAAAATATAAAAACAAAAAATGACACCAAGTCATGTTATTTTGCTACATTTGAATAATGATTCTTAAGAGACGGACATACATGAGATTGTCCTATAGTATAACACAATGTTACAAAACAAACAAGAGACAAAAATCTTCTTGGTTTCTCAACAATGCTTCAGGAACTTCATGTTCGCATTAATCAAAATTAGATTTATGGTCTTTTAAGTGCATCTCCATAAACATCGATTATCAGCAATTAGAATTGTGAGGAAGAAAATAATCTAACCTGTTTCCAGAGTTGCTTTGCTGCTAAGATTATTATACGACTTTTTACGTAACAAGCTTCTGAACATTGCAATAACTGCAACTAAAGCTACTTCCATGTGCTCAGAGCTATTTATCTTTACAGAGACCTGACCCATTCTTCGGCTATTCATATTAGCGTTTACTGACATTGTTGTACCCCGGCTCAATTTAAAGTCCGACTGTACATTTCCACCCAAGACTGTCTCTTTATTGCAAGAGATGACAGTCATTGACACACCAACTTTTTCATCTCTCACAGGGTAGTCTTTCCCTCTCAAAATGGCTTCAAAACTTCCACCATACGCTCCTTGCCCAGCACCTCTTATCTGACCAGCATTCACTTTAACCTTCATTCTTCTTTTGATCGAAAAGCTATCTTCAATTTTGGCACCAAAATAACATTTGTCTTGAAAAGACGTCACAGAAACACCACATTCAGTCACATTGTTTTTGAAGTTCTTCAGCTTTGTGTTACCACGAACTGAGCAGATCAATTCTTTGGAAGCTGATTGGACATCAAGGCCTACACTATAAGTGAGCCCTCTTGTATCTAAAAAAGCTGCCGTTGATTCAGATTGAATATTGAAGTCTTGTTTGTCCTTACTCATTTGTCCTGTGACAAAGGTATTGACGTTCTTCATTACTTCTGCAGCTATCTCAAGGTTTATTCCGTCAAATCCCACATCATGATCCCATCCATGGGGATCTAGAACAGGTCTAGCAAGCCACTGGTCACTAGTAATAAGACATCGAAACCTATGCACAGGAGAATCAGAATCAAAACTAGGAGGGACAGCCATGTCTGGAAGCACAATTGCTTCCTGAGGTCCTTCATTATCGAGATTATCTTCAGAGGCCACACCAGCATTTTCTTTCATCTCTCTGCTCATGAATTCTTGCTTCAGCTGTTTTTTCAAATAAAGGGTCTCCCTGTAATCCAACTCATCAAGATAATCTTTTTTCTGAGATAAGGTCAATTTCTGGAACTGGGCTTTGGTTAGAATACGTATAGGAGGTAATTGATCATATTCATCTTCGTCCTCCGTGTCAGAGAGAGAGAGTTCATCGACTTCATTATCTGCTCCACCCGGTCTCAATTGGACACGGTGTTTAAGAAAGGATGAGAGCAAATGAGGCAAAGAAGGAAGTCGCATACCACTCAAAGGTCCTAAAGGCATACTGTCCTTAAATCCCAAAAGGGCATTAACATCACCAAGAATTTTCGTACATATGCATATTAACATGAATTGCGACTTCCATGCATGTCCATTTGGAAGAATCTTCCTCCCTCTGTTATCCCTTTTGCAGTAGGGATGATTCTCCGCCAAAATTACAGGGTTTTCAAGTTTTGTATCAGATATTGCCTGGTGAATATGACGTTGCACAACCTCTGTGCAGTAACTGACATAAGAATTGTAGCTAACAGGAAAACCATTTGGACCTTCAGGAAGGGCTGCCGAAGAATGAGTCATAACGATGTTGGTGCTGAACCAAATTGCAGGGCCAAGAATGTCGGTAATGAGCTTCAATAACGGAAAATCAAAATAACCAGTGTTAATCAAATCGAGGCGTTCGAAATACAAGACTACGTCGGGCCTCGATTTTCGAATAAATCGCTTCACAGAATGCAAATTTTTCCTATTTTTACTCACAGAGTTTGTTGAGGATGGCAACAGACCAGGAGTGTCAATGAAAGATATTCTGACACCATTCACAATTCCCACAATCTCTTGAACTTGATCAGTTGAAGGCCGAAATGCATTGGTAGTTACCTTTGATTCACCAAGAATGGAATTTATCGTGGAACTCTTGCCAACACCAGTTCTGCCCAAAACAAGTATCTTAAGAGAGAAGTCCAGTTTGGGGACACCAACATCTTCTTGCTCAGCAGCTATCGATCGAGCTAGATCACTTTTGAAGTTACTTCTTTTTAGATCTGATTCCCCTGCTCGTATTAAAGAAGCCAGGTGAATCCGATATAAGACCTTTGAAACCATAAGATCATTTTGGGACAGGCCAAAACGTTGAAGAACACGCAAAAAATTGATTTGTAGAGATTCAACCTTCGTTAAAGGATCTAGATTTTTCTTCTCAATGCTAAGATTAGACCTACAAGAATCTTCCAATTGAGGGGACAAAGGATTCTGAGCTGTCTGAATATTGGTAGACGAGCAAGATGTTTCAGCAGAAACAGGCCGCGAAATCAAATCAGAATTGGTTTGAACTGAACCTGGTGCATGAAATAACATCAGCTTCTGTCAGAATCTATACTTGGTTGACTGTTGAAAGATTAATTTAATATCAATAATGTCAATTTCCAATTTCAGTAATCTTATGACCTGATTTTCCTACACACCAATTGTTAGTCAACAACCTTCTTTGAGTATAGAATAAGCAAGTATAATAAACTAAAATCTCAATAGGATGTTGATATAGTCATCCAAAAATAAACTGGTGTGCTCTTTGGCCAATGTCAGAAGGAAAAACTGTTTTTCGTTTAAATTGACTAACTTCTAAATGCAGAAACATATATCTTCGACAGTTGCCATATGCTCTCCATCATTTTTTTTTTCTCAATTGAAAGATAACATAGATTCTCAATCACATGTCAATGTCAAAAACGGATCCTCTGCCACACATTAGATATGATTTTTCAAAATGCTAATCCCGATAAGGGGTACTTTTGAAATGGTTCTCTACTTGAGGGGTCACAAAACAATAACTACAAAATGGCAATATAAGATAAAAAGATACAGTCCGCTCAAGGAAAATCAGATAAGAGTTGATTTTCCAAAGACAATTTATCGAAAAACAGTCAACAATTTAGTTATAGGACCACACTGAGCCTTCACGAATCTATACTGTGGTTGAAGCTAAACTCAAGTCCTATAGTTTTTGAAAACATGTTCACTGCACCATCATCATGTCTAATACAAGAAACTCTAATGTTCAAGGTATATGAAACACCCCCAAGAAAATAAAACATTCGGACAAATTGTAAATCAAAGAAACATGTTGAAGTAGAAACTACTCTACATTTTCAGTTCGATAGACACAAAAACAGAAACTTTCGGTATTTTCAGTATAAATGTATGGAAATTTTGATCCAAGCTTAGGTTTCCATTTCCCATACCACTACCAAAAGTGAGAGTTATACCTCGGTTTCCAAGCTCTTCATTCATAGATTCATCTGATAAGTAGCTTTCTGATGCTGACAATGGCCTCGCTGAACCTATTGTATTAGACACCACTTGAGATAAAACCCAATCCTTAATGCTTGTCATGCTAACTGCCTATAATAATGAAATTAATTCTTTAAGTGAACTTCAGAGGCCGTAAGTTAGTGAAACATATTACCAGGTTTTGTTAGGCTTGAGCCCAACCATAAACAAATCTGCCAAATATTATATACAATGCAAATGGCTAGGTCAATTACAATGCAAGTAAGCCAACCAAGTGAATCAACATTTTAGTGAAAAGAAAAAAAGTAAAACATATAGATTACAGATTTTATTTAGGAACATTTGTCTAGCGGAAGTTTAACCAATCACAATTTAATCAGTTAAAAGTTGTGTATCCATCCAGTTAATCTGAGAACACTGTCATTGTCAGTTTTGCATGCTTTGTCCATAAATATTTATAGCAAAATATGAGATTCAACAAAGTACAACCTCTTAATTTCAGCCTAAGATGTCTAGAACATAATAACATGAGTTTCAGGAGTAGTGGTCTTGTGGCAGAGTGAATCGAAAAGGTAAGACTTAGCAGTTAAAACCTTTGAATGGCCTTAATATCATGTTTACCATATCTGCATATCCTATATCAAATGTATGGCCTTAACATTATGTTTACTAAGTTGACCACTCCAAAAGACCAGCATGAATGAATTAAGGAAACAACGATCAAATTATCTCTGTAATATAAATTTGTACCTCCACTACAAAGAAGGAAACTCAAATATTTAATGGCACACTCAGAAAATAGAAGATCACATGAAATGAAGTTTTGGAGAAAATAAAAACATCAAAGTCAAAGATTACATAAGACAACACACCTGAAGCATCTGTGCAGAAATTTGAACTCCCCTTAAAAATTGATTTTGGAGAACAACACTTCTTTCTGCTTTTTCAAAAGAACCAGCTAATATAATTTCAGCCTTTACTTCTTCAGCAATAACTTCTGGAACATTGAGCGATAATACCTTGGTCAAATTATGACACCAGCAGCGTCAATCTTTCTAGTTACTCAAATAATTTAAAATCCAGAGAAACTAAGCAATAAACTAAAGCAGCACAAAGCAACTAAGGAAAATAAGAGAGCTTTAGTGCAACAATTTGTATATAGCATACAATAATTTACTAATGATCTACCACCATACATAATAGTGGATGCACTAAACAAAAAAAGAGGCTCTTACAAACTATATACATTCAAATGATCAAGCATAAAAAGAAAGAGGCGATATAAACTGACAGATTTCTTTAAATTAGACATGATATAACTGATGGCATGATAAACTTATGAGTAAACATAACACCTTAAAAATAAGTCCAACTTAAAATACCTGAACGAATAAAAAATTGTTGTGCAGGAATTAAAGAAAAAAACTTGGAAGAACCCTAGACGGGTAAAAACTAAAATAATAGCTATTGAATTGTACCTTGATAAAATTCGGGATGACAGTTTTGAGGGCGAATTCAACAATGCCTCAAAATGAAAAAGAAAAAGAAAAAAGAAATGGCTTTAAAGGCTCATGAAAATCAAACTACGGTTTGGTATTGGGTGGAGACAGAGAATGGCCACAATTTGAGATAAGATTTCCCCAAATTATTTTTGTGGAAAAAGGATAAAAGAAGGCGCGGTTTAAGATTTTGAGCACGACTCTTTGACACCTAGATGCTCGTCAGTCTCGAATAATCGCACAAAATAAGCTCTGTATTGGGATAACTCAACAACGAAAATTATTTAATATTAATCTAATAATAATATAATCATGGATCAAAATTTCGTTTCGAGTGTATGTTTCGGTTCGCCAAATATTGGAAACTTTTCGAGACTTTTCGGAAATGTTTCGGAAACACTAAGGAAAAATTGTAATAAAAATTACTCAATTTAGATAAATAACAGAGTTTAAGGCAAATAAATAGTTTCGGAATTACATCTTATTTTCGTTTCGCTTGTTTCAAAAACGGAAACTTTTCGATGTTTTCGAAGGAAAAGATGAAAATTTTGATCCATGAATATAATCTTATCTTATCTTATCTTACTATTATTTCAAGGGGGTCTTTAGTCAAAACTGTCTATTTTGACTAAAATTCTTTTTTCTCCTGTTTTTGAATTTTTTTTAATTCAAAATTCACTACTTTTTCCTACTCATTTCAAAAATAAAAAACCGCCCACTTTATCCTCAATTTCTCCCACCTCCCCTCTTTCTAAAAACTGAGAAAGAAACTGATGACTTCTGCAAACCTGCCATCAAAATCAAAATTTGATAAATTCTCCCCTCCCGATGAAAAAACAAGACATTAGGAAAGTTGGGATCGACTCTAAATTTTAGATTTACTGACAAGAAAAAATTGAAAATAAAATGTGACGCCCCGCTCCCCGGGTTGGGTCCCACATGGCCCATCCCCGAGTTTGGGATCGCCCGGCGCGGGATAACCCATCAGAGTTGCTGAATTTTTTTTTTTTTTTTTAAAACATGATGACATAATTAAAGCATGCGATAAAACTATATTAAAAATTCAAGATGTCTGCTAGCTCCGTTATAGACGGAGAATGCCAAATATACGGTCATACGGGTAACCCCGCAAGCCTACGGAAAACATAAACACGATATTAAAATTACATCATTCAACCTTATGACAAGGTGACAACAAAAGTAGTAGATTGCGAAAGCAAGTAAAACAAAAGGGAGGACAATCCCTCAATGACTGACTGGATCCCGGGAACTGACTCAACCATCATAACTCGAGACTCCTGCATCTGAAAAGATTAATAAAAGGAACGCGTAAGTTGATCGTCCAACTTAGTGAGGCTGTGGTGCATTGTGCGTGTGTCACGTGGATGCAACATAACATATATCGTGAGCATATAAATGAATTGAACATATATCACATATATAAAATCAAAGCATAGAGTTCAGTTAACCAAGAGTTGCTGATGCCGTTCTCCGCTTACCCTCCATCCTTATCTGATTTCCATCCAAACTCACCAAGTAAGGAGCGACCTTACTATCTGAAATGCATCGACATGTCTTTGCCGGAGTTTGTCCTTACTCCCCAAGTGTTCCTCCCCACTTGGGTTGCAAGGCCAGGCCTACGGGTAACCGTGACAATCCTGCCGGCCCTTGCCGGCCAAGTTGCCATCGGGTCCATATACCAAACAAATAGGGCCCACAGAAAATCGGAAACACATAATCGGAAACAGACGGAAACATAACATATCAAACATAATATCAACATTTAACAACTTATAATATGCAACTGTAGGTGTCATGATAGTTTACTAACATGTATTCGCAACTAGTAGATTCGGATATAGCATGTATTAGATTATCATGTTGATATTCTTAGGATTTCATGCGAGTAATATCGACATAACAAGTCCAGTCTATTCGTGACAACATGCAAGAGAAATTAGAATATAACACATGCTTAGACTCGACCTACTAGCATATTAGACTGACACACAAATGAACACACAACGCTCACCTGTGCTGCTTACGGTTCTTGAAAGTTTCTCGGTAGAACGACGATTCCGGATCCTGTACATGTTTACGTAACATTTGAGAATCTAAACACGAACAAAACTTATGATCGACTAAAGAAACACTTTAGTCACAATTATAGTCGTATCATGGACGAAACGAGACCATGATCCGACTTAGACTAATTAACCCGGTTTAGGGGTCCCTAGAGCTACGTGGTATGAAAAGCCACAAATAAGGATTTATAAAAACCCGAGAAAGTTCTTTAGGTTTAGATTTTATTTCAAAATTTTCAAACATCTTTGAATTCTTTAATTATTTTAAAATAGGTAAACATTTAATTCCAATAAATCAAAGTTTATTTTTGAATTATTTATTTTTCTAATTTTGAAAACTTTATTTATTTTTCAAAAATATTATTCAAAATTATTTAATTATTTTTCAGAAAACAATTAACACGATTTATTATAAATTTTATCTTCAAAAGTTTATTTATATATATAAATATATATAATTAAAAATAATAGTTATTCAAAATTATTTAAACTAATTTAATTAATTTTAGAATTAATATTCAAGTATAAATATCAAAATTTTATTAAATTTTACAAACCTTTTTTTTTTATATATATCAGGCCAGCCCACTTACCAAGTAGCAACAGGCCCATTAAATGGGCCTGTTGCACAGCAACAGACAACAAACAAGAACAGCCACGGCCACTGCTATGGCCGATGGCTGTTTGCCGGCGGTGGGGTGGCTCCGGCCAATCCCACCGGAAAATGCACACGAGATCAAAATTTGAATTTGCATAAAATGCCCAAACAAAATAACACAACGATCTTTAAAAAAACAACCCAAAGTTTTCATAAAATTTCATACATTTTCATAGACATTTATATATTATTCAAGATTCATAATATAGCAAACATATATGCTCTCATAGTCAATCTTTAAGTAATTTTAAGAACAAAACATGGTTCTTTCAACAGTCACAAAAGTCCCCCTTTTTTTTTTTCTTGAAAATGCATTAACATAGAATAAAATAAAACTATTTAAACATTGAATATCATAAAATTAAAGAAACCCATTATTCATATCTTCAAGATATTTCTATATCAAAAGCATAAGTTTCTAAGCTATTTCAAGATTAAAACCCTAAATTTCTAAGTTATTTCACACAATTAACCATACTAAAAAGGGGATTTTGAACACTCTTACAAGCTTTCAAGTTAGTCTTTTTCTTTTTTCGGTTCACGGCGGCGGCAGCGACGGCGGCAGCAGCGGTGGTGGCGGCAGTGACAAAGGTGCAGTGGCGGCGGCAGTGGCGGTGGTCCGTCGGGAGGTGGTGGTGATGATGGTGTTTCCTCCTATATACTCCTACCCTCTATATATTTTCAAGAAATCTTCACTTCCTTCTCTAACTTTTCACTTCAAGAAAGAAATGGTGTGGGGAGACAAGGAAATCTGATTTTTTTTGGGGGGGGGGGGGGGGGGGGAGATATAAAATGGTGGATGAGTGTGTGAATGGAGAAAGATGGAGTGTTTGAATGGGAAAATAGGTATGGTCTCTCCCTCTGCCATGGCTGACTTCTTGGCTTTCCAAGGAGACCAAATCATGGCCTGCACAGCCAATGGGGGAGAAAGGGGCGTTTTTGCACTTTTGACCCCAAATTTTCAAAAAGTGCAAAATGACCCCTAAATCAAAAAATTTCGCGCACTTTAGTCCAAACTAATTATAAATGACCCCAATGTTTTTAAAAGGCAATACACATGTTTTCTAAATTATTTCTAAGTCCAACATTCCATAAGAATTAATTAATGTTCATAGCATAGCACAAAATAGAGTTTAATTTAACTTTAAAACACATTAGCATATAAAATTGGATTAAAAATCCAATAAAATACGATTAGAAAGGTCTAAAATTTACGGGGCGTTACATAAAATAAACAGGACAAAGAAACCGATTGCAAAATTCGGAGGAGGGCTAAACGGGAAAAAAAAGTGAAAAACTGATTGGCGAAGATGATGGCATCGATAGCAGCGGCATGCCACTGCCTTTTCTGAGTAAGAAATTTTTTACTTTTTCTCTTTCGAACATAGCAGATGATTAATTACCAAGAATTAATGCAGTTCCCACTAATCATTATGCTCTATATGTTTCCATTAAAATGCTATGAAAATGAGTTCTTTTTTCTTTTTTTTTCGGCTAAAGAGAAAACACATTAATTATTTGGTACTTAAATCTTATCTTCAAGTTATGTAATTTATCCATTATTCAAAATATTTTCCAACCGCATATTCAAAGATTGAGAATGAAGTGTATATATCATAATTCTCCTCTTTACTTTAATTATTGTTTAATTAGTATTGTTCGGAACTTAACTCAGAAATAATTATTCTCCATGTATTATAATCTACAAAATTCTAATAAATATAGTTCTGCTCTAATCCCATTTAATTTATCAACTTTCTAGAAATTTTTCATGCAAGGCATTGTGCATCATGACAACGTTGTACACTTCAGTGCACAATTTGTTGAGGGAGAGATTTACTATGTTCATGGTGTACGAGTGATTATGGCTGATAAAAATTTTAAATTATTACCACACCGCTATCAGTTGCTATTTGAGAGTGAGTCAAGGATTGAGAAATTCAGGCCACAGAGTGACAATTTCTTACGAGAATTTCATTCCATCGTCATGCTCAATGACATAGGAATTCACGTCAACAAAGAAGATTTATGGATACGTGAATATGGACATCATGCAAGGGTGAGTAACTCTAAGTTTTACACTTCGGTTTTACTAATTAATCAAACAATTTTTATTATTTATTATGCAGATTAAGTTTTTCCGCATAATTGCACGTTCCAAACTGTTGATGTGGACAACATGTGGTATTCATTATGCAATCATTGCCAAACTGAATGCATATCACACTTTGGACAAATGATTTGTATTAAATGTAGCGATGTGGTCAATCCTATTATCAGGTATTTATTATCAATTTATTTATTTTAATTGTTTGCTTTATATACTAACAACTAGAATTAACTATATTTTATTTAGGTATCGTGTCCATGCTACAGTAGTGGACAGTACTGGATCTATAGACATAAAACTGCTACATGATCAAGCTGAGTATATATTTCGTAATAGAGCTATTTTTTACAAAAGTCTTCAAGAAAATGTACAATACAAATATTAGCTCAACTTTAGTTACTTATATACTACCACGTAGTGTTGTCGAACTGATGTGTTGTATTATTCAGCAAAATGGTAGCAATTTGTTGAAGGAACACATCTACTCCATCATAACATGTGCATTTACATTTATCATTCGTGTACCGCCAATTTGGGGAAGACCGAATGTTCTTTGTGTTGTAAATTTTGTCTTACCTATTGACTGGTCAAAAGAGTGCGCACATCTTCCAAATAGATTGTCTATTCTAGGATAAGAAAAGTAAGTCCTTTTTTAGTTCATTTTATTAAATCACATATTATTGTTACTGACTTTGCAACTAAAGATTATCAATAAAAGTATGATAACAATGTTATTGAGTTGCTAATAAGTTGTCATTTGTGTTTTATGCAGATATCACTTCACCAATGAAAGTGTACAATATTGAACATGAGATTTTCATTACCTTTTAGAAAGATAGTGCATGATTGTTATGTTTTAATTTTATTTTAAGATCATAAATATTTGTATTTTTTTTTTGTCACATCAATAATTGTACGTACTAAATATCTAATATGATACCGTGCATAGCACGGGTTTAGGCTAGTAATAATAGTATTTGAGATGTGCAAGTGACGGTTTATAGGCCCAATACGAAGTCCAACTAAATTGAATAAAAAATAAAGAGAAGTCCATCTACGAAATGGAATGACCTTGAAATGGGCCAGATACATGTCCAATTTTAATTTTTGTGTCCTTTGATTTAGGGGGAGTTGTTTTATTCAAAATTGATCTATATTTCCTTATTAAAAGATACGTATATGTCAAAGAGATTCGAAAAGTTATGATTTAATATTAAAACTAGTGTACACTCCGTGCTATGCACGGAATTATATTAAATTCTATTTAGTTAGTTAGGATATATAGAAAAGAAACTTAAATAAATGGTAAATGTAATTATTTGTAACACAAAGGATGAAACAGTCAATTTTTCTTAAAAAAAAAAGTATTACTTCACTTAATGAATCCATAAAATAAATGACAAAAATTGTATCAATCTTACATGTAAGATAATATTTTTTCGAAAAAATAATCATAAGTAAAAGTATATACATGGTTGGGAACAAATATTTTCAAGCACTATTATCAATCCTTTTATTTATGCTGAACAATAAAATCTCAACAATAATTTCTAGCTTGCATAATCTCTATTTTATGTGTATTCTAACTTCACATCCATCAAGCCTCATATGCTATCCTGATCATGGAATCTTTAAAACTTCTGTCTTGGAAATGCGCATCCTATTTTAAAACAATAAGATTACATACAATCATTAAAGTTAATACTTGATAACAAAAACCTTGAGAAGTATATAGTTAACATTTTCACCTTGCAAGATTTATAGTAAATCCATGAAAGCTTAGTGACCGTGTGCAAAACTCATTTGTCTAGTGTATATTGTGCATTCCACACAAAGAATCAACGAAAGACTATTTCATTACCCACACACATGAAATTGGTACAACACCTGCATTAGAATTAAACAATAAAAAAGCTAAATATGAGATAAGCATATTGTCAATTATACAGACCTTTCATAAATCCAACAATGAGAAGATCAACAACAAAAGGCAAGAAACACATCAAATTTATCAAAGACCTTAAGGTTCCATCATTGAACCAATGATTACCCTTCTCAATTAGTTTCAATAATATCCTAAACAATCTTATTTTTCCCACTCAACCCTACTTCTTACACAAAGACCAATAATTGAAATGACTTCACCTTTATTCTATTTCGCATGTTTCCTCACGGATATTAAATGTAATGCATAGAAAAATTTGTGCCGGCAATCTCCTATATATGTTTTTCATTCTTGGGTAAACCAAAATATTACAATAAACTACAAACAGTCTCATCGAAATAATTTCACGTTTTCTTATTTTTTTATTCTTTTCTAATACTAAATTTCATATTACAGGCTTTTTGAACTCTATTTTAATTTAGCCTAAGCCAAAAAATCACATAGTTGAGTGAGCACTCTCTCTTTTTCTCCACTTCCTTCTATCTTGTATATTCAAGAAATGGTATACAAATTTATGCTCTTTTGTATATTATTCCTTAAAAATCAAGTAAATTTACCAACTAAATTACCAAAACATACCGACATTGAGTTAAATATCCGAGTTCTCCGAAATCCAAAAAAAAATGTAATTAGGAGTCATATTATCAATTTTATTGCTAATCTTAAAGATTATGAAGTATAAGAAAGTTGTTCTAAGCCAACTTCTATGAATATCATAAGGTAAGACTTCTAAAAGAAAAATGAAACAAAAGTTATAATTAGCAACTTATACCATTTTAATGTCCATGAACAATTCACAGCAAGAAGGGCATTTCTAGCAGCCTATTTTCTTATGAAAAACTCCTACTTTGAGTTATTTCTAGCAGGATCTTTATGTTTCTTCCATCAAGTGTGCTGCAAAATAGTTTTGCAAATATCATTTTTCCATGCTATGCAATTCGCAATCTCAACGACTACAACAATTTTGGCAACATGTTGTTACTTAGTAGTTCTGAAAAAATTGATAATAAAATACCCTAGACAAATATAATGTTGTTAATGACATCGATCACATTAAATATTACACATAGCATGAAAAACTATATGACACAAAACAATAGTACATATTTTGACACAGCTCGGCCAAATCAATAAAATAAAAAATTATATTTTAAGAGAATAAAGAAAAAAAATGTTCAATGCAAGGTATTTCTCATTTAAATCAAAGTAGTATTTGTATTAAGCCATAAAACACACCAGAAATCTTAGTTCAATGAAATATGCACGAAAAATCACACAATCTCTTCTATTTATCGATCCTACATCTCTATTCACCTTCATATATGTCCACACCATCTCTTTGCACCGATCTCCAATATAGTCTTGCTTAATAGATGACTTGAATTAAAGCAAGTTTATCCCTCACCTTTTTCCACTCAATCGAAATATTTAGCACATGACACAAAACCAAATAAAGAATTTAAGAAAGAGCAAAAGTTTAGTAGCATTGATATTGAAAGTGAACTCATTCTTATTTTGTAATCAATGAATGGTTTTCAAAAGAGAAATTATAAAGTTTTTGTATATACAGTTTTTGGTTTACGTAATTAGTGAGGGAGAAAGGAAGATGAGAGAAATTGGGAAGTTGTTGAGAGAGAGAGAGAAATGAACCGATTTTGAAGGAAAGATTGAGAAAGTGGATAACTTGAATTGGTTATTTGAAAAATTTCTTCCATCATTTAATAAATAAAATAATTCAAAAATCTGAGAAAATAGAATTTCAGTCAAAATATAATTGTGACAGTTAAAGACTGATCTCAAATATATATATAAGTAGATAGATATTTACACATGCAAAATCGAAAGTAAGATTATTTTTCTTTTGACAAAACAGCAGTAAGACTATTAATTTGAGATATTTGATATATTAAACATTTGAAACTGATAATAAATTTTATGAGTAAATTAATAGTATTTCATATACATATTAATAAAAAAATATAAAATTAAATAGGTCCGATACAACACCAGCCATTTGTAATCCTACTTTCGCACATCTTGAAATAAAATCTGCATCAATCCCAAGACCAAATACTTCTTTCATAGAAAATCATAAGAAATAGCCAAAATGAGCAAGTTTGAAGATTGCAATCTTATGAATATGGTTTTTTAAAAAAATTGCATTTTTCTAGAAAAGTGTGCAGCCACTGCCACTTATACGAAGATAATAAATTTATAATATGCCAAAAATATTTATTAATGTATGCGCAATCATCTATACTTCTATCCAACATTTGCGAAGAGAAGGAAATAGAGTGGCACATGAAATAGCTCAACTCTCTAGGAACGATAGTTTTGCCTTGACTGTTCTTCCTATTTGGATCCAAAATATTCTACTCTCTGATTTGAGTAATGAATGAAAGCTATCTTTTACCTCAAAAAAAAAAAAAAAAAAAAAACTATACATTCGATCATCATTTTTTATCCTTAAGAAAGTCAAATCATGATATTCGTTCTGATTCTTTTTATCTAGACTAGATCGGTTTCTATAGAATAATTGTATAGACTTTGTAATTAGAAATTTATTGCTGTCATCAATTTTGAACACAATTTTACCACAATTAATAATGTAATGAATCAACAAGTCTAAACCTGATTTAGGTACAAACTTCCCCCTCCTTTCAGTTTTACTATATATATTAATCTCGAGTGACAAGTAAATTAATTTTTTGTGTTATTTTAAAAAGGCAGTTTAATTCACTGTGATAAATAAAAGGATGAAGTATTTCCATGTATTTTTATAAAAGAAGCTAGCACATTATCTCCATCATGATTTTTACATTTTTACAAAAGGTTAAAATGACCATTATGCATATGATGGAGAGGTAAATTGTCTATATACGCATTCGCATAGAGGTAAATTACATATTTACGCATATCACACGGGATAAAGTGAAGTGAATATGTTGTTAATGTTAAGGTTAAATAAATTATTTTTTACATGAAAATGAAGTCTCAATCGCATTATAGAGTGTGCATGCTCCACCTCCACTATGAAACTAATGAGATAGATTGATCATTATTTCATGTAATATAAAAGTAAATTGCTTATTATTTCATTTCACGAAGGTAAATTACTTAATTTCATATCACATGAAGATAAATTGTCCATTAAATATATAAGATGAAGTTAACTTGTCAAAAACCCTGTTAATCTAATTTGACGTTCAAATCAAGAGTTAAAATTAATACTACTATAGTTAATTTCTCTTCGTCCGCGTAAAAAGAAAAAAGAAAAAAACTATTCTCTTCCTCCGTACCCGCCATGTGATAAATTTCTAGATCCCTGAGCTTTCCACTCCCGCGGATTCCTCATTCATAGTACTAGGAGCATTATAATTCTCTTATGTAAATACAGGTAGTATATTATATTATATTATAGTAGTATATAACTATAAAATTTCTATCTACAGTCCGTCCAGTACATTTAAGAAGGTTCGCTACCCTTTCTCTCTTCCTGTCAAAAATGAGTATGAGCTACATTCATTCATTTATTTATAATTATCTTATGCTTTCTCTGAGTGTATGGTATTCGATGTGGGATGTTATGTATTGAAATCCATTCATTCCCCCCTTCTTCCACATCAAGACAAGAAGAACAACAATGGGGTGCACATCTTCTGTATATGCAATTGGCAAAAAGAAGAAGCAAAATATCCAAGAAGTCTCCGTCTTTGTACCCTCTTTACGCATTCCGGCTCATTCGGATATTCAAAGATCACTCAAAGGCTTAATCCCCAAAGATCTTGCTGATAGAATTAGCTCACTCAGAAATCAAATTGCTTTAATTGCAGAAAATACTGGTTAATTTGATTTGATTATTTTTGGATCTAATCAAAACCATTTTAGTAATTTAATTGTACTTCAGATCTTTTCTAATTTTAGATTTAATTAAATATTTTTCAGGAGGTTCAGCTACCAATGAACTACAAAATGCTTTGGACATATATGCATCTCTTCTTCTTGGCCTTACTAAAAAAGGTTTGTATTACTATTAATTCTCTGGGATAAATGCAAGAAGTAACTTTAAATTATTGAAACTTTAGATAGAGTTAAAGAAATTGACTTTTTTTTTTAAATAGAGCACGGGCTTCAAGAACTCGTGGAGTTCAAATGGAAAGAATTAGAAGATGAAAGAAAGGTAAGAATGGACAACTTAATTGAGCTTTTTGACTTTCATAAATCTGAAATTTGTTTCTTAGCAGGAAACATGTGCTGCAAATTCCTGGTTTGAACTACTACATGTTTTGCATATGATGTCTGTGTTAACCTTAATGGAGGCAGATTTAAAGCTAATACCAAAAAGTAGTAGTCTTTCTGAGAGGCTAGTATCTCCAGGTTTCTTTCTACATTTCTGAATTAAATTTCAAGATTTATTACCATGATTAATAGGAGAGTGGTTGTTTACAATTTTCTATTTTTTTTTTCCAGATTGTATGAGGGAAGCCATTGATCTATTACTTAAAGCAGCAGGGCATTTGAATTTCTGTGTCCGAGATGTTATTCTTCGATTGCCACCTGATATAAGGTGTGTGTAATTCAAATTTAAAACATACATACATACATACATAGATTTATGTCATGTCTTAAATCATGAATCTTTTTGTTGTTAATTCGTTATGGACAGGAACAGGATGCCTTTAGATATGCACGAGAGTGTCCTAGAGGCAAATTCGAATCAAGCTCTAGCGCAGGTAATTCTGGTTTTTATAGTGTATTGTGAATATGGATAGTTGTATCTCAAATACTAAAATTTCACGGTTACTGTATAAATAAAAATAATAAAGTTACCTAATGCTAAATAAGATGTAAGATATTCACAAATTTATTGAATGAATGGATATACTCCATTAATTAGGGAACAGAGCTTCAGCTTGGATTAGCTGTCCAAAGCAAAAATGCAACTTTATCAGTGAAGAGGAGGCTAGCTTGTGAACAAATGAGCTTTTTGGCACAAGTAAAATCCTTTCATTTCCGTTGTTGTGTTTGTGTATACACATTAATTAAATTAAACGAACCGTAAATAATCTCCTCTACACTTTAATCAGGCTCATTATTCCTTATCTGAAGTTAACAACAACAATGGTGCTTCTGGAAAGAAGCAACTTTTATTCATCAAGTGGAAATTCCTAGAAGCAAAGGTGGGAGGGAATGACTTAAAAATTCTAATTATTTTTATTTATGATGTCTTAACTAACAAATTTAAGATTTAATATATATATATAGGCTGCAGCTTATTACTATCATGGTCTCATTCTTGACAAGGGGAGTGAGCCATCTTCCCATGTTAGTGCTGTGTGCTGTTTCTTTGCTGCAGAAGAATTGCTGGCTGAGAGTAAAAAGGCTTGCTTAACATTTTGCCTATCAGATCCAATTACTAGGTTAATTAATTGGAAAATTAATTTATTATAGACATATACTATACTATACTATACTGGTATTTTTATTTATCAACTTATTAATTTGTTTCTATTTGTTTATTCTAAAGGGCTACTCCACCTTGGGGTGCAATGAAGCATTTACATAAGAAAATTCCAGAAACTGCATCCAAGAAATCTCAGATGTATGGCTACCTTTTGGACCAAGAGAAGTAAGTCTGTGTTTAGTCTATATATATATTTGTTTAATTGTTATACAACTGGCAAATTTGTGTTTTTAGTCTAAAAGGACAGAGCTCTTGCACTTTGGTCCCCTGTTCTACAAAATACTATCATTTTTTTGTTCTTAATCTTTTCAAATTAATCGTTCCCTTTAGACTGAGTCTGTTAATTAAAGTTCAAATATATTATGGGATCAGAAGTGCAAAACAAATGAGTATTTGAAAAAAGAACTCTACTTTTATTATTGACAAAATTAACTAATGTTGGATGCAGAGGTCTGCAAAATTTGCCTGATCTTCCAGAATTCGAATTGTCATTGAAGCCCGATGACTATGAATTACCCGAACTGGACCCGGCTTGGGATTGTGAAAAGTGGGAAATTCCTGGACAAACACTCAAACAACACCTCAATGACCAAGAAGAAGGAGTACCACAAACTTGAATATATATATATATATTCAAGTTGATTTGATTTTTAAGACACGTTCGCATTAATGTTGAAGTTGTAAATTTACTTAAATAAACATCCCATATTAAATATAACTGCTACTTAAACATTACAGGCTTAAACAAGTTCAGTTGACTGGTAATACATTAACAACTACGTACTTACCTGAACAAGTTCGTTCGGTTGATTGGAAATACATAAACAACTTAACTACTAAAACACTAGGGCTTAAATAAACTTCAATGTCTTCTACTATATACGCGCATACTTGAGTTTGTATGCAGACAGTACCACGAGCAAATATAAGCAGACTACAGAAATGAAGGTTGATCCAATCCCCACTGAAGTCTTGATACAATATTGTTGAACGCGGAAGCATATTGGAACCCAACCCGTTTTTAGCTGTCCGAATAGAGCCACAAACCCAATTGCCAATCCCGATGAGCATCCTGATACTAATAGAAGCAGACTCACCTGTCAAAAATAATACAAACACCGATTAAAATTCCGTTTGCTCGATATGTTTGTTCATTTTAATACTATTATTTAACTTTTCAGAATTTTATTTTTTTGAAAAATATTGCTAACAAAAGAAATGTATGGAAGTTTTGATTATCTATAGGACAAAAGATGGTACTAATAAAAAAAAGTATTACCAAATCATGCAAGAACAAATAAAAGTAATTCTTGGGATTTGATTTAGGACGATTCAGTGCAGTAAGAATAAGCACTGATAATACAGAGAGGCCACACACTACAAAATCTGCCAGAACTTTGAACCTGTAAATAAAACCACGAAATAATGTTTTTTTGTTATAAAGAATGGTAAATAACTAATTATTAAATTAATCTGCGAGAATAATGACTAATTAAATACCTGAAAGCAGCTGAGTAGGTGTATTTAGCATCCATAACAATTCCGAAAACATTAATGGACTCATAGGCAGTAGCCGTAATAATCGCCCCTGCTAGTGTAAATGCAATTACGAAAATTCTGAGGATGTATTGTGCAATTATGAAAAGAAACCCGTTTGCACTTTGGGTGGGTGCGGTAAAGGTAGCATTCTGTTTTTGCTTCTCGAAATCCATAGTTTTTTTCTTTCTTTCTAAAACAAAGAGTATTCTTGTGTATGTTATAAGATTAAATGAGAATTTAAGGATTAGTGATGAATGTGAAGCCATGAAGTTCACTATTTATAAGTTTATTTATCATTATTATTAATATGAGTTATTAAGATTTAAACAGTGGATTCTGTCAGTTTGACTGAAATTTGTCAAATTAAGTAGGATGGTTAACTTCATAATCATGTATCCCATATTACAGAAATTTGGAAAGCATTAAACAGCCTAATCATCTTTTTTAGGTTTGTTAAATTCTTTAGAAGGAAATAAACTAAACCATTGGTGGTATTGGGTGAACTTGGACCAGTGCAGAATAATAGCATAAATGGTTTTGCATTAATAGGAATTATTAATTCTCTAACGTTCTTTTCCTTTTAATTTTTTATTAAACTTTTGAATTTTACTACTATGTTTGACATGGCTATGGATCCATTTATATCGGGTCAAAACCGGATTTCACTCGGATCTAGATCTCTGTCGTCCATCGAATCTTGATCAAATTTGGTTGGATATCAGATTTTTTCGGATTCAATAACATTTTCATTTTCAAAATTTACACCAGTATTTTTTCCTAAGATAAGTTTGATAACTTTACGATTTTATCTAATTTAGCTCATATGATCAAACTTTCTTAACTATTATTTATATTTTTGGATGAAAATATGCATATAACTATATATTATTATCTATTATAATGGTTAATATTGTTAATGTTACTTATTGTTATAAATATCATGTATATACTAGTCTATTCTCGTGCTATGCACAAAATCACATTAAAATATGTCTAAATGATACTAATGGTCCATCAGATTAAAGTTGGTTACGCTTTCGTCCCTCGTATATAAAGTGTTATATTTTGTCATTCTAAGATAATATATGTTACACTTACATCCCTCGTAGATAAAATGTTACTCTTTCTTCTCTCGTAGATAATATGTGTTATATTTTAGTCCCTCTTAAATAATATGTGTTACACTCACGTCCTTCGTGTTACACTTTTTTTGATACACCTTTTTATACAAAATATTAACATAAGGTCGAAAATGAAATAAAATATTAACATGTGGGTAATTGTAACACGTATTATCTAAGAGGGACAAAAGTGTAACGCTTGAAAATGAAATAAAATACTAACATGAGGGACGTAATTGTAACATATATTATCTAAGAGGGATGAACATGTAATACATATTTTGTAAGAGGGACAAACGTGTAACACTTTATCTATAAGGGACAAAAATGTAACCAACTTTAAACTCGAGGGACCATTAGTGTCATTTAGCCTTAAAATATTTAAAAGAATTTTCTTATGATGATTGTTTTTTTGAGTTATCCAATATTTGGTTATAAAGAATAGATGAAAAGTATGAATATTAACTGTGTAATTAAATTGATGAAAACGAAAGTAAAATGAATATAATAGTGTAATTAAAATTGATGAAAAAGAATGTAACGCCCTGATTAAAGTTACTTAATTAATATTTACATATAAACCTAGTAAATATACATAAGTTGGTTTTTACAATATATAAGTTAATAGTAGCTATTTTTCATATATATAAGCTTCAAAATTCTAGTTTAATGCTGACGAGAATCCTCCTGGCTTTTATGCTATATTCGAAAATCTGAAAATAAATAAAACACATTATGTAAGTTGACTTGCAACTTAGTGAGTTGGGTGTGCGTGATTCAAATAATTTCAAAGAAAAGAGCAACAATTGCCAAATAATGTAAACAAAACAAGTATTAGGGGCCGTTTGATAGGGTGTATGGGATTAAGGTGGAGTAGATTGGAGCCGGATTGAAGGTCATATTAAAATCATGTTTGGTAGATTTGATTGAATGCTTCCATGTTAATTCTAAATTGATATAGATTTTAATTTGTGATTTATTTATGTATAATGTTTTTCCATTTTCAGATATTTGAAAAGAATTTATGATATTTAATGATATGTTCAAAAGGAAATATGTAAATTTGAGGTTATTAGTGATATTTACCTAATCCATATTTACCCGGATTAACTAATCCACCCACGCCTGGGTGGATTATAATCTAGTCTTAATACCGGGTCGTAAGGATTTATCTATTTGACCCGGTATTAAAGCAATGCCACCAAACGTTGTATTAATCCATATTAACTCATATAACATGACATAATACACCCTATTAGGTCCTACCAAATGGCCCCTTAATGTACATTATAAAATGATACGTCTCGGTGTGTGTCAACTTCCAAAGCTTGCTCCCCCAAATACACCTTTTGATATTCCCCCATACACACCTTATGCATGACTAGTCAGTGCATTCAAAAACAACTTCGGATATCCAAGAGACCCTGTTCTTTCGAATGTACGAGCCAAGCCAGGGGCTTATGATCAAGTTAATAACCCGTGCTATTCAACTCAATCACATAGCCGCACAAGCCAAATGGGCCCAAAACAACAACATATAATTTATTAACATAATCAACTTTTTATTCAACATAGAATTCTTCCAATAGAAATCAACAAATGACACATTATCACATTTCAAATTTAAATTGCAAAATCAACCCTTTTTAAATAATACGTCAATTATCATGCATCAAACTACCAAAAATTTACATTTAACAGCAACTTCCTACCATTTTAATTGTAGATGGATCAACTACTATATTAAAAGTTTATCAAAGGAGCAATTATTGTTATATTCTTAAAGTTTTAAGAGAATTATAACTACATTTAACGCACTTAAATAACGATGAGTCGAGATTAACTCCCCATCATTTAAACTCCCACGCTTATCTTTTCATCGAAAACTCGGATTATCAAAAGCTTGATTTACTCTAAACGATCAATTATATCATGATGATAAATTCAATGATTAAATGCGGTAAAAGATTCAAAACAACACAATTTGAAAATGAAACGGAACGAACTCTAAAATATATCTACTCGTGGGTGGCCCAAAGTCGCCAGGCCACCTTCAACGACTGCCGGAACATCAGCATTTTGCTACTGTTCACGGCAGCATACTGCTGCCATGGCAGTGAGTAAATGCCGCTGTTCTCGGTGGCCAATGTTGCTGCCGCGAGCAGCAGCTTATGGCAGCGGAGGTGTCGAGATGTTACGAAGATAATTTCCCTTTCTCCTCTCTTAATTACCTTCGCTTTCTCCCCAAGCTTCCTATTTCCATAACTTATTTCTCACAATTTTCTTTCCTCTCTTTCTCCTTCTTTTCTTTTCAGTTTTCTTGTAACTCTCTCTCACTCACGTACACTACTAGAGACTACTACAGACTGGAATGTGTTGTGGTAATTCAAGTTCAAGAATGAGAAAGAAAAAGTATTTATTGGAGTGTTTAGCCAATCAAATTAGTCCAAATTTGTGCCAAACATTTTTAAAGATTTTTGAAGTAAGGACCTATATTGGATTATATTTTGTAATACGTGGGATTAAAGTGACAAAAAGGTCCGATTTTATTGCACTAAAATTGAAATTCCGCAGGCACAACTAATAGTTTTACTAATTTTTATTTGACTAATCACGTTGATGGGACAAAAGGTCCAACTCAGTTAGATTAAAAAATGTATTTTATTAATTAAGTTTTAATTTGTACATAAACAACCATGTCCCTTAATAAATTCAAATTGAAATGGAAGCTTTTCTTCTGTCATTATTTTCACTAACAAAAAACTAAATATGTTTAATGCAGAGATCTGCAAATTTTGTCGAATCTTTCAGAATTCTAGTCATCATTGAAACTAGATGACAACGATTTACCCGAACTCAAACGACTTGATTTGTGAAAAGCGGGAAATTTTTGAACAAACACTCAATATCGAAGAATGTACGTGAACCACACACTTGAATATAAGATTTGAATTTTAAGAAACTTATGCATTAAAGTTGAAGTTGAAAAAGTACTTAAAAAATACATCTCATATTAAATTTAACTACTTAAACAAGTTGGATTGATTGAAATACATAAGCTCAAATTTTCCTCGAATTCAAATCCTTCGATCTATATACGCGCAGACTTGAGCTTGTATGCAGATAGTATCGTGAGGAAAAGTAAGCAAATGACAGCAATGAAGGTTGATACAATCGCCGCTGTAGTTTTGTGACAATATTGTGAAACCCGGTCGCATATCATAATCCAACCCATTTTTTGCTCTCCGAATTGAGCCACGTACCCAATTGCCAATGCCGATGAGCATCCTGATAGTAATAGAAGCAGACTTCCCTGCATAAAATTAATTCAAATCATATATTAAATTTTCGTTTTTCAGATATATTTGTTCAGTTAAAAATTATTAACATTTCATAAAATGTACAAAAATATATGAAAAAATTGTAAATCAAAGAAACGAATGAAAATTTTATTTTGTGAATTACTAAATTCCTTAATAGGTTAAAAGATAGCAATAAAAAGTATTACCAAATCATTCAAGAACAAGTAGAAGTAGTTCTTGGGATTTGATTTAGGACGATTCAGTGCAATAAGAATAACCACTGATAATACAGAGACGCCGCACACAACAGAATCTGCCACAACTTTGTACCTGAAAAGAACCACAATATAATTTTGAAAAAAGAGGTAAATAACTAATTATTAAATTAATCTGCAAGAATTAATAATGACTAATTAATCACCTGAAAGCAGCTGAGTAGGTGTATTTAGCATCCATAACAATTCCAAAAACAGTAATGGACTCATAGGCAGTAGCCGTGATAATCGCCCCTGCTAGTGTAAATGCAATTACGAAAACTCTGAGGATGTATTGTGCAATTATGAAAAGAAACCCGTTTGCACTTTGGATGGGTGTGGTAAAGGTATCATTTTGCTTCTCGAAATCCATAGTGTTTTTTCTTTCTTTCTTTCTTTTTAAAAAAATTAAAGAGTATTCTTGTGTACGTAATTATAAGATGAATGAAAAATTAAGAATTAGTGATGAATGTGAAGCCATGGAGTTCACTATTTATAAGTTTATCTATTAGTTATTAAAATTTAAAATAGTGGGTTCAGTCCAAAAGTTTTCTGTCACATTGACTGAGATTTGTCAAAATTAAGTAGGATGAGTTGTTAATTTCTTTATTACATATCTCATGTTACAGAAATTTGGAAAGCACAACAGCTATAATTAATCTTTTTTGGGTTTTGAGTTATTAGTAGGCTTATTTGTTATATTCTTTACAAGGAAATAAACAAAAGCCATTGGTGGTATTGGGTGAACTTGGACAAGGTATATAAATGCGGAAGAATTGCAGTAATAGTTTTCCATTAATAGTAATTCTCTAACGTTCTTTTCCTTTTAATTTTCGAGTAAACTTTTGAATTTTAATAATATATTTTATTTGACCTATGGATAATTTTTCTTTAAAAGTGTCTTGGGTCAACTTGTTTGAGACAAAATTAAGTGTGAATGGGTCGACTTCGGGTCTATTCAGGCCCAACTAATATCCGATTCCATTAATGTGGGGTCGAATTTTTATAGAACTCGTATTTTGCTCCGGATTTAAAGTTTTCATTTTCAATTAATTTTGTTCGGATATCGAACTTTTTCAAATACATTAGAATATTAGCTTTCAAATTCACATTAGCATGTTAGCGTTTCAATATCACTAAATTTAGCATACCTATTATAACTTTCTTAACTTTCTTAAGTAATGTTCATGTTTGAAATGACATCCAAATTAAATTTATATCCTTAAACTGATGGTGAATTATTAATAATGCTACTTATTTTAGTAATATTATAAGTTCATTTTTTCATTTACAAATTTTTAATGGTCGAATTGATCTAGATTCAAATCCGCTTTCACATAATTTGAATTAAGGATCTTCATAATTGATTGATTTAAGTTCATCGAATCTCTTATCCAGCAAAGACTCTAATAAATCGGATTGTCAGATTAATGACAGCCCTAGCTAAAATTATTGGACCAATTGGGTTGGGTCAACTTTTTCCATTTAACCGCTGGACTACTTGCAGCATAGCCCACCAATAAAGGATTTGTTTCGTTTCCGCTTTCCATTTAGCAAACAATTTATGTTGTTTCTAATGGGCCGTGCATGGGCCAAACGTAATAGTTGCTACGTATTTTAACAATATTTAGTTACCTCTTTTCTAGTAATCGTTGAGTTCAGTGACTTGTACTCTTAACTTATTTTAATTGGATAAAACAAAAAAGAAAAGTATGCAACTTTTATGTTGTTGAACCTTTTCAATACTAGGAATTAATTGAATGAATTATCTATTAATTAATCGAAAAACCTATAATAAAAGTAGGCAACTTATATGAAACTTCTGCAGGAATTGATTAAGAGGACAGGACCGTTAACAAAAATCTAATCTGTTTATGATGCTAACTAATTTTCAATTAATCCATGGGTATACTTTCATGAATTTGCAACCGAAAGACAATAACAAATTTAATTAGCAGGTTAAAATTAGCATTGATGAGTCATTAGATAGAAATTAAGCTACCCATCAGTAAAATCAACTTTTCTACTCGTGCTAAAAAGTTCTATATATATTTAAAAAAAAATAGAAAAAGGGGGAGAAAATGATAAGAAAATAAGAACTGTTGCTGCTATCAATCCTTTTTCTAAACCCAATGATAATTAAGATAACTGCATATATGCAAAATAATTAATGAAAGATCAACGTCACTTTTGAAATCAGATAAACGGACTCATTAAATCATTAATTAATCTCAAATCAAAGAAAACCTGCGTAATATAGATCATATAAGCAGTCTATATACTCCTCCTATATATATATATTATCCTAATAAACCCCAACATGCATAATCAATTCCCCCCAGTTAAAAAACCTAATTAGTAGTGTAAATTAACTAAGCATCACAGACGAAGCGTGAGATCGATATTCAGATTATCAGCAGTATCCTGATGAATAAACGGCTCATCAACCGTTCCCGTACTCCGTCGTCCTCCACCACCCCCAGCCGCGTCCAACGACGGCGGCTGGAGCCAGAATGCGTAACGCGTATCGGCGGCGGCCGGAGGCTGGTTGTGGAGGCGCGTGGTGAGTGTTCTCCGAGTGGCCGCTCTCTCCCGCTTGTGCGCGTTCTGGTGTCCCCCCAAAGCCTGAGATGTACAGAATTTGCGGTTGCAGTAGAGGCATGAAAACATGCGGGAGCTAGAACTGGAGGAAGAATGATTAGTTGATGGATCGGTAGTGTTTAGCTTGAAGAAATCGAACATGCTAGGGTCTGCCATTTTTGTTTAGTTTTTTGAGCTCCAAGTAGTGCAGAGAAACAGACGGAGTAGTGAGCAAGTAAATGTATAAATATATAATGAAGAATGCAGTTTGTGTAATGTATGTAGTGTTAGCTAGTGTTACGAGTACAAGTAGTGGAGAGGGAGTGAAGCACTGAAACTAATTAAGGGCGCAGGTGCTACATATATTATAAGTTTGTTTCTTTATTTTGTCCTTTTCTACTACAATATGTATATATACATAATAATACATTATATGTTCTCTTTTAATTTAGTTATATATTTCATATTAAATGTCTTTCTAGGCATAATTAATTTGTCTTCTATCTCCCACTTAATTAATTCGTGTACTATGTATTTTGTAAAGTTGCATTTTTGGTTCCACCAATATAAAATATCCATATTTAAACTATTGTACGGGGTCGAAAGTTAAGAAATTGAAAGAAAAAAGGGGGACAGTAAAACTAAGATTGCAAAATATTTTAGAAGTCCAATTTCATAAAATAGCGCAATTTTATGCAAATGTTTATTAGGTTCATGAATATTGTAAAAATAAAATTTCCCCCTATATATATAAATGGAAATCAATAGGTGAAGTTGATACATCATTAATTACCGTAGTGTATTTATAGTAAGTAATTAATTTTGTCACAAGAGCTAGCTAGCTGGGCTAGCTGTAATTATTAGTATTAGTAGTATTAGTTAAGTGTATGTGTGGGGGTGTTTGAGACAAAGACATTCTGTTTGGAAGTAGCTAGGCCGTATTCATATTTTTTCAAGTATGATCACTGGCACCAAACATGAGAAACTTCGCACAGCTTATATATCCTAGTGTTTTTTGTTTGCTCTATTTGTTACAATTATTTACATAACCAACCGGGCCTATATATATATATATATATATATATATATATATATATATATATATATACGCAACAACTTAAACAAAGAAATAGTTAGTCTGCACAAAGAGATTTTCAGGGATTTTAGCTATAAATTTATAATGAGTACCATTATATTCACGTGCCTTGCAGATCCATTGTTTCTCTAAAATTAGGAATTGTGAATGTTGTACTTTTTGGGGTTGCTTCACCTTTTGAACTCACTTTAAAACAAACACTTGATATATACGTCCAATTTGAATCATTTTAAAGTTTATGATTGATTTACTTAACTCGGAATTTCTTAGATTATCCGAGTAAAATTATTTTTTGGATTGGATAGTTATAGGTTTATTTATTTATACAAGCTAGTAGCATTAATTTATATATGGACCTCATAACATGGATAAAATTTCATGAAGTGGGTTGATTCATTACATGGAAATTGTGAAATAATTAGAGATTCAACGAATCCGAGTTAAATTCCAATTGGAAACGAACTAAGACTTGAGAATTAATGATCAACTTCGAATTCTGATTTGGCAACCTGATTAATCCAGATCTAAGCTAAAGCAAAGGAATTCAGAATTGAAATTTAACCGATCTAAATTCGTATTTGACCTATTGTCATAGGAACAAATTAATTGATTAAAAAATTCATGATGTACATACTCTCTAAAATAATGGAAGATCTAGAAATAACTATATAAAAATAGATAACCAAACCCTCACCCCCTCCTGCACCCCCTCCACATATATATATATATATAAAGATAATGGGACGTGCGTGCAAAGAATCACTACAAGTATTATTTAATTTTAATTAGTACATGGATAGTACATTTTGAAATCTTGTTCAGAATAAAACACTATTATTTTCTGAATTTGACAAGACTTTGAGAGTATGGGGTTCAAATCCAAAGATTGACAAAAATGATGTGAGGAGACGTGTACTATGAGAATTTTGATACACAAAGGAAAGGCCTATCATATATTCAAATTCAATCAGTAGTTGGAAAATACTCTATATATTAATTAATTATTGATTAATTGCACCAAATTCAGAAGTTTGTTTTTTTAATCAAAAAAAGTAATCCCCACTGTATGTATGTTATAAATTATAGTAGTACTCTGAGGTATTAGGTGAAATATTTCCCATGACATATCTAAAATCCTTCAATAATAACAAATAAAAAGTGGTAATTAACTTCACCTTGTTGAGGGATATGTGTTCTTTTTATGAATAATAGTAATTGACAGCAAATGGTACTGTTTGCTCCTTCATTTTTGTTGCAGTGGTTGTTGTTTTGTCAGAAAGAGATTGAGAGCCAAACTAACAAACACACAACACATAAACACTCTCTCTCTCTCTCTCTCACACATACACACAGTTACATGTGTATATATACAAGATGAGAGGGAGGGAGAGATTAATATATATATATATATAGTGTACTATATAATTAAATTCTCTAAAAAGATAAAATTGTAATGATAAAAGGGGGATGGGTTACTAAAAGTGCTACATATTCCATTTGAGATGTCAAAGAATGAAGAGGTGAAATTAGATCACCAAAACGGCAAATTCATAAAAAGACACATTAGAGACAGAGAACATATATAACATGCATGTGATGACTTAGCTCTCTAGCCTAGAATTGATCTAGACAAATTACACATTCATGCTAAAATGTTTCATATGTGAACTGGCATAGCATGAAGGAGAGAATATTGAAGGTACCTAGGTAAATCAAACCTTTTTTTTTTAAAAAAAAAAAATAGTTTTTAATTTTCAGGTTAATTTATTTCCACAAATGGGATGTACTAAGAAGAGAGAGGGTTTCTTTTGAACTGGCGGAACGTACTAACTTGGCTAGCTCCCTCTATCTGATAGTAATTAATTATGACATCCATGTCTTCTTGTGATCAATGCATGGGGACTTCATTTGTTTGGATATGGGGAATTGGCATTGGTTCTTTTGGTGATTAGGTGCAAATATTGAAATTGTATTCTAATTTTAAGTAGTTTTTGCCCAAAATCGAATTCAACCACACTCATTCATTCAACGACGAGTAAATGCAATACATTAATTACTTTATATCAAATAAAATTCTTTAATCACATGTGTCTTGTGATTAGATTAGATGATGGATATGTGATTTTGTCATAACTTCTAATATTTGAAGCATTGAAAGCCAATGAGATCAGATATGTTTGAAACCGAGAAAGTGTTCGGATTAGATATCTAAATATATACATGGGATCATTACGGGTCTATTTGGATGGGTTTTGGCTCGGTTTCGCGGGTCTCGATTTAAAAAAATTGGTTTGGGTGGTTTCGATGAAACCTTTGAGACCTCACTTGGATTGAGTTTGGATGTTGGAGTTTAGGGAAAAAAGTAGGTTATAGGTGTCAAATCAATGTCTTTTTTAATGAAATTTGAGGAAAAAAGTAGATGCAGGTGTCAAATTAATGTTTTATAGGTTTTTAATGGTTTTATGGGTTTGACGAAAACTCATTTGGATGGGTTTTGGCTCGGTCTCGTGAAACCCACGAGACCGGGCCAAAACCCATCCAAATACAGCCTACATATTCTTTAAAATCCAAAAAACAATATTGGGATATGCTTTCTTGTTCTTGATTATAAGATTTTAGAAGCAAACATGAGTTTAGAGTTCTGAAAATCTAAAACCAAAACAAATGAAGTCCAATTGAAGTCTTGTCAAGTAACTTGCGAATATAAGTTAACATTGGAAGTAGCATAAATTTATAATTGAACCATATAATCTATCTTCCCTCTACATCTTTTAACTTTGAGGAAGCCAAGAAAGTGGTAATAGGTAATTTAGCATCTCTAATTATGTCCCTTAAACTTTTTAATGTTAGTAACACTGTCAATGCCCAGTATATTCTACAATTAACTCCAGACTTTCCAGTATTTAATTTTCGTACATTCTTTAGATGTTGTAATTAGAGCCACCAAGAGGAAGTAGCTTAGTTAAGTTACAAATGTACACACGGTTGAGCAACATAAATTGATATTAATTCAGCTGCTGATATCAAAGTATTTTGGATCTTCAGGAAAGTCATATTCCACCTTCAACTGCAACAAGAAAGAACAACCTCTGTCATCCAAAAAAGTTTGCAAATCATTAAGTTTAAGATACCCAAAAAAAGAACACATACACAAGCTCAAAATTAGCTAATATAAAATTTCATTATTTGATAGAAAGATAATACTGCAATACTCAATACTTTTTGTCCCAACATTTTTAATCTTTTGTGCACATTTCGTCCTTTTCTCCATTTCTCATCCAATGTTTGCTTATTTATGTCTCGTATGACAGTCTCAAGTGTGTAGTGTTGGTCTCATAAGAATGTTTGCAATTTTGCTCCCAAATTGGATAGAAATGGGGGAAAGAACAATATTAATATTTGCAAAAAAAAAAAAAAAAGTTAGGATAGAAAGAGCTATTTATCAAAGCGCGAGACTAAATATGTGTCTAGTTCTGTGGGACTCAAAATGCATTTTTGCGTATCCACTAATAGCTTCGTATGGTATTGAAGATTATAATTATGGATACTCAAGAAAACTTAGAGTTATTACTACGAAATCGACTCACATACAACACGAGAGTACGTTGACAGTTTACGAGCACATACCTTTCCCTCATCAGCATCTGAATGGCGTTGAGGGAACACAACTTTCATATCACCGTTCAAATAAAATCTCCGTTCCTCTATATTGCCCATTCTTCTTTTTTCTGAAGACAATAAAGGATCTGATCTATTGACTAACCTCGAATCTTTATTGGAGAAAGGACAAACAAAACGCAGGTGAAGAGCATAACGAAGAGGACGACCAATGGCAGTGTCCTCATCTTTCATCTTCAAATTCATATGTTCCTCTTTTTCAGATGTGAAATTTAAGCCGGAGGACGTAAGAAAGACCTTCTGACGCAAGAATGTCTGTTTTTGAAATAACACAAAATTATTTTAACTAACTGAACTCAGCTGCATAAATCGAAATATTGGTCTTTCTATTAGGAAACAATATACTTGAACTAAATGAGACAGGGTCACAGTATATATATATATATATATATACCTTATTTTCTTTTATTATCTCCTCTGTGTTCATATGATAGGTTCAAGGATAATGCAAATCAAGGATGACACACACACACATATATGATTATCATTAATCAACTCATAAATTAGCTAGATATCGTCTATCTAGCTTGAAGGTAAGTCGAAGATCTCACCTTAGTACCAGCTGGCATGTCACTTAAGTCATAATTACAGAAGTAGGTGTGTATAGGAGTCTTCTCAGGGTTGCTCAGGACCTGTAATTCACGCTTTCATGTAAGCAATTGATTTTTCTTTTTAAATAAACTGAAAGGATATGATGTAAAATACCAATTGGATGCGCCCTTTCATAGGTATACGAAAACGGTTCTTTCCACTTTGTTGATCGTCATTGCCAATGATTTTTCTCGTATTACCACTCCAGCACTTGTTTGATCTTGAATTCCCAGCAAGATCAATACATGCATAATATAATAAATAACTGTCTCCATCAACACTGGTCACTGCAAATGGAAGTTTCTGCGACTTTGGAGAAAAATTTCCTCCGGTTATGCTTAGTACAGCAAGAAAACCATCTATTTTCTGTTAAGTTCAAAGCAAAGAAGATACTATTATTATTACATCAATATGATGGGGACAAAACTAAAACAGAAGATATAAAACCGAGTTTAAGTAACAAATTAGATAACCTGACTACTTTTTCCAAGTGAAAGCCGACCAGAAATCAGAGATTCCTCAAACGACCCAACCAATGACCTCCTAACAGGGAATCCTCTCAAGTTTCTTCCAGTTCTCTTGTAATTGAGTCCATTTCCTGAATTGTGGCGAAGACGCCATTTTGTTCCAGTTTTATTATCTAAGGATGAAGATTGAGCATCCTTTTGAAGAATATCTATATCATCACTACCTATTCTGAATTCATCATCTTCAGTGGAAAAGATCACCCCTGAAGTGCTCTCATCAAGAGAACGTGCAGCATTTCTTAGTATCTCATCTTTCCTGAAAAATCTTCCTCTGCCTGAAGATTTTACTCTTTCATAAAATTTAGGCCCAAGAGGAGACATAGAGAGTGGTGAAGAGATTTTATCTTTTGTGGGTATTGAAGTAGCCCCTGAATGAGATACTACCTCACTCGTTTCAAAAAAAGGATCAATTCCAGGTGAAGGTAAATATGAAAATGGGAGCAGTCCCTTGTCTTCTATTATAGGGCCATCTGTGAAAAATACTGAGGATGTTTCACGGCATTTATACAAATTATCATTTCGATCTGAACAATTAGTCTGGGACCAAATTGGTATACCTAGATGATTTTTGCTGCCAATATTTGCCTTTTTATTATCTTGAACTGAAGTATTACCACACATATCTTCTCTGGAATGAGAATTACCGAAAAGATTTCTGCTGCCAATATCTAAAGAATCACCACTGAAATTTTCAGGTAAAAGCATTTTATTTAACGGAGACAACATTCGCTTTCTCATGTGGGATCCTCTAGGAACAGCTTCTTTCACAGAGACGATGGCAGAAGCAGGAGTATGACCATTTAAACAATCAGATTGAACATCTTTAGTTTCATACTTGAAACCAACAATCCTCGAAACCGGGGGCTGAACATTCTTTGCCTCATGAAAATTAGGTGTAGTGTCCAAGAACCTTCTTTCAAATCCATCAGGAGAGTTTGAGAGGTACGGGGATGTTTTCCGCTGAAATTCTCCCAGGTTATTGCATACTGAATCCCCACATGTTCGGCTCACGGCTCCCACACGCATCCCATCTAAATCAATTGTGCTTACACCACCAATTTGTGGCGCACTGTAAACGTATGTGCTTAGAGGTCTATTTTCCCCCACAGAAGTTTCATTTGATGAAACTTGAGGCAATCCCATCTCTCTCCTCCGAAACTCTAAAAGAAGTTCTAAATTCTAATCAATCATGAAACTACTTATTCATACTTTTGAACATCAATTGAATTTCTCAATTAGCACTAGCCATCCAACAATCATTGTGCCACAAAATCACAAAGAATCCGACCAAAGGTGAAGTCCAATAGATCAAACTTTGAATCTAGATAAAAATCTCAAAACATAAAATTCCATTAAATCTTAATTACCCATTTCAACTAAAATTGACCCCAGAGCACCACAGTGCTGAGAAACCAAATAGAGTAGTTGAATAGCATGATTCACCCCCTTTCCAATACAGATTATCACAAGTACCTGAAATAAAACACAGCTGATTTCAGGAAACAAATGAGAAATACAAAAATTGCTGCTCACATTTCCAATCCATAAAAAGATGGAAATCAATCCATGAGTTCAAACTGTTTGCTGAACATATGATGTTACTTCTATTACTACATACATATAATAGAAGGTAAAAGTGGTATAAAGTCGAAGAAAAGGGTTAAAAAAAATCAGAATCAATAGAGTTAATCAAGTCACCGATCTTGAGCATCAAAACTATGCAATTTTAATACGCATTTCATTGAAAAAGGATCAACCAACAAGTAACGCAGATAACTTCAGCGAACAAATAAAGAGTTTACTTGTACGGCACACATTCACCTTCAATAATACATAAACCGAAATGTAAAATCATAATTGCTTTTTATTTATTGGTCGATTTTAGAACCGAAACGGAGATTAAAAGTTGAATCAGTTTTGAGTTTGTAAAGGGATGAGCGACGCACCGATTAAAAATGCGATCAATACTTCTTTTGAATTGAAATTGATAATCAGATAGTATTTGAACGAAAAGTGGAAATGAGGAAAGGGGTTTTAAAACTAATTTATTTTGTTATCCTTTTTCGTCTTTTCGGAATGAGAAATGGTAATGGTGCTTGTGCAATTTTGCGAAAGCGCCCATGCTCTTGTTTTTCTCACCCCACCTTTGCTTTTTTCTATGTTACTATATACTGTATATTATTAACTCTGCTTTATTCAATTTTACTATCTGTTTATTTTATTTAACTTAAAACTAAAAATGCCATGCCTATTGCCTGTAGCTCTTCACCTATAAAATTGGAATAGGAAAAAGAAAAATAATTATAATTCAGACTCGATCGAATTGTCCATTACACATCATATTTTTTGTACCATCATTTAGAAGTTTGTTTAGCCTTTAAAGATTAAAAAGAAAAAAGATCGAACAACTTTTGTATATTTTTTGCTATTTCCCTTCAATAACAAATCATCTTGGTTGATTGTTCCCTAAAAAATATCTTATTTAAATTAAGGTTTTGACATTTATTTTTAGATAAATCTCAGACTTTTTAGATTGTATACTCCTTCTGTCCTTTTTTGTGTTATCGATTGGTATAGTTAAATTTATAAAAAAAAAATACAATACATAATTTAATTGATATATTTCAATATCATATAACACCATACATATTAATATTTAAAAGATTTAATACATCATAAATATGAATATTTTAATATAATAAGTTACTTAAAAGATTGAAAAATTTAACCGGGTATATACTGTAACTAATGGAAAAAAAAAAGGATGAAAGTAGTGTATAACTCTTCATTTGGACGACAATATTCCTTGATCACTAATCTACTCTTGTATTATTATTTTAAATTATAGTATTTTTTATATCTGTAGGTTTTCTTGTGAAAGGGAAGACTTCAATTCCAATATAATTCTCGAATAATATTACTTCAGATAGGTTGTAACTAATGTATCTTTTGTAATTGATCTCTTGTGAAATTTGTCAATGAAAAAAAAGGTATTGATACATTGTATACTTTTAGTCAACCGTGTCATTACCAACACATAAACACGTTAGATAAAAGGCAGACATCTGTATATAAAATAAGAAAATTTAATAAGAGCATATTAATTATTAGCACAAAAACAAATGCAGCAAGAAAAAAAAAAAAAAAAAAACTGTTGGAGGAGGAGGGGGAGGACAATGATATGATATGATTTAGAACTCATGCAATTTCTATGAAATTGACACGATTACAAAAATATAACAGCTCATGCACCAGACCAGAATGTGGCACTAGAAAAAAGACAATTAAATCTATAATGGGGAAATGAGGTTCTGTTGTCCCTTGGATGGGCCTGATTTTGAAACTGGCCTAATTCTCGGCTAACTTTAGGCTACAGCCCAAAAAACATGTGCACATGACCCAAATTTGTATACGCTCTTGGCCATGTGCATATGAGCGGCATTTATAGCTTGTTTGATTGTCAAGAAAGCGAGGGAAAATTGTAGGAAAAATAAAAGTAAAGGGAAAGGAAAATGAAAAGAAAGTTTTTTTCCTCTACATGTTTGATTGTTAGGAAAATTATTTTCTTGCAGATGTTTGGTTGTCAATTGGTGTTATCAATGGTTTTGTTGATCGCGATATTAAATTAAAATGGTAGGAAATTGCTATTAAATGTGCCAAGTGGCGGCACCTGATTGGTCTTTCCTTTATTTTATTTTTTTTGTTTTTCTTTTAATGAATTAATGTGTGTATGGTTTATTTAATGTGTGTATGGTTAATTTTGTATAATTAATGTGTTGTATTTTAATTAATGTGTTATTGTAATTAATGTGATTTTAATTAATGTGTTGTATTTTAATTAATGTGTTATTGTAATTAATGTGATTTTATTTAATGTGTTATTTTAATTAATTTGTTATTTTAATTAGTGTTTTATTTTAATAAATGTGTTATAGTAATTAATGTATTATTTTAATTAATGTGTTGTTTTAATTATATAGTATATAATATGATTAATTATTTAATGATATTTTAAATAAAATTATGATATACTATTTAATATTAGAATAGTCCATTTAATTTAACACTCATACAAATAATTTTTTTTAAAATACCAAATTAGTTAAAAATACAAAATAAACACGTCATAAGCATAAAATTTAGATTAATACTTAATCTAAATTAAAAATTTAAATACATACTAAAATAGATAAGAAAATTAAATTTAAACACTCGTTTTTAACCGTATTTTGCATAAACATGTTCTATTAAGTCTTTTTGGAGTCTACGGTTGGTCATGTTGGAACGAATTGCTTCATGACGCAGCATATAATTATCCAACGTTTGTCTTCTCCGTGCAACATCTTGAAACTCTATTCCGCGATTGTCATAGGTGAGAGTGGGCAAAGAAAAAAAATGGAATTAATTCCCCCCCGGAGCCCCAACCATTGGAGACGACCAGCAGGGCCCCGGGCTCTGGAGCCCGGGGCTAGCCCTCAACCATTGGAGATGGCCTTATTTGGTAAATAACACCCTATTGGGCAGCGAAATGTTAATTATACTGCCAAAAAAACTGTAATTTTATTGTGCAAAATGCCAAAATGTCAATTTCATGGTGCAAAATTTTAATTACTCGATATTTTTTAACAATTGCTCAAAAATAAATTAGATATACACAAATAATTAGGAATCTTTGCAACATAAATCAGAGAAAAATATTATATTAACAAGAAAAATAGACTTATAACAGATCAAAAGTAGTGCCAGTGGTGTAAACAATAGTTCATATTTACAAATAAGTTAAGTAAATTTACTACATGTAAGTGTATCTATTTATAAAAACTTCAATTACGTACAAGCAGTCTGTCCTTTTGTTTCTGGTGGGATTTGGGTGAGAGTGAACGTTATTTATTAGGTGCAGGCCGCCTGTGAATAACTGGGAAAACCTTTTTCAGCCTTCTTCTTCTATCTCCTTTCTTTCTTCCTGATCCCTATATCAATACAAGCTAGCTAAATTATAACAAATGCATATATATATATATATATATAATTTTCAACAAATTAATTAATTACAATTTAGGGAACAAATAAATATATAAAAAGGTAAGATATATAGTTAATGAAGTGGATCGGAGGATCATGCAATATTGCCTACCTCATGATTAGACATCATCATAATTTTGTCCTCTCTCTGCATCTTAATTTCCCTGATCTCTTGATCATCAATAGTATTAGTTTTGTTGCCTGCAATTTAATTAAATAAATTCCTCTCATAAATCATAATCAGATTTAATTTAATTTGGGCAAGATTAATGTCTAGTCTCACAAAATTATTAAAAACTCTATCCTTAATTAACACTTTTAGTCTCATACATGATCCTACAGTACTATATTTAATTTGATGTTTTGACCCCGGCCGTAGAATAATTTATATATAAATTAAAAAATCAGCTCGTACGTACTCTTGGTCCATATGATTAATTCTCTCAATCAAATTGAATGCATGCATGTGATATATGATATATTGTGTAATTCACAAATTGGCATGCATGTAACCATAAATTTAAATGCAAATTAATTAATTTTACTTTTAATAAAATTTGACGGATGGAATCGAAACTTACCATTGTGAGAATATTTATTGAAGAGGTCATCATCATCATCATCAAAATCGTGGGAGTCGTGTCGAACAACACAATACTCCCTAAAGCTTGGTGATCCAATCAACAATGAACTTGCGTTAATATCATCCAAATTAGAGAATCTCTGATGAATTTCTTCTTCTTCTTCCTTGTCGTCTCCGAGATCTCTTTTAATAGAAATGCTCAATTTAGGGTCTGCGTGATCTCTATTATTATTTCCTTTAATTGTAGATATTTGACTATACATGGTAGGATCATGGCGTCGGATTGAGGTTAAGGTAGAGGGGGATATTATTTGTGGTTGTTTAAGGATTTGTTGTTGGGGTTGTTTGTCATTAATGTTAAATAGGAGGGGATTTCTGGCATTGTTCAGGAGGATGGGAGGATGATTATGGTGGACTTTGAGGTTGGGGGGGAGAGGGGCATCATCGTCTTCGTGTAGGTGATCATATCTCGAAATTCCACAACCCATTGGAGGTGGTGGTGGAACATCATTTATTTGACGATCACTTGCTACCTAGCTAGCTAAGAGGAGATCATATATATATATCATCGACTTTTAATTTAATATATTCATTGGTTGGTCAAATATTAATGCAAGATTATTTGGGAAAGGCAGGGGAATGAATGAATGAATGCGGATGGATGGATACAATTAATTCATCCATCTCACGTGATGTACATCGATCATGGTTTCTCATATTCATCAAATTAATTAATTAAAGGGCTAATTCAATAATTAGTATGCTTTTTATATATATATATATATATATATAGAGAATTTCACTTTCCATACCATAATTCAACCTACTTTAGAGATTTGATACCACAACTTTTTCTACCGACACATTTGATACCATAACTCAAATCAACTCGACACATTTGATACTTCTGTCAAATTGGAAACGGAATTGTCATGTGATTGTCACGTGGCCGTTAAAACTTTGCACATTTGATACCATAACTTATGTTGACTGATAATTTTACCCCATAACATTTCAGGTTACCAAAAAAGCCCTACATCTCCAAATTTAGTGACGATTTTAGTCCACATTGTTGTCAAATTTCTAAATTGACTCGAATAAGACCACGTGCTGACCAATTTAGAACTTTACATATTTGATACCATTACTTATGTTGACTGCTAATTTTACCCCATAATATTTCAGGTTACCAAAAAAGCCCAACATCTCCAAATTTAGTGACGATTTTGGTCCACATTGTTGACGAATTTCCAAATTGACTCGAATAAGTCCACGTGCTGACTAATTTAGAAAATTTTACTTATTTTATTTAAATAACTAATTTAATTTATAAACAATATTAAATAATACATTAACATAAATATCACCAAAATTAAGAAAATATTTTTTTTAAATATAAAATTTATATAATAAAATTAATCTATTTAATATTTATTAAAATAATAAATTATATAATTAAAAACTATTTAATATTTATTAAAATATTAAATAATAAATAATTATAATTTAATAAAAAAATCCCCACCCCACCCAACCCAACCCACCCCTCCCCCTACCCCCGATTCCCAGGCCGTCGACGGCCTGGGTCTTCTGTCCCAGGCCACCGCCGGCCTGGATTCTTCGGTCCCAGGCCGGCGGTGGCCTGGGATCTTCGGTCCCAGACCGGCGGTGGCATGTGACAGAAGATCCAGGCCGCCGACGGCCAATCGGGGGGTAGGGGGGAAGGGTGGGGTGGGGATTTTTTTTTTTTAAATTAAAAATATTTATTATTTAATATTTTAATAAATATTAAATATTTTTAAATGATATAATTTATTATTTTAATAAATATTAAATATATTAATTCTATTATATAAATTTTATATTTGAAAAGAATATATTTTCTTAATTTTAGTGATATTTATGTTAATGTATTATTTAATTTATTAATATTGTTTATAAATCAAATTAGTTATTTAAATAAAATAAGTAAAATTTTCTAAATTTGTCAGCACGTGGTCTTATTCGAGTCAATTTGAAATTTGGCAACAATGTGGACTAAAATCGTCACTAAATTTGGAGATGTGGGGCTTTTTTGGTAACCTGAAATGTTATGGGATAAAATTATCAGTCAACATAAATAATGGGATCAAATGTGTAAAGTTCTAAATTGGTCAGCACGTGGTCTTATTCAAGTCAATTTGAAAATTTGGCAATAATGTGGACTAAAATCGTCACTAAATTTGGAGATGTGGGACTTTTTTGGTAACCTGAAATGTTATGGGGTAAAATTATCAGTCAACATATGTTATGGTATCAAATGTGCAAAGTTTTAATGGCCACGTGACAATCACGTGACAATTCCGTTTCCAATTTGACGGAAGTATCAAATGTGTCGAGTTGATTTGAGTTATGGTATCAAATGTGTCGATAGAAAAAGTTGTGGTATCAAATCCCTAAAGTATGTTGAATTATGGTATGAAAAGTGATATTCTCTATATATATATATATATATATATATATATATATATATATATATAGTTAAACTGTGCATCCCATAAAATATTCACTCCACAAATCTCTCTCTCTCTCTCTCTCCGTCTTTTGCATGTTTCAGCTGGATTAATTATATTTAGTTCTTAATTAATTTGATTACTATACAACGAAGAAGAACAATAATGAAGATATATATCTTGATTCTATGACGAATGTTTACATGCAGGTGCTTTGCATTCATTAATTAAACAGATTCACTTTATATAAGTATATGTTTTGAATAATTAAATACATTGCATCAATTAATTTTCAAATTAGTCCTATTACATTGAATTTGAAGGCCAATTAAGAGGCAAAATATATATATAAATTCCTATATGTCTCTATAATATAATTTGGGGTCTATAAATATCGAATACCTTGTATTGTATATATACCATATCTTCTGTAGATCGAGTGAAGAAAAAGAATTTGAATTAATCATCGATCGATCTATTACATTATCATCAATTGTTGTTGTTGAAAGCAAATTGAAATATGAAAAGGAAAAGCAGCTGTTGCTCCAGAAGGAACTATTATGTGTCCACTCCACATCCACAACAGCTACCACAACCTCAACCCAAGAAAGAAGAAGCCCCTGCCCCTGATTTGAAGACCAATACTATGAGCAATAATGCAGATCATGTCAAAAAAGAGCCTTTAGTTGTGGTAAAAAAGGAACCTGTTAAGGTTCACAACTAATAAAAATAGGCACTCCTCTGTCAGAATAAATAAAGCTCTATGCTGCTTATCAATAAATAAATTATGCATGTATCAATTTGAATAAAATCAATGCTTCAATATTCTAAATAAAATCCACCTTTCATATGATATGCCTTTTAGAACTTTTCTTACATTTATTATTAAATGTATATATACTCCTCCATTTTCTACTTCATTCTTTATAAGATTGCTAATATTTAAATTACCTCATTATGTTGGAGACTGCAAACCAATCGCACATATGTAATTGAATGTGGGGTGAAAAGTGTGGTATAAAAAAATTAAATTTTATATTCTTCTCAATATAAAATAATACTAAGGTAAATGTCACATAATTTAATAATGCAGAGGTAATTTTTTTTTTTTTTTATCGTTTAAAATAAGAATGTCAAGGGACACTGCGAGTCTTCTATAAGAATAAAAGAAAATAATTGCATTTTCTTAATTTTTTTATACAAAGAGGTAGATTAACATGCATTATGAATATAACATAAGGAGATAACTATTATGAGCTCTATTATATACATTATATTTATGTTACCTATCTCTACATCTTCAAGACTTTTTATCTTTTGTTTTACTAATATGTTATCATTTAAATATTTCAACCAAGATCAATATAAATCGCGTTTTAAATATTTTGCAAAAACACCCGAAACCAATTTTGACTGAAACAAGGCGAAATAGAAGTAAAATCAATTCAAACGAGGTCTTCAAGTTAATTTTTCTTCTAAATGAGAAGAAAAACATGAACCGCTAGTGAAGCCAACTTGTTGGTTCTGACCTGGTTTTGGCTGATTCGTAGTAGCTTGCTAGTTTCTTGGTATTATAGAGTAGTGTGGGGACTCCAAGACCATAATGGTTTGGTGTTGGACCTATATGATATGTTGGTGCGGTCCGATTTTAGAAACAAATGCTCCAGATCTCTATATTATGACAAGTTTCTTAAATTCAAACTATTTTTCAAATCTTATCGAAAAGTATCGGTATGCAAATTTATTTGTTATGGTTAGCATAGGAAAGTAAGATTATTGCATATATTGTGTCTCATTATATAACTTATGTGAACAAAATATTACATACAACAAATTTAAATTCGATTGAAATTTTCAATATATCAACAGATATTCTTATTCATTCTATACATTTAGTACAATTCAATCGGTTCTATCGAATTTCTAATCATTTAAAAATTATAAGCAATTTTATAGTATTAAAATCACGTCTATATGATAAAAATCCGATTAATTAACAATTCTCTATACATTGGTGTACCACAATATACAAAGATGCTTTATATTGGTAGACATATACCCCAATGGGGTTATATAAATACTATTGTCTTAAGAATTGTACACCAGAATCTTAGACCTAATTAATGTTAAATACAATATTAATATTGATTTACCCTAAATAGAATTATAGATGAGACCCAAGAGCGGGAGTTGTTATTAATGATAAGTTCACAGTGAGTACAGGTCAAGGAAGGAAAGTATATAGTCGGTGGTCCTACTTATTTCATATAATATAAATAAATAAAAATAGGAATTCGAATCCTAATAGGAGTAGGAATACTGGAATAAAAAATTAAAAATAGGTCGTGGACGTTTTTGCCTCTATATAAAGAAACAAATTCCATCATAATCTTTCACATTAACAACTAACCATTAAATTGCCAATTTCTGTTTCAATTTTTTAGGAAACAAGAAAAGAAAGATGGAGGAGAGGAGGCTAACTCTTGATGTAAATGGAAGAATTCACGTCCCCGCGGGCTACAGATTTACCCCAACTGATACTGAACTATTAGTTTACTACTTGAAGGGAAAGGTCTACAATTTACCCTTGCCTAATTTAATTATTGAACACGACGCCGTTTTCGATTCCAGTCCCTCGGATTTACCTGGTTAGATTTTGCTTATTAGAAATTTAATACCTTAATAATAGTTTTTGTAGTGTTTGGAACTTATTTTTTTCTTTTGGTTAATGGTTTTCATTAAATTTAGGTGATCCGAATGAGAAGAGATACTTCTTCACGCAAAGAAAGATTAACAATATTACCAAAATCAGGAGATTAAGTTCTGGTTATGGGTACTGGAAAGCCAGTGGAAAGGACAAGCATGTATTAGTTTCTGGAACTGACCTAGTAGTCGGAGTCAAAAAAACGTTGGTTTTCTATGATGGTCGTGGATCGAAAACTGAATGGATTATGGATGAACTGAGCCTTGTGGGCTCAATTACCGCACCATATTTACCCAAGGTATATATGAACCTGCCTATCTAGATAACTTTTACGATTGGCCCAGTAGAGCCATTGCTGGACAGCTGGAGAGGGCAATTGGCCTTTTTTTTTTTCCATGGGTTGGTTTGGGTTTACTTTAACATTTTCATAGGCCAAAAATGGGTTTCTAAATGGGTCAGAAACGGGCCAAGTTTAATTGTTTTCTGACTTCATGACAATTATAGTTAAGCCCAGCTCAGTCCCACTTCCCTCTCCTGCACTGCACAGGCCCCTACCACCATCACCACCTCGCTTTTTCACCAATTTCACTCAATCCTGCATTGAGTTTGTCCCTTCTTTCACTCGTTTTCTTGGGTTTCATCTGCTTTTCACGGATTCCACCCATTTTTTAATTAGTTTCACCTGTTTTTGTAGTGTTTTTTGCCTATTTAATAGGTTAGGTTTGAGGCCTTATGATGATATATGTTGTTGTTTGTAGGAACAAATGGTGCAAGTAGGAGATTGGGTTGTTTGCCGGCTATACGAAAGTTGTGGAGAAAATAGAAATGAGATGGAATTTCCATATGGTGAAGATGCAATGTCGTCACCTCGGTCGAGTGGGAGCGCTGAGGTTTCTTCTGTTAATCCCTTTGATGATGAGGTAGCAAGCAACCTCATATTAGATGATGATGTTAAGGGGTCTGTGTGAAATGAAAATGCTCTCAAAGTAGTAGTATATGTTTAGGAATTTCTTCTTTTCTTGGTTGGTTTACTTGATGCTGAGCAGCACTCTCAAGACCTCTCCTTGCGACACTGTAGCACTTTTTTTGTTTCTTTCCTTTTTTTCTTATACAACAATATATTTAACTACTTTACATTTAATTTCGTCTTTTGTTATCAAAGTGATTGGGCCATGAAAGTTTTTTTCACAATCAACATATATATGTATATATATATATACTAGTGTTTCTAGCACGGTGCTTTTGCCCTATAATTGTGAAAGTCGAACAATGACGATTAGGCATATGTCTTAATGGTTTTATCGGGATTCTATTATAGCAAAATGGAACTTAAAATAGATAACTGTGGTAAGATGCTTACCATGTAATTTACTTGATTTGTAGCACCAGACTTTGGCTGATCTTCAATCCTCTCCAACGCTGACAAATTCAGGTTGCTAAAAGAGTCTCTTACCTCGGCTCAATTGCACTCCTATATCGATATATAGAAAAAGATTTATACTGTATCTCAACTTGTACAGAATTTCTATACAATTTTATAAAAGGCAAGATGCCAACCTAGAAATTGGGAGAGCATTCCACATGTCTCCAGACCCTGCAGCAACTCTCTGCACTAACAGAAGCTAGAAATTCAGAACATTAGGAAGAAAAATATCAAATTGATCGTTATGTGACTTCACTGAATCTCCCATAAAGTTTTCTTAGATGTTTCAAGTAAAAGATCAAGCAAACTTGAATCGAGATATTTAAATGATCACATGGCTAATTAAACCACATAATAATGATCCAATAAAAAAGAGGTTGAACTCACTGTAGCACGAAGCTCCACTGCTTGCGGCTGGAAGACAACATAAGGAAGTGCCTGTTGAAATTACAGTCAGTTTGAAGGGATCGTATTATTCCGAGTATTACCAAACCATGAGATATGTAATCATGCTACTCATGATGCTTCTCTTGTAGGCGGGCTGGACCACTAACTTAATTTTTTTATTTTATTTTGCCTTCTTTTTCTTTTTAAGCTAATTGCATTTGTTAATTTAGTACACTGGTGAAGATAGAATGTGAAACTGATTAGTCTCAAAACAGCTAAAAGGCCTTCACTTTACTTCAAATGTGGCATTCTAGATATTCCTTTCCCCTTCTAAAGTATGACTCAAAATCTGTATTTTCTATACCCAGACGAATGTCGCAGTTCAAATGCTGCCTAGAACTTTTCATTCAAAAGCTTATATTACCGAATAAAGTAACTATATTACATGTATATTAACATGGAAACAGTCTGTTACCCTCAGCCTTTCTTGAAGAATAGTGATGATCTGATCCTTCGTGTAGGCACGAAATGTTAACCATGGGTTTGCCTAACAAAAAAGTGGGAAAGTCATAAACAAATACCTTAATGAGAAGATAAATTTGCTGAATTACATCAAATTTGTACAGATACATGAACAAGAAGGGCAGAGAACTAAGCACCATTACGACCGAACATAACAAAATAAATTTATGTGGTGGCAAATCTTTTAAGTATTAGGCAAAAGACACTTCCATAAAACTACAGGAAATCCTTAGAAATAGCAGAAAATTAGTCGACAAAGACAATGGGATCATTAAATTTCACATTCTGGAATAACATTAAAGAAACTTTCTTCAAATGGATCATTAAAATCATTTGATCCTACAGTTAAAGGAAATGATAAAACTGAAGAGAACAGCTTTTTCTCCTTTTCTTGGACATACAATACAGCCAAAGTGATGGCATGAGAAGATATAAATATTGACCCGAGTCCCGATGTAAGTACTCACAATTTAAAGATTGCAGTTTTGGAATATTTTCTTACACGAACAGGGGCTTATAAATAGAAAATAGCTCAAGGGGGATTTTGCTAATCAAGCAAAGCATAGAAGGTATTTTTCCATTTCACTCTATAAAATGGTATAACATAGTTTTAGTTCCTCAACGAAGAACGCTTTGGATGAATTCTTTTTCTGTTCAGTGAATCCTAAAACTTTAAATTCTAAGGCAAAATTGAAATACAGTAAAATAAAACATTGATTAACAAGGTGATACATGACAGTAATATTTTGTGGGAATTGCGTTGATGGTGCTGCTAAGTGCAAACTTCAAGAAATGGTGGAAACAATAAAATGCATCTACAGAAATTACTACTCTCCCTTAATACAAAATTAAGACAAAAATAAGACACAATACAGTAGAAGAACAGAGGAACTAACAAAAATCTTCTTTTAATTTTCAAGCAAGATCACAACGTCATTCAATTGAAAAGCACAAATTAATCAACACAATTAAGAAACACGAAATCACAATAAAACGCAAAGAAATAACATTGTTGATAACATTAAACAGAGGCAAAAACTCACGATACATGGCCGAGAACAAAGGAAAGAGAAATTAAAGGAAGTGAAGAAAGTAAGATAATTGTATGCGTAGATATACATGTAAAGAAGAGAAACCGACCTATAAACCAAGCATGACAACCCAAAGCCGTGGAATTTAATCCTTCCGTTGATGGTGGACGGTTGGAACAACAGGGCAATCGAAGCCGTACAAATGTTGGACGGGAAGCTGCCCATCCCACGTCAGAAGGAGACCCAAAGTCGGCGCAATTACTGACGGTAAGGAGGAGGTGGAATTAGAGGAAGCTGGAGGTGGAGTCGCATGCTGAAAGGGAGAAGAAATTAGTATATCAATTGAGAGTACAACAGTTAAAGCGGAGGGTACAAGGTTCTTTAGAATAGGCATGAAACGACGTCGTATCGAGCCTGGACGTTTAAATAAATGGGCTTTGGAAAATAGTAGGCGCAGGTGGACAAAACAATCAGGCTGCTCGAAAATCTACTGTTCAATTTCGGAGTTGCCAAATGACCAAATGAGTGATCAAATCTAAACAATTGATTGGTTTTGAATTTGAACGAGTTTTCTTATGTTCGCATGCATATTATGTTCCTGATATCGATTTTGAATTTTCGGTGGATGGGCCTTAGCATAATAAAACCACCATCCGAGAGCATATCCAAAATAAAATGTCCATTCCCAAACAAAAAGGTTATGGCCCATCTGTTTATTAAAATCTAACGGGTTTGAAACTTTGAATAACTTTTGACTCGGTTTACCAAATTTTGATATATCTCCTTTTCTGATCCAATACACTTTTAATTTTTAATATTTTTTTATTTCAAAACAAACTTAATAACGACAAATTTCCTTTCAAATTAACATGGATTAATTTTAGATTCAAAACACCAAAAAGAAAAAATCATTTTTAAAATTAATTGAAACAGAAAAATATGTAACTACGTAAACAAATTTTTAATCCATGATTCTTAAGGTTGTATTTCAGTTTTCAATTACATAAATATAATCAAAAAAAGGAAAAAAGAAATGAATTCTCAGTAACTAAAATTGTAGTTGAAACTTTTCTCATAATTCACTGATGTTCAACGTAGAAGTTGGTACAACCATATACCCAATGTTTACGTGAATGGGTCAAAAACCTCGAAATCCCAAATACTATTACAAGTGGAAGTCTAATCCACACATGATTCTAATCCTAGAGACCTCCAAACTTTAACCTAAAAGATAACGAAGCCAAAAAAACCCAAAAAAATAAAATTAAAAAAAAAAGTAAAAGTAAAAGAAATTGGAAGTATCAATGAAAATAAAATCATTGTTGTATCAATTCAGGAATCAACTTCAACAAGAACGCCAATTCCCTTTGTGAAAATTGAGGCCTCTTCTGTTCTTCCATTTGTTCCTCTTCACTTTCTTCCTCAGATGACTTCACCATTTTTGCAACAGCTTCTGTAATTTCTTGAACCAAATCCACAATCACTCCATCAATGCCCATTAAATGTTGCATATACACTGCTTCAGCCACATTACTAGAAAAATATAAATGAACACCAATTAATCAGCAAAGCTTCATATAATTTTAATCAAACAAACCATAAAAAGTTATTATATATATAAACACTCACTTCAATCTTCCATAGGTCATGAGAGACAGCTTTGATTCTTTGATTTTGTTCACTGCACTTGGATTTCTAAACACGCCTCGAACTTCAGAAACAATCCCTTCCAAACCACCCTCTAAGCATAGTTTTATGGCTTCATCCAAAGAATTCCTTCTTACATCTTTGTACACCTCATTTCCTCCATTTGTTAGGAAAAACACCTAGTTGCAATAAAATTTCACAGCATTAGAACAATTAAATCTCACTAAATAAAATTAATAGTGTACAGATTTATCCTTTTTGGTCCCAATTTTCCTAAAACTGGATAAAAATTGTTTAGCATGCAGTGTTTTGCACTTCTGGTTCCAAACTGGATGGAAAGGAGGTCGTCATGGGACCAAAAGTGCAAAACATATTGAACTAATAGGCCCAATATTGTTAAGGATCCAGTTCTGCGAAACTAAAAATAATTTTTCCAATAGAAAATATCGAATTTTTTTTATTCGGTAAGCTTACAGGGTATGTGCTCTGAAGTTTCTTGACAAGAAGAGCAGCATCTGGTTGGAAAGATGAAAATATAACAGGCCTTCCTTTAGCATGATCAAAAACAACTTGAAGTGTAGCTTGAAGAACTAGAATCAAATATTCTTCTTTATAAACAACACAATCATCAAATTTCAGCTCAATGTTGAACCCAAGAGAAGGGTTCACTTTTTGAAATGCTTCTTGTAGAGTACAAAATGAATCATCTGATTCAACACCCCAGTTCACAATTTTGCCGTCCTTTGTTTTCCTTAACAAAGTTTTCCCCTTTACACCAGATTCTTTTTGAGGGCCATAGGCAAGAAATTCTGCTAGAGATAATTCTGTGACTCTCTTTTCAGATATTGTATTCTGAAAATTCACAGTTTTAATGACCTATATTAGCAAATCTACCATAAAGAAATAAAATTAATTCCTTCATTAAAGCTTTGAACAAAGAACTCACGTTGTCTTCTTCGGAGAAGATGAAGTTGTCGTGAAAAATGATGGGGCAGCCATCCTTTGTCACCTACAAAAATTACAGTCGTTTTTTTTTTTTTTTTACTTTGCTGTCTAAGTCTCTTGTTTCAATTTATTCAAGAGCAAGACTGGAATAAAAAGAAGAAACGCAGAAAAGAAGCATATCAGTATTTTTTTTTTACCAATTCAGCTTAAAGATTAATTAATTGGAATACTCAAATTAGGGCAACCATTAATTTTGTTTCTATATATCAGCAAAAAGAAAGAAACGGATTGATTAAAAATTTGAGATTTAACTGCTGTGGACCAACAAATTAAATTTGTCTTTTGCATAATAGGTTTCTTTGTTTTTTCTAAATTGTAAAAACAACGACGTGATTTAGGCGGCGAAAAAACACCGTTTTGACACACAGTAAAATTAAATTAAGGGAAAAAGATGTATGTATACCTGAACATCAAACTCAACGAAATCAACGGGGTAATTTCCGGCAGTATTGAAAGAAAGAATCGTATTTTCTTTAATTGCCTTCATCTTTGAATCTGATGACTGCAACATATTCATCCCATTGCCTCTATGACCAATCACCAAAAATTTCGGAGCTTTAAACGACGCCGTCCTCCCAACTTCGACGCCTGGACGAATTTACAAAAATACCCAATACAACATTACAAATTTACAATACAACTCAAAACTCATAAAAGATAAAAATCAAAGGTAGGTAAATAATCTGAACAATACCTTTAGATAAACGTGAAGAGTAGAGAGAGAAGGAAGCGTTTTCCTGGACTTGATCGAGGTTTGGAACGTCGGAAACGTGAACTGCTTTAAGAGCCATTGCGGAAAGGAAATAAATAATAAACAGAAGAAAAAAAAAAATAGCGAGATGGAGATTTTCAGAGGATATAACGGGAATAATGAATTTGTTTGAGAAATGGGGTTTGGGGAGAAGGATATTTATATTTAAGTTTAAGGACCCGCATCCTATGATGGTGGAAGAAGAACTATACGGAACGAGATCTCCGCGCTGGAATATTCGAGCTCAAACTGGTTTTATGCTTTTGGATATTCTTTTCTTTTTCTTTTTCTTTTTCCTTTTATTTTATATTATTTAAAACTCAATGTGCAATTTTGGTTTTATACCTTTTCCTTTGTTCAGATTTAATTTAATGTGTTAGTTGACCCAATGAGAAAATATGGATCGAACCAATTAAGAACGTCTTCTTTGTTTTTATCTAGCAACAAGACTCATACTAGTTGAGTTGTGACCTTGTCTTTTTTGGTGGATTTGAATTAGTATTTCTTTTCTTTAATGAACCAACATGGCGCCACCAGGAAATTCGAATCTAGAAAAAATCACGCGTCATGAGCTACCCAGGTTTATTCTAGAAATTTTATGGAATATGCCGTGGAATATATTTAGAACATTAATGTAATCTTTCCACAAAACTTCAGGATGATTAATTCAATTCATTGCTTACATCAATGGCCATTACTTAATCCGTGTCGTGTCAACACACCTCTATAATTCTATTAACAATCAAAATTATATCATTGTTGTTTTTAATATTGAATTAAATTGTCCAAGAATCATGTTTTCTTTATGTGAAATGGTTCTTATTACATCACCACGTGATTAAATTAGTTAGATTACAAACAACTACAATTAGAAAACGTGCAACCAACTAATACAATTTTTTTTTACTAACAATTTAATCTAGAAAATATATAACTTATATTCTATTACAATTCATTCCCGTGTCGGGATAATTTTCTTTTAGGTGTTGACAAACTCGTGTAATTAAAGGTTTGAATTCCTGTTGGGAGAGGTACTCACTTAATGTGTCAAACTCTCCTCGAAAAAAATTAAACCCTTGAAAAAACAAAAAATAAATTAACTATTAATGCTTTCCACTTTAAAAAGTTTAAAGTATAATAATTATCTTTCTAGAAGATTAATCTCTTTAGTTCAATCATGATTCTAGTATACTAGTCAGTCCGAAATTGGTTCATGAATAGCTAATCAGAACCCGTGCCTCCTAATTAATTATGAAGAATGAAGAAAATACATGCAGTAGCCCCCGACTTAATTAATTAATAATTTAATATTGGTCCTAGGCCTAGCTAGTATATTAATTAATTAGAAAAGCCACATACGTACGTACACATGGTAAGAAAGATAATTAGATATAAATATAAATATAGATAGGACGTATAAGTAGAAAAGAATTAATGAAGGAAAAATAATTGAAGGATTTAGAATGTATAGGGATAAGATTGGTTGACGGTGACACGATCGATTATGAATGTGAGGTGTGTACCTGTACCATGAAAGAAAGAAAGAAAGAAAGAAGCCTGTCTAGATTGGATTCCTTTGACTAATGACCCATTCCATCTGCTGAAAACAGCTCAGCCGTTGGTTTTTATTTATCTTTCAGTAAAAGTGGTTGTTAGTTTTGTAATATTTATTTGATATTTGATTGTAGGTCATTTGATAAAAACTTGTTTTAGCTCAGTTCGTTGACTTTTAAATTTCTATTCGAGCTCGACTCGATAAATTAGCTTGCAAAAATATTAAACTACACGATACTCGATTCGAATCCAAGCTCGTTTAAACCTCGATTCATTAACAATCAAATAATATTCAAATACAAGTTCAAGTTGGATGCAATAATCAAATCGAAATTGAAGCCAAGTAAGAGTATTGTTATGTATCCAGATAAATTTTTATTATTTGTGATGTGGATCCACGTTTTTAGCCGTATTATAAGTGGGATTCTGGCTGGTATTAGTTATTAATTGGACCTGCAGGAATCACTACCAGATAATATATTTAACATATAATTTTGTGATTAATTAAATTAACATATATTGTACTCTCATGATATCATACAGTATCCTAACCACTGTATTTAATTTGAATCTACCAACAAATACATGCAACTTTTGCCGCGTAGCCCAGCACCGCCACCTTTTTTTTCTTTTTACTATGAAAATTTCTAAATTTGTCACAAATCCACTTTGAAGAATTTTATTTAATTACATATTAAGTATATATTTATATTTTGTGAACGTACAATAATAGTGAATATGGGTTAATCAAATTTAGATAGAACATTTATTTTATCAAGAAATTAATTGAGTAGATCATATAAACAAGCCGGCCATGAGTTGTTGTTAAACTCATCAGAATTAGAAAGTAAGTAAAACTTTTCAAACTTCTATTTTCTAATTTCTTTTGATGCAACATTAAGAAAATTAAATATAGGTGTAAAAGTATGTAAATTTTCTAATAGGTACCGGAACGGGACAAAAGAGGGGAAAACAGAGGGACAAGGAAAAGGCTTTGGAGGCCCACATGGTGTTGATTTATTATATAGTCCACTCCAACATTTGGAGAAATGTTTGATTGGGCTTTTGTGCATCTCCATAAACACGCGTAGGAACTAGTGGAGTGGACCATACAATGAGTTTCACATGTACCTAATTATTTATTTAGGGTTGTCACATGACCATGTTATATATGTCGTTCGAATTATTATATATGCTTGCCTCGAATTCAGTTTTGCTTATACTCAAATTTGAGTTAAGTTGAGATCCTAAAAGTAAAATATTAATGAGATTTGAGCTCATGCCTTGTTGAATGTATGGTAAAATATTACTAATGTCTTATAAAAATAAAAAGTTATGTATACATATATAAGAATAATAATTTATTACTATAAGATTCAAATATTCAATTGATCTGATTGTGATTGACATATATTTATATTCGTACCATGAATTTCGAATATGAATCTTTCTAATCAGATTAAATTTATTGAATTGAATTCATCAGATGATCTCTAGTCGAATAAAAATGCTAATAAATTAAACCGAATTCTAATTAAAGTCTCCATTCACGAACCTGACCTAAATTTATCAATGAAATGTTCTTTCTTTACCTTTTTGTGACGGATCCTGACTCGGTCACTTGAAAAAGAAAGAAAAAATTCTCTAACAAAAAAAAAAATGACATGATCATGATCATGAGCTTTCAGAAAAGTAAATTAATCAACTAGATCTCCTTTTTCATCACACATTTATTTTTGTAGAAACTGTCTGTCCTCCACTTTCTTTTTATTTTTATATATCAACTCCACTTATTTAATGATGCTTTGAATTAGTAATTTGCAGCCATTTATGGAGATTACGTAAGCAAGCTTGAGATCTATCGTTAGAACGAACGAGGAACCAGCTGATAGTATCAGCATGCATCAAGGTTTAATGGGATTTACACTTAACAAGTTATTGGAGAGCATGAGGAAGACTACGTGACAGCAAATGAAATTGAGATACTAAAAGCAACAACATATATATATATGTTATAATCTCGAACAAAAAGAAGCCAAATTGGTGCCAGTTGTTTTGTTAGTTTATTTGGAAGAAATATATCATCACAATTGGTAGGATGTAACTATAGATACTATGTTTTAGTTATAAATTTCTTTCATTAATTCTTTTTTATATATAATTAAAATTTTCATTTCATTAAAAATAAATAAATAGTACCACAAAGTCAAAAATACGATACACCCCACATATCATAAAGAGGAAGCAATTAAACAAAACGAAATACAATACCTAGCTCAATTGTGAGTGACAAAATTGAATTCACGATGGATGAGACGGAATTTCCAGTTTAACTGACATCTCCAAACACAGATTTCTTCAATTAATTATTCACAGTCTAATAAACTATACACTTTCATATATATATATAAGCATATTTTCTAATTAAGCATTGTACACGATATTGTATTTGTCATATGTGATTAAGCCATCTTCAGTGACTCTTCAGTCTAAGTCTAGCTTTCCCTCAGCTTCAGTCCAACTTCCCATTCAGATTCCAATTCTAACTTCCCTTTCGTTTTCATAGTCATCTCCAATGACTATATTAAAAAAAAATTAAAAGAAAATGCACACGGTCCAACTGGTGGTCGTATTTAAACGGGGTTTGGCCATATGTAATCGTATTTATTTAGATATCTCAAGTTTCAATATATAAATATTAGGGTTATATCGTATTTAATTTAAGAATTCGTATCTAAGATTCCATAAATCGTATTTAATTTCATAGTTGTACGTTTAGTGTGCTAAATTAATTTTTTTTAAATAAGTTTAAATTATAATATTATAAATCAAAACAATCAAGGTTAACAATGTTAATTAAATTTAAGTTTTTTAAAATGTTAATAACTTTTACACAATTAATGTTAAATTTCTTGAATAAAAATTACATTTTTAAAACTAAAATTAACATAAACATAAAGAAATTGAAAAAAAAAAAAAAAAAAAGCAATTTGCAATTAACAAAAAAAAATGTAATATGTGATGTTGGGACGTCAAGCGCATCCTAACATCAAGGTGTGAGGCAAGCCAACATTCACACCTTGGGGCGGTCGATGAGTCACCATCCCACCACTCAAGGGGCTTGCCCTTTGAGTAGAAGGCCATCTCCAAGCCAAGTCCAGTCTTGAATTTGTTCATTGGAGATGACGTTAGGGAGTAGTTTATTGTAAATAGTATCAAATAAACGAAAAATTATTTTGTGCAATCATTGTATAAATGATGTGGTATTATAAATGAATGAGATTGGGCTTGTTCGTTTGGCGTTTCCCAAAAAAATTTCGTGTTTGGGAAATGCCAAACAAACATGTTTCTATTTTCTGAAATAAATTTTTTATCTCTCAATTTTCTCAGACTACTCTCTCAAAACCCAAACAAACAACAATTTTCTTATCTCTAAATAAAACCTATACAAACTCTACTCTGATTTGACATAAAGTAACATATCTCTTACACAATTTATCTCATAACAAACATGATTTGACATAAAGTCTTACACATCTTACACCTACAACCTAACTCTTCCAAAAAAAACATACACATACTTTATTTCTCAAATCACTCTCTCAAAACTCAAACAAACAATATTACCCAAATCGAAATTATTTCACAATCCTCCACTACTTTTCCAAACACCAAACAAACATGTCCATTGTATTTGGGCTCCTATACTTAAGGAGGTGTTATCTTTAATATCGCATCCACATTTTGTATTGATATATAAAATAAGTTATTGGACCATGTCATCAATACAATGATTATACCTAAAAAAATCCCCCAAACCAAACAGAAGACATTATTTTGTTGCACTTGCAATATAAATAATATGAATTCGGTCACACTCGGAGTAAGATAAAAATGACCTATGTGCCACCTAGTTATGATTGTGCTTCGGGTCCTCCCATAAAGGAAAATTGTTTCGTCACTTTGTAACTTCGTGAGTTAAATAAATAAATAATAATGTCTTCGGATATACTCCTGCAGCGCTGTCCAAAACTTAGAGAGCCAGAGGCCCATTTAATTGTATTATAATTAGGGCTGTCAATGGGGCGGATTTCAATCCGGATCCGTCCGAATTCGATCCGATTTATTAGGATAATTGTCCGATTAGAGATTCGATGGACCTGATCCGATTATAAAGATCCGAAATCCGAAACTCATGGAGCGAATATGGATTTAGGTCGATCCGATCCGTTAAAGATCCGTATCCGACAACAAATAAAAAGAAAGATATATATACAAAATGATTTATAAAAATAAGTATCATTAATAATATTTCAACGTCAATTTAAGAAGATAGTAATTTATAATGCGTTTATAAATTTATTTAAACCAATATATTCATTCTACAAATATGAATATAGTAAAGAAACTTTGAAAATGTGAGCTAAAACTAAATAAAACTGAAAAGATAATAAACTTGTTTTAGGAAAAAATATTAATATAACTTTTTAAATACAAATTTATTGGATCCGAAAAATATCCAATATCCGGCCAAATTCGACCAAGATCCGTTGGATTCAAAAAATCTAGATCCGAGCAAGATCCGAATCCGACATGATTCAATCTGATATAAATGGAGCCGGATCTGAACGAGCCTGATCCGATCAGAACCCGACCCATTGACAGCCCTAAGTATAATGGCTTCCTTGCCCAGGTTCATTTTCTAGACATGTTTTGGCACTGTTCGATCCATGGGCTGTGATAATAATGATAAAAATAAAAGGATAATTTACACTTAGAACCCTCGAGACTTATGGTGATTATAGAAAATTCATCATTCCAAAAATTATAAGAACATTTGGGACATGTTTGTTTGGTGTTTGTAAAATAATCTCGATTTACATAATGTTATTTATTTGAATTTTAAGAGAGTAATTTGAGAAATAAAGTAGGTGTATGTATTTTTGGAAGAGTTAAGTTGTAGGTGTAAGATGTGTAAGACTTTTATGTCAAATCATGTTTGTTATGTGAGATAAATTATGTAAGAGATAAGTTACTTTATGTCAAATCAAAGCAGAATTTGTATAGGTTTTATTTAGAACTAAGAAAATTGTTGCTTGTTTGACTTTTAAAAGAGCAATTTGAAAAAATTGAGAGATGAAATATTTATTTCAAAAATTGAAAAAAATGTTCTTTTGGTATTTTCCAAACACAAAAAAAATTTAGAAAACACCAAACAAACAGCCCTTGGAGTTTCTCATCTACATTTTTTTTTTTTTTTTTTTTTATAACCCAGGTGTACAAGCTTACACTCGACTAATCCTGGACCTTCAGAACCCTTGCCCTAGAATCCTGAAGGATGTAAATCGCAGGATGTGCCTCCACCAAGCCCCGGGTTCCCACCATACTGCTGTACACTCTGCGCACAAAGGAGTCTTCACCACAAATGACCCTTAGATAGACCCATAGAAATGCTTCCATCCAAGTTCCAGATGGAATTCGAACCCCCACCCTTGCCGCTGGAGCAAGCCTTATGGATTATTGGTCGACCAGTTGGAGATATGCCCTGGGGGCTCATCTACATTTTTTAGAGCATGTACATGTGTCTTTGTAAGGACTTTGAAGCTGTAAGGGATGCCCCCGACACCATTTCGTAGTTCATAGAAAAGGGAAAAATGAATTGATGTATTTATTGGATACTGAATCCGTCGGGACTGGCGGGGCTCGAACCCACAGCTTCCGCCTTGACAGGGCGGTGTTTTAGTACATATTCAAACTAAAGAGAGTTTCCTTATAATTTCAGGAAATTTCTTATAAGACGACTAAACCTCAAAAATCCCGATTGTAAATCACCCTATAAAAACTGTATAATTTTTCTTCATCCTTTTTTTGTTTACCAAGGTATTTAGGCTTACTAGACTTAATTTTTTCTTTGACGTACCCAACACATTAAATGAAAATGAACACTTGAGTAAAACAACAAATACAACACATCATTAGGGGTAATAATAATAACAAAGCAACCCTCACACATCACAAACATTCCTTAAATCTAATCCCAATTCCCAAAGCAACAATTTTGAACACCCCATCATCAAAGCAAAGTCCACTATAATTCGCAACATATCAAATAAGTTTAATCCCACAATTTAAACTTTCACAACTTACCCAAAATCAACAAATGGGTTTCTTTTTTTCCCCAAATCCGAAAATGGTCAGTCATAACTTGGGTTCCACTCCTCTGTTAGTGGTGCTGCTACTCCCACCCACTCGATTCGATTCTCCCATTCTAGATGCCAATGCAAGAACCTCAGGTGACATTTCCCAGTTACTTTCTCTTCCCCAACTAGAACGCCTAGGATGTATTCCTGCACGATCACCCTCATTTACTGTAGTCCTTATCTCAGGGGACATTTCGGTCATTCCACTATCCTTTGCGTTTAACCCATCATTATCACTCAACTGGCCTTCATTATCTCCCCATACTGCCTTTCTTCCCATCTCAATGTCATCCACGGCTTTACCCATGTTAGGACTAACAAAACCACCAGCCACACATCTAGCTGGTAAAGAAGATTCCCTAGGTACCATAGCCCTGAAATTGTTCTTTGATGGAGGGGTAGAACCGTAAAATATCTCTTTGAAGTTCTCAACCACTCCTTTGTTATAGGGATTGGCACGTAGATCGTATCTGTATCTAAAATTCTCGTATGTAGTCTGCAAACAGCATGTAAAACTATTCAATGTTACTTGAAATGAAAGTATTGAGACAAGGTTAAAACTAAACTCTAAGATAAAATGTTGGCAAGATGGCATATTGAGTCCTCTTACTTTTAACATGTGACAGATACAGTCCTTAATCTTTTGTGTTCAGCTCATTCCTTCCTAAATTTTTCAGATTTAATCAGCATTTCTTTCATCTTTTCAGCCAAACACATCTAGTCCTCTTACCTTTTAAGTCGAACACTAGACATATTTAGTGCGATAGACCTAAATTCAGTGAACATATGGATTAAATGACTTCCTATGCAACTAGCATTAATGATTTTTTTTTATCCAGGAGATTTTCAATAAAAACAGATTATCGAAAGATAGAAGATCAAAACTAAATGTGTCCGTTCGAAAGATAAATGATCAAATGTTGAGCCTCGGACTTAATGTATTTGTTTAAGAGAGAAAATACTATTTTTTTCATGGTTTGAAAGCCCGAGGATTGAACATGCGATTTTGCCTAAAACTTCATATAGCTATATGTTATTATGAGAAACAACAGCTCTGACCTGATTTGTACTGATGAGATACAAATGGAATGCGGTAAGGCCACCAACAAACCACACGGCTATGAAAGTGTAGACAATTAGAACAATGGAAGCAGGGGTCTTGATCATAGCTCTGCATATTGATATGTGTTCTGTAACCATGATCCTTTTGATATAAACCCAGCAGAAACTGAAAACATATATACATAGTAGAGTCGTGGAGAACACAAACATGAAGAAGAACCGATAGTTTCTCTGCGAACAAACAGAGCCAAAATCCAAAAAGAAAAAAAAATGATTATGTGCATCCATCTATCACGACATAAATTAAAGTGCAGAGATTTTCAGATAAGTGCATATCTTACCAGTCCTATGCACTGCCCTACCCATGGGCAGTGATGGTCAAATCGTTCAACACAGTTATTGCATATTGAACAGTGAGAGCATCGAGGAGGTCTATATAGCATGCAGGTGTCACAGTACTTAATCTTGATTGTAATGCCGTTTACTTCAACTTCTTTAATGCGAGGTAAGCGTAACTGAGGGGTTTGTGCCCCTTCAGCATTCCCATCATAGCCTTCAGGTTCTGGTGGGTGTGCATTTCGAGGAATTATACCGGGATCTCTTCCAGAGGTTAGCAGGAGAAGAATTAAATCCTGCAAATTAAAAAAAGAAAGTAGTTGACAATTCGACATAAACACATCCAAAAATCTTAAACAAAAATAAAGAGTCAAATGGCAAGAGTTTCATGTTGGAGTTACAGCAGATGCACCATATTTATATTATGATTATATGTTACAAAACTCGACCTCAACATGAAGACTTCATCGGATCTCTTAAATTAGAACAATCAATTTGAGTTAGGACTATGCATGAAGCCTGGAGGATGAAAATGACCTTATGAATAAAAGGCAAGGCATGATAGAACATGACAAAGTGACAGTAAAAGGTACCATATATAACATATTCAATTTGCTCATAAACACAAATTTACTCTGAGAGCTGATAACAACATCATCCACTTAGCAAAGAGTTGATGATAAGGATTTTTGAGTCATCAAGCTGGCTAAAACTGTAAAATCACGTATAGCCACACCCCTCACCTTAGCCCACAATATTTATCTTTGAACAATTCTTTTAATCAAAATGAAAACCTAAGCTTCCTAAACATGTTGCAACAAGTGTGTGAAAAACGAACACACACACACACACACACAGAGAAAGAGAGCTTACATAAAATGTGAAAACAACGGCAATAAGCATTATTGATATCCCCCAGTGATCGGAAAAATCATCCATTAGCTTTTTAGCAACAAAGACACAAAAAACAGTGACGGGAGCCACGATCAGGAGTATAGTGAGAGCCAATGACCTTACATCTGGTCCAAAGATAAATCTTCCTTGAAGAAAAAATTTCTGCAAGAACAAAAACAAGCAACAGTCAAAATGTTAATAGAATGTCACGCACTACAAAAATGACTTGTGGTTTTAGCAATTCAAATAAAATTTTGAGCTACTTCTACATTCTACTTAGCAGCCTACAGCACGTTACAGTAAAAAGGATATTGTTCACACTTTTAAATGAGCTCGTGGAACATAGCAAAGAATCCCACCTCAACTCTACGAAATCAATGCTCTTTAAGAAATGATTCATAGAGCAAAAAGTTTCTGGCTTTCCAACAGAATGTGTGCATTGACAAATTAAGCCACGTTTACAATTTTAACAAACTGCATTCAGCAAATGAAACAGTACATTAAATTATCTACGAGCTCATATAGATTAACACCTTAAAGTACACACTCCCCGGATTATCTTATTTTCACATTTCTTAAGTTAAAACACAATTCTTCAAGAAACCTGCACCCAGCACCAACAAAAAGTCATTGTTTGCTTCTTCATAACCCTATCCTTAGAAAAGCTAAGTCAGCTCACAAAAGCACTATCATAAAATGTTCTAGCTGACAGAATCTATAAACAATTTTACCTAAGTCACAAGGAGATAAAAAAGAAATTGTCTTTCAAAATTTTAAAATTTGAGCAATCATAAACCAGAAACACTTAAGATAGATACAAAACTCACATTGCTGCCTTTCCAAGTTTGGTAAATCCTGAGCTCATCCGACCCATCAGTGGATCCGGATAACGGATCCGACTTTGGAGGTGGAACCACATACATTTTGGTTTTCTTTTCAAGTTTTCCCCTACTTAAGTTTAAATCTTCAATACAAACTTCACTTCAAACAATAATTACAAACATACAATGATTTTTTCACTCAGAGAATCGTTGTGCTCATATGTTGTTTGGAAACTTGAGCTGTCCGGCTACATAATTACCCGAAGGAGTATAATAATATTCCGGCGGACAAGGCAGGAGGAGGGTTAGAGCCTAAAGGCGTGTTTGGGGAGAAGGGACTTTTTCTTGAATCTATTGTTCTCTTTTTCTGTGAGGAGTACAGCGAGATTCTATGTGAGGGTTCACGCTTTACAGGATGTTAAACTAACGTGGCCGATTTTAATTGAGTGTTTACTTGAGGTGGGGCCCAATGAGAGTTTGGTGACAGAAGTTGGTCACTTCCATTTAAACTAAAAAGAAAAGGTTAATTTCACTTCTTTACTATAAAAATGATTAATTTCACTTTCATGACATATAGGTTCTATGGTGTAGTGGTTAGCACTCTGGACTTTGAATCCAGCGACCTGGGTTCGACTCCCGGTAGGACCTTTTATTTTTTATATAATAACCCGATGTTAGTTTTTCCTTTTATGTAGTGGATAGTCAAAATTCTGAATCAGAACATTTATTTATTACAAAATGCAGAAGGAAAACAAAGAACTAATTGCAATGTCATTCTAATTTCTAATATACTCATCTAACTGACATGATCATAGGAGTGGAAACAAGTCGAATAATGTCGAATGTTCAAGTTTGATTTTAATTTATATCGAGCTTGAAATTGTATTTGAGTTATGTTTGATATTTAACTAACCGATTTCTAATGAGCTCAAGTCAAGTATTAACTAGTTTGATGTTCCTACAAATATTTTTTCAAATTTTAGCTTAATGATCCAAATTCAAACTGAGCTTCAAATGTTATCAAAAAAAAATAATAATAATAATAATAATAAGCTTGTTTAACAAGTATGACAAACAAACTCGGAAGAATTCTCGTCAAAACGAGCTCATCGAGTATCGAATAATTTAGTTTGATTTTCAGTCCTAAATGATCATATTAGTTTCGATCCTTATGTTTAGATTTCTTCAATTGCTCTCTTGTTGATCCAAAAAAAAAAAAAAAAGGTTTCATGTATTCTTCAGATTACCATAGTTCTCTTCCCACCTGCAGCTAATTATGAACCACCCAATTGTCTTCTTCTCGGAATAAATACATACAATTCCATGATATAATAAAGTGTGCATGAAAGCAACATTTCCAAGTTCTTCTGAAGTCAAGTCTTTTATACTCCATATAAAGGATAAATAATTTACAAAATCATCATCTATTCACCTCATCAGTATCACTTTGTGTACGGTGTTGCCTTTTATCTCTCCAAAGCTCTCCCCACATCTTAGCGTCTGCAACAGCTCTAGCTCGATCCACATTTTTGTCCAACAGCTTTGTCTCTTGTAAAATATCCTTGGACTCAAAAAAACTTTCCATGCCATGATTTATTTGTCCTTCTCCCTCGGGCGACCTTTTGTCATTGGAGTCGTACTGCTGAGATATGAAATATTCAAGGGCATTCACCACGTCAGCCATGCCAGGTCGCAATTGAGGATCTTCCCTCAGACACATTAATGCCACTTCCATGGCTCTTCGTAGTATAGGCTCCGAGAACTGGCCTTTAAGACGTGGATCTGCTAGTTTAATAAAGTTTTTACGGTCTCTTAACATTGGACGTGCCTATAAAATCAAACAATGGTTACTTCACTAGCATAAGAAAATTTCAAGAAATGCCAAACAGTGGGATAAATATGTGTTTTTTTTTTTTTATCAAGTGACAGGAGATGGAGCTCTCATTTTCTTCATTTTCATCTTCCTTCTCATTTCCTTCTCATTTTCCTCACTAAAATAAAGACTCAGACTTAGGCTGAAAGAGCCTGACATTGGTCCCTTGTCAATATGAAGCGAAACTCGCTAAGGCTATGTTTGATTCTTGAATTTGAGTGAGTTACGTTAATTTTCATTTTATTTGTCCTTTTTCTTGCTAAAATTCAAGAATCAAACATTGCCTGATAGTGCCTGACATCAGTGCCTTATCTACGGTAGGTGTTGACTCATTTCTCTTGCATAGCGTGTGTGCAAGAAAGTATAATAATTTTTTCTTTTTGGGAACTTAGGTCAGCATATGACTGGTCAAAGTGTTTTCGGCCATTTAATGTTCAGATAGAGGATTACTTAAATATACATTTTGCACAAGCAAGCAACAAAGGTATTTTAGAAGAATCTTATGAAGTTATATAGGCGATAGAATTTACCCAGTCGACAAGGATATGCTTTCCATTCCCATGAGTCATGTCCAAAGCTCTACGCCCGGTGATTAACTCTAATAAGACTACTCCAAAACTGTATATATCTGACTTCATTGTAAGTTTTCCAGTGCCAGCATATTCAGGTGCACAGTATCCCTGAGTACCCATGACCCTAGTTGAAACATGCGACTGATCCTTACCTGGGCCAAATTTTGCAAGGCCAAAATCAGAGAGTTTAGGATGGAACCCTTCACCCAATAAAATATTAGCTGATTTAAGGTCTCTGTAGATAACTGGAGGGTCAGCGTGGTTGTGCAAGAAATCCAATCCTTTGGCTGCTCCGGCTGCTATTATCATTCTTGTATTCCAATCCAATGGCTCCATATCAGGTGTAAGGTCTGCATCATAACAAATCAAGAATTGCAAGAATAACTAATTAAAAATTCAAGAATTAAACTATCATAAGATAACCCTCACTGAGGATTCAAGTCATTCAACAATCTAAATAACTGCATCATAACAATTGGGAAATTTTTAAACTGGATAAAAGGTCTAGTGTCCGAAAGAATGGTCATACTGAAATGCTACAGAGTGAAGGAAAACATCCTTTATGAAGAGAAAATTGTGGCAAAGTATTTCCATCAATTGTGATCGGAAACAAAACTTACTACTTCATTGGGACACCACTACATTTCATATTATTACAGTTATCAGGGTTCTTGAATTTTAATTAGGAAAATGACAATAAACAAAATTTCAAGCCTAAAGTTGTACCATTTGATGCAAGAAAAATATTAACTCACTAAATTCAAGAACCAAACGTAATCTTAGCCTGATTTCTTACCATGAAGGTGATATTCTAAAGAACCCAAAGGCATGAACTCGTATACGAGAAGGCGCTGCTCCCCCTCAGCACAGTAACCAATCAAATGGACAAGGTTAGGGTGGCGTAAAAGAGAAAGCATGAGAACCTCCACTAGAAACTCCTTGTCACCTTGTAAACCAGAATGATTTAGCTGTTTAACTGCAACCATCTGCGCCCAAACAGCCCAAATTATGTCTGGACTTAGGAAATATAAACAAACAGAGAAAGGGTAAAAAAAAATTAGGAAACAGAATATTACCTGCCCTGTTCTTTCTAATTTCCCCTTGTATACAGCCCCAAAACCGCCTTCCCCAATAAAGGACTCTTGCCTAAAATTGTTAGTCGCAGTTGCAAGTTCACGGTAAGAGAATAGCATAGCATTCCTTTCAGCATTACCATTATCATTTGGAACTTGAACTGGAATATTAGATGATGGATTTAAGTTCGGATTCATTTTAACTGCATTCATAATCACAATGGTTTTTCAGTCAAAGTCAAAATCTTATAGACAAGATCACATTGTGCAGTATCATAGATAGGCTGAAAGAGATTTTCTCATTGCGAATAATAAAAGAACTATTCAAACATATACAATTCATTTAATTTAATTCAAAAATAATATTTTTTTTTTTTTAAATTGCAGAATTATGATTTGTGATGGATGATGCCAAAATCACTGAAACAAAATCTCTACCAAACTCAAACACCGCTCTGATTCAATCAACCAATTACACCAACAAAATCAAATTGTACATGCATCGGAGATGAACCAATAAGAAAAATAACCCGACCCATAAACATGGAATCTCAACTGTGAAATCAGATCATAAAATCAATAATTTAAATAAGTGAACTTTTAACCTGAGCAGTTATCAGGACTTGTGTCATCAGCGGTTGGCTTAAGATCTTCGTTTCTAAATCGAATCACCTTTTTTTCTCTCCTTCCAAAACATGGACAGTGCCCCATTTGCCACAAAGCTAACTATTCAATCCTATTGAAATGTACGTATTGATATAAAAATGATTTTATATAGGCATTGTTTCCCCTATTTTAATCTGTTTAATTAGGGCGTAGCAGTACAACTTCAGAAGAGACTGAGTTTTATTGAATTGCTTTATTCACACACGTGTGCTCCAAAATGCGCACGTTTAATTGGTGGCCCAATAAACACGCTTTTACTACGTTTCTGCTGATTAATTTGGAATGTCTTCTGGAATCATGTTCTTAATATTATATATATTATTTTCGATTTATTAAATTGATAGGTAATATCTGAAAAGGAAAAGGATTCTGTTTAGTATTTTATTTATGGTAGATAGAGGAAATTTATGTAACATAATTTTTGTTAGGCAATATTATCGAACAATTGGTTACTCTCCTATATGGAAAAATATTCCTCTTTTTTTTTTTTTATGAAAGGTGGTGGATATGTAGAATATATTTTTTATGTTGGAAATATAGTAAGGATTAAGGAAAGAGTCCAAAGACACGATTGCCTCTCTAAAACAAAAACAAAAAACACTATTGCCATAAATTTGAAGCCCAACAGCAAGGTCTCATCATTTTTGGATTTTGGTAAAGCTAATTTTTTTGGTTTATTACATTCCTTAAGACTAGGGTTGTCAATGAATTGGATGTGGGTTCAGATTGGGATTGATTCTGATTCGAATTTATTTATGTAGGATAAAATTCAAATATTGCTTGGATCTAAGTTTTTTTAATCTAGGTGATCCCTTCCCCGTATTCGGTCTATATATCAAATCTTTTCAGATCTAATAAAACCTCAAATTTCGAATTCAACACCACTACAATTTTTCTAAAACTTGTTAGAAAAAATGATATTGCTAAGAATTTAAGATTAATGATTATATTGACCCGAAAAATCAAAATTCAAAAGAATTTGGCAAGACTTGGTGAGCTCGAAGATTTTAGAACTTGACAAAGGATCCGCATTTGGACCAATAAGCCCAGAATCCGAATTTTAAATAGTCATATAATAACGTCACCAGACTAGAAACATACCCACTTATTTTTATTTCAAATCACTTTGTTGGTTGGGCTTAACCAAATTGGTTTGAATCACGATTTATAATGGATATAATTTTGATTTATACAAAAAATTGGAAAAAAGCCTTTCTCTAATTTATATTTAAATGATTAACAAAAAATAATATAATGTTTTTCCTGGGTAAAACATCATGTGCATAACATAATCCTAAATGATGGATGCAAACAAAGACTTGAACATAACATAATCCTAAATACAGTAAGTATATTTTCACCAAATGATTTGGATTTGGCCAACATATCAATTCTCATTTGGAATTTTTCTAGGATATATATATATACAATATTATTTTGAGGACAATTCTCCAATCCATTGCCAATCAGAACTGAACACACAATTTTCTTCTTTACAAGATTAAGTCCATTATTTTAACCTTGCAATATCTGAATCACATACTATTAATTGCATTTTCAAGAATGAGACATGAAATTAATCAATTTATAAGAAAAAAGAAAACTTGCATTCTGATAATTAAAAAAATTCAAGTTGATCAGCTACAGATTTAACTGATACACACGGAAAAGAATACATCACATTACGCTAAATAGAGCCAGAGGAGGTCCAAAAAGAAAATAAAAATTGTGTGGAATGAAAAAGAAAAATACATTCAACATTTTTATAATTTCCTTCTTCCCATGGGAGTTGCATTCCCATCAAAAAGCTCATCAATATTCGTTTCGATATCATCCGCCTGATACTTAACATATTTCTCCGTTTGCCTCCCCGGAGTAAACACCTGACTAAACCTCCCCAAAAACGACCGATAAGCCGGGATAACCATATTCGAAATCGAAACTCGGAGCTCCGATTGAAGCTGCTCATCTCCCACAACCCAAGTACTCTGCGTCTTATGTATCTCATTAAACATCGCATTAAAACTCGTAAACCTCTCCTTTAACACCGGCTTCACTACTTTCCCATTTACCAATAGCCCCTCAGGGTTCAAACAATTTAACAATCTCCCCCATGTTTCCCTCTGATATGTCTTGTGATATTGCCGAAGCTCAGATGATCTTTTCCGACACCACGGACTACCCATTAAGCTATTTAGCTCATTAGACCCTTTGATTTTTTGCAAAATGTACCTTCCGTTGTTCATCAGGAAAATCGAGCTCAACGCATGGTCTTTGTAGAGCTTTGATTTTCCCTCGAGATATGTGTCTAGTAAATCCATCACTTTTGTGATTTGGGATTGGAATGGGGATTGTTTTACAGACTCGTTGTTTTGATTGTAATCGTATTCTGATCCGGTTGCGGAATCGGCTCTTTCGATCTTCTGATGTTCTCTGAAGACTTGCTCTAATGTTTCTCTGTACTCACAGGCGTAGGTTAGGTAGTTCATTATGTATTTAGTCAAAGGATGAACGGCCCCACCTGGAACCGGGGTCTTACCAGAGTCGTTCTTGATCGCATTTTCCAACTCGATTACGATTGAAATCATTGCTTCTCCTAAACGGGCTTTTAGCATCGACGTCTCCGTTGTAAGCTCGTTTACCCATTCCTCGGGAAACAAATTCTCGATTTGTGGTAATATGTCTCTTAAGGCTTCGTAGATATCGAGAAACTTGAAGAGTTTCTCCGGGGCGCGTTTTGTTAACGCGACAGCTTCGGAGAAATTGAGGAGTTGTACTATTACGCCGTGTGAAAGGGTACCGAAGAGGTTTTTGGAAACTGAAGGGTCGTATGAGAAAACGGAGTCGCAGAGTTTGCGCTCGTTCGAGAACAAAATTGTGGCGCATTGTTTGAATGTTTTGATCCACGCTTCGATTTCTCTCTCCAGTGATTCCCATTGCATTTTCTGTACATCGTCGATGCTGTATTTTTCGAATCCAAGTTTGTGTAGCTTCTCTTCCAACACGTTTCTTCTCGCCACGAAATAAACCTGACAACACTCTGTTTCGTACTCTGCCGCAAACATTGATTTCGACAGTTTGATCAAATTTGTCAAAATCTCGTCTGAAAGATTGTTCTTTTCTTCTTTAGGAGATTGTTCCGGAGGCGGGTTTTCCTGAACCAAGTCCGATTCGTGGATCTTGTAATCGTCTAGAAGAAATTTGAACTCTTCTTCTAAATACGACATTGCACGTTGTTTAACACCCCCGATTCGATTGATTGAGTAGGCGTACTTGTATTCTGATGAGAATAGTGAGAGCGCTTTTGATAAGGAAGAAACCCGATTCACGGTATCGAGAAACGAAGATGAGTCTTCTTGCTTGAATTGACTTAATTTCACCTTAGAATCATATTCTTCAATCCTGGCTTCCACCAAAACCGCGAATTGTTCCACGAAAATTGGGACATCGGGCGGTGCAGATGTGGATTCATTTTTTTCTAAAGAAGATAGTGTGGAAATGAATTGATCAATCTCTTCAGAAACTTTGTTTAGATCAGGTGGCAAAGGACATTCAGCTTGTTCTTCCTCTTCATCTTCCTTTTTCGTTTCCGAATCATCGGCATTTTCGGGTTTGGACTCAGTGGCATCATCATGAGGGGAATCTTGATCCGGGTTGGGTATTTCTGAATCATTTTCGGTGGTGGAGGTGGTGTTGATGATTTCTTCTTCTTGGTTGTCTATTTTGGCATTGTCTCTGGCGACAAAGCTTGGGGATTTTTCAGGAAGGGGCTTCTCTTTCTCTGCATCCATTGCAGTTTCTTTTAATGGATTTGAAGGTTCTTTTTTTTTTTTTTTTTTTTTTAATTCCTAGTGAAAATATTACATGGAAGAAAGTTTAGAGAGAGAGAGACATGGGGAAGGGGAGATGGAAGAGAGAGAAAGAGGAAATTTTGGGAATACAGAAACATGGCAAACCCGAAAGTGAAGGAGAATTATCCAATTAATATTTTATTTAATATTCTTTTCTTTTTTTAAAAAAAAAAAAACATGTAGTATTATTTTGGAGGGAGGAGGGGAGTGGGAACTGAAATGGTCGTTATTGGTACACAAAATATAAAAAAGTTTTCTTGGGTGAGAGGAGATTGCGTGAGATTCGTTATTATATGTGTTTGGTTGTAGAATGAGTATTTGACCAACAATTCATGCTTTGCCACTCCTATGGATGATCTTTCATCTCAAATGATACCCAAAGGGGTCTAAGTTGTCATATTTTAATTTTTATATGCCATATTTTTGTCTATCTATATCTATATATTATTATATATACAAAATAAATTATTTTTTTTTTATGTAGACTACTATACCTTTATTTAAGTTTAAAAGAATTTTTCTTTTTTTAAAGTATACTAATATACACTTATTTTTAATTTCTAAAATTAGAGGGATCGATCCTTTTATATATATATATATATATATATATATATATATATATATATATATATATATATATATAAAAGGATCGATCCCTTCTAGTAGCCTAGGGCTTCCCCTAATTCTAGTTAGTGACTTCGCTCCCCCAGGACCAAAAGAGACTTTCTATACTCGTTTTTCTTTCCTTCGGGGAGTCAAAGCTGGAAGAATAAATTCAATTCCTAGCTCAACCAACTAGCGCTTCGCACCTTGCTTTACTACCAATAAACCGAAATTAGTACTATTAATTCCTAAAATTTAGAAATAATTTCTTACATCAATTTTTATAATTTCAGTTTTTTTAACCTAAAACACATGAAAATGAACCATATATAAACATAAATAAAATAAAAAACAATGATTTTTTAAATATCCTTAAAATATTAAAGTTAGCATCAATATGTATTTAAGGAAAAAAAATATTATTTGTATCATTTAAAGTTTTAATTAGGCCTGTCAATGTGTTAGATTTGGACTGAATCAAGGTCGATCCGTCCCTGAATCCGATTTTGGTATATGAGACCATCCAATAAATAATTTTTGGTATATGATAACCAACCAATTGATAATTTTGGTATATGATAACACATTTTTAAAACCGGGTTTGAATCATTTATCTACCGATTTCACCCTTTTGATAGAGTGAATGAAACCAATTTCCCATTTAGATAATAGATTTTAACCTATTTTGATTAATTCCCATTTTTATCATTTTTTTTATTAATTTTCATCAGTTATAACCAACGGATACTAAGTTGGTTATAACTGATGAAATAACCGTGGCAGTACATATTTACTTAATTAGTTTAATCTATTTTTCACTGGTTTAATCCCCTTTTTTTTTTTGGTTTCATTCATAGTAAAAATAGATTAAACTAATGAAGTAAATATGTAAAAACGGCTTAGGTTTATAAATAAATGCAATTCAAATGACAAGGTAAGAGAACGCTTTTGAAATCTACTTAAAAATGGACTCAACTCAATATGATTAAAAACTGTGATGACATTATTTTTTGTTTTAAAACAATGTAAAAGATTTGAGGTAGATATTTCAAATCCATCAAATTCAAATCCACCCATCCAAATAAACCCTTGATAGTTACATTAACCTATTGTCTTTATTGTATCATATTTGTGTCACATTCAAAATACAATTGCAATTTCGTGATGATAAGGACTATTCGTATTTAACAAATATGAAGGCAAATGATATTGATCATTGTATTTTGCAGTAATGAGATATTTAAATGTTTAATTTAATAGTAATTTAAAGATGTTCTATGATGTGTAGCCCTTGAAATAAATAAATTCTAACCTAAAACACGTGCTATGCACGATTCAAATACACTAAAAAAGAAAAGAAAAATATATATCCTTAAATAAAAGGCACTAAAGAACATACATTCTTAAACGGATTTTTTGCACTTTGCACCCCCGAAACATGGGAAATAGGCACTTTGCACCATCGAAACTTAGATTTAGCACTTTGCACCCTCAAAATATGAAAAATATAGCACTTTGCACCCTCGTTTATTTTCAAGCAAAAATTCAAGGGCAAAATAGGTATTTCAATAGTATTGGCACTTGGCACCCTCAAAATTTGAGAATTTCGCACTTTGTACCCCTAAAATAAAATTAGCATTTAACACCCGCTATTTAAGAACAAATCAGCAACTTCGACCCCCGAAACACAATAAATGGGCACTTTGCACCCCCAAAACACAAAATTAATACTTAACACCCTCAACTTTAAAAAACTCAAACCCCTCGTGGTCAACTTTGCCGGAAAAAATGAGATGTTTGAGTTTTTTTTTTTTTTTTAATTTGAGGGTGTTAAGTGTTAATTTTGTATTTTGGGGTGCAAAGTGTCAATTTATTGTGTTTTGGGGGTGCAAGTTGTTAATTTGTTCTTAATTAGGGAGTGTTAAGTGCTGATTTTATTATTTTTTTTTTTTGGGGGGGGGGGGGGTGAAAGTGCCAAAAATTTACAATAGAATTACCTATTTTGCCCTTGAATTTTTGCTTAAAAATAAATGAGGGTGCAAAGTGCTGTATTTTTCATATTTTGAGGATGCAAAGTGCTAAATCTAAGTTTCAGGGGTGCAAAGTGCCTATTTCCCATGTTTCGGGGGTGCAAAGTGCAAAAAACCCTTCTTAAACTAATAGTCATGTTGTATAAATCAAAATTAATAGTTAACGATTGTCATTCATAAAATCAAATATTTAAAGCATTGTTTCATGATTCGTTTGAGAACTAAAAATTAAGACCTTGTTTGTTATGTCTTTTATGAATTTTTTTGACACTTTTGAAGATTCAAACAAATAAATATTTTTTGTTCCTAGAGATTATATCTCTTCTTTAGAATTATGTCACATTAACCTAAAAACACAAACAAAAGAATAATGAAACTTCTTTTATTCTTTTTGTTTAAATAGTGCTTATGGAATTTGTTTTTGGAAAATCTTTTTATTTGGGAGTAAGTTAAAATTAATTATTAAGCTCACAAAAAGCTACATATATGTAAATCGAGGTGTAATACTACTACTCATATTTTCGTAGCTGGTATAAGAAATAAAATAGATGTATAAAGCTAGGGAAAATTAAAAATAAAATGATAAGTAAGATCTCACATTCTTAAAAAAGGTAATCGGTATATTACAAAAATTAAGATCAACAAAAATAATAAGATACAAAAAAAAAAAAAAAACAAATTGAAGCTACATGATTTAAAGATATTAATCAACTTTTAGAGTTCATATATATGCTGTGTAAAATGAAAAAGGAAATTCAAAATTTAATTAGCTATTATTTGTACAATAAATAGTTAAATAATTAATGAAGATATTCAATATGTGATAATTCAATGAACAAATATAAAACATTTAAATATGAAACACCTTTTATCATAGTTCGAAAAATATGATGTTCAAGTACAATCACTAATTAATACATATATTTATTAAGGAAATATGAAGATATATATTATGGCAAAATACTAAGATGTAAGATTCAAATAATCTACACATATGAAGTATTCCATGATAATAAAAATACAATTACATAAACCCAAAACATAAAATTATTATACGAAAATCAATAAACAATAAATATATATGAAATTTAATTGAATAAACCTATAGTAGAAAATAATACAATAGATATTAAAATGTGCGTGTTTTTATCACATAAGATCATAAAATATTACAAAAGAAAAAAAATATTATTTCTATAAAAAAATATACACAATAAATTAAAATATAAAAACCTTGTAAAACATGATATTATAATAAAAAAATGAGAAAAAAGTATTTATATAATTTCTTATTGAAGGAACATATGATATATGAAAAAAATAGATAAAAATTAAAAGTTAAACTGAAACTATTTAAAGTTTACACTAAATTAATCAGCTCAATTTTTTTTTATCTCACAAGACCAAAAGATGAAAATTAAAAAAAAAAACCGCCATGAAAGAAAAAAATACAATTAAATAAATCCAAAACATAAATAAATTGTATGGAAATTAATAAACAATATATATATATATATATATATATATATATATATGAAATTTAACTGAATAAAAAATAGAGTAAAAAAGAATACAAAAGATATTAAAATGTGCGTGTTTTTATTACATAAGATCATAAAATTTTACAAAAGAAAAAAATTTAATTATTTCTATGAAAAAATATACAAACACACACTAAATTAAAATATAAAAACATTGTATAACATGATATTATAGTCATAAAAAAATGAGAAAAGAGACAGAAAAATTGAAAGTTTAAAGCAAATTAGTCAGCTCGATGTGTATATCTCACAAGACGAAAAGATGAAAGCTAAAAAAACGTCAATGAAATAATAAAATAAAATTAAAAAAACCCAAAACATAAAATTTTGTGCGAAAATTAGTAAATAATAAATATGAAATTTAACTGAATCAACATATAATATAAAAGAATACAAAAGATATTAAATTGTATGAAAGAAAAAAAATTAAATTATTTCTATAAAAATGATGCAAACACACACTAAATTAAAATATAAAAACCTTGTACAACATGATATTATAATCATAAAAAATGAGAAAAAAGACAGAAAAATCGAAAGCTTATAGTTATCGATCATAAAACTAAAAAAAAAAAATATTTCTATAACAAAAAAATAAAATACAAATAAACACAAAACTAAAATATAAAATCCTGTATAATCGTAAGAAATAAAAAGAAGAATAGAAAAATCGAAAGCTTCAAAGCTTCTCAAGTCATAGTTATGAAGAAGAAAATTAAAACCATGACTTTCATGGAAGAACCAAAGAGAATGTGATATCCAATATTCAAGAAAAGATGAATATAAAAAGAAACATCCTTATGAAAGATAATTGTAGCTTATTTAGAGGAGAAATTTTAGGATTTAATAAAGTTTTCTCTAATTTTTTAGGTGAAACTATATATGGGAGTATGTAATTACATTATTAGTACTAATTGACATGAATTATGCAGAATATCGATATTATTACCTAAATGATGATATGTACAATATATATTCAAATTAAAATTTCTAACAATCTAAATTTTTTCACAAAATAAAATAATTCTAAACTCTAGAAAAATAGAATTTTAGTCAAAACACTCTATTAGAGTCAACACTCACCCTTCAAATATATGTATTAGATTAGATTAGATTAGATTAAATTAAATTAGATTAAAGAGATTAGATAACTCTTGACGTGAAAAGTACTATTATGGAATGAACTAAATAATTTTTTTATGATGTTAATTTAAATTTTTTTTTACAAATTTCAAGGCTAAGTCAACCAATATTTTACATTTGATTACAATAATTAAATCCATCAAATTTTTATAATATAATAATTTGACTAAGAAATATATATTGAATAGCATTAATTAATTTGCTCTATTTATGGGCTAATAAAGTTAATTTTACTTTAATTTATGTAAATTACCCGTTAAATTGTACGTACAATTCTCTAATTATGTTAATTACACAATAATCTGTTTTACTAATTTACTATACATTACATAATCATTAATGTTCATGGATGTCTTTCACAAACCAAAATCTTATTTCATGATATATTTTTGCTAAATAATCTTGTGTGTTTACGCGTTGATAGAAAAAATAAAATTAACTGTCAACTTAAAGGAATACAATGAGTACGTGGTCATATTTGTTAATCTATTAAAAGTATTGGTTTAGTTTGAACAAATTTCTTTTTTTACTATGATTTGTATCAACTCATATCGTATGAACTAAAATTCGAATTCATTACTTCTCTTTCTTTAGATTACGAGCGTGTATTGGTGACTAATTTTCATCCAAGTACAGATCTCATAGTGCACACTGCACAATATACCATTCGTAGTAGAATTAATTAAATGATTCTTTTTACAGCCTTGTGGATGGACGAAAGAAGGGAAGTTACAGAACGGGGCAGTGAAGGCTCGCGAAGTAGACAGCAAGCAGCAAGCAAGAGCTTCTCAGCCCCCTAACCTTATAAAAGCGCTAGCGCTTGACTAATAGAATATATATAATAGAAAGTAAAGGGACTCTATTATCGAATCTAAAGATCTAAAAATGGAAGAACGAGCTCTTTTGCTCGCCCCTATCTCTAAAGGGGCGTAAGCACTTCACTCGCTAGGGGATGGGATTCATTCACTTGCATTCCTGCTAGCACTACAAAGCTCCGGTCTTAACGCCCCTATTACTGCTGTAGAGCCTTTCCTCGGGTTCGTAGAGTCGGGTTTCCCATTTACCCACAACGAAGGAGCCGCCCCGGGAGCTACTTTACCATATTCCGAATTCAATGGTTTTAATAAACTCCCTACATTAGTAGATCTTGGGCAGCCCAATCTAGAACTGTTCTCAACAGTTTGTGTAGCCATAAATCATATTATATTCATTGAGATCTATTGACTTTGTATACCATTCCGTTGTAAATAAACGATCTTATGATAGACCCATTGGGGTCTTGAAATTATATAATCATAATGGAAACATCAACCCTAGTCGCCATCTTAATTTACTTTCAATCTTTTATTCTTATATTTTTTGAAAGATTTAGATTTTTTTGATAGGAACAAGGAGCTAAGACGGTTCGAAACTCACCGATAAAGCATTCACAAGTAAATATATGTTTGAACGTCATTAACTAACTCCTTCGTAATCTCGAGATATTTCAATTCTCATCTTTATTTTTTATACTGAACTCATTTTGTCTCTGAGACCTACATAATATCGAATAAATACTAGTTGATTATTGAAGTACGTATTTAAGTACTAAAATAAAAAATCTATGACCATGAACAACTTATATCAAATAAGTTTCATGATTCAAGGAGACAGATAAATTTCCTACTATCCACCTTCATAGATATATTAACAGCTTTAAACAGGGGAAATCATAAAATTACTAAGCCCATGATATGAGAGCAACCAAGTCCCTATATCATTGCTTTAGGAAGAATCATTATCGATTATTAAAGACACATTTAAAATACTCTAGCATCCATAATAAATAAAATAAATAATAAATAAATAAATAGATAAATACACCATTGTACTGCCACCGTTATTACATCATTGCCAATGTTATTTACATCAGTTGATGGGTCATTGTTCTTGCCAAAAAATGAAAATTTGCAGAAGAACTGAGGGGTAGTTCTGGAAATTCAGCTGACCGTTTAGTCCTCAGCGCGCGTACGACACCTGGTCTTAAAACATAGAATCTATAGTTTACACTACACTCCCAATTTCTTCAGCGCCTATAAATATCAATCTTCGGCACAATTCGAATAAAAAGCCCTAATTTCCCTTTTCCTCTCCATTTTCTCGCAATAAATCAACTCTCAAACAACTTATCGAGACATTAAAGAGAGTAGAAAAATATAATTTATCTCATTCATGAAAAATCCGACCTTTATAACTAAACGGCACTGGGTTGAAAGGTTTGTTCAAGCTATCATGTAGTTATATATACATATCTTCGTGCTTGTTATTTAAAATTAGGGTTTAATTTCCCTATTTTTTTTGGTAGATTTTTTTCCTACTAATACCTGAATTGTTGAAGACTTTATTATTCCTTTTTTATGCTGCATTTTATATACTGAGACTTGTTGTGTTGGTTCATAGAGATGATTGAGTTTCTTGGTACTTTTTTATGTAACAAGAGTTTCTTTGTTGATTTGCAGCCATTGGTTCATAGAGTAATTGAGAAAGGAGTATTTGATGACCAATTCACCTTTTTCAGTCCTTTCAATAAAAAGTTTATGATTGTAGATGATTTTTCTTTCATTTTTTTTATTGTTAATCTGGTCTTGTTTGTGGAAGATTTTCTTACGATAACATATGTTATAACTTGACTCTTTTTTAAAAAAATGCATGGAAAACACTTGTTGGGACTGTTATAAGAGAGATACAATAACGAATTCCGTTAAAATTAATTCCCGTGTAATTAATTCAACAGATTCTCAGGGCCGGCTCTATAGCTAGGCAATTTAGGCCATAGCATAGGGCCCGACTATAGAGGAGCCTCAAATTCTTTTTTTTTTTTTTTTTTTATAATGTAGATGTGAATTTTTTGTTTTTGTCAAATAATGTAAGAATGAAAATTTTAAAATAAGGTCTTGCCCTATTTATATAATCACATTCTTAAAGAGACGGTGAAAATCAACTTGATCTAGTGGCTAAAAGTGATTGTCTAGAGGCTTTTCATATATAATTCTAGGACGTTTTACTTTGTAATCTAGAACCATGAATATAGAAAAAGAATGTTCTAGATATCTTTGTGGACGACTATATATTTCTGCTATGTCTGCCCCCTTTACATGCATCATATTATAATAACATCAATGCGTAATGTATTGGTTAAGATGTGTGGGATAATGATCTTAGCGCGACATTGAAATAGACTTAACCTATCAAATTAACTTTTCAATTAACATTACATATTCTATTGAAATTTTCCTTGTATTTGTTATCTAAGCTCCGTTGATCTAATTTATGTTGAAATAATTATTTCATATTATTGGTGTCAAATGATGAAGATTACTTCATCCGATTTTTTTGTTTATCGATTTAGAATTTAAACGTAGAATTAATTTTTATACCAATTTTACCCATCTTATTAATGCTATGACTATTTGATTAAAGGGGTGTTTTGGGACTTCTATTTAAAAAAGTGTCTATATATTATAATTCTTAAAATCCGTCTTCAATCCTCCAAAGCTAACAAAAAAATAGAGGGAGAATATGCTAATTGATAGTACAAGTGATTTTGTTTTAATGTGTCTCATTATTTTGGAAAAAAAATAATATAATATTGTTGTTTTGCATTAATAAATTAGAATTTGATTAAATTCAACGAGTTTGAATCAAGTTACAATTTTTATTAATTTATTATAAAGAATCCTCAAACTACATACAAGTCTCGATTTTTTTGTAGCGGACTGAACCGTTTGATAATCGAACCGAATAGTTCAATTTTACGTACTGTACAAATCTTGAAACTAGCGCGTCAGATTAGACACCAAAAATTTGTATGGTTCAGTTATATTGAATGCGACGATAACAAAACCTTAATATTAGTGGTGTGCATGATCCTGTAAACCTAACCGTATACCGAATTGAAATCTCGATTCAATATACAGAATGAGATTCATTACCGAACCATTAAAAACATTCGATTTGTGATTTTGTCATTGGATTTACCTTACCGAACCCAACCGTACCGGTATACCTTTTTTTTTAAGGTGAAATTGCAGAAAACGTCCCAAACTAATTAGTGATTTTGGATTTCCTTCCCAAACTATATTACCTCATCGAATTTCGTCCCGCAATTTAATATTTGTTTGAAATATCGTTCCAAACTAATTACTAATTTTGATTTTTCGTCTCAAACTATATCAACTCGCGGAATTTCGTCCCATAACTTACCATTTTGTATAAATTTAGTCCCAATATTAAATTTCTAATTTAATGAAAATGACGGTTCAATCTTGTAATTTATTTGGGACTAATTCTGTAATATTATAATTATTCATGTTAAAATTTACCACATCATGACACGTAAGCCATATGATAATTTAACAGAAAATGCGCAATTTCCGTCTTATATTTAATAGTGGGACGATATTCCAATAAATATATTAAATTATGGGATACAATTCGCTTAAATAATTTGGTATGAAAATTCAAAATCCATAATTAGTTTGAGACGAATTTTGCAATTTTGCCTTTTTTAATCCCAATTCTTAAAAGGTCAAGACAGCTTTAGATTTCCAATCCAAGCTTCACTTCACTTTCGCACTTCTTCTACGGACTGGTTGGCACAAAGATCACTTCTTCTACGGACTGCCCTAGAGCAAAACCCAAATCTTCTTCTTCAATTCTAAATCCCACCGCGCGCCGCATCACCTACTTCCATCGCGCCTCCACCATATCTCTCTCGGCCCAGGTTTGTAATTTACAGAGGTACAGTACAAATTCTAAATGCCCAGTTTTATTCTTTTTGTGATTTTCTCTTAATAGATTGGCTTCTAATTGCATTTAAAACCCAAAACTTGAATGATGCTAAAGTAATTTTTGGTACGGGTTGGTTCTACCATGTGCACAGCCCTACCTAAGATAGTAGTGTGAGCAGAAATATTATTCTTCCATATTCAATTCAATCTATTTACCTAAAAGAAAAAAGTTAAAAGTATTTGAATTCAATAAATTTTATCTTTCTTTTATCTTACCGAATACTAACTTCTTAAACCATGTTCTATATATTGTAGCCATTTATTTAAAAATAAAAATAAGCATATTGATAAACTTAACTTGTCAAGAATGCTTGGATTTGAACTAAAGAAAACTATTCAATGATGAATGAATTTGCAAGCTCAGCCAAGTTATTTTGAAATTTTCAACTGTACGGATTCAGACCTCGAGAAAGAAAAAAAAAAAAAAAAAAAGCTTGTGTTGTGTATATAATATAAGATGTCTATGGAGTTTAATGTAATTGGTTGAATTTTCTTATGCTGCATTAATTTATATAATACATAACAATTTATATGCGTGTGCATTTGTTATATAACTAAATTATATGTATATGTATATATATATTGTTTTTGTCAAGAGGAAGTTTAAGAATGAAATGTCATAAAAATATATTACAATTGAATCTGGAAAGTATAAGCTAATTTGTAAAAGAGGGCCCCGATATTAAATATCGCCTAGGGCCCCGTAATATGTCAGGCCGGCCCTGCGGATTCTACGTTGGTTATAAATGATAGTAAGTTAGGATTAGTCTCCGCAAACAAATCCTATAAGCACACGTGGACTACACAGACAAATCCAGTTACAAAACCAAGAGATGCAAATATAAAAACTTTCCCGCGTTCAAAGTTTTTAAACACGACCCTTCCCGCGTTCCCATCTAGTGTTTCCCAAGCATTTTCTAAAAAAACAGTCGAGTTATATTTTACTGTGATGGGAACGCGGGAAGGGTCGTGTTTAAAAACTTTGAACGCGGGAAAGTTTTTAAATTTGCATCTCTTGGTTTTGTAACTGGATTTGTCTGTGTAGTCCACGTGTGCTTATAGGATTTGTTTGCGGAGACTAATCCTTACGTACTTACTATCATTTATAACCAACGTAGAATCCGTTGAATTAATTACACCGGAATTATTTTTAACGGAATTCGTTATTGTATCTCTCAAAATCCATAAGTGAAGTAGATTTTTTCTTGAAACTTGCAGACCATGCATTAATTATATATTTAAAGATCAAATTGGTAAGTATGCAATATATGCGGAACTCGCTGACATTTGTCAATGAGAAAATTAAGGGTTTGGATCCCATTAGGAAGTCAAATTCGTGATATTCACTATTTTGGTAGAGATTGTTTTATTCTCGTATATCAACTTCCGACTTTGTTGCCCTCATCGAAACAAACCTGAGATGATGGAGAATTGTTTGATTCAAAATATAGTTATTATGCAGTTTGAAGTCTAATTCAATTTATGTGTATGTTTGTTTAAGGAATTACATATCTCACTTGTTTTTCCTTTTCCTGCAGAGCCATTCTCTTTTTCTGTTGACCATTTATAAGGTCTGCCTTGGAACTCACTTGCCAGGCAGACTTTTTGCCAAGGAATCATGGGAAGCCATTTTAATACACATATTTTGGTTGACAAGCTGATGAAGCTCAACAGCTCACAGCAGAGCATAGAGAGTATCCTGCTAGTATTTACCCAACAAATTTATATCATGTAATAGCTTTCTATTGTCATTTAAGTTGCTACTTACATTTATCTATGCTTATATGTTGTGCTCGGGTAATTGGTATTTCATTTTGAGAAAATGATGCTCATTGAAAAAATCACTCACTGTCAAGTTGCTAAAGTTACTGTCCAAGTAAGATATTCATTGCATACAAAGATGATGGAAGAAGTGTTTCTTATGCTCCATAATTTTTTTCCTAGCGCATTTCGTTTTCTCATATACTATATCAAATACCAAATATCTGTTTGGTACATCTATTTTTTGCGTTATTTACCTTGTAGAGTAAAGGTAATTATGTAGCTTTTCCATTAATTTTTTCTTGACATCATAAAGCGCTATCGCACTGGTGCATTTTTCATATGAACAACGCGAAACAAGTTGTTGAAACATGGGATAGACAGTTTCATTGCTCCCCTCGTGAGCAGCGATTGGCTTTTCTGTATCTTGCAAATGATATTCTCCAGAATAGTAGGCGTAAGGGTGCAGAGTTTGTTGCGGAATTCTGGAAGGTCCTGCCAGATTCTCTTCGTGATGTAATTAAAAACGGAGATGGTCCTGAAAGAAATGCAGCTTTACGCTTGGTATTTTAGTCTTTCCCTATGTTTTTCTTTTTAAGAAGTTACTCTATCTGTTTCACTCATATGTTTGAATAGATGAGAAAGATCTATGGATGCAAAAGGTTGCATTGATCACATGAAATAAAATGATATTTTTAGTTCTTTATGAAGTTAATTTTGTTTTTGTGTTTTGATAAAAAATTGATTATGTTCTTTTGCGCTACTATTTTGTGAAACTCATTAAATGATTCCTTTCTCTATGTTTTTCTTCTTAAGAAGTTACTTTATCTGTTTTCATATGTTTGAATAGATGAGAAAGGTCTATGCATGCAAAAGGTTGCATTGATCACATGAAATAAATGATATTTTAAGTTTTTTAAGAAGTTAATTTTGTTTTTGTGTTTTGAAAAAAAATTATTTATGTTCTTTTGCGCTACTATTTTGTGAAACTCATTAAATGATTCCTTTCTCTATGTTTTTCTTTTTAAGATGTTTCACTCATATGTTTGAATAGATGAGAAAGGTCTATGCATGCAAAAGGTTGCATTGATCACATGAAATAAAATGATATTTTAAGTTCTTTATGAAGTTAATTTTGTTTTGATGTTTTGAAAAAAATTGATTATGTTCTTTTGCGCTACTATTTTTTGAAACTCATTAAATGATTCCTTTCCTTAAACCTTTTTTCCATATTGCTTATCTTTGAAACAACTTAAAGGGGAAACGAGCTACTTACCAACGTAAGCGAAGCCCCACATTCAGAACTTCTCGTGCCCCCTCTTATTCATGTAGGCCCACCGAGACAGGTTCATACAGGATTCACTCTCACTGGTGCAGTGCGATTCGACATTGATTAAAAGGCCGTAAAGAGCCCAATTTAAGACTATATTATCGTCTTAAATTGGGCCTTTTATGGCCTTTTTGTCATTGTTAATTGCACTGCAAACCACATTGGCACATTCTAACCTCCTCTCTGTAAACCCTAGCTGTCATGATGCCATAAACTCCTTCATCCTGCTGAAACCCACTAAACAAATTGCAACGACATACATAGCAATTGTCTTGTGACCATGGAATTGACTGACGAAGAAACAATCGTATGCATTTGAAATTTCGTATTTTATGCCATCAGAAATACCTCTTGTTATTTGGGGATCTCAATTATATCATCTCTCTTTCTTTTCTTTTTTTTTTCTTTTTTTAATTTCATTTGTTTATTGAGGATTAGAGTGATGCTAAGGGATACAAAGCCATTGAATTGCTGAATTTTTAACCTTCTTTTTCTTATTTTTGCGGGGATTTGGGGGTGGAGTGTTTCAATTTGCGTTTACTCATTTCCCCTATCTTTTTTGAAGATTTAACATTTATGTGAGGGAAGTATTTGAATCTCTGATAGTTTTAAATTTTTGGTTGGTGGGAGGGAGCAGAGGAATCTGGTATGAGGGGGTATGATAACAACATGAAATTTCTTCTTCAATATTCTTAAATACAAGTTTCTGAACCACAGAAATTCCCTCTGGCCCACCTCCCACCCCAATTTTCTCCACTGTTGCTTGATTCTCCAATTTAGGTCGGAGATATAGAAGCAAGAGCAGAACAAAATGAAAAATATGAAGATTCTCCAAAGTCTTCACCTTACCCTAAGAGAGTTGAAATTGAGAATTTAATGTGAAGAAATCCAGGGTCTTCACCTTACCATAGAGAAATAAAGACACTCACATGAATAGTTATTTGTTGGATCACATTGTATTAATCCAAACTTCTTGTTGAAACAATTCCCCAAATATGAATAGTTGAAGTTTACAAGCTTGAATGGTTTTTGTGGAAGTATTCGATGTCTCATCTACTTTGTATTAGAACCATTTTCGTATTGTTCCCAATAGCATAATTCGTTTTTTATTATTTTATTTTAAAAACTTTCAAATACAGATCAACATCTGGGAGGAGAGAAAAGTATTTGGCTCAAGGGGCCAACTTCTGAAGGTAGAATTTATGAAAAGGCAATTAGATGATGGCAATAAGAACTTGAAGCCTGATGGATTCAAACTGGTAACTTCATTCATTTGATGAATGTTTTCTTGTGCATGAATTATGAATGTAAATCTTAGACTGTTGTTTCTACTCCTTTGCGAACAGAGGCCTCCTGGTGGAAAGACACTGGACAAATTAGTTTCAGGTTATCAAGCTGTCTATGGCAGTCAACTGGATGAAGGTGCAATCTATGACAAATGTAGACATGCAATCAGCTTTATTGAGAAAGTTGATAAAGACATTGAAGGTGATTACAGTCTTGTCATATATATTTGTCATAATTGGTTCTCACATTCCTGCAGATTCTATGTAGTGGAAAAATGTGATCTGTGTTTTAACTATTGTGAACTCATTTTTGTTTATAATTTTTCATTCATGATTTGTTGAGTTCTGAAACTGTATATACATGTAATTTTCCTTTTACTCATATTTATCTGGGCCTAAATGCACCTTGGCGAGGCTGTTGGCAAGATACTTTTAGCCCGATTTCAATTGACTTTTCAAAGTGCTGGAACTTTTCTTACAGTAATTTGTAGCTCTTTTTAAACTAATTTTATTTGCAAATCCTGAATGTTTCTGTTAAATTTGGAGTTTTGAAATTACAAAAATGACATTGGACTTTGATAGATGTAGAAGTAATGCAGACATTATTCGAGAAGACTCCGAGATTGTCTATTAGTATATTCTGTTTTCCGAGTGAATAAACTTGATTTATACTATTTAGCTCCATCTTCATACACTGGAGTGTCAAGATAGCACCTCTGATTTCGTCAAATTTTCTATGGCCTTCTCCTTGAAGACCAGCATCTGGTTATGAGTATGCTCATATATGCACAGCAGTGACGTCTAAAAGAACTGTGAATGAATTGTTGAAAACTTGGGGCCAAACGGAACCATGTTTGTGAAATCTATCTGGCTTGTAGGTCTGCCATCATTCATATATATTCTAATATAATGTGCCCATACTCATTTATATGTTTGTTATACATGCTCCTATTTGTTTCTTTAAAGAAAGAAAGATGAAGCATATTGATGACTGATATTCCCCTTTCTCCTTTATTTGGATTGTTTTCTATTGGAAATATCAAGGTGGCCAGGTCAATGTTAGCATCACTGAGGAACTGAAGGGACAGCATGCAATATTGAGGGACTCCATCGAGCAGCTAAGAGCTGTTGAATCTTCTAGAGCAAACCTTGTAACTCTTTTGCGTGAGGCACTGCAGGAGCAGGTAATTTATTTTTTTAGCTTACATGTAGAGTTTATTTAAAAGTTATATTTTTGTTCTGCTTTTGTTTAGTCATACTTCTATTCTCTAATAATCTATATTATAAATAGGAGTTCAAGCTTGATCAAGTCCGCAATCAACTTCAGGTAACTCATTCGTTCTCCCTTTTTTCAATTAAACTTTGTCCATAGCCAATGTAGATCCATGTGGTGTTATAGTATCGTTGTACAGTCTCACAGAAGAGTCGGAACCTGGTTAAACTTTTCATCTGCTTCATAATTTTAAATATCATTTGAACTTTTATTCCATTTTGGTTTATTCTTAGAGGATCAATTCAATAAGTTGAAGCAAGAAAGAAAAATCAAAGAAACACAATGATATTTACTGCAAAAGCAATCCCAGACAGTCTTATTTGCCTGCTATTTTATGTTTTACGTGTCAACGTTGATTATGCTTTTAATGTTAGACAACCCTTTACTCTTCACCTTGCTTGTTTTAAGGAACATGCATATAATGATGAGTTGCTATAGAGAACTTCCATTAACTGCAATATTTCTACACGACAAGCTTACTATGAATGATTCTTGATATGATTCAGTTAAGAGTGGTTAACACTAGGACATTTATTTTTTCTGATAAAAATAATTACAATCCTGATTAAATTCTAAACTGAAACTCATGTATTTGGTACTGAATATAGATAGCTTTCCACATTTGATAATTTTCAGGCAACAAGGACGCACTCAGAACAGGCAGGCACTGGTAATGGAAGAATACTTACTAGGCGTAATGTAAACCAAAATACCGCCTCTCCCTTGCCACAGAGTTTTACACCTGGAGCTAGAGAGCAGTCAACCTCAGTGGTTTACACACGGAAATCTGGCCCCACTGAAGAACAAGAAGATCCTAAATCTGCAGCAGCACAAGTGGCAGCAAAACTCACAGCATCAGCATCTTCAGCTGAGATGCTCACTTTCGTCCTCTCTTCTATTGCATCAGAAGGAGTGAGTAAAGAATCATCAGTTGATTATCCCTCTGAAAAGAGAGCAAGGATTGAGAATGACCACCCTGAGTCGTTTCCCAATGAACCTCCTCCTCTGCCGCCACTTCCACCAACATCTCCGCCTCCGGAGCCGCCACTGCCACCACCCACGACGCCATATCAGTTGTCCCAATGTATACAAGCTCCCGTGTCAATAACATCTCCGCCGCCACCCCCGAGGCCATATCAGGTGCCCCAATATACAACAGCTCCCGTGTCAATACCGAGTGGGACATATGTTTATAACATGAATCAACCACCGCCTCCTGGCTATTGTATGGTTCAGCCACCAACCAGTGGTGTTGCTTTATTTGCTCCCATGTATTATCCAACAGATGGTGGTTTATATGGCCAGCCAACGCCCCCTATGGGCCGTCAATAGATTTAGTGACCTGTTGTGTTTTATAGGTGTATTATGTGGAGAGTGCATAATTTTCAAACTAAAGTAGAGTCTGGATTTTTTTAATCTTTTTTTTTTTTTTTACTTTCAGAAAATTGGATGAGATATATAATTAGGTTCATGCAAAGTTTTAGTTAGTCAGATGTCTGTAACTTATAAAGTTACTTGTTTTAGTTAATTACATGGAGGTGCAATTGTTTACTATCGTTTTTCTTTTCTTGTTTGTGTTTCTTTTGTCACCATTTCCAGAAACTGCAGCCTACTATATTAGGATAATTTATTGCCCTTACCTGGTCTAAGAGAACTTTCTAGGCTCCACATCACCCATTGTAGGAACTTTACTTCACCAAATAAAAGATAGTGGTGCATTTTTTTTTTTTTTTTGTTACAAGGTCCATTAAATTTTTCTGGTCTGAATTTTTTCCTAAATCAAGTCTTCCAAATGTAAGTGTCATACTGAAGAAGGATCATTAAAGTTTAATTTTTTTTATTTAGTGGGTCGCATTTTAGTTTTAAAGTTTCTTGCATTGCATGTTGTTTGCATAATATACAAATTTCCCCTTTATGAAGCCCAAATTCAACATGGATGCAGCGCAGTTTGTCTATTCCAATTAAAACTTTAAAATTAGCCCCCTTCCTAGAAGGATTCATTTTGTTTTGTATTGTTTTGTTTACATCATTATATAGAAATAAGATAATCTACTCCATTAATATTAAACTAGAAGAAAAACGCACACCGGTAAGAATTGAATCCAAAATCTAATGGAATGGATTCATTTGAATTCCTGTGAAGTAACAATAGAAACTAAATTTAAAGATTAGAGTTTTCAATCCATAATTACTTGATTTTTATATCATGTTTCTTTTTACAAAAAACAGTTCAATGTATTATTTATTTATTTAAAAGAAGTAAACTTTACTAAATATTTATTCTTATCCAAGCAGTATTTATTAAGTTAAAGGGGAAAATTGCTTTTTTGGTACCGTAGGATAGGCTGACTTGCACTTTTGGTACCATTGGATACGAAAATGCAAATTTGGTACCATATGATATATTTTCATTGCAATTTTGGTACCAAACCCAATTTTTCTACAAAGTTAATGGCAATTTACCCCCTATGAAATGCATAATGTTCAATTTATCCCTATATAATTTGAAAAAAATCAATTTACCCCACTGTAAATTTTTAATGAAGCAATTTACCCCCTTCAGCCGGAGATTGTAACTCACTTGCCGAAATTGAGAGTATGAATGCAAATTATTTTAGTTAACGTAGGGGGATAAATTGCCACATTTATCATAACACAATGGGTAAAAAATCACGTTATCATAATAAAAGTGGATTAAGTGCCGCCTATAAAAATATCAGGGAGGCGATGTGAAATTTTTACGAAATTTCAAGGGGTAAAATGCTCTTTTTTAAACCACGAAGGGTTTAATTGAACATTATGCATTTAGTAGGGGGTAAATTGCCATTAAATTTGTAGAAAAATTTTGGTTTGGTACCAAAACTGCAATCTATCATATGGTACCAAATTTGCAGTTTTATTTCCAATGATACCAAAAGTGCAAGTCAGCCTCTCCTATGTACCAAAAAATCAATTTTCCCTAAGTTAAAGTGTTTACCAGATTTACAAATTTTAAGCCAATTAACACGAAAATCGGAAATTTTCACTGAAAACACCACCGTATCCAAAAAAGGTCCCAACAGCGAAAAGCTAAGCTAAAGAGTAACTGACAGCTTCACTGTGATTGATTCGTCTGACAATATTCTAACTCCTGATCAAATCAGATCTAATCAACCGAAAAGTGAAAATTGAAAAGGAAAAAACCAAAAAGTGAAAATTGTACAGTAAATAGAAACGCACAAGTGCACAGCACTCAGACACAGACTCTTAATAAATATTCAATCATCAAGATCTATTCTAGGGTTCCCCACTTCAAATTGTAAAACCCCTTCGAACGAATTACGTCAACATTTTTAATTCGAACAAATCTAGGTTAGGTTGGAATTAAATTCGAACAAATTTGGGGGAGAAAACAAATGCCGGAGGAGGATTTTGTGGAGTTAAAGTTCAGATTATACGATGGATCAGATATCGGTCCTTTTCGATATTCGCCGGCGTCAACTGTTGCTGTGCTCAAGGAGAGAATTGTTGCTGAATGGCCTAAAGGTGAGTTTGTTTACTTTAATTCTTCCTATTTGGCGTTCAATCGTGATTCTATTTTGATGGGGAAGTTAACTAGGGTGAAATTTTGAAAATACAGCATGTTTGCATAAACCTCAAATTTTTTTTTTTTTTTTTTTATTGTCTAATGATTTCGGAATTTGAATTAGTTTCCTGTTTTAAATGGTTCTTAGACTGCTTATATCCAATCCAGCTCTCCCCTTTGCATATCTATCATCGTGTTTCTATTGAATGAAATTCCTCTGTTTCCGTAGATAAGAAAATTGCACCAAAAGCAGCGAATGATGTGAAATTAATAAGTGCTGGGAAAATTTTGGAAAATAGCAAGACTGTTGCACAGTGCAAAATGCCATTTGGGGAGCTACCAAAAGGAGTTATTACAATGCATGCTGTTGTACAGACATCTTTAGCAAAAGTAAAAGCAGGTAAAAGCTATAGATAAAAATGAAATAATTTTATCCAATACATATTCTTATGGTTTAGGTATATTATTATACCCTGAAAGGAAACATTACATATCTGAAGGTTCTCACGAAGTCCATAGCCGTTTTCAGGATAAGATATTACAGAGTATGTCACGAGTTTTGAGATTATAAGGGATGAGGACCATGCACTTGGTTTGGTATCAAAATTTTGATATTTGTACTTCCTAAGAATGTTGAAGAAGATGAGGAATCTATTCTTGGTATAATATGCAGAGATTTTATTGTGAGAGCTAATTAGGGAGGTGTGAATTAAGTTGGGGAAAAAAATACACAAAAGTAGAGATGAGTGTGGCAGGTGATAGAGTTGAATGGTGCAAAGAACTTAAATGGTCCCTTTAATTTGTGCACTTATGTTTTTGTCTTCTTAATGTGATCAGATCACGTTAATTGTTTTTTGTTGTATGATATACTATGGTTTTCGCTCATTTGGTCTACATGTACAAATCTCATTCCATGACTTAGATAATCTGTTTCCTCCTTTCCCTCTTATACCTTGACTTTTTCAATCTGTCTCATCATCTCTGTTCAATAGTATTGGCTTAGTTAGTCATCTGGTCGTTCCTCTGTGTAATCCGCACTTTCTAGTTTAGGCCAACTATCAGGCTTTATCTATGACTAGTATGATGCTGCATTGTCACTCGTTTTCTGTTAGAAATAACATCTGCATTTTTGATTACTTAAGAAGTCTTACGTACCACTTGGTGAGGGAATGGGAAAAAAATGCATTTGGTACTCACAAGTCCATTCCTGAACTTGTGATTTATAAATTTATTAATAGAAATACTCATTCCTACAAAAATCCCCACAACAAAATATTATATTGGCCATTCTTATCATTGCTGTCGTAAATTATTGCTTAACGAACATGGGATATCCCATCTTTATTTCATTCCTAGAATCATTTCTTTACCAAATTTCATATTTCATATTTATGTAAAATTCTTCATATTAGTATTTGTCACTAATATTTGGGCTGCAACAGTAGTTGAGTTATTACCACTAAGTAAACCTTTATTAACAGCAGCAGCACACAGTGTTACCTTAGTAAATATCAATAGTCCAACAAATTAACTATTGGTGTTTGTAATAACCTTACACTTAGTATTCCCTCTTCTAAATGAAGAGCTTCATAACAAATGATATTTCATTTAAGTCCTATATTTTCTATAGTTCCATCTAGTTGCATAGTTCTTGCAAGTTACTATTCTTTGTTCACAGAGAAGAAGATTGACGAGATTCCCAAGAAAAACATCTGTTTTTGTTCCATTTTGTGATCTTGTGGACTTCTTGGAGTTATCTGCTGTAAACATATTCAGAAGCTGGAAGAGACAATAATTTGTAAACAGAACGATACTCGCTGTTCAGTGTGTTGTTTGTTATGTTACCATGTATCTGCATTTCTATAAATATATTACTTCGTGTAAATTTGTATGTTTATATACGTACTGAGAATACTAGAACTTTTGGCTCTATATACCCTCAAAAGGGTCTTACATGTACTGGCTTTTTGTAGGGCTAATGTATCCTTCTTACTGAGTTTTTCGTCTATTTTATTTTGCTTCTGTTCTACTGATGTTCCTTCCGCAGAAAATAATATACTTATGCAAGAAAATGTGGGGAATAATTTAAAAACAATTCTATTGAGAATTTCACCTCTGAGCATATTCCAATTCTCAACAATCTTGTTTATCTGTTTATTCACATTAAAAGAGTTCTTGTTTAGTAAGATAGATTTATTGATTTAGGAAGTAATTCGACCTGCATTTTTAGTCTCGTATGGTTAAACCTTAGCCTTTTGGTCACTTTCGGTAAAAATTGCCTCCATTCAGTCCATTTTGCACTTTGGTCACACAGACCAGTCTGTGTTGTGTACTTTTTTTTGGTTATATTCAAATATATTAGTTCAACACTTTTGGTCCCAAAACGGATGGGGTTATTGGATGACCAAAGTGGAAGATAATTAAAAATTGTTACCCAAAAAATACGAAAAGTTCAGTCTTTAGGACTAAAATGCAATTTTTCCTTCTCTGATATAATTGAAGGATACCCAGAAGATAAACATTAAACAGATGATAATAAAGATATTAATATTAAGCCAATCATCCATAAACTAATGTAAATTTGACCTAACCCGAAGGTCATTTTCAGGATATACAAAAGTAAGATTTAATAACTCTCTCTCCTTTCCTCTTTTGTTCTGAGCATTAACTTTATATGGGTGCTTGGATCACATTAAATTAAAACAATTACAAAATAATACAAATATAATTAAATCTTGCAAAGGGACAAAGGAAACACGTACATACACGCATTGGCATGCATGAGATTAATTGATTAGCATCGCCATGCAGAAGCAGCAAGAATAGCTCTATCTTGCCACCCCAATAGCAAACAACCCTTATCTTCTGTCAACCTATACCCATCACAAGAATACAAACCCAGCAATATTTTCGATTGAGTCACTGCATTTTCACTTAATCTTACCCCTTGAAATCCTTTTCCTTCCATAATTTTCCTCCATTTTTCGAGTCTTTCGTGCCTCATTACCCTCTCCGGCCCCTCACGCGCCACAATGTTCCTTATCTCTGGCGCAAAAATATGTTGCTCAACCTTCGCCCTTTGCACGGAATCCGCTGGAAATGTAGCATCCAATGAGTCGAAAATGGCCGAGTAGTAGTGTAGTGCTTCTAAGAATCGGCCCAAGAAGTACGGTCCATTGTGACTCGCTTCTTGTTCAACTATAGTTACTATATTCGGTGCTTGATCTCTAATCATGGTTAACAAATTCCCAAGACAATTACCCGGAACTCGGTGAAGCCGGTTAACCGAGTTAACCGCGAGTGCCTCACCAACTCTTCTGTTAAACATGTGGGGCTTTAGGTCTTCGAGTTCTTCACCAACTGGGTGAAACTCAAATGGGACGTGTAGAGAGTGAGCCAACTCAGTCAAACAACGTCCCGTCTCCATCACCGACTCGGGTGAGGGCCCAACTCCAGTTATTCGAAGAAATGGGGCCCCACCTTGCCTGGCGGCCAAAGCCTGCATAAAAGCAGGCCACTGGTACCCTTGCAGGATATCCAGATCTATGACATGAACACGCTCTTCCGCTTCGAATGCTTCGAAAATTGCTTGATTAGCGGTGAAATGAGCAAATTTGATGTAAGGGCAAGCTTGATATAAGATTTGATAAATCTTGAGGATTTCTAGATTGTCAGGAGGAAAGGGATTGAAAGGCTTTGAGTTAGAGGTGCTGGGTTTATTGGCGAGGGTGGAAGCGAGTCTTGCACTCAGTGCTTCGGTGAAGCAAGCGGCAACTCGTTGCATGGAATCGCCGAGGGGCGAGACGACTCGGCTCAGGTGGTGGAGGTACCTTCTTGCTAACATGTAGTCTTCTTTGGATACTGCTTCAGCACAAGCAAGGAGAAGGTGAACTAGTTGTAGTCCACTATCTGGTTCCTGTATTATTGTACATTACATATAAGAAAGGATTAGTCTTTCTCTTTTGTGTTGATCGAAGTTAAATCAAATCTAAAAGATTGTCTGTTAATTTTTTCTACCAATTAATTCATTTGGGAATGTGTGTCTTGATCCATGATCCGGTTCGACCGACCAAACCCCTAACTCTTTATGTTGGACTGGAATGAATTAAATTTTATAGGTGTGACCTGGTCAATGTTAAAGTTACGAAAAACTAGCTTATCATACTATGATATATATATCACCTCTACCTAGGTACGTATATATTGTTTCACTTTATTCAGTCCGAACTTGATCTAACTCAATTTAGTTTAAATTTGAAAAAATTCTGAATTTATGTGTACGTATCAATCTTTATGCTAGTTGAATCTTTAATTGAGTTATCTATACGAGGATATTTAATTTGAATATGTTGTCATAATAAGACCTATCTTAATATCTAATCTAATCGGAAAATAGTATACCTTATTCGCAAACTAAGAATTATAGACCCAACCACAAATTTAAATTCGATTTTACCTTGCACATGGATCCATTGCATGTGCATGGATGGGGCGCAACATAACTAATTGGTTTTGACTTAGTTTTTTATTTATAGTATTTTTTATAACCCAATAGTAAAATAAGCCATTTTAACCCGACCCAATTTAACCCACCAAAATTTTTCACTCTTACCTGCTCAGGTTCAATAACTGGCACCATAAAAGTGTGATGCATATTTTGTATCTGGTTTTGTTGATGAAGTGGTTGCTGCTGTACTCTTGGTAAAACCACCGGCGGCGGTGCTTGCTGGTGGTGCCGCCTTTCACGGTGGCGTTGCATCTGTTCATGTACCTTTTCCTGTTGCCTTTCTTGTTCCAATTGCTGGGACAAAGGCGTAGCTACAACATGTCCTACCTGATCATAAATACCACTAATCATCTCTTGACTCGAGCTCTGTTCACCTACAACGGGTCCACAAAACCTCGTCGTATTAGGCATCGTCAAGCAATCCAAAAGCTCCGGCACCATATTCATAGCATCAAAACAATCTTCCATGGATCCTAATTCGTCTTTATTATAAGTATAATTGTCATCGAGTAGGCTCTCGAGTGCAGGCAATGACAGGCTGTCGACTTGCTCCATCTGCATAAATTGATTGTTGGGTGAGTTGAAAACTTTGTGAATCGGGCTCATCGGGCTCATACCTTTCCCCTTGTACGGCATGAGCGGTGATGGGAATCGCGTCGGAGAGTTGTAATTGAAGTTAGGGTTTCGCACAGGAGAGCAAATCATGAAATCGGTCTCCAATTGATGATCGGAGAAGATGGATTCCCATAGCGAATAATCAGGTGATTGGGTTGTTGTTTCTATTTCGACGTTTTCTTCGAATTTGAGATGCGGAATGTTGAGATTTGAAGGGGATAAATTATTATTATTATTATTATGATGAGCTTCGAAATCAGAAAATGAAAGGTTTTTCTTTACTTCGGAAGAATGATCATTTGTCGATGTGGGATCATTTTCAGTTTTTAGACTCCCCGTTGTAATTCTCAAGTGACCACCCATTTCAGTTTTTATGCTCCCCATTTGTTCAAACGAGTTCATCAAGTGATAGAAGAAGGAAGTGGTACTGGCATTATAGGCCAGAAAATGTGCTGAAACCCATGCTTTTCTTTTTGGGTTGGTTTAAGAAAATTAAAGCGGAGAATTGATTCAGAATCCTGATTTAATCTCTTTTTATGCTCTAAAGTGTTTGTATTCTTGTGTGAAAGAGAAAAGGGATGTGGGGACAAATAGAATTTTTAATCCAATATGATTGGAGGTTAGTGAAATAAGCATATTTTATTGTTTACATCTCCAAAGATTTGCTAATGCCTAGATGTATAATTTGTCATCTTCAATTTTCTTCTTTTTTTAATTGTAGTTGATTTTCTGTAATGTGGTTAACAAGACACTTTTGCGTAGTGAAGCATCCGTACTCTAACACTGGACGAGAGTTCTGGAGATGGGGCCCATTTTTCTTGGGCCGGCCCACTTGTAACAAGAGATGAGAATGAGAATCATTATGGAATAATTTCAGGGTTTTTTTTGACGTTATTGCATCCCCAAACATGAAACAATTCAGCACTTTGCTTCTTATTTTTCTCTTGTTTTTCGATAAAGTTGACCATTGAAATAAAAAAAGTCCAGGAAAAAAAAATGATTCATATTTGGATCTTTGACATTTTGCACCATCGAATTAAGAACAACTGAACAACTTGCACTCCAAAACACGATAAATGAGCACTTTGCATCCCCAAACACAAATTTAACACTTAACAATCTCATTTAGACAAACTCGATAACTAACACCCTCTCGTTTTTTCTACAAAGTTTACTACCGGGGTAAAAAAAATCTAGAGGCAAAATAGGTAAAAAAAATTATTTCCTTAAAATTTACAAAAATACGATTATGAATATTAAAATACTAATTTCTCTCTCCATCAATATACATATTCATAGGTATTTTGAAGGTGTAAAGTGTCAAGGATTCAAAAATTAATTACCTATTTTGTCCCTAGATTTTTTTTACTCCTGTGGTCAATTTTGTCCAAGAACTAGAGGGGGTGGAAAGTGCTCGATCTATATTTCGGGGATGCAAAATGCATATTTCTTATGCTTCTGGAGGTGCTAAATACAAAAATTCCATAATTTCAACATTTTGATTCAGGAATGAGCTTGAACTGCGCTTTCAAATTGAGGAAAAGATTTGATTGTGAAAATAATAGTTCCAAAGGGGGAAAAATGTCTATAAAAGCAATTAACATGTTGTAGATAGTTGATTTGCTTTGAATTATACAATTGAATATTTGTAATTTTCTTGAGGGACAGGGACAGACTTAAAGCTAAGGATTTGGAATTTTTGCAAAAATTAAATGATTTATAATCCATAATAAATTCCAATTAGAGGTTGAAGATATAGTTCAAATGGTGACAAAAAATTTGGCATTGGAGGAACCGTAGCATGTGAATGGGCGACGCCGCCTAATCCTTGTATTTCTCAAAGTATTGAAGCTCTTGTCTTATACTTACAGTCGGCTTGTCTGATTTTCTCTTTCTTTTCTTATTCTCCAAAAGGCAAAAGTTACCCCTGAATCACACATATTTTTTTGCTTCATTAATCATTTAAATGCATTTTTTAAAATTACATAATTCTGTCTTTGTAGTAAAAATTGTGAATAAGCAAATTAGCTGGATTTAAACATAACTTGGATTTAATCCCTCTAATCTAAATTTGATTGTTCGTGAACATATAATAAAATTATTTTGTGCAACGACTGTATTGATATTGATATTATGTTTAGATTGTTGATATAGACAGAGCAATTTTACTATTGTCAGAGCATTTGTTATGCTAATCTCTATTTTATCTTCACCAAATTAATGTTCTATTCTTAAATCAAGAATCTTTTTGACAATGGTAAGAAACATCATTCTTTTTTATTTATGTAAAATGTTAAGTTCTCTCTCTCCTCAATATGTACATAGGACAATAAATTTGTCTCTTCTTTCTTTAATCAAGAAGTTTTAATTAACAGCCTTTTGTTTAACTTGATATAGTGCGAAATGATGTGTACTAATTAATAAGGAATTTGAGGATCTAAAATTCATTCTGTATATATTGTCAAGAACTTCATGATAATGCTTGTGAGTTGTGACAACTTATGCGAAAATTAGCTTAAATATTAAGTGTGGATTGTTGGATTTGAATCTCACTAAATACAGGAGGACACTTGAGTAATTATATACTCCTTTCATTAATCTAATCGTTTTCTACTATCATGTAAATTTTAATGTAAGAATTTATTGCTAATATTTTTAATGTAATTATTGATCTATTGATGTATTTCCTCATGTCATGAAAAACAGTTAATAAAGAGAGATCGAGTCTAAATTAAGTGGGCATCTAACATACTGTTTCGTCCTTTTGATTGGAATTTAACAGCTTGTCTTAGTTCTCCAACACAAGATCTTGTGAAATGCTATATAAACAGGTGCTAAGTCAAAGGGCTGAAATTAACAATTTTTGGTTTTTGTTTTGATTTTTGAGATATTTAAAACTTATTAGTTAGATGGAGGAGGCAGCATCAAATAAATCTACTTAATTTGTGTGACGATTAATAACACCATTACATTTGAAGGCGATAGAGTTGCCAGTGGAATGGATTTTAACCTGACTTGAGTTCGCATTCATGTCGATTTATTAGGATTTCACTCAATTAGACATCTAAGATAGATCGGATTAGAAAGATAATCTAAAGAAAATATATAAGTCTTGATTGATCCAATGATCCAAATCAGATAATAAACATATTCACAGTCCTCAAAAAAGAAAAAGAAACACATATACTCATAATATTTTATTGATAAAAGAAATATTATGAGAATTTATAAGTACCCTCTGTCGATGGAGTTCAATGTGCAAGAGATAAAGATATTTTGAACTCTTGTAGAGCAAGCTTATTTGGGAGCTCATCTTCTTTGTGTAGTACCCCGGTTTCCGAACTACATCGGACGAGATTTCAATCAAACAGAAACAAGCCAATATGTGTATTTATAGTTTGTAGGAATTGAGTTATAGGACCATGCAATCTAATTTCAGTGTTTTGCTTGTTCTATTTAAGGGGATCAGAAGAAGATTTATATTTGCTTAATATTTGAAATGAGAATACAACATTTCCTTTCATTTTATTGAAAACAAATACAGCACAAGTGGGCCACCAGCCCATAACTATAAACAAGAAGCTCGATTTCTAGCTAAAATAAATGGATCCTTCATCTTTCAATTTGAAATTATATTCTTAACATTAATCGAATAACATAATCGCAGAAACAAATGCTTATGCTTGACCGCACTTACTTAAACAAGCAACTCCCTCCTCCAAATAATCTTGCCTGCTAATCCAAAACTCAGGCGCGTCCTACAATGTCAGTACAGGATTTGGAAACCTTAATATCATTTTTTTATAGAATGTTCGAAATATGAGGAAGAGAAGTGCTTAAAAAGATCTAAGTATCTATCCAATTGCTATAGAAGGAAAACCATACTAATTATAGACATATTCATCCAATGAGTATATATTGGTAGGCAAGTTCACCTATTTTCAATCACCAAGTGGGATATTACCAAACAACCTATTATGGCTGACCTTGATTTATTAAACAGTGTTTTGCATATTTTATGGATGTGTGTGTGTGTGTGTGAGAGAGAGAGAGAGAGAGAGAGAGTGTATGCACCTTCATAATGCCAGCAAGAACTGCACCTCCTAGATACACCATATGTTTTCTTCGCGGTGGATCCTCTATCCGCAGCCTTAGTTTCTGTAGAGACAAAAGAATGATAATAAATTAACGAAAGAACAATAGGGTAGAAATGACTGTTAACTTTAGTCATTCTCATAAATGTCAGAAAATTCCATCAATTAAGTATGTCGGATAATCTTTCCAGTCACCAATGACATGCCAGACATACAGAAATAAGCATCAAGGTTTACTTTTTGCAAGTTGTGTTGCATATTTGAATGGTAAAGTTATTTAGCTGCATAGAACTTCATGTCCATTTTAAGATCAGCATGCTAAGGGTTAAAAACGGCAGATAAATGCCTCAACCACCTACACAAAGAGGGAAATCCCCAAATGCAACAAAGAACTAAATATCATTGCAAAAGGAAAGAAATTTACTAGTAGGAAAATACCATAATCGAAGGAATGGTCTTAAAGCAGAACCCAATCATCAGTTGGAGACTCGAGCTAGCTAAGTGATATGGGGCTACTCTCAAGAAGCTCAAAAAATTATGTCTAAAGACAGTTCTCATGGAATAAAAATTGCGAAGTAAATTAAGCCAGTTTAACAATCTCATAGATTGCATCATACAAATTCTGTTGGAAGGTGCCTTAATATAATTGTATTACAGTTAAATCCAGGAAATGGAGCAAAGCCATTTTTGTCTCATGAAAGATGTAAAAATATTGAACAACAGCTGTTTTACTGAGGCAACAATGCTAGTAGAGTTTACCTTTAATCCGTCCTTATTTCCCTTCAGAACAACTTCAAGATAACGGTCCAATATTTCCTTCTCCAAGCTGGGGAAAAGAAGATAAAGTTAATCAAGCTAAAGAAAGTTTCAGAGAGAGAGAGAGCTCTAGCAAGACATAAGCCTTGATGTGTCCTCAAAGAGACTGGCTTCAAAATATTTTCAAAAACATATTCATAACAAAAATAATCAATCTAAAAGTTCAAAACAAACATGGCATGGCAGCCCTTAATATAAATAACTTCGACACAGTCATATTCTATAGAAAATTATCGTGATAAAGTGTCCCACATGTTGATATGTTTTTTTATGAGAGGTCATTTAAGGGTCATGCTCTGGGGTCCTCGTGAATAGCCTTCGAACTAGTGCATTTGCTAGCTATGACCTCATTAGTCGATGATGTCATTTTTGTGATTCATCCAAGAAAACAAGGAAGACTTAACAGTATTTCTAAAGCCTTACCAGTTTTTTTCTCTCTAAATTTGGAGGGACAAAATATACAGAATGAACCAACATTAATTAGAAGTCCTCACACACCAAAAAAATAAACTAGAAGACCTCTCTATAACCAGGATACAGACTTTCTTGATAATAATACATTACTAAGAAACAAAATCTTGGTTCCACAAAATTGCAAAGGGACTTTATGTATTACCGACTAGGTAATCCAGGATACATTGTACTCCCACCACTGAGGACAATATGTTGGTAGAGCTGCAAAATGAACAATTCTAATTCAATGACAAACTACAAAATATCGCACAAAAAATATCTTGACATTAAGGGAACAATTAGTACCATCATCCTGTTGTCAATATCCATCTCCTGAATGCAACGAAATACCATGTCAGCCATACCATCTCCTTCAACGTCTATGAGTTCCTGCATGAATTACCCCAGCAGCATGAACCAGTACTTGTAGATAGATGAAAACTAAAGAATTCTTACGAGACAAAAAAATTACGGCACAACTTTCTAATCAAAGATATATTTAGACATATGAGAAGAATACCTCATAAATATATCTTTCATAAATTTATTCGGGTAGTAGTTCGTAACAAATAAGCTTCAATTATTTAGTTGAAGCAACACTTGCTTGCAATGCCTAATTCAGTATACATGCTTCAAAATGATAGGTGGAGACTTACCGGAGTGAAAAGAGCCTCAGGTGCTTGAAATCGCTCAGTGCCAACTTTGATGATCCTTCCATCTGGCAGCTATTTATTCAAGCTATCTCAACAATTATGTTTCATTTCAGTTGTCTGGCAATAGATAAGAACTAATAGTTTTAACACTCACAGTATAGTTCTTCACAAGGATAGTAGTCTCAAGTCCCAATTGATACTCCCTTTTGTAATCATAACTGCAGCAAACCCGGTGAATATTAAAACCTAAGCGTAAGTCACAAGCCATTGAAAATGAAGACTAGTTCACCTAATGTAGCAGAGCTTCTCTTTGATATTCCTGACAGTCTCAAAGTCAGCAGTTCTATTCATAGCGTACCTTCAGAGACAAAGGCATAATGGTTAATGCAGAAGTACCTCACAATCAGCATAACCAATAATGCATCAAATCACCCTATAGTTCTAACAACACTCACCCTCTCCTCTGAAGCAAATCAACAAGATATGATGTTATGTGGCGTCCAGCTACATTCATTCTCTTGGTAAGATGAGGGAATGAATATCCATCAACCACTGGAACCTGGGAAAACACATTTCATTCATCATAATCATCAAGCATCATTCTTAAAGTAAGCCCAGCGGCCATGAGTCACTTCTAACCATTTAAATGCACAGCAATCCAGATGAATCAATAATGAAACATAGTCCAGGCTCTATTTATGCTATGCCATAGAGATTTAAAAGCACGTTTATAAATATCAGACCAGGTTAAATTCACTAAACATGAGAGATACCTCATTATACAACCTTTTCAAAATAGGTAGATGGCGAAGATTAAGTATAAAAGAATATTTTGAAAAATTCTTATATGTTTTTATGAGCAGTCAGATGTACCTCAATGCAGAACATTAGAGATTGGATAAGCATTCACTATTAAGCCTATAAGCTAAAAAAAACTAGTCCCGTGCCGCTTAAAGCACAAATCAGACCAAAGTGAAAAAGTTTACATGCATGTGCAGGACCTAGGGGTGCATATAATTTTCAAGTCTTGGTTAGCTTCATAATGTTACATTCATTATCCCCTCTCAGAATTCCACTTTCGCTCATTATGCAAATAGACACAACCATATATGTAATCAGACAATAAACAAGCAATTACTTCAGTATTGTAACTACCCCTGAAAGCAAACCAAAGTTAGCCTAATAGAAACCATACCACATGAGTGACTCCATCGCCAGAGTCAATGACTAATCCAGTCAGCAAACCTGAGACATTTCATGGTAGCATTGAAGAACATATTACTAATTTGTTCATCATAAATACTAAGTGGAAGTGAGCACAATTTCTGAAAATGAATAAGCTTCAATTTTTCATAATTCTACTGCCATTACAATCTTGAACTGTCCATATTAGCCAAGTTTGTCATATTTCACTCTAATTAAACATTATAAGCACCTTGTGCGTACAACGTCAAAACAGCTTGGATTTGGATGAACACCGCAGCATAGTTGTATTTCTCAAACATGATTTCAACCTGAAATACATTTAAATTCAAAGGTGCATCATGTGATGTTTCAATAATGAAGTCCAACTCGACAATATCTAAAATTTATAATTCTAGGGGTCAGCTCACCATCTTTTCACGGTTTTTAGATGGATTCAAAGGCGGATCTGTTAGCAAAATTTTACATTCTGTAGGGTCTACCTTCAGTCAGGATTAAACCGAATGAAAAAGTTAAAAGAAGAATATATATAGATAACTGAAAACAAAGAGACTGGAGGTAAAATGAAAAACCTTAAGTTCACTAAAAAATGCATGGTCCCACACATGCCCCATATCATCCCAATTTTGCACAATACCATTGTTGACAGGATAAGATATGTCCAACTGATGCCGCCACTTTAAACATGCATCCCCAACAAGAGTATCCTACAACAAAAACAAAATCTTTCAAACATTTTTAACTGGTGAATGACAACTCTAACCTGCTTCACTGAACCAAGGTCCATGATGTTTTCCCTTTAATATTATTATTTTCAAATGATAAAATTATCTTATAGAGTGTACGGATCCATAGCATCGAGCTCGTGGCTTTGGATTTATGAAGCAAATGCTCTTATGTTAGCCTCCTTCACATAGGGGCACAGCATTGTATAAATGTCCTGTGAAATACCATCACTTAAACTGCCAAAATGTTGTTTTCCTTGGTAAAAGCTTGACTTATAAAGCAGCACGAAGAAACATAATTTCAAATATATAAAGAAATAAATATCTAGAAACAAATGAATGCTTATTCAAGGAATAATAAGCTGACCGTGAGCTCTTGTTCCATTAAAGATTCTTCATACCGAAGCATTGGCCTTCCAACTACACAAGGGAATACCGATGTGGGAAAATTCTCACCCGCAAAACCACACTTCACATACTGCATTCATCACAATCAATAACTCAAAAATGTTGCACTTATTGACCTGAACGTGTAGGATCAGTTCACTGAGCAAAAGAATTCGAAATTTTACATACTGAGTTAATTAAAGGAAACATGTTTATTTAGCAATAGAATGTTCAAATGCGAAAATTAGACAGCTGATCGATCCATAAATTGAAATAGAGAAGATTGTTATGCAGGTTAAGGAAGAAGCTAATTACACCGGTGCCATTATCGCAGACGACGACGTTCCGGTTGTCCATCAAACGAAGCTTTGCTATAACGGGAGATCTTTCATATACAGTAGTAAACCGCTCACCTGCCTCACCAGCGTTTCTTTGAATCGGAGTAACGTCAAGAGAGAAATCTCAGTTGCTGTAACGAGTTATGACTCATGACTACTGACCTGCATCAAAATACGACGTCGTAACTGCAAGTCATTGTTTACCTTAATTCTTCTTTTTCTTTTCTTTTTTCTTGGGCATAAATTACCTTTATTCTTTTTTGTAATTATGTTTTCTTTTTAAAAAAAATATATATATATATATATAAGTTTCATTCAATTTGCCTAATACAAACAGGTAAATCAATGTAACCAAAAAAAAATCAGGTAAATCAATCAAAGTCTCTAATGATGCTAATTTAACTAAATAAAGTACTATTTTATTTTATGTTCGACTAATAGTATATGAAAACATAACAGTCTCAAATTTTAAATCTAGGTGGCGAATATCAACTAAAGGACCCATAGCAAAAAATGTAATCTCCGGACAGTCACCCTCTAAAACCCTCGAGTCTTATCTAACTCAATTGCTCGTTTCGCTGCAAATGCAGAAAAGCTTATGTTATTTATGGGCTTTGATTTAAATTAATTTTGATGAGCTTTTCAATGTCGTGGTTGATTTTTTTTTTTTTTTAATTTCTAATTGACATTTAAATTTTATAGTTATCTTTTGCAGCGACATTGATTTTTTTTTTTTTTCGAATTTCTCATTGACATTTAAATTTCTAATGAGATTTTATAATGACCCCGGTGAAAATATTTTCTTGCTCTGCCACTATTTATGCCTCATTTTTTAAGGAGTATACACGCTCAAAACTGTGACTGGACATTCATTGAAGAAGAAAGTGAATAATTTAACTTTCACTTGATAATATTTTATTTGATCAATTTAAATCTCATTTTCAATTATTTTGTTTTGAAAATCTTAGAAATAGAAGAGGGTCATGAAATTGGGCCATAGGAGACTCGTCCAAAAGTAAACTTGAGTAAGGCCCATTAAATAGTCTGAGGGTTTAGGCCCAGTGGGGGTTATGTATGTAACCCTAGTTCTGTGATTATTCCACTCTCTGCATAATATTTAGGTATTTCCGGCCGTTCACAGAACCAACCTCGAAACACATTATTTTCACAGCAAAAGAGAAATGGTTTTACTCTTCTCCTGTTCTCCTTTCTACGTCCATGAATGAATGATATTCTTTATTTGAGTCTAATGCTTTTACTTTCAGGCTCCAAAGAAGGGCGCGAAACTGCCGGCGGCCGCCAAGAAGAAGACGGACAAAGTTGTGAATCCTTTGTTCGAGAAAAGGCCGAAGCAATTTGGAATCGGAGGTGCTCTTCCGCCGAAGAAGGATCTTCACCGTTTTGTAAAATGGCCACAAGTTGTGAGAATCCAAAGAAAGAAGATGATTCTCAAGCAGCGATTGAAGGTGCCACCACCAATTCACCAGTTTTCAAAAACCCTAGATAAGAATTTGGGTACGTATATTTTTAATCTTTTGTCTATTTTAATATCATTATTGAGATGTTTATCGGATTAGTAGGAGGTGATTGAAAAATGTATATGTTTCTAGCTCTCGTGTGCTATACTTGTTACAGATTTGACTTGGTGATAATAGGACAAGGTTGTGTTTCATTAATTTTGTTAGTGTGATGGTGCTTACATGTTAACTTTATTTTGTTGTTGATCCATCTATTATCACATGTTACTCCCAGTTGATAAGGAACTGGCATTTAACCTTATTGCTATTAATGCTAAATGTGTAAAAAGATTCTTATTGGGATTAATGGGCATTGTATAGTTACCCATAATATGAAATTGTAATATGATTATGCTCATATGTTTAATCAAATTTTATCAGATGGTTTTATTATCTTTGCTTTTTATATTTTTACTGCACGCTAAGAAGAACAGAGATGCATTCATCTTTTGAACCAAGTATGAGCTGCCTAGATATAATGAAAAGCTAACTGATACAAAATAATGGCATCAGTTAGCTTTTTTATCATATGACTGTAACTAAAGTATTGTTTTGTTTTCATTGATAATATTTGTAAATATTTGTGGTTCTTTAACTGTTTTCCTTGTATACATGCAGCAACCAGCCTTTTCAAGATGCTTCTCAAATACAGGCCGGAGGACAAAGCTCAAAAGAAGGAGCGTCTTCTGAAAAGAGCTCAAGCCGAGGCTGAAGGAAAAACTCCTGAGTTCAAGAAGCCTATTGTAGTGAAATATGGCCTCAACCATGTGACCTATCTCATTGAGCAGGTTTTGGATTTTGTACATATGTACATTATTAGTTCATACTGGATAGTATGAATGATGACCAAATAACAATAACTGCAATAAAATCTTCATTTGCAGAACAAGGCTCAGTTAGTGGTCATAGCTCATGATGTCGATCCTATTGAGCTGGTTGTGTGGCTCCCTGCACTGTGCAGGAAAATGGAAATCCCGTACTGTATCGTGAAGGGGAAGGCTAGGTTGGGAACAGTAAGTGTTCTTCATCATTGGTCTTAGGCTATCATTTAAGTGTGATGTTATTTATGTGCATATGCTATTTTGTAGATTGTCCACAAGAAAACTGCTTCAGTTCTTTGCCTTACCTCTGTGAAGAATGAAGACAAGTTGGACTTCAGCAAGATCCTTGAGGCTATTAAGGTATAGTTTTAACTAAAAGCTTATACTTGTACAGGTTGATTCATTTTTGTTGCTTGATTATTCTACTTCTAATTTTGACGAGTGTATCTTATATTCTGTTTTTCTACTGTTATTATAGGCCAATTTCAATGACAAGTACGATGAGACCAGGAAGAAGTGGGGAGGTGGTGTCATGGGCTCGAAATCTCAGGCCAAGACAAAGGCGAAAGAGAGGGTATTGGCCAAGGAGGCTGCCCAGAGAATGAATTAATCCTTTTGAAATTTGCAATTAGTGATAGTATTATGAGAGGATTTATAATTTGCACTTGTTCTGCCGAGATGTTCAGATTAGACATATTTTTGTTTTCATCTGATAATTGGTTTTTTACCTCTACTTTCAAGAGAAGACGTTTATTTAAAGCCTTTTGCTGGATTTGTCTTTAGTGAGTTTTATGTTGTGCTCCCCATTTGCTCTCTGCTTTTCCAATTAACTAACATCACAAAATTCTTATTTCACATACAAACCTAGTTAATTGGAAACATGTTGCAAGTTAATGTATTTTTTCAATTTTCAGTTTGATTTATTATGTTTTCTAATTACTTGGAGATTTGTAGACGGAATTGCTGCTGGCCCTTTGTTTCACGAAAATTCGTTTGATTTTTGTTTGACTGTGTTTAGCTGGATTTGGAATTTTAGTTTTACTCGTAGTTAAGAATATGTTATGTTAATATTAATTTATTTAATGGGTTGAATTAGTTTAGAATTATTTGGAATTATGAGCATCCGTTGACTCTAATTGAGCAAATATGGCTGCACTAATCCATTTGTTATATAATTGAGCAAATGTGGCTGCACTAATCCATTTGTTATATATTTAGGATGCTTAATTACCTTTCATATTTTCTTTTCATTCGTCTCTCTTTTTCTCTCCGCAGAGAGAGAGAGAGCTTGCAGAAATCCTTTTATGAACCAATTTCTTTCTCCTGCTTTCCTCTATCCTCGTAGAGATTGTTATGATCACACGGTGATCTTTGAGAGAGAAGAAGGCCAATAATTTGGGTGGTTTCTTTGGAAAATAAAATGGGTTCCATTGTAATGGAACCCGATGATTTGATCTCATATGCAAAAATCTATCTCCATGGAGAAAATATAACATCATTTTGTGTTTCAACTGAAACTATTGAATCAAGAGGCTTATATTACAACGACAATCTTTTCAGCTTTTCGGTTCCTCTCCTCTTGGCCCAGCTCTCTCTCGCTTGTACCGTCATTCTTATCATTACATGTCTCCTCAAACCCCTCGGACAACCCAGCATGGTCATACAAATACTTGTAAGCTTCATTCCAATTTGGTATAATAATAAATACAAGACAATAGACACCCTCTGAATTATGCGAAATTTGCATGTTGTCTATGCTGAATATATAATAATACTGAAGATTCTATATAATCAACATTTAACAGGGTAGTTTTTGCAAGTTTCGCATAGCATAGCATAGGGGATTCTCCCTTCCAATTTTGAATTCCCTTTATTTATATGAGTATTATATATTTTGTTTCTAATAAACATAATTTTGTCAGAGTGGTTTAATAATAGGTCCATCTTGTCTGGGAAGCATTTCTGGGTTTACTGCACTATTATTCCCCTACAAAAGCCTCATTGTGCTGGACACAATATCAGTGCTTGGATATATGCTCTACTTCTTTTTAATTGGAGTACAAATGGATCCATGGATATTGAAAAGAATTCAGAAAAGAGACCTCATTGTTGGTGTTTCAACTGTTGCCTTTGCTATGTTTGTAACAATATCGGGTGGAAAAATTCTAGAAATAAGTAACCCAGATCTTGATCCAGATATAGTTAGCTCACTTCCGGGTGTAGCCACAGCTTCTTCAATGCTCGGTTTTCCAATAGTAGCACATTACGTAACGGAACTTAAAATGGTGAATTCCGAATTTGGGAGAATGGCACTTTCTTCGTCCTTAGCTAGTCACTCTTTCGGGTTGTGTGTTATATTTGTTCTCGTCCTTTCGGGACAGCATTCGGTAGAGAAGTGGCAGATTCTGCAGTGTGGGGTTTCAGGACTTGGATTGACACTAGTGATAATTTTCGTATTTCGACCTATCATTTTATGGGTACTCCATAGAACTCCGGAGGGGGAGCCATTGAAGCAAAGCTTCGTTTTAATGGTGATTGTTGGTGTTTTTTTGACTGGGTGCTGTTGTAAAGCTTTGGGGCTTAATGTGTTTTTTGGGCCTTTGGTTTATGGTATGGCTATACCAGCTGGGCCACCTTTGGGATCGGCTTTGATGGAGAAGCTTGATATAGTTACACATTGGCTTTTCATGCCTTTGTACTTTGCCAAGAGTGGGTTGGTAATTGATGTGTTTTCTGTCAAATTGAGGAATTATTTGTTGATACAGTCTATCATAGTTCTTGGTTGGATTGGAAAGTTTTTTGGAGCTTTGATTGCTTCGATCTATAACGGAGTTCCATCGAGGGAAGCGATTCAACTTGGTTTGGTGATGAACGTCCAAGGCGTTCTTGAGCTGTGTATTTTCAAGATGTTGAAGCAAAGTAAGGTATGTTTTATCGATTATCAAAAGAACTGCTCATGCAATTTGCTAAAACAGTTTACTCCTATTATTATTATGTTGTTATGTATGTTTGTCCTCTCTGCAGGCATTACACGATGAACCATTTGCCGTCATGTGCTTATCAACGTTGATAGTGACTTCTTCTGTAACACCTATACTAAACTACTTATATGATCCTCTAAGGAGACACAAGATTTGCAAGAAGAGGTCAATTATGGACTTAAAACCCAACTCAGAACTCCGAATGGTCGTATGCGTACACGACCAAGAAAATGTCCCAACAATCATAAACTTCATTGAGGCTCTCAATCCAACCAAACACACCCCAATCTACATTTGTTTAGTCCACTTCGTCGAGTTAGTGGGTCGGGCCTACTCAATCCTCATACCTCACAAACTCAACAAAGTCAAATCGGGCCGGGCCTCCACTTCAAAATGTATAGTCAATGCTTTCAAACACTTCCAACTAAGCTCATACGATGCAATAACGGTGCACCCCTTTACCGCAATATCTCCTTACGAAGCCATGCATGATGAAGTGTGTGAAATGGCTATTGATAAAAGGGCTTCCTTAATCATCATCCCTTTTCATAGACGATTAGCTACGACCGGGAGGGTAGAATCATCAAATGCGGGTATAAAGATTATGAATGATCAAATTCTTGAAATGGCACCTTGTACTACTGCAATTATTGTTGACAGAGGATCAACTACGACTCCTAGGCCCGACTCTGAAGTTGGTCCTTTGTATAATGTGGCGGTTTTCTTCATTGGCGGGCCCGATGATCGTGAAGCACTTGCTATAGGGGCAAGAATGGTAGGACAACCGAACGTCAATCTCACCATTGTTCGAATAGTACATAACAACTTTGGTAGGGAGATTTCGGAGGAAACAATATTGGATAATGAAGTGATTCTAGAAATGAAGAGCAAAATGTCAGAAAATCAAAGAGTTGTGTTTGTCGAAGAGAAAGTAAAAGATGGGACAGGGACTGTTGTTGTGCTAAGATCCATTGAGAAAATGTTCGAACTTATAATCGTGGGAAGAAACCATGACACGAGATCACCGATTATATTTGGTCTTTCGGATTGGACAGAAGATTCAGAGTTGGGAACCTTGGGAGATATGTTTACTTTAGATGATTCAGATAGTACTTCGACTATACTGGTGGTGCATCAGCATACGAGATTGGGTGCATGGAGCCAAAATGTGGACGAATATGAAGCTAATGTGTTGAGGAGTGGTTTTGAAGGGCCGGTTGCTCCTATGCGAAGAAGTTTTGCGGTAGAATGAAATGTTTGAATATGGCTTGTTAGTGAAATGGTTACAATTAGTACTTGAATCTGGTTCGATTTGAGTGAATTTCGAGTGTAGGTTCTAGGAAAAACTTTAGCCAGAAAATATTTGGATTTTTGTAACAAGTGCATATAATAATATCATTCCATTTGCTGAACTTTTAAGCTAACATAGACATTTTATTTTTCATCCCATGTGATTTTACGAACATTCTTTGATGAAACTAGGAACTGGGTGAAATTAAATGGAAAAAGGAAAGATACATGAGGTTTAAATGGATGAAACAAAAATATGAAGTTGTAGATGAATAAAAATGTACTAGGTGAATTTTTTATCCGACATGTTTTGCTACAAAATAGGTCTGGTTTCAAAACTTGTTCAAACTCCCAAAATGATTTTTCATAAACTTTCTTCATGTGGAAACAGAGTAGCATGTCAATACAGCTTTAATCAGCACCACATATTTCATCTTCCTTAGAGATAATAATGCCATGGAATTTATTGATATATAAGAGGATAATAATAATAAGTCATTATAACAGATCACAACTATTTCTTGACAGCAATATTGGAATCTTTCTCCTGAAAATCTGTAGCGTTCACATTAAATACACATTTGATTTCAGAATAAGACAGGATCCCATGTGTTCGTTACAGAATTGTCCACATATGACAATTATAGAAACAACATATCCAAGTATTTTGTTATTCAAATCTTTCCCTTTTGATCGGCTTCTATCTATTTGAATTAAAATTTTGCAGTTTCACGTTTTGAATATTTTTAGAATTAACTTCCACCGGAAGCATCTTATATCTGATTTATGTATGGTTTAATATTCAATTATGTAGGTAGACATTAATGCTCTTAGTTGTGTAACTTTGAGTTTGTTACTCTAGGTTGGTTTCATTTAATATCTATCCTAGTAAAAGCTAAAGACCTTATTTTTTTAATTTTTCTTAAAATAGAGAAAAACTCGGAGACTGAAAAATACGTGCGACCTTATGCTTACACGGCTTAAAGTTACTAACATTCCAACAATTATAAAAAAAATGTCGTATTGCTGGAATAGACCGGACTCAAGGCGAAAATCCAATGTTGGCCAAATAGGCACAAGTACAAATATTTTTGCCCAATTTACCTTTCATCTATACAAGTATATCATATACGTACATGGATTGAATACTTGAAAACCAGGAAACATATAACTACTGAAAACCTATAAAAGATATCGTTCAAGTTCAAGCTTCCCACCCAAAGAAATAAAATTCTTAACGGTGAAAAGTGCATATAGATAAACGCATGTTTTGTGGTGATGATTTAAGGAAGAAACAAGAATTCCAAATTCCACAAAAATGGCTATAAAATTCTTTCATTCCCATTTTACCACAATAGATTAGTTGATTAACTATGGAACCACACCTATAAATGACCAAATCAAAACTTACACACACATCAAATCCAAGCTAACATATCTCCACCTTAAAATTTCAGAACATAAGCAATTCTATAACTCTGTAATTTACACAACAAAAAGCTTGTATAAAAGGGCATCTTTTTTTAAGACGGTGTATAAAAGGGTATCTGAAGAATTGGATGTGAATTCTTGAACAAATCTGTCTTTTGCCATTATAAATCACAAAACCAATCATCTACAGAATCCAACCAAGAAAAGCAATACCTTATTGCCCTGATTCTTGAGAATTCTCCTTTGAAGATTGCTGGTGCTGATGTTGTTGCTGATGCATTGCTCTACCCTGGCCCATCTGCTGATAAAACTGGCCCAGTACCTGTGGGCTTAAAGCCCCTATATGGCCATCTTGTGATAGCCCAAGTTCCAATCCAGGATTAGCACCCAACATTGAACTAAAACTCATATTCCCTGATGATTGCAAATCAAACCCAGAAAACCCAATCTTTTGCATATAACTTGAAGAAGAATTATCATTCCCCATTGATACACCACTGGGCCATAATCCTGTACTTGAACCCACATGGGATCTCCCAAAATTCCCACCAATCAAAGGCCAAGGGGGGGTCCTACCCCCAGCCATATGAGCACCCAAATCATCAATCTTTTGGTGAATCCCTGATGAAATAGAGCTTCCGTGTTGAGACATAGAAGCACCTGATGTAGTTAAAGCAGAGACTGGTATAGTCCCAGTCCCAGTGGCTGCAATTATTGATGGTTCAGCTTGTTGAAGCAACCATTGAATAGTCTCTCCATCAGATTTATGGCCTAATTCTCTAGTTAACTGAAATATCCTTGCAGCACATAAAGCAGGCATCCTTATTCTTCTTCCTCTTCCTTCAACCTTTGTGTGTCTGTCTTTGTTCGATGTTCTTTTGGGTGCTAAAGATTGTTTCTTGGATTCTTCTTTTTCTGTAGTTCCAGCCTGGAAATCTTTGATTTCTGATGTCTTGTTATCAGGATTTGTGGGAGATGATGATTGGGGGAGGTGGTTTAAGAAGGTGGGTATTTCTTCCTGATGAGGCTGTTTTGAGTTCTTGGGATCCATCTTTCTATTGAGTATTAAATTTCAAAGAAAGATGAATCAAAATAAGGAAGCTTTTTTTGTTTTGTGTGTGTGTGTGTGTGTAAGGTGGTTTAAAAAAATGAAGAAAAGGGGAAATGTTCAGTGCTGGCTATTGATTGAGTTTCTTTTTGCTCTGTTTTTGGTAAAAGGGAAAGGAATGTGAAAGACCAAAAAAGTAAATATTGATTGAATAGTATAGTAGGATCTTTGTCAAGGAAATGGATCTGTGCCCCTCCTCTCCTGTTCAGTGTTTTGACTTTTGACAAGGAAATGGTTTGTGAAAAAGTAAGAAAGATAGATTTGTTTTCTTACCTCCTTAACATGAACGAACGAACGAACGAACGAACTAGTCACTCAATTTCTACTTGTATAGTTTATATCTATCAATCACTATATTATTATTATTATTATTATTATTATTATGCATGCCATTATTGAAACAGACAACAATATATACTATATACGATACCATTTCTTGCAATAGACTCAAACAAAAATAATAATAATAAATAAGTGGAAAGAATAAAGCAGGAGGAGGACACCTGGTAGGCAGTAAATGAATGGAGTTGTAGGGTTACTTAAGATCTACTCTAGAGATACATGATTAGTAAATTAATAAGTAAGAAATAGAAATCAGATAAGCTTAACTTAATTAGTTTAAATTATTTAATTATATAAGTATAAATAATTGAAGCAGACCATGAAGCTGGCAAGATTGTTAAATTCATGTAAACTGGAACTTGGAAAAGTAGTAGTATCTTTACATCCATCCGATCTGAACTGATATTTTTAGATAACAATATTCCATGTCCATGACTTCATACTTTCACATTTCATTTTCATTAATTTGTGGAAAATACCTAAGGGTTTCAAATAAAATAAATCTCTTACTTACTGCTTTTGAAATATTATTATTGCTTAATGCATTTGTTCAAAAAAAGAAAGGTCGTGCTGTGCATACATCAACTCCTTATAAAGTATATTGCAAATTACAGAATTAAAATACGAGGAGGAGGTCCAATGATCACCCACCCCCCAAAAAATTAAAGAATTTTAGATTACAAAATTTCCTAGAGTGAAGCATTAGCAACCCCATTTGACAAATACATCCTTCATTGCAACTTTTCCACGAGTAACAATATGATAGAAATCAATTACAGCATTCGATATTTATGTAATTAATTTAACTGAACATTAGAAAAATCAATCACAAAATAATGAAAATCGAGTCATACAACCTCAATTCACGCCGACAATCATGTCTAAAAAAGAAAGTTAATTAATTAAAAAGGATAAAGAAAGATTATTGAAGCATAAACAGATGGCTTTCAAATTATTCTTAAATCTAGTCCTCTGCTTTTCTGTCGTCGTAAATCACTATTATCACTCTTCAAGTAACTTTTAATTTTTCTTTTCGATTGAAAAAGAATATACTTCTAGTGAAGGTCCCTTGTATAAAAAAAGGATCACGAATATGGGCTAAAAGAGCTAATACTTTTACATGGAAAAATTAACAAATCAAAAGCCTAAAATCGGTGTAAGGCCCATAGCATGCCCCTTTCTCCTGAAAGCAAAATCAGATCATTTCACTCACAACAAACCCTTAATATGCAAATTACAGATTCAATACTAGTAATAGAAATATATATGTTGCGAAAATTTAAATCAAACATATTCATTGAGTCCGAAAATAGAAAAAAATATATATATATATTTAATAACATGTTACCATCAATTTAACAAGACACGAGCGACCATTTCATCTGTGATCTAATTTTAAGCACATATTCACCTAATACCATGGATTAATTTGATACTTCAATATCAATAACATAAAAATTCCAACGTTTAAGTGATTTAAATGCACTGGGAGCTCTATGTTAGAGTTTTGCGAATTATGAAGAAAATCAGAACACTTAAGCTAAGTTGAGCGAAAAACTAGCATTAGCACACCTATTGCATAAAAAATATTGGTGAAAATTTTGTAAGTAAAACAATTGCCACCGAAAATGATCTGAACCCAAACGGAATTTGAACAAGACCCGATGAACTTCAAAATATTAGATCCGAGAAAGATCCAGACTTGACCCAAACCCAACTCGATTTAAATAGAGATGGATTAGATTAGGCATGACCCGACCGAATCAGACCCACTGGCAGCCCTATTTTATTCAATTTCAATTTCTTCTCATTAATTTACAAGAAAACATTGAATTGGATTCGAAATTAACACGGAATTTCTACTGCAAATTCAGTCAAATTGAGCAAGAATAGGAACTGCAGAATAAACAATATTGTTTAAGACAAACTATTGAAGAGTATAATTTATTTTTATTTTTATGCCTTTGAAAGTAGTGTTTGAGAATTAATGGTCATTACTTCATGTGAAAGGGTAATTTTTGACCAAAATAATTCTATTTTAAGAAATGGGTTTTGGATTGGGACATCCCAAAAAGGAAATAAGAGTAAGATTTATGGGACATAAGAAGTAAAAGAGAAGGGTATTGAGCTGGGCGAAGTAAAGAATAAAAGATGAGTTAAGATGTTTTTGCATTCTCTTCATTGAGGTATACTATCAATTTTCCAATTAAAGGTGTATAACTTAAAAATTGGAAGAAAAACAAACATAAATTAATATGTATAATACATTTGCTTAACTATCCTGAACTTTAAACTAGCATGAAATCTTAATTACCCTATAGATCACATAAATTCTAATGAACATCTTGATAACGAAGATTTGATGTCGGTACATACACAACTTATTTATTCTAAAAACACCCATAACTAGCACCACGGCATGGGAACCACTCCATAATTATCTCTATAATAATATTGCTGAATGACTCCTAATCTTTAGCAAATTGATCAACTTGTATATGCATGTGTTTGTATTAATTTGTAGCTATCTCATATGTACACTTTTAGTCATATATCAACAAGAAAGGGCACTTTATTGTTTTTTACCCCTTTGTAGGCTAGCTCAAAATTAGGATTCCCTAACAGCTTTAAGGACCCATACCCTGTGAATCTTAATAAATTTATAACTTGTCTCACAAATTCCAGAACTTCAATAATAGAAGATGCCACACGTTCGCTTGACATGATATGATAAGCAGCAAATCAACAAGACTATGTAATCTTTTTTTACTTACAGCTATCATGAATTTGATGTTCTTATGCCACACGATTGGCAGCTTCTGGATAGACATACGATATTCTTGAACAGCCAATCCAGGATTTCATGGGCAAGAGGATGTATAATAGCAGTGCCTAATAGGGATACTATGTGCAGAGATTGCAACACGGGGCAGAAGGTGTCTGAAAGACAATTGGGTGAAAAAGTTATATTGCAATAGGGAAAAATAAGTTCCGCCTCTTTTCTCTGGAAATTCTAGTCAATTATCAAATCATTTACTACACGTCTTTAGCTACAATGACATGCATGAAATGACTAAACAACCTCCTAACAGCAATTACCATTTGTAAGGTAGCCTTAAAATCATAAGCTGCAATATTGGTTAAGCATAAACATCCAAAAGCATTTGCATACATTGATGGGATGATAAGTTGAGATTAGCATTCACTAGAAGATGTAGTGATTGCCATCTAAAGTGGTGTATCATTGATAATTGGAGTTTGTAACCAAAAAAAAGATAATTGGAGTACTGTGTAGCAGTAGGAATAATCATTTTGTTTTTGAACAAAAAATACCAAATTTGCAACCACTACAACCAGTGTCACTCCAACAAAATCTTCTTATATCATTTACAAAAATAATGACAGGGAAATCATTAAAATATCACACAAATATAAACAACGAGCCAAAAACAACAAATAGGAACATTACCTTTATCGGTTGAAATGGGGCATGGGCGCTGCCGGTATGCTGTTGTCAATTGCAAAAGTAGTTTTTGGTGGGATACAATTTTACATTTAAATACCCCTAGAGGATAACAAACTCCCATGCACAGCTCTCCTTAGTAGTATGCCAGCTTGAGTTTAAATAAATTGGCACAGACAATGGTCGAAATTTCTGATTGTATGTTTCTGTTGTGCTCTCCTGCACAAGAAATGTTCCATAGCCTATACAAGCAACTACATTATGATTCATAAACGTTTGTCCCCTGCGATAGAAATTTTTGTTCCACTTGGGTATATAAAACTTATAGTACTTCTAATTTGTTAAGTGATATGGTATTCAAATTTTTCAAAATGCAAACCAGAAGCCTCGTCTAATAATATGTGTCACGCATAAAATTCAAGGCAGTTAATACTAAAAATACACAAATCACGAGGCTCGGATCATAGGATGGTTAAACAAAGACTCGATGGAGTATAAGGTTGCGGGATGTATGGAATACACAGAATTTCCTCTGGTGCCATCACATATTATCTTGGTGTTTTGAACTTCTCAGCCAAAGACGAGGAAAGCATTCAAGATAGTTAGCAAATAAACACTTCATGCACTCATAGACCCATTTAAAAGGAAACCGCTACATACACAAACTAGAATTAGTAGCTCAATAGAGATGATAGAGGTCATATCAGATCCACAGCAAGAAGCATGGACCCTGTGTGGCCCTAATGTACAAATATTTGTCAAAATATCTTTTCTTTTGAAATTGTCATGTGAATTTCATAATCATGTTTAGCCATACCAATTATGGTGATAACATATACTTTGTAAATAAAGTTGATCCAGCAATACCCTCCTGCATATCCCATCACAAATGTGTCCACGTATCCATCTCACACGTCATATACATCCTTGGTGTTGCACAATAAATGCACATGATATTTATCCAGTCATCAGTTGCAAGAACAACATGATAAACAAAAATGCATATAGATGTGATGATTATTACTTATGTATGTAGTATATAAAATGCCACCAACTCCAAGAAAGCAAATCAGCTGTTGCCAAATGTAGCATTACCCACATGTGGGTCTCATGCCAATCCCCTAACTATTACACTGATGACAGAGGTTGTCCAACCATAGTCTTGTAACTTTCTCTATGTATTTCTCTGTTCGACTCCATCTTAGACCCATCCTGAAACACCAGGATCTTCATGAATGAAAAGGTACTTCAATTCACCCCTTTATTAGAAGTCTATAAGTTTCCCCTTTTCAACATTTATTACTCATTCAATATACACCTATAATCTTTGGAGATTGAACCATCACCCTGAACCACCTTTTGGAACAAGATGAAGGTCAGTCCAATCTCTTCTAAACGTGGGGATGACAGAAAACAATGTAAAGCAATATTCTGACTTTTCTCTTTCATGCAGTTACTAGACTGGATGCATCGTAAGTTAGTGCAGAACAGCACAGAGACAATAAAGAATTCCATAATAGGTAAGTGTGTAAAGGAAAGCATCAAATTCTAAACATATAGGGACTTCAATTCCTTTTTCCCCATGTCCTCTTTCTCCCTTCACCTCTTTGAATTAACATGCGAATAAGATTATAAGAAAAATAATTCAAGGAAAAATGCATCATCCTGCGCCATTTATGAGGTAAACCATTAGATGTGTCAAAAAATGTGTATGTAAGTTGCATATGCATAATGTTATATGACGAGTTGACTCTCTAGCTGACATTTGACTCGAAAGATGAGTACAGAGTAGCTTGGTTTCTAAACAAATTGTCATCCACGCAAGAGAATTCCATATTAAAATTAAGGTAACTGCTTCTAACAAGACTATTATTTCTTTGTGATCTCAGGAAACGCTTCCACTTGTTTTTCAGTGCAGACACTGTTTGATGAGAAATATTACAATGTAGAGCCCACCAAGAGCTTTTCCGTTTCAAACACTAAATATCAAAACACTCCTGATAGATCTATAGCCAACAGTGTGGAAGTGTTGTTCCAAGAAGAATTATTTGAGTCTTTTGACTTTCTTGCAATTGGAACTCTCGGTCTGGACTTACCCAATACAGACCCACCAACACCAACACTTCCCATGCCCTCCGAAGAATTGATTAATCAACACACAGAGATAACAGAAAATGATCTTATGCTAATAAATTATGACCTAGAGAAGTTTCTTGAAGCTGAAAAGAAAGAGACTCCCAATGACACATCCGAAAGAAGTAGTCATGCAAGCACTATAACCCTCAATAGCAGGCCGTGTGATGGAGCAGATTCTGAAGGATACACATGCATGAGGGCTTGTCCTCTCCAAAATTATCTCTTTGCCAATGCAATTGAACTGGAGGAGACAGATAAAGAGGTAAAGAAAGAAAGAACATCCCTTGCAGAGCTCTTCAAGAGGAACAGCATAGCGCATGATGATGCTACAAATAGATTTGAAGGAGCAAAACAACAAACCAAGAAAGGACACGTAGCTCATTTCATGAAGAAGTTGGTGAAGAAGATCCATTCCTCAACAAGCAGCTGCACAGTTCCTCCTAAAGATGATGCTGCTGTATCCATTTCAATTAAGAAGAAACTCTCCAAGGTGCGTTTACGCTTTCTGGGACAGTTGAGAACGACCTAAAAAACACCATTCTTGCATTTTTCTTTTCCAGTGAACATCGGTTCAGTTGCCAAATACCATGAACTACTTTTTTACTAAAAGTCAGCAGAAGAAAGTGCACTAATTATTAAACTACAATTTCTTAAATTCCAAAGTTTTAGCATAAAATATTAATCATATTTCATGTCAAATACCTAAAAGAAAAACAAAAGCTTATTTTCTTTATTGTGTTTCTATTTTTTATTTTTATGTTGAAAAAAAAGAGAAGTATAATATCTCTCAAATTACATATCTAAGTTGTTTACCATTTCAATCAGGACCTTTCTGACATATTCCTCTCAAAGTTAAATAGTTCATTCGAAGGGCTTGTAAGAATATTCTTCTCAGACTAAGCTGAGTTTCTTATTGTTTGTAAAATACACTATAATTAACTTCAATAAGCAATTCACAAACATTACAGATGCTTTCTTCAAATGAAATATTTTAGACACTGCTTCTAAGGAGTTCTCTGTTGAACTTCTAAGCTGATTAACTTGTAAACACTGTCATCAATTGTCATTAATCATTTAAAACAATTCAAGTTGAGAAAGGGGGAAATTGAGAGAGAAAATAAGCATTCAAATGCAAAATAATGATTATCTTGTTCAAATTTTTGCGAAAATTTATAGATGAAAGGAAACACTGCTGAAATGTATAAGCAGTTCTCTTAAACTAGAGTCAAATTACTGTCAACGTGTTACTTTTAACCTTATGCATTCAAATATTTAGGCTGTAAATAGTAACGTCCTTTGTCTCTCTTTAAGATAGCTTGCAAAAGTTTACTTGCATGTAATGATTTTCCTAGTTTCTAAACTAGGCTTGAGTTGGTATTAGCAGATTATAGCAATAGTTTAAACTTAGCGTCAACTTGTACTTTCTTGGTGTAAACCTACATAGGAACAGAGATTTAGAATTGAATTAAACAGATTACTGAATCTTCAGAAATAGGAAACATTTATAATATTTCAAGCTGCCACATTCTGATGTTGTGGATCCAGGCCCTAAAAGTGTTTCACAAGAAAGTTTACCCTGAAGAGATGACCGAGTGTATTATGCTACAAAGGGCAAAGAAGAAAAAGATTTCCTGTGAGGATGGCTATCAGATAGACGGGGACAATGAAAATAACAAGTTTCCTCAAGCAGCCAGCAAGAATTGTAGCATGAAACTCTCTTCAAATGGCATCTGCAAATGTACTTCAACAGTTAATGGTGAGCAATGGATTAGAACGGATTCAGAATGTAAGTTGAAATGTGTTATATTATATATTCATTCGGTCATGGTAAAGTACACTTGTCTAACATGTTTTTATTTTCTTGCTCTCTTTATTTGGGATGTGTATAATAGACTTGGTCTTGGAGTTCTAGGGGCAGAAACACTGGAAGTAAAGGCAAGCAGTCCTCATACCTTTTGCGTGGGAAAGTAAAGTTTGCAAGTATTTGTATGTCATGGCTTTGTATAAAAGTGTAGTGTGAATTAAGATATTCGGAGAAAATAAACATAGGAGTCTCTCCTAGGTTTAGTTTTCCGTTGAAGTACTGAGAGTAGTGGATGGTAATGCTGCACTTGATTATTGGGCTGTTCTGTATAAGTAAATTTTAGCTGCTAAATAATTCAGATACGGTGTGAAGAACTAAAACTATTTTGGTTGAATGTATTAAGGGCTTGTGTGGCTATTACATCATATCTAAACCATAGAACATATTATCTTTGAGGCCTTGCATATAAATAGTTCTCAACTTCAGTCCTGGACAATGAAATGTTGAAATCAAATTGTTCATTTTTGGAGGCTCCAAATGGCTTTCCACTACATAAGTGACAATCATCAACCAGTATCAACACTAGAAGCTATACTTCTAACATGCAATCTTCCTATGGTGTGTGCTTACTTTATGTAGTTCTAATGAATTAGCCGTACCTCAATCGCAGCATCATTTGTTGATGATATATCGAGTAGGATGAAGTGAAATTCAAATATGCAAGGACTCACTCCTCAATACTCCACCCATTTCCATCCTCCATGACTGGTCTACGAGAGGTGCCAACTCTCTGAAGATACAAAAATAGATCTCATCATTGACAGATAAACAAACTTTGCCTAAAAGGATAAAGATAGCCATTTTTGCTTTGCCTGGAGTCTGGACATGGACAATTTACCAGCTGGCAATTTAAAATTTACAGTGATGTTTTACAAAATTACTACAGCAATGAAAACCAACAGATTAACAGGATCTTTAGCATGATTGCTGTACTCATTGTAAGTCTATAACATCAATACTACTTCAGAACATCAAAATCAAACAAAAGAGTTGGTAGTAAAGGATGTTTCCTGAGTTTAGTAGGCTAACAAATTTTTATTAAGGAGACAAAGTCTTAATACCAGCAAATGAATTTTACTACGAGAAGTCTTGGAGGCTCTACTGTCTCAGTAAATAGGATTTTAAGCACTTCAACAATTCTAGCTTTCTTAATTTAAAAAAATTGTTTTCCAACACTTTTTCAATATCTGAATTACATAAATTCTTGTAAGGAGTAAATTATAATAGATAAGTACAATATTCCTTCTTTAAAAAGGGGCTCTTTTTATAGTTCTTGCCCATATGATAAACAAAGGCATGTTGGGACATACACATGACATTGTCCCCTCAAATAGTAAAAAATCAGGTATTCCACTTTCTGTCATATTTCAAAGTGCAATGACAACAGTGAAAAGCACACATAAGTATTCTGCAGGAGAAATATGCACATGCTGCGACACTAGTTGCTGAAGCCACAATGCACTGGAAAGAAGCAATTTTTTTCCCAAATGATTCGCGAATTAGCTAGCAACTTCATTGCTGAAAATGAGAACCCATTCATATTCCTGCTAGCATCAAATACTACCTAACTCGTAGTTCACCCATCAAACTTGATAAAAAACGATGGAAGAACCTAAAAGGCATGAATGAAAAAGGTTTGGAATGATAATTCAAATTAATTACTGTTATAGAGCACGAGACCCAATAAGTTTAAGTTAATACAGGGAGATGACTGTTATTTTCCGATATAAGGCAGTAAACAAAAACATATGGCTGTTAACTTACTTAAGGTCATGGCTGACAACAAGTAACGACAGCTCTTTCTTCAGATCTTTCAACAACTTAACCACATCCGCACGGGCCTTCCAATCTAACAGAGACACAAAAATTTCTGTTCATTAGAAATAGGAATACAATATACCAATAAGGAAAGGCTCAGAAAGCATTCAACTTATACTTGATCAATGACAAGAAGAATGTCATAGATACTGGTTTCTAGTAAAGTGCTTGAATTCCCTTACAAGAAGAAATGCAAAAGGAGAAAGCAACTACGAACAATGACAAGAAGTCTGCAAATATGGCACACACAGGTGATGCATAACTTTAATGAACAGAAAGATGACATCTAAATGTAGTGCTATTAAACGATAACACCTCATCTAAAAGATTAGACCCTTAAAAATTGAAGAATTCCAAAAAAAATAGCCTCATTAAGAAAACGGAGCGCCCAAAAAAGCACTGGACGGATGAGTGACTTCAACTGTTGAGATAAATGGAAGGAGGACAAAAACATAAGACTTAGGAGAATGTATTAGTAACTTGAAACGACTAACTAGCTCATATTTATACTAGAAGCAATCCTATTATAATGACAATAATATCCTAACTCTTAACATCAACCAACATCGAAGGAATAGAGTGAAGCTTCAAAAGTGGAGATAAGAGAGAAGATCCCCAGCATTTTCTCGCTACTGATGTTACAAATAATTCCCTAGCTCCTATAAGTGGGTCATATTCAAGAATAATATGAAGAAATGATTCAAGTTCATAAAAAACATTGTCATACCTAAACCAGCAAGAGGCTCATCCAATATCAGAAGGTCTGGAGTTTGCACCTGAGAAATAGAGTGAGCCTTAAATGCAAATCATTACCCAACACTTCGATATTGTAACAAGAATTATAAGGACATGACTCAGCACAACAATAGGCTAATTCTTTGTGACCTAAAGACCGCATTTAGGAGGAGCTGCTAAAATGGAATTTTGTATGCGGGGAAAGGCGCATACATCAAACTCTTCTTATAATTCAGAATAGATGAAAGAATACACAGGATATTCCCATCTTTGTTATAACACCTACATTAGGGCAATGAAAGCAGAAGACATATAAATGCACAAATCCAACTCTTTTTCTCTAATAGCATAAGCACGTATTGAGCAACATCAAGAAAAGAAAGAATCTCACCAACTGAATTGCTAGGGCAAGCCGGCGTTTGTATCCACCACTCAGCGATTGTGGGTCTTTGTCCAAAGAGATTCCAGTTAGACCAACCTATAAGTATACATGCAGGAAAAGATTGGTCAGGGTTACGTGTACTACTAATAAAACAGTACCAGACAACAAGAAAATTAATTTAAATAAGAGGAAGAAAAAGAAAGAACTAAAATTTAATCACCCGTATACCAATCTTCATCAAAACATAGGTTTGCTAAAGTTTTTTTTCCCCAACCCTCAGTACTCAATACTCATTATTTAGGTCCTCAAGCCTTTCGTGTAGACATTTGTCTACACATAAGGCATTAGACAAATGCATTTTCTCTCTCTTCATATGGGTTGTCCTTTTTCTGATATTCAAGGCCTTGTTTCAACTGTTTAAGTCTTAAAGTTGGTACCGAATTTTGCACCAAACTGTTCAAACAAATATTAACCTTGAAAAATGCATGCATTGGAAGAAATGTTTTGAGTATGAGTCTCATATTTTGGTTTAGCCTCCAGGATTGGAGATGGGCTAATGTGTGAAAATCATAGTAAAATAACAAAAGTAACTCCAGCAAGAAAGAACTGGTGGACCAGGTGTAGTAATGAATTTCAAACAGAAGTGCTCTTCACTCTTTCTTTAAACTGATACCGATGTCATAGCTTTATGGAGTCTTGAAGCAAGAAGCTCTCTCAATTGAAGGCCACCTCTTTGTCTTGGCCACCCAAATACTATTTCATCGAGAACATTGTCTGCAACAAAATACCTAGCACAATTCCATTATTTTAGATACATTATCGGAAATAAAAAGGTTTAACTATGGATAAGAAGAAAACAATGATACAAGATGAAAATCTAAGGATATGAAAAGAATTAGTTACTATGACAGATATGACCAGATATCACAAAGAGTTCATTGCTAGACACAACTAAAATTCATTTTTCAGACGAAGTCAAATTATAGAAGTTAGAGTATAGGGAATTACATTACAACTGGAAAAGTCAGGAAAAGCCATGCAGTAGATAAAAGAAAGCAAGAGGAGAGCATGGAAACAATGTTACATATAAAGGGGTTAAAAAAAATGCAACACCTTCTATATCTTAGCACACAAAATTAAATGTAAATGGTGGGAGGTTTCAAGAAGCAGAACATTTATTTTGACTGCACCGCAATACAAGAGTTCAATATGAAAAACAGAAGTTAATAAGTCAGCGCAAATTCTCTCCTAAAGCTGTAACAAACTGGAAGTATTTTAAGTAAAAGCAAAAGATAAATAGTATGTGATGTAAGTACCTTTCAGGAAACTGGAAAACAATACCAACTTTTCCAGGGCGCAACAATTCCGGAGAATTATATGGACGACCATCATCATTATATTTTTGTATATAGATGGAACCTGAAGTTGGTTTGCTTAACCCTGCAATCAACTGTTTGGAAAAAGTTGTAGTGGGCAGAATTTTATGACAACATCACAATATATAGAATACTGGCACAGCATATGTTTTGAATTAAAGAGCTGAACCTGCAAAAGAGTAGTTTTTCCGCTTCCACTTCGACCAAAAATCAGCCCAAAACTACATTTATGCATGAAATGATATGAGTATCAAGTTGTAGATCTTTGCCTTCCCGCTAAAGTCAAAATAAGGAGGGGAAAAAAGCTACATAATTGCAGTTGGATACAATTTCTTAAGAAGAAAAATTAACTATATAACCTTTCCAGAAGTCCAACCGGAAAATAAGTCATAAGCATGCTATCGATGTGGTCCCCCGATAAGAAAGGGATAAGGATTTTTCATTCAAGTATGTCCAATCACAAACAACTATAACAACCAGAAAGAGGGGGAAAACACGATGTTGGCTTCTTCACATGCATTCCAAGTCAGATAAGTTAGTTATAATTTCATACATTATAAAATATAATATTGAGCCTCTTATTTGTATTAAAGTTGGTTATAATTAAATGCTTCTGGTTTGTCTTGCATGACTAATGCAGAGCAAAGAAATCTAGTATATTATTTCCAATACTATAGGATTTGTAACTTTTATAATAATGAAGAATACCTTCTCTCTGGAAGGGAGAAACTAACTCTGTTCAAAAGATCAATCTTGGTCCCTGGAGGTCGATAACTTACATCCTTTATCTGAGAGAGAAGAATTATAATATTTCAACAATAGAAATGCCTTTAATATATCCATAAACAAGCTATTAATATAAGCGGATGATACAAAAATCTAAACGTACAAGTTCTAGATACAAAATCGCAGAACCAATAAAAGACTTCGACAGCAGGCATGTGCTTTGAAGTGATTGTTGGATCAGAAGAGAAAATAACTTCAATTGTAAGTATTAATCATTATGAATAATGATAAGTAGTCCCAACATCTTAACAAGATGACAAATTATTGCAACAATGAAATAACTCGGCAAATGAAAATCAAGTTTAATGATATCAAAGTAACAACAAACAAACAAACATTTGCATTACAAGCTTCATGAATTGCAGCCTTCTCAATATATTAATCACGGGCGAAAAATCAACAGTAGGCTTCAAAATGCAAACACTCCTTAATTAAGCTCAAACTTAAGAATAAATGTAAATAAAATGTGGCTGAACTGAAACGAGTAATAGATAGGAAAACCTAATAAAAGTTCCAGATTAGGAATAGAAAAGGTAAACCTCGATGCAACTGGGAATAAAAAAACTATGTGAAGACTGAAAGTGGACTCCAAACTTACTTCAACGGAGGAATAATCACAGGCGATTCGGCGTACTCTAAGGTTTTCCGAATTTAAACTGCGGAGTTGAAACAAGTGAGCATTCAAAAAATTGATAAATGTAAAATAAAAAGGAAAATAAAGCATAAATGATAAACCTGAAGCGAGATGGAGACGACAAGGCAATTGACGATGTCTTAGTCGTTGAATTCGAAACAAATACAGATGATGATAAAGGTATCCAGAAACTAGTCATTAGAGGTGCGTGAAAGAAGAACTGCGAATATATGATGAATTTCTTTAAGGAAAAAAAAAAAAGGTAGACGTCACTTGTTTAATTTGGGTATGGATTTCTTCTCTTCTTGCTCTCTTTAGATTATTTGTACTCCTTTACAATCTTCATCTCCAGCCAAAATTTTATTTTTTGACACTCTATTGATTATTTTAAAATTGGTCATTTATTTATTATGGTACATTATTATAATCGTTATTAGAGTTGTCATTTCAGATTATATCATCAATTTATGTCTTATTTAATTTTATTAGGAAATTCCAAATTCTTACTAAAAAATTTGCAAGTCCAAGTCATTTAATGAGTCTATAACTTTAATTTTATATGGGAAACACATAAAAAAATTCTTCAAAACTCAAGAGATAAATATGTCAAATTTACGATCACATTTTGTTCAAATTTTCTGAATACATCCAAAAATATCATCCTCTTCTGAAATATTGAAATTTACTATTCTACACGCCCAATTCGAATTCAACTGAATTCGAATTGATTGTATAGAATAGTATAGTTGATGGAGGAGGATGACATTTTTTAATGTATTGCGGTATGTGTATAGAATCTCACGGAAAATTTTCCTTTATAAATTCTTTCTTTCAAATATAAATTAAAAACAAAAGGAGGTGAAGCTAAATACAAAGCCAATTTTTAATTGGATTATTTAATATAATAAAATTTATTTTTTTTAAATTAAAATCATTTTTAATTTATTAGAATTGTAATCAAATTTATTTAAGGACAACTCATTAATAAATAAATAGCTCATTTTATTTTAATATATTTTATTGTAATTAAAAATTTAATCATTTAACTACAATATTGGTGGTGGCTATATATTTTTAAAAATATCAAATTAGTTAAAAATAAAATTAAACACTTATACAAATAATTTAGATTAATACATTGGGATGAACGATGTGATGTATTGCTCTTCATTCACTCCAGATCAGAGGCGGAGGGACATGGGGTGCGGGTGGGGGCCAATTCAATTTGCATTAGTAATTAGTAATGCACCAGGGAAAAATATTAGTCCCCCACCCGCACCCCTCAGCCAATTCAATTTGCATTAGTAATTAGTAATGCACCAGGGAAAAATATTAGTGTCCTGTGCATTAATTACCTCATTTAAATATTTTTGTAGTTTTTTTTAACAAGTCTTCTAGCTCAATTCCATCCCTCTAAAAATGGGCTAATTGGAAATAAGGCCCAACAATTTGCTATGAATAAGAAATACAGCCTATCTATTGGTAAAAATAATATTCTATTTAAATTTTTGGTTAGCTAAATCTTTAATAATGTATGTGACTTCAAAAAATCTTTAATAATGTATGTTAAGAAAAAATCTTTAAAAAAAATAAAATTGCTCAAAGTTGTGATATTAATTCGACCTAATGAATTTTATTTCATTAAGAAAAAAAAAAAAAAACACAGTACAATTTAGGATGTATAGGTAAAACTGTAATTACTGTATTCACAATTATTAGTATGTCCAACTCTCTTTATAAGTTGCTTCATAGTTTATTATGATTAATGATTATTTATCTCATAATATAGAACTAGTTATTTATTTAGTGATAGAAACACAATTATCTCACTTGATTTTATATATATATATATATATATATATATCATTTATATCAATTGCCACACAATTATTAACATATTAAACAAGATTATTTTTGTCTACTAACCGTGGACCATAGTATGGACCGATGAGCGCACTCAGTGTGGTGAGCAATAAAATCTGAACTTGGGGTTCGTCTCTGGTGTCGCAATACGCTACCACTTGATCCAAATAAATATAAAAAAATTCACTAAAATCCCGTCCCCCTCAGTTCAAATTTCTGGCTCTGCCCTTGCTCCAGATACAAAGGCGTATTAGAAGAACAAAAAAAGAGAAATACAAAAAAAAAATCTTCCTCGGGACTTAGTTGGAGATTAATCGAATGAAGGAACTGACTGGTTTCAGGGGAGAAATCAGTAAAATGTTATATTTCCGTGTGTTTGTCATTTATTTAATCCGATTTCTTGAATTTTCTTTCTTGTTTGTTGTATTTCCTATTATGTATCAATTTATTTTAATTTTATGATTATTAACTCTCTTTAAGTTTAATATTTCAATATAATTAATAATTTAATTATATTAATAAAATCATTATTAGTATTATTAATATTAATATTAAAAATAAAATTAAAACTATAATATTAATATGTGAGACCGGACAAAGGAAAAAAATGGAATTAATATCATGTTACTTTTGCAAATTTTGGAGTCATAATCAGAAATCCCAATTTTTAAGTGTCAGTCGACGCATGATATTTTTTTGCGAAAAAATAAATTTTCAGGTCATATAGGACATAATTAATAATTTAATGAAAAAAATATATATTTTCTTCGGTCAAATAAGACATAAATTGATGATTTTCAGTGAATAATTAAAATTTTCCGACGATACTGAGTGGAATTGATGACTGAGACAAAAATAAATAACGTATATTGTCAATGTACCACAATAAATGATCAATTTTGAAACACATCCACTTTAAAAAGGTCAAAAATGAAATATTGACTCCAAAATGAAAAGGGTTTATAGTAAGAGGTCATTAGTTCAACTCCCTCTAATATGACTATTTATCGTAAGGGTTATTTTTGTCAAACTATACCTCTCCGTTTTTGTATTGCGTTTATAATTTCTCGTGCATAATAAGTTTGACTGTTTGATTGAATTTTTTTTAGTATTATTTTAGCCCCTGATAAAAAATGGAGTATAATGGAGTATTTATTGGAATTATGAACGTAAAAACATCGAGTAAATTCAAAGACATTATTCAAGCTGGTGAGTTTGATTTTCTTATCAAGTTGAAATTATCTTGAACTCAATATTTAATGTGACCATATTTAAACATTGTTTAATTGAATATAAGTCAAAATTTAAATAATTCAATATATATATATATATATATATATATATATATATATATGTGCTATGATATTACGTTCCCTAGGCTGACCCGTATGAGAGAACTAATCCTGCAGCGATTAGTTTGAATAAAGGTTCTTTTTTCCTCAGACCCAGGACAATCTCTCAAATACACCCATTTCTACTTTTTTTATGCCAATGTTGGTGACTGGAGATAACTCTCTTCAATTATTCCTGGGATGGGAGGGAGTAGGTCTTGCTGCTAGTTTCAGTGTTTGGTTCCTGACTTGATGGGATGGGAGTCACAAGGCTTTAAAGAAGGCCGAGGAGCGGGGTTGAACGAGATTCGTTATGTACAGTACAGAGCTGTCAATATTGTTTTATTTTCCCTTTTCTTAATTCCCTTTAAATGGTTAAACGACGTAGTTTCACGATATATGGGAAAATTCCCTTCACAAATTTTTTTCTTTATCGTTTTCTTTTCTCCTTCAATTACCGGTACGACTAAATTTCGTGGGGCCCTTGGTCCATAATTTTGTTCGTAATTGAAGACAGTGAACAGTAGCAGCTCCTTCCTCTCGTGAAAGGTATCTCTTAAGGGTCTGTTTGGTTTTATTTTCGAATTCTCCTTCTCTCAATTCGATTTTGTCCTGCTTTTGGTAGGAAATTCAATGTTCCTTCATGGGTTTGTGGATTTCGCGCGTCCACGTTGCTTTCCGGCGTATTTTTTGTTTGGTTGAGTTATATTGTGGAATTTCTGGGTGTTGAAGCTGCTTATTAGGATAATTTGGGCGGTGTCTTTTTTCCTATTCGTCCATGCCACATGGGTTCCCTGATATTTTTTCACAGGTTTTTATGCTTAATCGAGTGCTATTTCAATGTGCGGTCTGAGTTTGATGTGGTGTAGATTGTAATGATTTTCATTCTTACGCAGCTGCTTCAGGTTTAATTTTTATTTTATTTATGCTACACATCTGCTTCATGGGTACGGTGTGATCAATATACACGGTTCTGTTGTTTAATTCCATGATCTTTTGCGGGTATTTTGCTCTCGTTTTCTTCAGGGTTTTTTCCAAATTTGTGTTTTTGTAACCTTTTGTTCTTGTTTGTTCCTTGTGTTTTAACGGTTTCGTTCTTATACTTTAACTTCTTCTTGGTTGTTATCAAGGTAATGTTTTGCCCCTTTTTTTTTCCTATGTGATGTTGGCTTTCAGTTATTTCTTGCCATGGGTTATGCTTCAATCATAAACTTTATCGTGACTCACAGAACAACGCTCGTGCATATGCCGGAATAATCTTCTGTACAATGACAAGCAGGTAGGAAAGAATTCAAGTCGACTGCAATCGAATTTGGGGAAGTAGAAAATTCAAATCAATTTTCTTATAAATGAAAGGGAAAATGACGTCGTTTACAAGCGGATGGAGTCAGTCGCCTACCAATTATAAATACAGCCCAAAAAGAAAAGGTATATACGGACTGGGGCCACACAAAATGCTCGACCATAAATAAGAAGGCCCAAATTAATTCAAAAATAAATTAACTCACAGCCCAAATAGCGGAGGAAAAATATAAAACGGGACCGTTTAAGCATTAAAACGGGCAAAATTAATTCAAAATTATGAATACGGCAACTGTTCAAAGTAAGGGTCGCTACTTATTAGATATAATATATATATATATATATATATATATATATATATATATATATATATATATATAATTAATTAATTACATGAAGCTCGAATGGTATCAAAATCTTCAAACGATTTATCCTATTTAAACTTATGTATACATGTATTATATATAAGGGTAAATATCACTTTTGGTCCCTCTTATCATTAACTTTTTACAGAGTGGTCCCTTTTATGTTTTTTTTCTCACTCTAGTCCCTACTATGAATTATTTGTTTCACTTTAGTCCCTACTATGAATTATGTGTTTCACTTTAATCCTTATCATGTGGTTCCGATAACACGTAACATGCATATGATTATTTTTTAGGGCATTTTCGTCCGTTCACTATTGAGACTATTTGAGATATTGTTTAATTGGTGAGCAATTTTGGTGTTTGAAAAAGATTTTATGAAAAAACTTTAGTTTGGAACGAAATGTACGATTAAGTTCGATTGGAATGAAAGCCTAGTTTGGAAATTTAGTTTTTTTTTTAAATAATTAGAAAGACGAAAATATCCATGTTAGTTTACTTGAAATGACAAAATTGCCCTCATGAGCATATCATATGTTATCGGAATCGCCTTGGACCACTTGATAAGGACTAAAGTGAAACAAATAATTCATAGTAGGGACTAAAGTGGGAAAAAAAACATAAGAGGGACCACTCAGTAAAAAGTTAATGATAAGAGGGACCAAGAGTGGTGTTTACCCTATATATAATGTAGCAATGTTAGACAAACTTTATTGAATTAAAGCATATTGTCGAGTAGCGTAGGTTCTACGTGGATGAGTTTTGGTTAAGTCTTGTAGATTTTATGGGGGTAAATGCAAAATATTTTCATGTGTTCTGTTAAACCTGCAAAGAAACTACCCTGTGAAATTTTTATTGTGCCAAACTTCCTTGTGTTTTCATAAATCCTGCAAAAAAGACCAAATATATATAAAAAAAAATAGGTCTTTTGGATCGACATATTTCAAGAAACTATTTTTAAAATACTTCAAGTTGGTCTCTACAACTTCACGAGATATATTTTAAAAATTATTTCTTGAAATTTGTCTATCCAAAACGACCTATTTTTTACAAATTGGGTGTTTTTTCCATGGTTTTTAAAAACACAAGGAAGTTTGGCGCAATAAAAATTTCACATGGTAGTTTCTTGCAGGTTTAGCATAACACAGGGAAGTATCTTGCATTTTCCCCGATTTCATGAGATCGAATTGAAATTTTTTCAAATGAATTTTCGTCAGATCCACAAAACTCTGCACAAACATATTCATATAAATCTATAAATATTGATTTGATACATAACATTTTTTTTACTCCAATCTTTCTAAAAAGAAATTGATTTGACAACCATCTACTTATACCGCAATATCCAAAACCAATTAAAGTAAGGTTTCAATTTTTTCAGACCACGAAATCCAACAATCAAAATTTTACCAAAAGAAGTTTCAGAAATTTCATCGAAACCATCAAACTCATTTTTTTAAATGTGAGACCCGTGAAATCGGACCAAAAAATAGATAGGGCCTTAGGCTCAGTTTGGTAGACTTGATTAGGCCAAGATTGTGTTAATTGGGCCATGTAATCGGGCTCAAAATTCAGTTCGGTAATGGCGATTAAATCACAGGCAGCCAGTGTTAATCTCATTTTGGCCACATACAGGTACGAACTTGCAACCCTAGTTCTCAATTTCTCCCTCAAAATCTTGCTTCAATCTTTACAACAACATGTAAATCTCATTGCATCCTCGTTTGAGGGTTTTGCCCAATAATCCAATAATCGCTATCAAAGTACAAAGATAAAAATTACATAAATTAATATTAAATTAAATAAATACACATATTAATGAGAATCAAACCCAATATATTTTGGCTTATTAATTTTGGCCTCAACTTTTTGCCACTAGCCTAACTGCGACTATAAATTATAGCACGGTGCAACTCCTAGGACAATTAATAGATTGAGTTAGCCGCCGGCCTCTAATAAATTAAGTTAGCAATATACTCCGTATAATTCTTGTAAATTGGTTTAATTAAATGAAATTGCCCCCTTGTTTGGTAGGGTAGGGATACATACACAAATGGTATAATCAATTAAATTAGGCCAAACTGCCATAGGTCCCATAGTGATTTTCTGTTACTTCCTTAATTTGTACATTCTTTTGAAGAAAGAATTAGGTGTGAATGGCATAATATGTAATACGACAATTAAAAGAGAATTTATTATTTGTTAATCGACCCAAATTTATTTATTAAACGATTATTCAGAACTTGATTTATCACACAATATTGAACAATAATTTGTGATATAAAAAAAATTAAAATTCCATCCAAATTTTAAAAATAAGGAAAAAAAATAATAACATATGCCAGTTTTGGATTCAAATTCAATCTAAGGAGGAAAAAGTAATAACATACTCCTCTGATTGAAGGCTACATTCCCCATGGAATGATTTCAGACAGAGGCACAGTCTAAGCTACGCTTGTAGAATTGGGGAGGGGTGAGTGGGAAAATTCTTATATAGACATGGTCTATGAGATTTTTGTAGACCATGTGGTAATAAATACACGGTGTGAGGTTTTGCGGTTCTTTTTATTAAATAGGTCCCTTTCAGGGAAATTTCCATTAAATAGAATTTATAATGTATAGATTTTAGTAAATTTAAGATTTTTTTTTTCAGATATTATGTTAATGTTAAAACATTATTTAATCTATTAGTATTGTATATAAAATTTATTTAATTAAATAAACATGTAAATATAATAAGTCAAATGTTCAAATTGGTCCACACGTGATTTTATTCGAGCCAATTTTAAAATTGAACAACAATATGTACTAAGATTGCAAGCAAATTTGAAACTATTGGGTCATTTTGCAAGGCCATAATGTTATGGGATAAAATTGTCAGCAACCATAAGTTATGGGATCAATTTCATAGTAATCTCAAATGACTAAACGACCACGTCACCCATTTAGCGGTGATTTTTAACAGCAGTACCAAATATGGAACAATTTGTCAAATTACGGTACCAAATATATTGACCTTCATTTGTTTGATACCAAAAGTTGAAATTAACATAAAGCTCGGTACCAAAAATACAATTCTCTAAAAAAAATTACATAGCAAGATTAGTGGCAAAATTGTAAAAAATATCCTTTAACTTCTATATATCTGCAATTTTGGGACACTTTATACTCCAAAAAGTAATTTACGTCATTTAACTATTAATATTCACAATTTGACACACTCTATACTCCGACTATCAATCTAAATCATTTAACATTTTATCGTACTGCGATTTTAGGACATTTTATGCTCCAACACGGCAACAAGTAATTTACATCTTTTATTTTTTGATTGTTAGCAAATTTAGGACACTTTTCCGCAAATTTAGGACAATGTATCCTAAAACTTTTTAAAAAAATAAATAAATTCTAACACCACAACATTTGCCACATCATCCTCCACCTCATTTTGGAAGGAATAAAGTATATTTTTTATGCGTTTTAAATTCAACGAAAATGATAAACAATGTTCACCATAAAAAGAGAAAAAAAAAACTCACTATGCCAACAAAAAACAATTACTTTTAAACATATTTGCTTATTGAGTTGGATCACTTTGCACAAAGATATTAAAAAAAGGAAACATTTTTCTATTTATTTTTTATCCAATATATAATGTTAAATCTCATTTTATTTATTTATTTATAATATTGTGGACTAAAATTATGAAAAACTATTTTAATATTGCTCACTATTAAAAGATTAAGGACGCAAATTATTTGTCGGAGTATTAAGTGTCCTAAAATCACAAACCAGTAAAAATTAGAAAACATAAATTGATTTCCGAAATATAAAGCGTCCTAAAATTGCTGACAATACAAGTTATAGGACGAAATTACGAAGTATAAAATGTCCCAAATTCGCATGTACAAAGTCCTTTTCCTTCTCTTGAAAATGTATTCATATGAATTTGAGTCAACGAGAAGTAAAAATCCATCAACAATTATAACTTAATAGTAGGGAAAAAAGCAATAACAGTTCTTTAACTTAGTTTGGGAAGCGGAAAGAGGAGATTTATAGTTATGGTGAGCAATTTATATGATTTATACTTAGGGAAAAACACTTTCGACATCAAACTTTAGTCCAAAAAATATATTTGATGCCAAGTTTTTTCAAAAAACACATTTCATACCATAATTCACACAATTTTGCCGTAAATTTTCATACGAAACTCAGCACGTTTACGGCAAAACTAAATTTGTCAAGATTGTGTGAATTATGGTATGAAATGTGTTTTTTGAAAAAACTTGGTATCAAATGTGTTTTTTGGACTAAAGTTTGGTATCAAAAGTGTTTTTCCCTCGATTTATATTTTAAGTTGCTTTAAGTTCTCTTATCCGCAATTTTAATCTTAAGTTCGACAAAATTAAAATTTAGTGTCCATAAGTTTCTACTTAAGCAAACATTTATAAGTTTCTACATAAGCAAAAAAGAAAACCCAATGGAGGCTTTGGGTCATGGAGGTGAGTTTATTGGTATTGATTAAATTGCAAGAATTGGGATGGAGAATGTGTCGGCTGGAATTATATTAACATGAAACTTCCTCTTAATACGGAATCAATAGCTGTTCTTCGGGCTATTGAATTTGGTAAAGAGAAAGATTGGATAGACTTGTTATTCGAAGGTGGTCTACCTGTTATTCAAGGTATAAAAGATTCAAGTAGCTCGAATGGAATGCTCGGACCAATCTACGAAGACATCAAGTTGCTAGCAAAACAATTTACTTTTTTTGATGCTTTATATGTTTTTAGAGAATGTAATAAGACAGCCCATTGTCTGGCTAAGCTCGCCTCCATTGGCTTTTCTTTTTTCCCTGTTTCTCCCTAGTTTGATCACTGAGATTGTATTATTTGAATCCTTATAATGATAACTTCTCGTTTGTCTAAAAAAAAAAAGAAAAAAAATATTTGCCCTAATAATTAGTAGGTAGAGAAAGAAATGAAGAAAAATAAGTTTAAACTAATTTACAAGGTAATGTGGTATCACCACGTGGCAAGTCAGAGGAAAAAATCTCCAATTTATTTGCTTGCTTAACAATTTAGGATATTAATTTAAATTTTGACGAATTTAAGACTAAAATTACGATAAGTTAAAACATAAAATATGTAAATTATTTGGTAAAAATACATGCGTCCCATTTTTGCGTTTTTGCAAAGGTAAAAGAACTAAAATCACTTTTTTGCCCTTACTGACCTTTTCCCGTCCATCATATGGATTATGGGGTCCACGTGAACCTCACGCAAGATTCACAGTACATATTGGCCGACGAGCATTTCTTCAGTTTCTCCTTTCAGTATACAAACACAAAAGTGTTTTGATTGATATTTGACTGATTTCCAAGTGTTTAACGTAGCTTTTTATTGTAAAGAGAGCTTTTGAATTTATTGAAGGAGCATGGAAAATCCAGGAAAGAAAGTTTTGCTCACCTCCAATGGCGACGAAATTTCTTTGAACATCGCCCACCATTTAGCTCAGCGCGGTTGCCGGTAACTTCCTGATGCAATTCATCCATTATTTAAGCCATCTACAAGTTCAATTTGTATCGTTACGTTGTTTATTATGAACAGGTTGGTTTTGATGGGGAATGAGGATCAATTGAGGAGCGCGGCGGAGAAAATTAGGGGGTCTTTAAACGGCGTCGTTACGGTGGGGTTGGATATGGAAGAAGAGAGAGAATCAGCCTTTGATGAGGCGGTGGAGAAGGCAAAGAGAATTTTGGGGACTTTTGATGCTTTCGTCAACTGTTATTCCTATGAAGGTAGATTCACTGTTTATCCGGTAAAAATCGAATCCCCCTTCGTCAACTTCCGTCATTTTACTAATTTCACTTCGCACAAAGGCCCCTTGTCCTTTTCAAACTTAGCACGAAAACCCATTGTAATCTTTCATCTTAGAACAAAATTCCCTCCTACTTTTTTAAACTTAGCACGTAATAACCTTCTATCAAGGGGTTATTTAGGTATATCCACTAAAATTGAACTCCTTTAGTCAACTAAATGACTAAAGGGAGAATCGCAGAGAATCTGAAACTGAAAGTTCAAGGGTTTTGATACAGGTTTCCCGTAATACATGGTTTCTATTTCTTTGAGATGTATTTTTGTTGTTACTTCCTGATTTTTGGGTGAAAAGTGATAGAATAAATTGTGTTTACTACCTGCTAGAGCTGAAAATCAAAATAATCTACTCAATTTCGATTGAACTTGGTTAGTCATACATAATAAACAAGATTTAACAATATTTTCCGTTTTGATAATTCTTGAAGCTCGATACGAGCTCGACTCAATAAGCCAAAATTGACAAGTTCTTAGTAAAATTATCAAGCTACTTGACCTCGGCTCGTGTTAGGCTTGATTAGAGCTTGTTCAAGCTCAGTTTGTTAAGAAATCACAACACGATTTCAAGCTCGATAAAATATCCAAACCAAGCTTAAATAATGTGTTATTCGACAGCTCTCAACTCGATTCCTCGCCTACTAACTGCAATTATCATTCATTTTCACCATTGTCCCATCATCTTCATAGTTCCTGATAAGATTGTAAAGATTTGTCTTATGGCTATCCAATTTCTTAGTCTGTTTGGTTGCTGTGTAGATTTAGTGCTCCTTAGTTATGATTGTACATACTGAGAAATTGACATTTAATCATGTGGAACAGGAAAGATGCAAGATCCACTGGCATTACCCGAAAGTGAATTCAAAAAGATTGTGAAAAGTAATTTCATGGCTCCATGGTATCTTTTAAAAGCTGTGGGTAAAGCAATGAGAGATCAGAAATCTGGGGGATCAATTGTGTTCTTGACATCAATAATTGGAGCTGAAAGAGGTCTATATCAAGGAGCTGCAGCCTATGGTTCGTGTTTGGCTGCAGTGCAGCAGCTAGTGAGGGTAAGTATAACAAATTTGTCAACTTATAAATGAATTATTTGTGTGAATGTCGAATGTGGAGTGTGAATGAAATGTTGATATTTTGAAGATGGCACTAAATGAAACTCAGTATTTGTGGTCATGATATTTTAGAGTTGTTACATCTATGCCAAACTATTCTTATCCAGCTAATAATAATCTAATTTGTTTCTCATTTGGTCCCCCTGTTTGGCAAACCAAGCTGTAATGATATTTATGATTCAGGAATAGGTAGCTCATGTGACAAATCGGAAGTTGAAAAAGGTAGAATGTCTCGTCTCTTCTAAGCATCCCACACATTTCAAAAGAAATGAAGAAAACTGGTTTTAGGAGTGTCAAGTACATCTATCTATATTTTCTTATGGTGCGTTTGGTTGTCAGGAAAATATAGGAAAATTGAGATTACTTAACCAGATATGGATTTCAGGAAAATTCCTAACCAATTTTCCTTCTCTTTTCTTCAGGGATTTTCCTAAGAAACTAAACTTATCACACAAATTTGATAGGAAAATCTCATAATATTGGAATCTACCCTTGTGTATTTTCCACTATTACTTGATAGTTTTTTCAACATAATAGAGATTGAACTTTCTCGTCAAATGCAACAAACATATACAATTAATAAGAAGATCACATACCTTTAATTTTTTTTTTTCATTTTCCCATACTTGCTTTTCTCCTACTATCCAAACAAGCTATTAGAAAAAGTGGTCATGAAATTTCCTCTAGTATCATTTTACTACATATTTTGAATTGAAATGTATTGGCTTTCTCTGTATCATACCTAAAAGCATTCATATTGTGTGTGTACTATTGACAGCTATCAGCAATGGAGATTGGGAAGTATCAAATAAGAGTTAATGCAATTGCTCGCGGCTTGCATATTGAAGACGAGTTCCCAGTTTCAGTGGGCAAAGAGAGGGCACAGAAATTGGTTAAAGAAGCCACGCCTTTGAACCGATGGCTAGATGTGAAAAACGATTTGGCTTCAACTGTGATTTATTTGATCAGTGATGGCTCGCGGTACATGACTGGGACAACCATATTTGTTGATGGTGCCCAGTCATTGGTGAGGCCTCGTATGCGATCTTACATGTGAGAAGATTAATTCAATAAAACGAACTCGATTAATGAAAAACTCAAGAGTGGCCTTTGCAACTAATTAGTTAATTTATATGGTGCCATCAAATCTTCCTTTATGAATAAATTCAAGAGTGCCCTCTTTTATTTTATTTTATGTAGTACTCTTTTTGAATTGATTGTTGGCCGTAATTTGTGATTAATCTGGAATTGAACTATTTTAGGAGTTTGTCACAATCAAATGTTTTGAAATCAGTATGCAGAAAATATGCTTTGACGGATCAATTAATATCGGAAGATCTTTATATACTATGTATTTCCTCAAATTCACCAATAACGCGCAAAACTAGTAAACCTTCACCAACTGCACATTAATTCTATCACAAATGTGATGTAATTGTATTTATTCAATCACAATGCAAATATATTCTTATAAATATATAGTTATATTATGAAACTCAGTTAATCTTATGGTCAAAGAATAATTAGATAAATAGACATTTCAATTCAAGATATTGTTATGGCGGACATGCAAGAGACTTGTACCTACACGGACAAACCTAATGAGGAGGAAAGTAAATGTTGATAGCCGATCGATGTGTTGGAGTGCGAAGATATTCTCCATTGCATATTCTCGAGGCAGGTCGTGCCCTCACTGATGTTCCTGTTCGACGTATTGAGCTTGAACTTCAACCGCCAGGATCGAAATATGAGATTCAATTATGATTCCCAAACTTTTGATCTATGTGTATAAACCGATCTTTGAGGCACTGGATGTTGTCACGTTCTCAAAGACATGTATGGCGGAAATTAGGCATGATTCGGCGAAGATCTTGCGTGTCCGACTATTCAACGAGATCGATCTAAATTGCGTTCCGGTGCTGATGAGATAGAACTAAATTTTGATGCTATTATGGACTTGGCTGTGGAACGTTTTCGGGTCGGTTTTTTGGCTCAAAATCAGTTGGATATATATTTGCATTGATTGGGATGGAGTGGCTGTGTAAGCAGTGGGGCGGCCGTGCTCTTGAATTCAATTTTGCTAAAGGCTGGAGGAATATCATCTTTTATATTAGAAGGGATTGCAAATCATTGATCATCTTTCAAGATATTAAACCTATGATCATAAGCTTTGAAGTTCTCACGTATTCTCGTGTTTTTAGGAAAAATAATCAAGTTTCTCACGCTTTAACCAAATTTGTATTACTGGATTACTTAAGGGTTTTCTAAAATAAAATAAAATAAAAAACAAATTCGTAATCTGAAAAATAAATATTTTTACATATTACCTTTGATTTTTCAGATATGTAACATTTGAAGAATGTTCAACTGTCGATCTTGAATACCAAAATCTGAGTCATGTCATGTGACCTCAAACGTTATTCTTTATTAGTAGATAGAAATTTGAGTAACTTCTTTAAATAACAACCGACTAAGTTACAAAGGCATTTCGGCGTAAGTCTGATTATACACACAGGATTCCTTATGACCATAGAATTTCATTGATCACATTTGAAAATACTATTGTCATCAATATAATCATTAATAATCACAATTAATGGGGCTCTCAACAAGCAAAACTTAATCAATCTAATATATTTATGGTGCCTCATAAGCGCATTCATCAAATGTACAAGTCATTGATATTATATTGCAGGATGTTAGTAAAAAACTGCTTGACCCAAAAAAAAAAAAAAAAAAAAAAAAATAGGATATGTTATTTATTCTGTCGCAAAAGCACAAAAATCTAAACATACCGCATATAATTTCAATTAGAGATATTTAACCGGGAGAAGTTCTTAGACACGAATCAACACTAGTGCTTATCCCCCTTGGGAATATCTTTCCCGGGTATTTCCTTTGGTTTCGCCTTCTCCATTTTCCTACACTACATGACAACATAAATAATAGGAGAAGCTGATTTTACACAATGTGTTGGTTGGCTTAATACTAACACCAAATTCACAACCCATAATTGAATCGAGACACGTTCAGATCAGAATATCATCCATAGGGAAACACAATGTGTCTCATGCCTCAAAATAAATTAAAAATTCTCGGAAAGGGATACATACCCTTCAAGCATTGAACTATCACGCTGCTGCCGGAAGTCCTCAGGCCACCTTTTCAAAAATATTTGAGTTCTACTGGAAAATGGAAGAAAAAACACCATGAATAAAAATAACAACAAAGATTTACACCTTGCAAGTTATACTAATACTATAAGAGAGCAAGAACAGGGAAAAAGGTTAAGCAGCAGTCTGTCTATGATAGATGAAATCTATCATTTGAATCATATAATTCTACAGGGGATCCTTCCACTCGGCAAGGCATAAATGACGGATATCATGAATCTTGGCAAAACATCATAAGGTTAAAGATGGAGTCTATGACTCCCAATGACGGATGGACTTAAATATTTCAACATGGAGGCATTAAACCTATCAAGTAGCAAATGAAAGTGGACCTAGAGGAAATAAAGAGATATTTATTATAAGGCAGATGGCGAAGGCTATAATAAAATGGTTGGTATATGATCCTGGAATGACTTTCTCACCGACATCCATGCCAAGATCAATAAGAAAAAGATTTGACCGGTTGATGAACACCGTGATTCTATAACATGACACAAAAAATATTAGTTGGGTATGAAACAAATCAATTCTAGGTTTATGTACATGGATAAAAAGAAAGTTGTCATTTAAACAAATTTTAGGCAAGAGCCAACTTCAGAAACAACATAAACTTAAATCTAGAGAAGCATCAAAAGAAGTTCTGTGGATTTCATATTATATTCAAGTCAAGAACTTCGTGTTTGCATTGACATGAATCTCCTACCACTACTTGTTCTAGCAATGTCCAGCATGCAACCATGAAGAAAGAACACCATGAATAAAAATAACAACAAAGATTTACACCTTGCAAGTTATACTAATACTATAAGAGAGCAAGATGTCACGCCCCAGCACTTTGCCCGACCACGGGGGCCGAGCGAGCAAGGCATTTGATCGCGGCAAAGGTCGAAAGGGACATCACCGGACTGCCGGCAAGGCTGGAGGGCTTGCCGGGCGAGCATCATATCACCCGGGACGCGGCCCGGGTAAGGCAGGGACATGTACGGGCGACGAGAAGGCAGTGCGGCAAAACATGACCCGTCGGGAGGCACTATGGCGTCCCAGGGGCTGACCTGGACGTTTTGGAGAACCAAACATGCCCTATGAGGTTCCGGAGGATTCTAGAGAGTTCCACTCAAGTCCGGGAAGTTCGGGAGAGTTCCGGGAGATTCCGCATAGCTCCGGAAGGGCCAAGAACAAGCCAGAAGGTGCCGGATGTGTCCGAAAGATGGCGGAAGGCACTAGAAGAGACCGGGAGAGCCTACACAAGTGTGGAACATGGCGGAAGGGACTAGAACCTTGTGGAAGGCTCAAGAGACTTGTAGAATCATCTTGTACATAGTAGGAACATCCTAGAACATTGTACATAGTTCTAGTTTGGTAGGAATTATGTAGAAGGGTCTAGAGATTGATTCATAGCCCTTAGATCAAGTGAATCCTAGCCGTCCATTAGGGAAGGCCCCAAGTATAAATAGGTGTAGGCATTTCATTTGTAACCACCAAGGTGTAAGCATTCTCCAAATAATAAAGATCATTCATTAAGTTCTCTTGTGCACTCTTCTTTCCAACTTACTTAAGTTACAAAGGCATTTCGGCGTAAGTCTGATTATACACACGGGATTCCTTATGACCATAGAATTTCATTGATCACATTTGAAAATACTACTGTCATCAATATTATCATTAATAATCACAATTAATGGGGCTTTCAACAAGCAAAACTTAATCAATCTAATATATTTATGGTGCCTCATAAGCGCATTCATCAAATGTACAAGTCATTGATATTATATTGCAGGATGAAGACTGCTTGACCCAAAAAAAAAAAAAAAAAATAGGATGTGTTATTTATTCTGTCGCAAAAGCACAAAAATCTAAACACACCGCATATAATTCCAATTAGAGATATTTAACCAGGAGAAGTTCTTAGACATGAATAACACTAGTGCTTGCCCCCTTGGGGATATCTTTCCCGGGTATCTCCTTTGGTTTCGCCTTCTCCGTTTCCCTACACTACATGACAAAATAAATAATAGGAGAAGTTGATTTTACACAATGTGTTGGTTGGCTTAATACTAACACCAAATTCACAACCCATAATTGAATCGAGACATGTTCAGATCAGAATATCATCCATATGGAAACACAATGTGTCTCATGCCTCAAAATAAATTAAAAATTCTCGGGAAAGGGATACATACCCTTCAAGCATTGAAGTATCACGCTGCTGCCGGAAATCATCAGGCCATCTCTTCAAAAATATTTGAGTTCTACTGGAAAATGGAAGAAAGAACACCATGAATAAAAATAACAACAAAGATTGAAGGGTATGTATTTGGATTTGCTTGATTGAGCAAAACTAGTAAATGACAAAATTGGTATTGATTGATTCAAAATGGATAATGTAAATAAGGTACTAGGTTGGGTTTGACCTAGAGATTCAAAAAGTAATTATAGGAGAATTAATTTGATTAAAAATAGTTTTGGCAATAATCGATTATAATAAAAATTAATTGTAGAATAATTATTTTTGCAAAAGTAACACTTAAATTAGCGACTTCTACAATAAGTTAATTTTTTGCTTTTGAATGGGACAAACACCATAAAATTACCAAGATGAGTTTATAGTTAGAGCCAAACACTTAAAAAAATTACAATAAATGTCTAAAAGTGATTTTAAAAGCTCCCCTGCTAGGTCAAACTCACCCTAATAAACTAATAATTACATTCAATAACAATATTTTCTTAATACTTTAAATTTGATTCGATTGCAAACTTAAAATGTATGGCATTCCAAATGGTAACTTTTTAATAATGGTATGTATTTTTTTGAGAAAATAATAACGGTATGTAAAACAAAGTTATATTGAAAACATTACAATTCAAGTACTTGTTACATAAAGATAACAGTCACTAAAGGCTCACCATATATATATAGATTTGCAACAAAAGACTATTCTATTTTTACATATTATAGTTAATATTAATAATCTAAATATAAATCACCTGCCACGTAAAGTCCCTTTGACAATTATTCCCATAAAATGTTATAGGTTGGAGTAGAAAGGTTCTTGAGGGAACCAACATCACCCCTCCTCTCACTTTACATGCTGCTTGAAATGCCTGCCAAAATACGATTTACACTTTTTATTATTAAATAATGATCCAAGTAATTTGGTTATACGAAGTTAATATTGCACGTCATACTCAAGTGAAATAGTAATAAAATGTTCTTGTTCAACATGCATGTCTTTAATTATCTCATTTAGTTAATCATAGATCAAAGGTGGTATTTTCAATTTGTGAATAATTTAAGTGCAGATGAATTAGATTCTAAATAGAATTTTCAGTGATTTTACCCTTGAGTCATCTGTAAATCCATTTCATCTGGCACCAAATTGCTTTACATCAAAAATAGAACTAACAAGTTGTCCAACATAATTTGGTGGATAATTGCTTTCACTACCGTAGTAAAATGTATGTCCTGAGAAATTGAAATATAGGACAATGAAAATAAAAAATGAAAGATATGTTTGAATAAATTTTGCCATGGATCGCGTGTATCTAGTTAGCTATTGGGTTTTTTAGGTGTTGTTTTGTTTTGCAAAAGTTTGTATCTTTTTATATGACATAATTAGTGCCTTTTTAAGAAATTCATTCTTAGATATACAAAATGTGTCACTCATAATTCATAATTGTAAAGTTCATGAATAGAGATAAATAAATTTAGGAGTGTGTTTGACATAAATGGGATGAATAGAGATAAATAAATTTAGGAGTGTGTTTGACATAAATGGGACCTGAATATTATGGGAATTCAATTTCTAGATATGTGAGTACTATGGATATAATTTCATAATTTCATAACTATGAACCTAACTATTATTGTGTTTGAGTAACATTTGGGCTTTCGAAAAAGAATGTGACTTTTTAAAATGGAATCCATTTTCATAAATGTTACCAATAAAATGCTACTATTATATATTATTATATAGTATATGGTACTCAAATGATTAACCTTAGATATATGTGTAATTTCAAGATCATTACTTGAATTTCAATAATTATTAAATTATGTCGAATTTCATCTTAAAAACTCTTCAAACACTAGGTCCATCCATTTATCCATGAACAATGTAGATTTGAATTTGTAATATTTAGGACCACAAATAATCAAATACCATTATCTATGGAAGGATGTATATATACATAATGAAAATAAACACGAATAATGTTAGATGTGTATATACATATACATAAACAAAATAATTTTAAATTTTTGTTGTATTTAGAAATTCAATAAGCAATTGTTAATGTAAGATTTAATTGAGGTAGTGCATGGGTTGGGTGGCTTAGTTGATTTTATGAGATTTTTCATTCAAAATTTTAATTTTTTGACTTTTCTTTTTGCCATTTGAGTCAAAGTACTCGACCAATTATAGTTTAACTATAGACATTATATTTTCCCTTAATTTTATAGATAGAATGAAGGGGTAAAAGGTATTACGTTAAGTTAATTTATTTATAAACTTCAAATGGTGTCTATGTAATTATCGAAATTTAATTCAAAGATTTATCATGTAATTTCACATAGCTCAAGAGGTGTAGTCATTAAGATATGTTGATTAATATGTAATATATTTAAAATACAACAAAATTTAGAATTTGATTAATTTATGGCGTATACATGTGTTTGTGTGAGTGTGTGAGGGAGAGTATATATGAAAAATACTGTCTTTTCAATTTTACTATGAATTTCATTGTGAATGGAGTTAGAATACCATAAATAAAATTGAATTTCATATTCCTAATTTATTAAGGCAACATTCCTAGTTTTGGAGAATTCCGTTTTTAAAAATAAGTTAACCCAAACATAATTATGTGATGCATGAAATTAGATTGTCAAATTACATGTCATTTCAATGTAAACAAACGGGCCCTGTAACACTCCAAAAATTTCGAACCCTTTTGATTGGATTTTTAATTCAAATTTATGTGCTACTTATTATTTTCAAAGTTAAGCATTAATTTGAACTAAAATATACAATTTAATCAAATCTTGTGATCTTTTGAACTTTGAAATAATTCAAAATATAAAAGTTACTTTAAAATAACATTAAAACCTTTTTGAAATTTTTTCGGGCTTAGATGCACAAAATTTTTATTTTAAAGGATAAAATGTAAGTTTTCTAAAAAATAAAAGGGACAAAGTGCAAATTCGCCCCAGAATCTTGTAGTCTTCTAAATACCAATACTTTTCTCTCCTATGACAGCCTACGGGTTGCTAAGGCATGCCTTTGGATATACACAATACAACCTCGATTTTTTACTCATTACGTCTTAGTCCATCGTTGGATCATGTTAAAATTTTGTTTGAAGGTCCTACATATATGGGGCTACATATTGAACGTTCAGATCATCGTTTGGCTCTCTCTAAGTTAATCGACATACGTTAGAAATTGGTAAAAAGTAAGGATTTGAGGGCTTTTGTTATGAACCACCATTGGAGCCGTCACCATCATCTTTGGAGGTCTGAAAATGAAGAGAGCTTTATCCCCTTCGTTGATTTGGGTAATAATCCGCCTATGCTTGTGTTCTTTAATCTTTGTGGTTTTTCTTTCTTCTCTTTAAAGTAAATATTGAAGAACTTTTGTTTATCCACTGTAGTTTTGCGAAAAATTGTTAAGTGTACATTTAATATTAGATTTTTAATGTGGATTTGCTTGGATTTTGATGAAATATTGCTTATATGTTTGGATATTGATTTATTTTTGTAAGAATGTCGATGTTTTAAATTATTCAAAATTTTGGGGGTGTTTCTAAAAGGTTCTTAGGCATGCGGTTTTTGGAGTAAAAATGTACTGAAAATCTTTGTTTTTGTTTGATATTTGGTATGAGTTTACTTAAAAATTATTAGTTTTAGAGTTGCTCCGAGTTTATTTGCAAAAAATGGAGTTTTTGAAAGTTTGGTTATTTTTGTAAATCTGAAAATAAGGGTGCAAAGGCGTTGTTTTTACATAGTTACTTTTATCAACTTTTGATTAATTGATTTGATGTAGTACTTTGTTCACTTTTATTTTAAGATTGAAAATTTGTAAATTTGTTCGAAGATAATTTATGGTTAAAGAACTTTTGTTTCTCATTGTTAGTTGGTGAAAGTTTATTAAAATTTATTTTTAATATCAGTTTTATGGTGAAATTATGCTTAATTGTTTTTAAATATTATTTAGATGTTTGGATCTTGAATTATTTTAAATATCAGTTTTATGGTGAAATTATGCTTAATTGTTTTTAAATATTATTTAGATGTTTGGATCTTGAATTATTTTTCAAGAAAGTTGATTTTATTAAGTTTTCAAAACGAAGAGGGTATTTTTGAACCTTTGATTTTTGATATGGGTTTAGTTAAAAATCCTTTGATTTAAAGTTTGTTACTAACTTTCGCAAAAATGAATATTTTTTAAAAGTTTAGGGGTTGTTTTGTAAATTTAGAATTATCATGTTCCATATTCTTATTATTATTATCAAAATAAAAAGATAATTTGACCGTGAATTTCAACATTTTTTACTAATTTATATAGTGAATATAATAAATATCTAACATCATATATTGTTAAAAGTTTATATTTGGACATAAGAAGTATTTAACATCCTATTATCGCATTTTAGCGCATGGTTCAATAAGTTCATTATTTAATAAGGATTACCTTATCTTTATTTTTGGCCGTAATTTGTGATTAATCTGGAATTGAACTATTTTAGGAGTTTGTCATAATCAAATGTTTTGAAATCAGTATGCAGAAAATATGCTTTGACGGATCAATTAATATCGGAAGATCTTTATATACTACGTCTTTCCTCAAATTCACCAATAACGCGCGAAACTTGTAAACCTTCACCAACTGCACATTAATTCTATCACAAATGTGATGTAATTGTATTTATTCAATCACAATGCAAATATATTCATATAAATATATAGTTATATTATGAAACACAGTTAATTTTATGGTCAAAGAATAATTAGATAAATAGACATTTATTTGGGTCAAAAAGGCAATTCGGTTCAATTCAAGATATTGTTGTGGCGGACATGCAAGAGTCTTGTACCTACACGGACAAACCTAGTGAGGAGGAAAGTAAATGTTGATAGCCGATCGATGTGTCGAAGTGCGATGAAGATATTCTTCATTGCATATTCTCGAGGCAGATCGCGCCCTCACTGATGTTCATGTTCGACGTATTGAGCTTGAACTTCAACCGCCAGGATCGAAATATGAGATTCAATTTTGATTCCCAAACTTTTGATCTATGTGTATAAACCGATCTTTGAGGCACTGGATGTTGTCACGTTCTCAAAGACATGTATGGCGGAGATTAGGCATGATTCGGCGAAGATCTTGCGTGTCCGACTATTCAACGAGATCGATCTAGATTGCGTTCCGGTACTGATGAGATAGAACTAAATTTTGATGCTACTATGGACTTGGTTGTGGAACGTTTTGGAGTTGGTTTTTTGGCTCAAAACCAGTTGGATATATATTTGCATTGATTGGGATGGAGTGGCCGTGTAAGCAATGGGGCAGCCGTGCTCTTGAATTCAATTTTGCTAAAGGCTGGAGGAATATCATCTTTTATATTAAAAAGGATTGTAAATCTTTTATATTGATCATCTTTGAAGATATTAAACGCATGATCATAAGCTTTGAAGTTCTTAACCAAATTTGCATTACTGAATTACTTAAGGGTTTTCTAAAATAAAATAAAATAAAAAACAAATTCGTAATCTGAAAAATAAATATTTTTACATATTACCTTTGATTTTTCAGATATGCAACATTTGAAGAATGTTTAACTGTCGATCTTGAATACCAAAATCCGAGTCATGTCATGTGACCTCAAACGTTATTCATTATTAGTAAATAGAAATCGGAGCAACTTAAAAGTTTCTGACATCAAATGTTCATGATAAGGTTAATAAAACTTCAAACTTTCATGATAAGGTTAATAAAACTAATAAAGGGTAGATCGTAATTAGGATTTTCATTAAAACATTTTATTTAGAAACACAAACAAGAATACAAGAAAGGCAGCTATTTTATTTCGTCATTTGATATAATTAGTTGGTTTTAAATTCCTAATCAATGAAATCAGTGTTTTAAAAAATCGATAGAAAATTCATTTTTTTTTATAATTCAATGACAAAATTCAATATTTTCTTTTTTTCGTAGATGATTAGCAATAAAATTATTGTTTTTGATATGGTGTTTATTATTATTTGAATTATTACATTGATATTATGTTATCATACTTATAATTTTGTTGTTTACATTCATTCTTAACTCAAAGTTTATAGAAAAAATAATTGGTCATTAGGGAAACATTTAGTTATGGAAATAAAATTGAAAAAATAGATAATTTACATAAATTATAAATTAAATTAAAATATTTGTAATGACGTCACACCGGTTGAACCAGTGATTAAAACAGTTAAATCGATTTAACCAGTAGAGCTACTGGTTCGATGTCCGGTCCAATTTTTAAAACATTAAATGAAATATGATAAAATTTTGAAACTACGAATGATGGTTTATTCATGATTTATGATAGAGTTGGTTTATATAAGATGAGATTAAATTTTACCAAATTTTGCTGGGCTAAATTAATTGAATTGGTAATTTGGTAATTAAGTTTAAAGTTAAGTTAGGTCAGCAATCTTTTAGAATTCGAATTTTAAAGTAGGATAAGAATTACACAATAGAAGGGCAACATTTAATGCTCAATAATATCAACCAACAATCCTCGATTGAACTTTGAAAAATGAAAAGCTTTGGGGGGCTTGAGTATCTAAATTCAAGAAACGTGTTTTGAATTGTGCGTTATTCCTTTGTCAAATTTGTAATAGTTATTTGCTGCGGACTTGGAATACACAATTAATTTCAATCTTCTAATGCACGAGCACAAATAAAATTTATTGGAAATAAACATGGATACTTTATTAATCTCAATCTCCTAATGCACAAGCTCATATAAATAGTTAACTACTGTTGGTGATTTATACGAGCTTGCTCAGTTCTAGTAACTTGGTACTTTATTGTGAGAATTATTTATCATTAACTTTCACTCAAGTAGTATTAGTTATGATATAGTTTGATTAAACATTAAGGCTTCTACGTATAAAAAAAAATAGTACTTAGAACAATTAATATGGGAGCACATATATACTAATTTATGTTTTTCCTTTTACTTATCAAAAAAAAAAAGAGAGCACATATATAGGTCTAGAACTGCCTAATTGGATTCATACTTTACTATAATACACATTAAATGGTCAATAACAATTAGCTTTATTCGGGTTGATTTTTATAATTATATTCGGATATAAAAATCAGAATGTTGACATGAAGGTGAGACAAAAAAACATTGCCATAACATGTCAACAAAAAACAACATTCTTGAACCTTGTTGAATTCTTGATTTTGGAATTTAGACGTGACAATCAAAATAAATTGCAATGAGACCAAGAATTCTAGATTCCAAAGAATATAAAAACATCAAAAATATTTATCAGCCTCCAGACTAAAGTTTTTCCATTAAAAGATTGATTTTAGTTTTGTAAACATTAAATGGAATTCCATATCTTAATTATGTAGCCGCCACCCTTCAAATTTTCCAAACTAATAAGTCCTCTGATCTCATTTATCTGGAAAAACACATTAAGAATTCAATAAATGTAGTAACTTTTTGTTACCTTAAAATTGCCACATTTGAATTTTATTCACTTTTATCTGCCTATAAATACACCCCCTTTCAAATTATTATGTTCTGTCTTATGTTCTTGAACGTCTAGATTCTAATTCTTTCAACTAATGGATCAGAATATTCATCCCTCACTCTTTCCCAATTCATTGGCAGCTTCATCCTTTGGACCAAACACGATGAAGAATAGTTTAATAACTAATTTGAACCCAGATGCATTTACGGGTTTCAACAGAGGAATTGATCAATTCCATGCGTCTCATCAGAATATTTATAAGAATGATCAAAGATCACTTGTGATTGTGGGAAGTGATCAAATGAAAGGGAACAAGAAGGGTGAAAAGAAAATTAGGAAACCAAGATTTGCTTTCCAAACAAGAACCCAAGTTGATATACTTGATGATGGTTATCGATGGAGAAAGTACGGCCAGAAAGCAGTCAAGAACAACAAATTTGCAAGGTATGTATAAATCCATGTTCATTAGACATTATGGTCTGATTGTCAGGCTCCAGTTAGTAACATATATTTGAGTGAATTTCTTCTGGAAATTTAATCATTCTCATACCCTGTTTTGTTCTTTGTACGATTTTTTTAAAATAAGCCTATGGATTCTAATTATAGTTGTGTTTGGCATGCAGAAGCTACTATAAATGTACTCATAGTCATCAAGGGTGCAACGTAAAGAAGCAAGTGCAACGATTATCAAGAGATGAAGGCATTGTGGTTACTACTTATGAAGGAACTCACTCTCATCCTGTGGAAAAACCCAGTGATAATTTTCGAACAAATTCTTAATCAGATGCAGATTTATCCATCTTTTTGAACTTTTGTAATTAAGGAGTAGTAATTATGTAAAATTAACTGAGGGATTTGTTATACAAGGATTCTACTTAGGTAATGATGAATTAAGAAGCATATTTCTGATAACTATTAATGAGGGCCTTTTATTATCAGAGCAGGCTTGATTCTAAGTAAATCATGATGAGTAAGGAGGAAAAAAAAATTATTTGAATTTTCACATATAATTCATAAGGTCCAAGATAAAAATTTTAGATTTTAATAATATGACTTGAATGAAATAGAAATCAGTTCTATTATATCACAAATACAAGGTCCAGTATTGGCTATAAGCGCCTTTAGGGAAAGCATCATCCCTCACAGGGTTTAGATATAAGTTATAGTATTTTACACTTTCGACATTTTTTTCTATGAAGAACACAAACGGATACAAATAAGTTAACTTTTTTGTCTCATACAAAATCAATATGAATTTATTTAATTTGCATCACCAAATAAGTTATAAAGGTATTTCAGCATAACTCTGATTATACACACAGGATTCCTTATGACCATAGAATTTCATTGATCACATTTGGAAATCACTACTGTCATCAATATAATCATTAATAATCACAATTAATATGGAGCTCTCAACAAGCAAAACCTAATCAATCTAATATATTTATCGTGCCTCATAAGTGCTTTCATCACATGTACAAGTCATTAATATTATATTGCAGGATGTTAAGTAAAAGATTGCTTGACCGAAAAAAAAAATAGCATGTCTTATTTATTCTATCGCAAAAGCACAATTATATGCACCGCATATAAGTCCAATTAGAGATATTTAACCAGTTCTTAGACACGAATCAACACTAGTGCTTGTCCCCCTTGGGAATATCTTTCCCGGGTATCTCCTTTGGTTTCGCCTTCTCCATTTCCCTACAATACATACATTATATTTTCAGTTGACACAATAAATAATAGGAGAAGCTGATTTTACACAATGTGTTGGTTGGCTTAATACTAACACCAAATTTACAACCCATAATTGAATCGAGGAACATTCAGATCAGAATATCATCCATAGGGAATGTAAATACTCAATAACTATTCTTAAGAACGAGAACACTACAATGCTATTAGAAGTGCTTAATGCTAAATATCACTCAGAGCTAGTAAACTTGAGTTTTACTGCTAAGACTGAAAATCGAACAAAGGTAATTGATATTTGTCACTACTTCGTTCCACAACAACTGAGCAGCCTAAACAACACTTTTAGTTTGATAATTATTGAAGCTCGGTTCGAGTAAGACTCCTAAGCTAAAAATGGTTAATATAGCTCGTTACACATTTGAGCTAGGTTAGTTTAATAATCAAACCTAGATCAAACACAATTTCAAGCTCCATATGAAATTTAAACCAAACTTTAAAATGAGTTGTTCGTCACTATTCATTTACAGTGGAGAATCATAACGAAATTCACATCAAACCAGAAGTCAAACTTCACATCCTATTATGAAGTGATGAAATACACAAAGAAAAAATAAGGTATTAAAAATGCGTACTTAGAGACGGTTTTGGACTCTTCCTCGAGCCAATTACGTATATGGCGGACGTTACGGCGGAAGATGGAGGCGGATTGCTTTACGTCACTCCTCAACAGCAACACGACGGCACCAACTCCAGCAACCGTCAGTATAAAATTTGTCAGCGCCATTCTACAGTATTAATCTAATTTCCCCCACAAAAAGATAGTAAAATAATCGAATTTCTTTCTAGGGTTCTTGGGACGGGAAGAATTGGGGAAAACCACCACACTGCCACAGTAGCAATCTCACAATAATTAGTTTCACATATTGGGCTAGGCCAATAATAACTAGTCCGTACTGGATTATTGGAAAAATGTTCAGGGCCCTAAGGCCCATTTCTGTATTAAACTATCAATGGTTCTAAATTACGGGACGAAATTCGTCAAATTAAATAGTTTGGGACGAAAATTCAAAATCAGTGATTAGTTTGGGACGATTTTTGCAATTTTACCTTATATTATTGATATATTATTTTGGCATTTTTTAAAATTTGAATGCACTGATTATGAATCAATTAAGTTACAACATTAAATATAATGTGGGAGAAGAGGATAATTTTAAATTAAAAATATATTTAAAATACTTATATTAGGATATTGTTGATTCTAAAAAACATGCGGGAAAAAAAAAATTTTAACTCTAAGTCATTTTTTTACATTATCTTTTATTTGATGATTTTGTTGGGTAAAATATGAATAGCCAACATGTAATTATTGTTGGCTACCTGAGTATAAATAAAATGTAAATATGCATAAACGTTATATATATATATATATATATATATATATATATGGTTGGTGTGTCATATTTACTTTATAAATATATATTGGACTTTTAAAAACTAAAGAGTACAACAGAAACAATTTTTTTTTTTTTAAAAAGTACAATAGAAACAAGAAAAAGGTACCACTTGAAGTAAAGTATCTTAGATATTTCAATATTTGAGTATGGTCGAATATGAATCTTCATATTCTCAATTTCTTTTTTTATGAGTTTTTCTTCCTTGATCAATGGTCATCTTTGAGGAAACTCACAAAAGATACAATAATATTCTAGTTTATTGATTTTTTTTTTTTTTTTTTTTTTTTCTGTTTTTCAAGGGTTTAATCCCTTTCGAGGCGAGTCGGACACATTAACTGGGTACCTTTCCAAACAGGGATTCGAATTGGAAACTATTATGCCAACATAAAATGTTGAGACAGCTTAATTTGATTCTTCCTCTTTCTAATCATCTTTTTTTTCTTTTCTTCTATGTATTTCAATTTTGTTTCTGTATAATATAAAATTACCAAAGCTTAGTTAAACAGAAATAAAATCTTTAACAAAGAAAAAGTAATTCTTTAGTAAAATACTATTAATAAAGCTGAAATACAATTATTGTAATGATTAATGTACGCTCAAAAAAATACTATTAACAAGATAGGAAAAAAAAAAGTGTTCTTTACTAGTATGTACCAAAAGAACTCAATACGTTGGTCATGAATTTTATAAGAAAGAAAGATATTCACATAAATGAAAGGGAATATAGGAATTATGCAAGAGTCACGTATGATCATATATATAGAATCAGAAAATTAGATAATTGGCGCAGAATCTTGAAGAGTAAAAGAAAGAAACTTGAATTATGAGTATGAATAAATTAAATAGAATAAATCTTATCCTCAAAGGTGCACCATAACTTTAACAATGTCTAGTATATGTCCGACTAGCTAAAGCAAATCGCAATCCTCTTGCCTATCACTCTACTGTCCTTAACCTCATCTTCTTGAATCAATAGATCAAACTTCAAAAATCAAAATAAATATTCCAAGCATGGATCAAATTTTTGGCCTGTGTAACGCAATCTATGTATGTCTAAATATTTTTAAAGAAAATATTATAATGACATTATTAAATTATATTCTCAAATAATATCCTAATGGATAGTGACGTGAACTTTCTGATTTCACTAATTATATTTGGCTGATAAAACGGATTTGTAAGCGAAGTTTTTTACTGATTCATATTCAAATATCACATCATCAGACTTTATGGTTTGTTTGCACTTTGCACCCCCGAAATATGAGAATTAGGTACTTTCCACCCTCGAAACATAGATTTAGCACTTTTCACCCGCAAAATATAAATAACTCAGCATTTTGCACCATCTTTAATTTTTCTCAAAAACCTGGGGACAAAATAGGTAATTCATTTTTGGATCTTTGCCACTTTGCACTCCCGAAACAAAATTATCACTTAACACCCTCGAATTAAGGACAACTCATCAACTTGCACCCCAAAACACAAGAAGTTGAAAATTTGAACCCCCTAAATAAACAATTAGCACTTAGCACCTCAAATTAAGAAAAACTCAGCAACTAGCACCCCCTCATTATTTTCGGGCAAAGTTAACCATCGGGGTAAAAAATTTAGGGGCAAAATAAGTAATTCATTTAATTTTTTCCTTAAATTTGAAAATACGATTATGAAAACTAGAATAGTCATTTCTCTCTCCATCTTAAAATTTATTTTTGTGATATGATTCGGTCAATTCTATGAATTAATTATCTAGAAACTTTTCGAATTCTTCTGGATATTTTGAGGATATTTGAAAAATTGATAATTAAAGAAATATGCTAAAATAGATTTTGCATATTTTCATTTTAGTATTTATAATCGTATTTTTTTTGCAAATTTTAAGGAAAAAAAAATGAATTCCCTATTTTTCCCCCAGGCTCTTTTTACCCCGGTGGTCAACTTTACTGAAAAAAATGAGGGCGTGTTTAGTTGTTGAGTTTTTTCTAAATTTGAGGTGTTAAGTGCTAAATTTGTGTTTAGAGAGTTCAAAGTGTCTATTTCTCGTGTTTAGAGGGGTGTAAGTTGCTAAATTGTTATTAATTCGAGGGTGCTAAGTGCTAATTCAATTTCAGGAGTGCAAAGTGCCAATTTCTCATGTTTCGGGGGTGCAAAGTGTCAAAGATCCAAAAATGAATTACCTATTTTGTCCCTAAATTTTTTTAGAAAAATAAAAGAGAGTGCAAAGTACTGAATTGTTCATATTTTAAAGGTGTAGTACTAAATTTATATTTCGAGAATGTAATATACCTATTTTTCATATTTCGGGGATATAAGTGAAAAAAACTCCAGACTTTATGATCACCGACTAGTCACTGCACTTGAGTTTTATATCATATATATAGACTCAAACTTACCTCATATATCTATTTATTTTGAGCTTATATTTGAATTACAATAAGGTAACTTTGAATATGTCCGACTCATTGATAGTCCTAGATGCATGCTATATTATTTTCCTCTTGGACATTAGTGAACATTTTAATATATAGGGTAAAAAAAAACTAGTTCTCTATTACTTGAGGTAAAAATAATTTGATAAAGTTCAGTAACTTGGTAAAATAAAATAAAATAGTAGTCTAAGAAAGCAAAATCCTCCCTATTTTCGTGGAAAAGAACTAACCTTTAGTTGTTTCTGTTTTTTTCCATCTATGAAAACGATGCTCTTCTTATCCATCCACCTGAGACAATTCCCCGTATCCATCTCACCATTACTTTTTATCAGATCCACAGCTAGCTAGTTTAGTTTAATTTTCGGGTTTAGTAAAGTTTAATTAGCAAATGGAATATATGTTTATAAATATTCCATTTGCTAATAAAGTACTTTCATATATATAAAATACACTAGTGAATTAACTGTTTACTTTTCAAGTTATTCTAATTCGGCGTAATCTACTAATTAATTAAACTGTTTGTTGATGATTGTTGCTATTAGCCTATCATCTATAGAAAGCGTTCAAAGTTGAAAAAGAATCGATCTGCACAAATAATTGGGAAATAAGAATCATATATACCCGTAATTTTTTAAACAAGATCATGAATTAGGCCGAACATTCAAATAATTTGATTCTATGATTCGAAATCATGATTAAGCTTAACCTTAAATTATCTAACTCTAAATAAAAGTAGCATTTATAACATGTTTAGAATAGGGCTCATTTAATAATCAATACTCCAAATATATTTTGATGCTAAGAAACTTATAATAACTAATTAATACTTTAGATTTAATGCAATAAGTATATTATACTGATCTAAAATTTTGCTTTTTTAATTTGAGACGTCTAGATAAAATTCACTTTTAAAAATATCTTAGACAATGTTGATGTGATATCATAGTTTTGGTCAGAAACATATGTATTTTTTTTTCTTGAACTCTAATATCAAACTAAAAGAGAATAAAAGTACTAAAATCATAAACAAAAGCCAATTATTGTCGCAATTTATAAATCATGTTCTATTGTATGTTCTCTTTTTCCTAAATTTTATGTATATATGTTATGGGATATCAAAAAGGAAAAAAAAAATCTTTATTTAAGGTATTAACATGACATTAATTTTACGGTGAAATGTAAAGATATCTAAGCTTGAATTTAACTTTTAAAATATTACTTGTTATTATTTTAAACTTCCAATGATAAAGATATAAAGTTCAATGTAGCTGAATGTACAACTTGTTCATGCAGTGTTGTGCATGTATATATATATATACACAGAGAGAGAGAGGTGCTTATGATAAATCACTCAAACACAAATCATTTGCTTTCTACATATCCTACTGAATATATATACATATATATCAATTATGGAGTCCACACGCACCAAACGCAAAAGTTTCAGCAAAGCAAAGCTAATTATGTCTCTTTACAGAGCCACAAAGCCTTCAAACGCTGTCGTACAGCCGTCGCACAGCAGCAAAACTAAACCGAGCGCTTCGAATAATTCACCCACTGCAGCTGGCTTCATAATCGTGAACCAGGACCAAGCTTTTACCCAGCAGAAGCCAAAAGTCGCGTTTGTGGTGCCTGAAAGGAACCGGCGCGATTCTTATGGGAAGTTGGAGAATTTCTACGGTGGGGCAGCTGAAGATGAAGCCGTTGATGCAAAAGCTACGAGATATATCTCTAGCGTTCAAGAGAGGTTTCGGCTTGAACGTGTCAGTCCCGACCGCAACCAATTGGATAATATGCAACTGTAGAGAAATATATAGGAGTACTATTTAATTATATTATATATATATAGGAGTACGTATGTAGCTTTAATTATAGTATTAACTATGTCTATTAATTCACCCGATCAACTCCATGCTTATATATAGTCACTTATTTTTCCATGTACGCGCGCGTGACAAATTAATGGTTATGTTCTCGGAAAAAATACGTGACAAATGGTTAAATCTGATTTAGAAGTGCTTGTTAAATTTAAATTTGTCACTACTAATTGTACAATTGCAAATTTAATTAGCATCTTACTACTAGCTACCTATTTTGGCTTTTAATATATGATATTAATATTCTCAAACACGCTTTTATGCATGCTTTAATTTCCTCAACACACATACATTAATGAATTATTAAACAAAATTAAACAAATTATTGATGGGCTGTCCATTCCAAAATGAACTATAACTTTCTTTTGCATGTATTCTTGAGTTATTACTAATATTAATTCAATTTATTGTTAAAGTAAGGCCGAACAAGATTTTAGTTGTTTTCACGAAAAAATATATATCAAACACTTTTTTACTGTAATTACTAATCATTTTTTTATATGTGAACATAATTGGACTTTTTGATTTAGTTTCAAAAGCTTAAGTATATATTGCACTCAATTTGTAAATGATTTATTTTAATTAAACTAAATTTAAATTATAATTTTTCTCACATGATCACTTTGACAAACTCAACAAATTTGTAGTTGTTTGGGCCGGGCGAACACGGAATTAACTTCAATGGTTTCGTCCAAGTACCGGAAGTAGGATTACAATAATTAGGTTATCAGTCTAAATCACATTTAACTAGGGCATGCAATTAACATTAGTAATAAGGGTTTTTTCCATTTTGCACCTTGAAATTACAGGATTATTGCACTTTGCACCTTGATTTAAAAGTTTTACCCTGAAAATATAATTTATTTGACATTTTACATCCTAACGTGTTTTTTAATGAGAAAATTCATTGGTAAAATATTTAATGAGAAAATCGGAAAAAAAAAAAGGAAATTCAGAATCGGGTTGAACCGGTCCAAACTGTTTTAATGAAAAAATTCATTGGTAAAATATTTAATGAGAAAAATCGAAAAAAAAAAAAAAAAAAAAAAAAAAAAAAAGGAAATTCAGAATCGTGTTGAACCGGTTCAACCATGTTCAAACTGATTTTTGAGTTAGACGGTTTTAGGGGATAAATCGGACCAACCTCCGGTTCACGGTCGAACAGGCCATTCCGGTCCGATTTTATCAACATTGCATAATATAAATACATGTTACACCCCAATCTCACATTGTTAGTAGAATAATTCTTTGAATTGTCAGTAACAATTTGATTCACTTGTCAACATGAGCTAAAATATTTGACTAGTTCTTCTACCAAAAAAAAAAAAAAAAAAAATATTTGACTAGTTAATTAAAGTCGAACAATTTTGATAGAGGGAGTATAATGATCGATGCTTCTCCCACCAATCGCACACATCTTCATTGAATTCATGCTGTAATTTCTTCAATAATAATACAATTGATTAATAATTAATCTTTCAGTACCCAAATCGAAATGGGTTCACATGGACCTATAGCATGCTTTTCTGATTTAGCTTCTCTTCTAAAGTTCCGTTTGGCAGCTACCTCAAATGCAGATGGAGCCAAATTTCCAGAAGGCCTAAAACGAGAACTCATGCCCAAATATGTAGCTATTATCATGGATGGGAACAGAAGGTGGGCGAAGAATAGAGGTTTACCTGTACAACTTGGTCATAAAGCTGGTGAAGAATAAGTCATGAAAAGAATTGCTATAAAATGTTCTGAAATTGGAGTTAAAGTTCTCACAGTATCTGCGTTTTCAACTGAAAATTGGGTTCGGCCTCAAGTAATTAAGTCGTCGATCGTTTAATTAAGTACTAGCTGTAATTCTGTCATTAATTACTTAATTACTTCCTCCATTCATTTTTACATGTCACTTTAGAGAGAAAAAAAAATCTACAATACATGTCACCTTAGAATTTCAAGATAGACTTAAATGCTACTTTGACATTTTTACCCTTCTTCATTAAAAATTGGAATCCTAAATATATTTAATATCTCCCAATTTTCGAAATATTTACTCATGTTTTTCAAGGGTAATTTTGTTCAACTACCCTTTCATTTTTCTAAAATCTAGAGCATTAATTAATTCCTTTAATTCTTGTGAAACGACATGTAAAAAAGAATGGAGGGAGTATTAATTAATTTGAGATTAATTTTGTACAAGAAGAAGTTGGATTTTTGATGAAATTGCATTGTTTGAACAATGAGGGAAAAACACTTTTGGTCCCAAACTTTACCCTAGAAAACACATTTGGTACCATGCTTTGCAGAAAAACAGATTTTGTACCACAATTTAGAGAGTTTTGACACATTTAGTCATTCCGTTAAATTTTGGACGGAATTTTCGCGCGTGACTGTCACGCTCGCGTTAAGATCAAAATGATCACGAGTTTTGCACGTGATAAATCGGTCAAAACACTTTTGGTCCCAAACTTTACCCCATAAAACACATTTGGTACCATGCTTTGCAGAAAAACAGATTTCATACCACAATTTATATATACTCTTGACATATTTAGTGTCTCCGTTAAATTGATAAAAATCACATATAATGAACAGACAACAGTTTCTCTAAAAGATTTGATAAAAATCACAAAATATACTTAAATCATTGAAAATATTCTTAACAAAAGTACCTTGGATACCTGACTTGGTGCACTTTGACTTGCACTTGTATGTGATTTTTATACTCTTGGATACTTTAATGATTTAAGTATATTTTGTGATTTTTATCAAATCTTTTAGAGAAATTGTTGTCTGTTCATTATATGTGATTTTTATCAATTTAACGGGGATACTAAATGTGTCAAGAGTATGTAAATTGTGGTACTAAATATGTTTTTCTGCAAAGCATGATACCAAATGTGTTTTCAGGGGTAAAATTTGGGACCAAAAGTGTTTTGACCGATTTATCACGTGCAAAACTCGTGACCATTTTGAACTTAACGCGCGAAAATTCCGTCCAAAATTTAACAGAATGACTAAATGTGTCAAGACTCTCTAGATTGTGGTACCAAATCTGTTTTTCTGCAAAGCATGGTACCAAATATATTTTCTGGGGTGAAATTTGGGGCCAAAAGTGTTTTTCCATCTTTAAACAATTGATACAAACAGATTTCAACGAGTCAATCCGGTAATTAATATCTAATATCTCCGCTCCAACTATTTTCTAGATCTATAGTGGAGTATTTTGTAATTAACAGCCATGATACTCAAATATCAACAATTGAGATAAATTGAGGCTCCCAAAGTCTCTACATTAATCTCTAATTAATAACCACAGCGGAAGAATCATCCAAATCGATCAAAGGGATGCCCCTTTTCATAGCACTCAACTACAGCGGTCGATGCGACATAACACAATCAGCAAAGAAAATTGCAAGTAAAGTAAGAGGTGGAATTCTGAAAGACAGTTAGAACCTTTAAATTAAATCAAAAAAATTTGCACATACATTTGTCACTTGAACTCGACGCATAAGTTTAATCGTCACAAATCATGTATTATTAATTACTCCATACTTAATGATGTATATATATATAAAACAAAGCAGCTTCTTGTAGCTAGCCAACATAGATGTGAACTCCAATGGCAATGAGAAGAATAGTGATGATTGCAGTGAAGATGATTGTGTGTACAAATATGGAAAGCCCACTCGTCTGCATATTGGTGAACTCTATGGCCCTACTCTTTCCAGGAAGCTGGAACAAAAGCCCTGGAGAAAGAATCACGAACAATATTATTGCTATTAGCACTGGTGCTAAATCTGCCATTTTTAATCTGGACACACAAATAAAGAAAGAATTTGATTTATTATTATGAGTACTTGTAAATTATCATGTTGAAAACATTGGATTTCTCGAATTATTTATTTACTATTAATTTATGATAACAAGTCCAAAACGCCGGCCCGGTACCATATATACTCATGAATTAATTACTAAGTTTTTATGATGGGCCACTTCATGGCCGGCCGGATTGCTAACATAAATACATCTAGCCCAAATTCTTTTTGCTTGGTACTTTTGCCACTTAATTTCAGCCCCATATAGTCAAGCTAGATATTACTAATTACTACTCTCTCTGTCTCAAATTATCTGTCATTTCAGAGAAAAAAATTTGTTCCAAATTATTTGTTATTTTAGGATTTCAATACACTTTTAATTACACATTTTAGATATATAAGAGAAAAAGTAACAGAGAGAGTATACAACTTGAATAATTTGTAAATAGCTAATGGTGGGATAAATAAAAAATAAGAGTATTTGAGGTATATAATTTATTTTTTTCATAAGAGTGAGACTATGTAGTAGGTACCTTAATATGTGTGAAAACATGTAAAATGATAAATAATTTATGACAGAGAGAGTATTAAAGAGTATTTAATTTTAAAAAATTAAAGAGTATTTGAGCGAAATTGTAGTCAAAATTTAATCATCATATTTTCAAATTAGGGTGAATCCAAACAAACATTTTTCAAATGAAGTGAAATCGAGGAAATCTAAACAAATTCATCAACATCTCTTACAAATACACTTTTCAGTTTTGATAACAAAAATAAATATATATATATTTTTTATTATAACTAAACTCCCACCTTCATAATTTTCAAGAAAAGCAATACAAGAAAATTAAAGGGCCATTCATATATGCACTAATTGGAAGCTTATGCACCAAAAGGTGTATATGTCCACCTCCAAAAAAAGCAATCGCATTACTACCATGCATAATAATATACTTTCCCTCCCTTTTAATCCCAACTTCTTCTTTTTCCCCTCAAGTTTAGCATCACTCTACACCTTCTTCATTAAGCAAAATTTCAATAATTCATTTACCTACCTACTTATAAACACATCCCCCCTCTACCCTTTTTTTAATTCAAGAACCAAATTCAAAATAAACACACACACACATACAGAGTGAATTGGGTGAGACAATGGTTAATGTTGATTGGGGTCCGGTGGTGGTGGCGGTGGTGATGTTCATCCTCCTGTCGCCGGGGCTGCTCTTCCAAGTTCCGGCGAGGACAAGGGTGGTTGAGTTTGGTAACATGTACACTAGTGGGATTTCCATTCTAGTTCATGCTATTTTGTACTTTTGTATTTATACTATTTTGACTGTTGCTATTGGAGTTCATATACATGCTGGCTAGAACATGTAAACCATTTTCAAATATACCACAAGTTGTTCAAAGTTATTTCTTCTTTGCTAGTTTCCTTTTTTTCTTTTTATATATATTCTTCTTCGTAGCTATTTTCCTTTATAAATGTCGAATTTTCTTGCTCTTCACATGTCATGAAAAGAATCGCGGTTTCTTGAGAGCGAAGATCTGGAGTTGTTAATTTCATTTCTTGTATATATATGGAGCTTCTACTTGAAATTTAAGTTACTTTGATCTTTAAATCTTTAATTGAATTAAGAAAATTGAAGTCGACCGATCGAGCATTTCATCAACTTTTAGCTATCTTATATATCAAGCTCAAATCAATCCAAAATTCAAAGCTAACAAATAATAAAATATATATTATTGACGTTTAATTATTATTTTAGCATAGCTCTAGCGAAAATTAAACCAACATTTGAAAACTTCAATTTAGTTTTATGGCTATGATATGAATTTTAGTTGTTTAATTTATGTCATTTGATGATTGTTAAATGTTAATCACTTAATTGTTTAGTTCTATGTAATACTATTTAATAATGTTCAGTGTTATGATTATCTATTAATTTGATTTTTTTATGATAAATAATATAATATTTTATTATAATTTTTTATAAATTGTATACAGTATAAAATTTCGGTTAAAACGAAACTAAGTTGAATCGAACTGAAATTTTTTGGTTAAAAATAAAAACCGAATTATGATGTTCGTTTCAATTTTAAAAATCAAGAACCGAAATTTGATTCAGTTCGGTTTTCGCCTAACGAACAACCCTGTCAATGAGGTACTGGGCCCCAATACGCCATTGTGATTTTTATCTCCGGTTTGGGAAAATGTGAAAAGGGCATATTTTGCTTTTGGAGAACGCTAGAAAAACGGGTGGGATTATGAGATGGAAAAAGAGTCCAAGTGATTAAAAAGCTTCAGACTTTAATCTACTTTTTTACGTGGGTACGAATACGGAATACCTAGCTACTCATGACTCTATTATTATACGACATGTATAATCTTTTATGACTTGGAAACAGTAGTACCAAATAAATATGGGGTTTATGAAATAATTTTGATTTTAATAAAGTTGTTTGTTTGAATTTTAGAAAAGTGGTTTGAAAAATAAGATGGGTATAAATATTTTGAAAAAATTTAAATAATAAATATAAGATGTGTAAGAATTTATTTCAAATTGTATTTGTTATATGAAATTAAATATCGAATTACAACCCTTTCATGCTATATTTATAATATTGTAAAAGATCATTACCATTTTGAAATTTACAATTAGTATGATTGAGTGGTCGCAATAAAATTAGTATTAGTTATGCTTGTTCAGTTATCGTGGAAATTGACCAGGTCGCTGAGGTCACGACATGGTTATGGCTTGAACGCTACAAAAGTTTTTGGTTGTGACAACTCAGATCGCGACCAAATTATCCTGATATGTTGTTTTATATGAGAATGTTTCTTTTTCGTGATTTGTCCAACATTGAACTTTCTTGAATTTGAAACAAAAGTTTAAACCATGGGTATAATTAACTTCAATGAGTGTTTAAGGGAAAAAAAATTCATTTTTCATAAAATAAAATAGGGTTATTTCCATTTTCCATACAAAACGCATCAAAATCATACCACAATCCGACGGACGATTTAAAAATCATACTTTTGTCATGTTTTTAGCGGAACTACAGCGTGGTCCGCTAAGTCACCTTGAGCGGAATATAAACTCACGTGTTGGGTATGTATGGTTGAGGTTGACCTATGTATGTTTGGTATGAAAATTGGAAATTTTTCTATTCTGTGGTGTGAAAAATGAATTTTGCTTTATTGCATTTTTATTTATTAGACATATATATATATATATATATATATATATATTCACTACTCAAACATTTGTTATATAGTCTCATCAAGTAAAATTATTTGATTGAGAAAGAATTTTCTACCTTTTATTTTTTGTGGAAAAATAAAGGATAATTTAACTTGGATGACAAAACCGACTCAATTTGAAATCATGTATTTCACCTCCTATAATGGTATCAATTATGCATTTCAAATATTTCTATGGGTCTATCTAAGGGTCATTTGTGGTGAAGACCCCTTTGTGCGCAGAGTGTACAGCCATATGGTGGGATCCCGAGGCTTGGTGGAGGCACATCCTGCTATTTACATCCTTTAGGGTTCTAGGGCAAGGGTTCTGAGGGTCCAGGATTAGTCTAGTGTAAGCTTGTACACCTGGGTTATCAAAAAAAAAAAAAAAAAAATTATGCATTTCAAATTACTTTATTACTCATGTGTTACACTTTTGATATTTAATTATCCAACTTAAATATATAATGGTCTTCATTGTGATCAACTTCGACGAGTCCTAATAATTTTTTTCCAGTACACCCATTTGCTAACTAGAAATGTTGATCGATTTCATTGATCAATTCTCCATTATAATGTGAAACCTACACATAAAAGTTCATTGTTGATTATCTACTTCCACGAAGTAATTCATCATCAATGTTGGACATAGACCCTAATTAGTAACTATGAGCACAACCTATATAATTATACTCAAATTTAATTAAATACACCAAAAAGAGTAAAGTTGTGCAAGTCTTTAATTTTATGACCTCGAACATATAACTAAGCAACATTATTTAGTAGATAAACACAAAATGCCCATATTCAGTTTAAGGTAGAGGAGAAGTAGTCGTGTATTTTAGGAGGGAATTGCATTTTCATATCAAACTTTTACATACTTTATATATTTGGTACTAAATATTTGATAAAGACATATTTAACACCAGAATTGAAAGACTTTTTTCACATTTTTTTAAGCTTTTTGGTACGCCTAAAATTATGTTCCAATTTTTTTACCATAGCATGTTCATGTGCCCTATTTCACATTTGGAAATTATCGTGGTATGACTCCTTATAGATTATGAGATCATATGATTTAATTTTGATTAATAACCCAAAACTTTGTAATTTTCTGCGGATTATTTATTGTGTTTCATGTGAAACGTATACCATTAGGAAGCTCTCGTCAAGAGCTTTCCATCCATATAAAGAACGCAAAATTTGGCCTTGTAAATTGACGGAAAAAGAAAATGTGCAAAAAATTCTTCAATTTTGATAGTAAATATGTCTTTTAAAAAGGTTTGGTAGCAAACGTATAAAGTAGGTACAAATTTGGTATAAAAAATGCAATCCTGTCTGTTTTTTAGCTAGTGCGTGATATATTTCATTTTGATATTTGCTTAAACTTGTTGAAGTATAATACTTCTATGTAGTTTGAAAAATTGAATAAATATATTGTTAATATTCGATTTTTCAACTTGCTTATGTCAAATGAATTATTTTTTATAATTTTTAATGATTTGCAAATACAACTATTTTTTTAAACAAAATAACGTATTGTCATTTTTAATTTAAGTAAAGCATAAACAAAAAAATTATAAGCTCCAATAAATATCTCCTAATTCAATTTGTTACAAAACCTTGGATGACAAGTTTAGAAGCATGCTGCATCATGGAGCCGTTACGAATTAAAAGGTGTCGGTCCCTATCACATGCCTCGTACGAGAGTTTTTTTCTCGCTCAAGACGACTTAACGAACAACCTGACAGTTCCATTAAAAAACTTGATGGAAATATGATTTTTTAAACGTCCGTCAGGTTGTGGTATAATTTTGGTGCGATTGGTATGAAAAATAAAATTTTGTCGTGCTTAAGGCTGAAAGAAAAAGATTTAGGTTTAATTATTACTTTCTTCATATAGAGTGAGATTCACTTTTTTTTTAAGCTAAGAGTAATTTTTTATTTTGTAGTTCTTTAGAACGTATAAGTGTTTTTTTTATTAAGTACATATATGTACGTTTATAATTTGATTGAGCTCAAGACTGTCGCCGGGGCTGCTCTTCCAAGTTCCAGCAAGAACAAGGGTGGTTGAGTTTGGTAACATGTACACTAGTGGGATTTCCATTCTAGTTCATGCTATTTTGTACTTTTGTATTTATACTATTTTGACTGTTGCTATTGGAGTTCATATACATGCTGGCTAGAACATGTAAACCATTTTCAAATATACCACAAGTTGTTCAAAGTTATTTCTTCTTTGCTAGTTTCCTTTTTATATATATTCTTCTTCGTAGCTATTTTCCTTTATAAATGTCGAATTTTCTTGCTCTTCACATGTCATGAAAAGAATCGTGGTTTCTTGAGAGCGAAGATCTGGAGTTGTTAATTTCATTTCTTATATATATATGGAGCTTCTACCTGAAATTTAAGTTACTTTGATCTTTAAATCTTTAATTGAATTAAGAAAATTGAAGTCGACCGATCGAGCATTTCATCAACTTTTAGCTATCTTATATATCAAGCTCAAATCAATCCAAAATTCAAAGCTAACAAATAAAAAAAATATATATTATTGACGCTTAATTATTATTATAGCATAGCTCTAGCGAAAACCAACTTTTGAAAACTTCAATTTAGTTTTATGGCTATGGTATGAATTTTAGTTGTTTAATTTATGTCATTGGATGATTGTTTAATGTTAATCACTTAATTGTTTAGTTCTATGTAATATTTAATAATGTTCAGTGTTATGATTATCAATTAATTTGATTTTTTTATGATAAATAATATAATATTTTATTATAATTTTTTATAAATTGTATACAGTATAAAATTTCGGTTAAAACGAAACTAAGTCGAATCGAACTGAAATTTTTTGGTTAAAAATAATAACCGAATTATGATGTTGGTTTCGATTTTAAAAATCAATAACCGAAACTTGATTCAGTTGGATTTTCGCCTAATGAACATCTCCCTATCAATGAGTACTGGGCCCCAATACGCCATTGTGATTTTTATCTCTGGTTTGGGGAAATGTGAAAAGGGCATATTTTGCTTTTGGAGAACGCTAGAAAAACGGGTGGGATTATGAGATGGAAAAAGAGTCCAAGTGATTAAAAAGCTTCAGACTTTAATATACTTTTTTATTGGGTTTTTTTGCAAGTTAACTCCATGTGATATGTTTAATAGGCAATTTACCTCCCTGTGAAATAAAAATAGGTCTTTTAACTCCCCTTGAAATGAAATAATGGGCAATTTACCTCCTCGTGATATAAAAATAGGCAATATACCTCCCTGTGAAATGAAATAATGATCAATATAACTCCCTGTGATATGAATTAATAAGCAATTTAGAGGGAGGCAGTGTGCTTCTTTTATAAAAATACAGCGAGTTATTTTGCCATTTTTCTTAACACAGAGAGTTAAATTGCCTATTTATGATATCACAGGAATGTATTTTACCTTTTTATTTATCACAGAGAGTTAAATTACTTATTTAGAATAACACAGGGAGTTAATTTGCTATTCACTCCTATTTTATGTGGGTACGAATAGCTAGCTACTCATGACTCTATTATTATACGACATGTATAATCTTTTATGACTTGGAAACAGTAGTACCAAACAAATATGGGGTTTATGAAATAATTTTAATTTTAATAAAGTTTTTTGTTTGAATTTTAGAAAAGTGGTTTTAAAAATAAGATGGGTTTTGAAAAAATTTAAATGAAAAATATAAGATGCGTAAGAATTTATTTTAAATTATATTTGTTATATGAAATTAATTATCGAATTACACCCTTTTCGTGGTATATTTATAAAATTGTAAAAGATCTTTACCATTTTGAAATTTAAAATTAGTATGATTGAGTGGTCGCAATCAAAATTAGTATTAGTCATGCTTGTTCAGTTATCGTCGAAATTGACGAGGTCGCTCAGGTCACGACATGGTTATGGCTTGAACGCTACAAAAGTTTTTGGTTGTGACAACTCAGATCGCGACCAAATTATCCTGATATGTTGTTTTATATGAGAATGTTTCTTTTTCGTGATTTGTTCAACATTGAACTTTCTTGAATTTGAGACAAAATTTTAAACCATTGGTATAATTAAACTCAATGAGTGTTTAAGGGAAAAAAATTCATTTTTCACGAATAGGGTTATTTCCATTTTCCATACAAAAAGCATCAAAATCATATCACAATCTGACGGACGATTTAAAAATCATACTTTTGTCATGTTTTTAACGGAACTACGGCGTGGTCCGTTAAGTCACCTTGAGTGGGAAATAAACTCACATGTTGGGTATGTGTGGTTGACCTATGCATGTTTGGTATGAAAAATGGAAATGAAAAATAAATTTTGCTCTTTTTATTTATTAGACATATATATATATATATATATATATATATATATATATATATATATATATTCACCACTCTAACATTTGTTATCTAGTCTCATCAAGTAAAATTATTTGATTGATAAAGATTTTTCTACCTTTTATTTTTTGTGGAAAAATAAAGGATAATTTAACTTGGATGACAAAACCGACTCAATTTGAAATCATGTATTTCACCTCCTATAATGATATCAATTATGCATTTCAAATTATTTTATTACTCATGTGTTACATTTTTTATATTATCCAATTTAAATATATAATGGTCTTTATTGTGATCAACTTCGACGAGTCCTAATAATTTTTTTCTAGTTCACCCATTTACTAGTTATAAATGTTGATCGATTTCATTAATCAATTCTCCATTCTAATGTGAAACCTAAACGGTAAAGTTCATTGTTGATTATCTACTTCCACGAAGTAATTCATCATAGTGTTGGACATATATAGACCCTATTAGTAACTATGAGCACAACCTATATAATTATACTCAAATTTAATTAAATACACCAAAAAGAGTAAAGTTGTGCAAGTCTTTTATGACCTCGAACATATAACTAATTTAGTAGATAAACACAAAATGCCCATATTCAGTTTAAGGTAGAGGAGAGAAGTAGTCGGGTTTTTTTGGAGGGAAATGCATTTTCATATCAAATTTTTACATATTTTATACATTTGGTATCAAATCTTTGATAAAGACATATTTAACATCAGAATTGAAGGACTTTTTTCACCTTTTTTTTTTTTGCTTTTTGGTACGCCTAAAATTATGTTCCAAATTTTTTTACCATAGCATGTTCATGTGCCCTATATCACATTTGAAAATTATCGTGTCATGACTCCTTATAGATTATGAGATGTGATTTAATTTTGATTAGTATCCCAAAACATTGTAGTTCTTTAGAACGTATAAGTGTTACATATATGTAAGTTTATAATTTGATTGAGCTCAAGACTTGGCCATGATAGATTTTTTGGTGGGATTCGATTAGGTGTATAAGATTCGAATTGGATTTTTTTTAATGCGCTTGAGACGAGTATTAAATTACTTAGTAATATTTTTACATGTACTTAATTTATCAATTTTTAAATTATCAAGCCGAGCTTTTATACGGTACTTACCAATGCTTTCTAAACAAATTATAGGAATGTAGAACAACAATTAACTTTCAAACTCAAAATTCAACCATGTTTGCTATTTTAATAATATATGAAAATAAGGGGAAAAAATCATTAATAGGAAAAATTTATGGCAAAATTATATCCATAATGCGATAAAAAAAAAATAACAAGTATGTTAAATAGAGAGTGCATGGAAATTTAGGTAATATTCACTTAATTTAATTTATCGATGAATATATTCTTGGCTATCCATAATTGTTGTCTAAATAACTTATATATAGATAGCCAAGAATATGTATATAAATAAGGAAAAAAAAATCATTAATAGGAAAAATTTATGGCAAAATTATTTTATGTGCACCGGACCACTAATGGCAAAAAAAAAATCATTAATAGGTGCAAAATTTATGGCAAAATCATTAATAGGAAAAAATCATTAATAGGAAAAATTTATGGCAAAATCATAAATATGGTCCTAGTATAAATAATACTTCAATTTTATGTGCACCGGACCACTGCTTCCCGACATTACTAGCTATTCTTTTCTTGTTAAAAAAAAAAAAAAAAAAAAAAAAAACCATGGTTCAGCAATCAACTTTTCTAGTTTATTTTTTAGCAATATTAATAAAATTCATATTTTATGAGTCAACGTGCCTAGCAAGTAGTAGTAATGGTTTTACGGTTGATTTGATTCACCGGGAGTACTCCCCTGAATCGCCTTTCTACGACTCTTCCTTGACGCCGTCACAACGTTTGATGAATTCATTGCAAAGATCACTTGATCTCATTAATCACGATTTCAATATTTCTTCAAAATTACCCGTGACGGATCTCACTAGTTCTAGGGCGCAATATCTGATGAAATACGCCATAGGCACACCGCCTGTTCTTTCCTACGGCATTTTCGACACCGGCAGTAACACCATATGGACACAATGTCAACCTTGTGTCTCCTGTTTCAACCAAAAGTTACCCATCTTTGACCCCAAAGCTTCATCCACATATAGTAGGGTTGATTGCGGTTCTTTCACGTGTCGGACTTTTGGGAATACTAATTGTAGCGCGGACGGATTAGATTGCTTGTATACGCAAAAATACTCGGGTGGATCCGTCACATCGGGTTATCTCTCAATAGATGACATAACACTACCTACTTCTGATGGCAAACACGAGACGTTTCAATTCGTCAACTTCGGATGTGGAGTTAATAATGTAGGTACTTTTAGTCGAGAGGAAACTGGCATTATTGGTTTTGGAGGTGGACAAAGTTCATTTGTTAGACAGCTTTACTATGCGTTTGGAGGGAAATTCTCTTATTGTTTTGTGTCACATTTTCTCACAAGCGGGGTAAGGACAAGTAAGATGAACTTCGGGAGCAACGCTGTCGTTTCAGGGCGAGGGACGGTCTCTACCCCTTTAGCCAGGTTTCGATCAGGTGGGTATTTCTTGACGTTGGAAGGAGTTAGTGTTGGTGGTCATAGGATAGAATTCTATGACGACGATGATTCAAAAGCTGCTATTGATCGAGGAAACATCATTCTAGACACGGGTGTTGTACTTACACAACTTCCTTTGGAGTTCTATTTGAAGATCAAGTTTACAGTGAAATCCTTGATTTTACTTAAGCAGGTTCCACATCCACAATTTGACTTATGTTTTTTGTCGCGACATAACGTATTTCTATTCCCTTTGGTCGTTTTTCACTTTAAAGGAGCCAATGTGGAGCTGAAATCTGAAAACGTATTTGTTAGGATCGATGATACAATCTTTTGCTTGGCAATTCTCCCGTCAAAGAGAACTGGGCTGTCCTTTTTCGGTAATATTGCACAAATGGATTTCTTGGTAGGATTTGACTTGAAGTCAAGGATGGTGTCCTTTAAAGCTACATCTTGCGGATCTTGATTCTTTCTTGATTCTTTTTAATTTATACGTACGTTGATTTCATTATTTTCATGTACGTACGAGAAATTAAAACCCGGTTTGGTTAATAAATTCGACTTAAACATCCATATTCTTGAATTGAATTTAAATGACCAAAATGTTGTCGACGCCCATATTTGTTAATATTTCTCATTAAAAAGCAAAAACCAAACCAAATTAATGTCTTTAGAATTGTTAAAGAAATGATTTTCTCAAAAAACTAAAAAAAAATTGTTATATATATATTTTGAAATTGGAAGAAACATAATCTTTCGTGGATCAGTTTCGCCACTAAAAGATGAGAAGGCAATATTTTTGTTCAGATTTGATTAAGGTAATTAAATGCCATTATAAACTGGAATTAAATCTATCATTAGAGCTTCAATTTAAAGGCAAGGGCAGATGAGGAAATTTAGAAAGTTCGATTTGGTAGCAACAATTCTCGCTCAGACAATATCATTAGCAATAAATAAAGGTCTTGTACATCGAAATCAATGCAAATAATATATTTATGAATTAAAGGCTTAAAACCATCTTTATTTACCCTAAATACAACATTCATTTCAAAGTTGGACACTTGACAAGGGCAAAAATGACTTGACCATAAACTCTGTGATATAAACATGAGAATGCACATTTCCAGTATAAATATATTACTAAATGAAAAATACATCACAATTCATGTCAGTTCATTCAATCAAATTCACTCCATCTCAACAATGAACTAATCTGAAATCTTTATGGTAACCAACAAAGGAATAAGATAACAGTCAAGCAGATGAATCTAAAACAATATTTTTCGACCTCTAAAGGCATATTAACTTTGATCAAATACACAGTCCAGAGGGGTAACACATTTCATTACACCCCCCAGTCGAGCTACAATATCTTCCTCTGCCACTCATGCATAATTCAAGCGGAAAATATCATTTAGCACGTAAAAGCTTCCTTGTGGTGTTGGCATCAAGTGGAACATCTGTGAACCAAAACAGTAGCAACAGAGTGATATGAGATGATAAAAAGTAATCAAATATTCAGGTTCCAATTTTATTTCTTCTCCTAATACTTCTTTTTTCTAGACAAAAAAACAAAGGAACCAATCTTTTTAAGTAATTCTTTTGCTTGTCTTACTTGTTTCATAAGCAACAACAAGAATAAAAAAATTAAACGTATTGTTGGGAATTCAGTGCTTTTGTTCTAGCGTATACCTTAAAGTATTGACATACGCGTCATTACTAGAGATGATAAAATAGCAACTGCAAGATATGCAATTCCAAAACTAGGAATTATCCTAAATTGGCCACTTTTCTAAAGCAGCAGGTATATCGTCTGAAATAAATATAAATAAAATACAAACAAACAAGCAAACTAAGGGGACCAGCACATGACCCTCGATATCAGCAACGTAGATTCAGAAGCTTCCTTGCCAACAATATGAAGCATAAATCTTCTCATTTCAGCTGCTTTATATATCCTCTACATTTTTACCATCCAACACAAAAACGTCTTAAACTACAACATTTCTAGCCGCGATACATATAGTGGGATGCTTAGAAAACATCATTATCATTGGAAAAATATAAATCATGCAGTTAATTATCCCTGCCTTCTAGATTTATTTGCCCAATAGATACAGATAAGTTCCTCAAGAAGGTCCAACAGAATTGCATCACTAGCTTTAGGGACAAAGATGACGACGACAAAGCAAGGAAAATCTATTTTTTAAGGTTTCCAAAAGTTATTCTGGTCTTAGACCTGATTTAATTCGTTCAAGGCGCCTCGGGCACATTACGTGTGATTATCTTCCAACGAGGATTCAATCATGGGTTCACCACATTTTGGGGACTGGTCTCTTCCACAAGACCTAACAACCGTTGGTAGGACAATCTAAATTGACTTCCATAAAAGTGCATGTGAAAAATGAGTTAAACATGGGTTCACCACATTGAGGGGACTAGTCCCTTCCACTAGACTTAACAACCGTTGGTAGGACAATCTATATTTACTTCCATAAAAGTGCATGTGAAAAATGAGTTCATGCATAAATTATATTTTCCATGAATAAAATCCTCAATCCCACTTTATATTTGCTAAAACAAATGAAAGAATTTTAAGATGCAAAATAAGGCTTGAGAGCCAATGACAATATAACAACAAAGCTTTTATAGTTTTTCCTCGGAAGAACATAGTTCACTTGGGAACGGAATATTGAACCTAATAATCTCAATAGAACATTCAACTCATACTTTTCTGAACTTAATCACCAATTACATGGCAAATGAAATTCATAAGAAATAAAAAATTCTTAGATCCTTCTGGAAAATTATTAATATATATAATGCAGGGCAAGTTACAAAATTGACATAAATCAATCTTATTTTGCATGAGCTATGACTGATAATAAAAGACCATAGCAATGATAGCATCATGACGGTCACGTAGCTTATGGAATTGAGAGATAGCTGCATTTTCTACACCTCAAACTCCATAAGATAAAAATGTGAAGGTTAGCATATTAATTGAGGAGGTCTCCTTTAACATAACATAACCACGCTCAATAAGAACCACCTCTGTTGGGAATGCCCATTAATCAACATAAATTAACTAATAGGTAACATAGATATAACATATGAGCATCAAGTAGTTTAATTATGTCATCTCCGCCCTAAAATAAACAATTCAACAGTAAACATGCAAGATTCAAATGAAATAAAGCATCAGAGCGTAATTAATCAAACAAATCATAAATTCACATTCACAAGCTACGCAACACCATGTATTCGACGAAATACCTGACTGAACTTCAGTGCGTGCTGCTCTCCAGAGAGCTGGAGATTACCAGAAACAAAAACAAGCATTCCTCCCGCGGGGCCCGACGGTTGGCAATCAACAGTGGTGATCTGATGCTGGCACTGCTGAAACGGCAGGCTCGTTAATTTCGCCACTATGTTCGGAGATCCCATAATTTTCTGCCCCTCGAAAGTCAACATCGATCCTTCTTGATAAAGGTTCGCAAGCCCGGACCGATTGGCGTCGAAAGTCGAGTAGTAGTGCTCCACGAATGCCTTCGCTACTGCGTCTGGATCCATTTCGAACGGGTATGGATTTGGTTTTCCGGTCGATTTTTCAGTGTGTTTTGGTTTTTCTCTTGTTACACAATTCAATAAAACATGGCACAATCACAACTTTGCTGTGTATCAATTATTATCGAGTGTAATGTCTGCTGGAAAATTACGCAAATCGTCGATGTGGGCTCCACTGCACATAAAATGTTCTGGAAGTATCCATTGATAATGGAGTTTATTCTTTTTCTATTTTTTTTTCGTTTTTAGTTAACAATAACAATAATAATATACTCAGCCCTAAAAGCAATACAATAAATTGGGCTGTAACAGTTAATATCATTACTCGTATTGGGCCGTATCAATTAAAAACATGGACAAGCTGGACCGAATTAATGTCATAAGTGGGTTCGAATTATTGATTAAAATTTTCATATGATTTTATCTTTTGGTCAATTGAAACTACATGTCTAATTTAAATCCTTCTTTTGATGTAAAATATACTTTTTACAAATGTTTCCACAAAATTATCAAAAGTTTTTTAATATATTATTGATCGTAACATATCAAGAAATAAAATTGTAATTAACCCGTTTAAATATTAATTTTTAAATTTTGGGAAAATTGGAGACTCTATCATACGTATTTTCAAATTTCTCTACATTAAGTTTGTCCTCTTTTCTTGATTAATTTAAGCATCGAGTGTTATACTGAAATCTCACCAAATTAGTCTAAACTCTAAAGCCTGCTAATCAAATTCCTTTGTCAACTAAAGAGGATCCACACAAAACATGTTTTTACCCTCAAAATTATGACTGTTGGTCCTTGACGTGGTAGAGCAGCAGAGCTTGATAATATGTTGCCAACCGAATAGGTGTTAGGTATTCTATTAAACCCGATCAAATACCTCGACATTTTTTTTGTATGTATAAACATGATTTTTGTATTTTTCAAGAATATCGAGCTATATGATCGGGCTTAATAGAATACGTAACACTTATAAACAATACTACAATATTTATTAATGACTATATAATATTATACAAAAATTCCAAAATCTAGGCCCCCAAAAAGCCCATAATCCCGTCCTTGAAAGTTGAAACCACACGATTTTCTAAAGAAGAAGAAAGGTAAAATTGCAAATATCGTCATAAACTAATCACTAATTTTGGACTTTTGTCCCAAACTATTAAACTTGGCGAATTTCGTCCCGTACTTTATTTTTTTTTTTTTTTGTAATATCGTCCCACCGTTAATTATAAGACGGAAATTGCGCATTTGCCGTTAAATTATCACATGGCTGCTTACGTGTCATGACGTGGTAAATTTTAACATGAATAATTATATAATATTGCAACGTTCGTTTCAAACTAGCTACAAAATTGAACCGTCATTTTCATTAAATTAGAAATTTAATATTGAGACTAAATTCATACAAAATGGTAGAATTATGGGACGAAATTCGGCGAGTTGATATAGTTTGGGACGAAAAATCAAAATTAATAACTAGTTTGAGACGATATTTCAAAAAAAAATTAAATTGCGGGACGAAATTTGATAAGATAATATAACTTGGAACGAAAATTCAAAATCACTAATTAATTTGAAACGTATTCTGCAATTTTACCAAAAAGAAACGTGAGTTATGAATCTTTTGGAACTCCAATGTCTTTTAAGTCCAAACGTAAATGAACCAAAAAAGCCTACTTTTGACATTTAAAATTGAAGATCTTATAATTCAGGGCACATGCACGGTCTTAGGGCCTGTTTGTTTGGCCTTTGGGAGAGTGATTTGGGAAAGTGATAGAGGTTTGAGAAATAATCTCGATTTGCGTAATGTAGTTTGTTTGGGTTTTGGGAGAGTTGTTTGGAAAAAAAGTAGGTGTAAGTTTTTTTTTTTTGTTTGAGTTAGTTTATTAGGTGTAAGATAGTGTAAAACTTTATGTCACATCAGTTAGTTATATATAATTAATTTATTGGTGTATGTATTATATGTTATACATGTGGTAAATAATATTTTATAATTAGCTAATTGTGCTTTTTAAAATAATAAAAAATAAAGTAGATTAATTTTCATTTTTTGATTTTTTTTATATATATTATAATAAAATTCTTTTAATGATTATATCTCACCGATGAATTCATTCAAATGACATATTAAATATACCAAGAATTACACAATATCCTTAAAATATTAACCTAATAGTTATTACACAATATCCAAATTAATCTATGTACGGAAATAACATATTAAGTTGTCTTCATATTGTCTAGCATAATAAAAATTAATGGCAATTTCACAATGAATGTCACTAATTCCACGAAGGTGGGAATGAAACCCATTTGTTATCCGACCAATCATGACTATTATTCCCTTCACGTCGGGCCAACCGCCTCCGAGTCAACAATGATGCACGCTCCCAGTTGTCAACATGACCAATATGTGATGAAGCATCACTAATGAAATAACCAGGCATCGAGTTTTGATGTATGATTTGAGCATCGTTGAAAAGATGAAAGAGAAGAGAGAGGAGAAAGAAGGAGAAAAGGTGAAATTGTGACTGTATATTGTTGAGTGAATAAGCTACAAAAATGAGAAACTATGGTTGTATATTGTTGACTTAGTAGGCTACAAAAATGGGCTACTAGAAAGACTTAGGGTGGGTTTGGCCCAGCGATTGGAGCTCTTAAATTCACTTTTACATCTCTATTGTGATTTTTGAAGTGTTTGGCCCTGATTATAAAAATTACTTATGTTCAATCGTGATTTTCATAGTGTTTAGCCCCTAAGATCATAATCACTTTTGGGATCTCAAGAAGCAAAAAATCAACTTATTTTAGAAGCAACTAAAGTGTTACTTTTACAAAAGCAATTATTCTATAATTAAGTTTTATCATAATCAATTATTACCATAATCAATTTTAGTAAAATTAATTCTCCTATAATTGCTTTTCGAATCGCTAGGCCAAACTCACCCTTAGTAGGCTACCAGCCCACTCACTTTGGGAAATAATCTCCCAAAGCCAATTATTTCGGAAAACTGATGCTTGTTTGTCTCGCCGCTCGGAAATGGGAAGAAAATTTTGGAGACGTGAGACAAACAGGCCCTAGATTTGTCAATTTTAGTAGAGAGATTGACAGCAAAATAAACAAAGCCTACTTTTGACTTTAAAATTGAAGATCTTATAAATACAGTGCATGTCTTAGATTTTTCAATTTTTTAAGAGAGATTGACAGCAAATTATTGCACATCAGATTGAAAAAATTGTCATTAAGGAGTGACCTACAAGTTGAAGTACTTGTTACTCCATGATTTTTAAAAATTGTTAAACTCCATTTGTTACGTCTGAGGAATTTTCTACTAGTAAATATTTTTACTACTACTTATATTTAATATAAATTTCTTGGGGGGGGCGGTCGCCCCGGTCCTAACATAGCTCCGTCACTGCTAGTGAATGTGTTAAAAAGCGACAGAAATGACAAGACATGCTCAACCATAAATCAACTGGAATCTAATCGAACTATAATACGTACATGTGTTGATAGGAGAAATTTCATTTTTTTCCTATAGTGTGGTCTCATTTTGAAATTCTGTCATATAATATTTTACCCCTTCATTTTACTTCTGTTATGTTTATATATTGTCAATTTTAATCTTTTCTTATTGGAGTTCTTTAATTTCGTGGAAAAATATCACGTGTTCATTATATGACACTTAAAATTAGAAATTTTCATATTTTGGAGACAAATTTGACATATGAAATGCATGTGACCAAATCTCGTGGTCGTGTTTTTTTGGGAGAAACATAAGAATTTCTCACCAAAACTAATCTACCTTCAAAACTTGTCATCAATATACAATGTTCTTCACATTATAATAAATAAAAAAAATGTATTTTGGTTATGTGCACATATTTGATTATTTTGATTAAATTTAATTTAACAAATTCACTTCCTGAAATTTTCTAATGATTCCAATAAAACCCACAAAATTTTAAATTGTTGCACTATACTCTATATATATATTATATATATATATATATCTCAAATACATTTTCTTAATAAAATTTTAATAATTTACAATATTAAAAGGGTGGAAGGAAAATCCTATCTCAAATTTAGTTGCGTTATGTTCCACAGGTAATAAGTTTAATTTTATCACATTACATAAAATCTAACACAGGTATCAATCACGAAATATGTAAACACGTTAGTTTTATAATTACGTAGATTCAAGATAATGCTATTTTGTAAGATTTCTAATATTAAGTACAAATGGTATGTTTGTCTTTTTTTTTAAAAAAATAATTTCGTGTTTAGGAAAGTAAGACAAACACGATTTCTACTTTATAAAATATATTTCAAAATTCAAACAAACAACAATTTTTTTATCTCTAAAAAAAATTACAATAACTCTACATTGATTTGATATAAAGTAATATATATCTTACTCAATTTATCACAGATAACAAACATGATTTGACCATGGATTAGAATTCCCATCTTTTCCGTAAAAAACATCGAAAAATTTTCGTTTTTGAATCACGCGAAATGAAAATAAAATGTAATTTCAAAATTATTTATTTGTCTGAAACTCTCTTATTTTTCTTTATTTAGTAACTTCTTTTACAAATTTTCCTTAGTATTTCCGAAAAATCTCTAACAGTTTTCAATATTTAACTGATCGAAATACACATTCAAAGCATAAGTTTGATCCATGGATTTGACATAAGTTCTTATACGTAAATTTTGGTCCTTATTTTCTCATTGATAGGATTTAATAGGAGGTAATAAGTCATATTATATGAGTTAATATGGATCAATACAATAAATAATACTTATACTAAAAAGATTATTAACTATAAAACAAATTAATAAGAGAAATATTAAATTGAGAAGTAAACAAGTCAATGTATCACTTGTAGAAGTATAAAATTTGCTAACACAATCATACGTTGAGAATTTTGCTTTCTACTCGATCAAAAGGATATGATACACCATAAAATAATTAAAAAGTGACACGTTATGCCTTTTGTGATTACCAATTTGCCACCCAAGATGAAGACAAAACAACACATGATGTTTTATGCAATGAGAGAAGATGGTGGCGATTTTCTTTTTCTCTTTTTAATCATAAAATGGGTGGCGGCGATTTAGTTATTCAATATTCATAGATTCAGATGAATTGTCAATGTGTTGTTTTTGCTGACTCATTATTTAATGAAACACAATTATTCTCACGAAAGTATATAACGAATATAAAAATATTTAGGGCATGTTTGTTTGGTGTTTCGAAAAGTAATTTGGGAGAGTAGTGAATGTTTATAAAATAATCTTGAATTACGTAATGTTGTTTGTTTGGATTTCGAGTGAGTGATTTGAGAAATAAAGTAGGTGTAGGTTTTTTTTGGAAGAGTGAGGTTATGTGTGTAAGAAGTGTAAGACTTTATGTCAAATCATGTTTGTTATGTGAGATAAATGATGTAAGTAATAAATTACTTTATGTCAAATCACAGTAGAGTTTATATAGGTTTTGTTTGAAAATTGTTGTTTGTTTGGCTTTTGATGTGTGTAGATCCTCTGTACCACTTTTGGTGTACCACTTAAGTGTACCACCACTAAGTGATTGACACATGCACATTTGACAATTATAATAATTCTAACATATGCATGTGTCAATCAGTTAGTGGTGGTACACTTAAATGGTACACCAAAAGTGGTACAGAGGATCTTGAGCCGCTTTTGATTTGAGAAAATTTAGAGATGAAAAATTTATTTGAGAAAGTAAAAAATATGTTTGTTTGACATTTTTCAAACACAAAAAATTTTTGGAAAACGCCAAACAAACAGACCCTTATATTTTGTTTATTCAGCTGGGCATATGATATGTTGTATAAAAAAACTCATTTCCAAAAGTGAATTACCAATAGAAAGAGGACGACACCCTCCATTCTTTCTTTCTTTCTTTATATTACTACATCCATCGTTGTCGCTCCACCCCAAACACAAAACTCAATCAAACCAAACCCAAATCAATATTGGCCTTATTTTCCTTTTAACAAGAAGAAAAAAATATCCAAATACCTCAGACCCATTTGCAGAAAAAAATCAAGAAGTAAATAGTTATTGAAGAAATTGAAAGATGGGTTTTCTAAGCGAAAAACTATCTTCATTCTTCAATAACAGATGGCTTGTTTTTGTTGCTGCAATGTGGATACAATCATGTGCGGGGATTGGGTATCTATTTGGTAGTATTTCGCCAACGATTAAAAAGTCTTTAAATTATAATCAAAGACAAGTTGCGAGATTGGGTGTTGCTAAAGATTTAGGTGATAGTGTTGGATTTTTGGCGGGTACTTTTTCTGAGATTTTGCCTTTATGGGGTGCTGTTTTAATTGGAGCTATTCAGAATTTTGTTGGGTATGGTTGGGTTTGGCTGGTTGTTACGGGTAGAGCTCCTGTTTTGCCGTTATGGGCTGTGAGTATTTCATTTGGTTAAATTGATTTTTATTTATTTATGGTTTTTTGATTCATACCCTTTTGGTAGTTTTTATCAAGATTTGATTTTTTTTTTGGTGGGGATTGATTGTTATTTTGAAGTAATTTTTTACTGTTTGATTTGATATGAACAGGGATAATCTATAATTCACCTGTTATAGATTTTGATATGATGAGTTTGGTCAGCTGAAATTATACTTAAAGATCTTATCCTTAACACCAGATGAATAGGAATTAGGACCTTTGAAAAAAATTTGTTCTTGAATTGGTTGTAGGTTATGTTTGCAATAGCTTATGCACAGCTATTTTGTGGTGTTTTCAAATACAGCTGTCGCTGTTGTTTCTCTGGAAATAAGATGTTAAAGGTTATAGCTTTCCCAAATTAATGGCAATTTTGTAATAGATTGAAAGCTGATTTGGACAATTATATCAGAGAAACTATGCCAAAAATTGGTCTTTAAACACCCTTTTTTCTGGATTTTGACAGCTTAAAGTCGAACTTTTTAGTGTGTTTGCAAGCATTTCCAACTTATGGAGAAAAAACATTCATGTCAAACTTAAAGCAAAAGCTCTGGTGCTCTTGTGTATTATACTGAAACTTTCTTACTTTGTTTTCCCTTGTTCTTGGCTAAACTTTGTATATTGATCTCGGTCCTGTCAAGTTAACTTTTCTCTTTTGATTTTTTTAATAACTGGCATAAGTATTCTTTTGTTGAACTGAAATTTCTATTTTGTTCTAATATCATAGAATCAATATGACAGCATTTTATGGATTTTGAAAGGGATTTTAGATCCTAGTGTAATTTTATTCTTTCAAAGTTATAATTTTTCATTTGCAAAAGCTCATGACAGTAAGATGAAATATGAAACTGAAAATGTGTAGATTTTCATTTTTCTCCAATCTCGTTCCTTAAGAATTAGAATTAAACTTATGTTTCCTATTCTCCTTAGCACCCACAATTTAGTTTCTTTATTATCTGCAAGAAAACCATTCCTTAGACCGTGTTAATTCAGCAATAAATACTTCCTAATTGACATGCTAATCTATTTACTCACTCGATTTTAACTTACTTCATCCTTTTCAAAAACAGATGTGCGTTCTTATCTTCATTGGAACAAATGGCGAGACTTACTTCAACACTGTAGCATTAGTCTCTTGTGTGCGAAATTTCCCGAAAAGTCGAGGACCAGTTGTGGGAATACTCAAAGGTTTTGCAGGGTTAGGTGGTGCAATTTTGACACAAGTATACGCAATGGTGCATTCTCCCGACCACGCTTCACTTATATTTATGGTTGCAGTGGGGCCCACACTGGTCGTCATTGCTCTAATGTTCATAGTCCGACCAGTAGGAGGTCACAAACAAATACGCTCATCCGATAATTTCAGTTTCTCGATCATCTACAGCATATGTCTCCTTTTAGCTTCTTATTTAATGGGAGTCATGCTCGTAGAAGATTTAATTGATTTAAGCCCTACTATAATCACAGCCTTCACATTGATTTTATTCATTTTATTGTTGATTCCGATTGTCATCCCTATCATATTGACTTTTTCTCAAGAACCGAGGTCATCGGTGGAAGAAGCTCTTCTACCCGAGCTACAAAAACAAGAGGGTATAAAATCCGAAGAGGAAAGTCAAGAAGTTATATTTAGTGAACTGGAAGATGAAAAGCCAAAAGAAGTGGATTTGCTTTCTGCGGGAGAGAGGCGAAAGAGGATGGCTCGATTACAGTCGAAAATAGCACAAGCGGCTGCGGAAGGAGCAGTGAGACTCAACAAACGGAGGCCACATAGAGGGGAGGACTTCACTTTGACGGAAGCATTAATAAAGGCGGATTTTTGGCTTATATTTTTCTCGCTTTTGTTGGGGTCAGGTTCGGGTTTGACCGTGATTGATAACTTGGGTCAAATGAGTCAATCTTTGGGTTATGATAACACTCATGTCTTTGTTTCCATGATAAGCATTTGGAACTTTTTGGGTCGTGTTGGTGGCGGTTACTTCTCCGAGATGATTGTCAGGTATAAGCTGGAGCTACTCTGCAATATACTTTTTAATGTGGATCATATTTATCTAGCTGCATTTTAGAGTCCTCTGAAATATGTTGGTGGCGTATAACCCCCTGTTAAAAATAGCCAAGCGCTTACCCCCCTTATGCTTATAAAAACATAGTTAACCGCCCTCAAGTGTAACAAGCCGTTTAAGTAGAAGAGAGATGACCAAACTTTGTTTTTAAAATCACAAGGGGGTTATATGTCACAAAAGTATTTCTAAGGGGTCAAAATGCAATTTGGTAATTTATCATTTTCCTTACAATATTTACTATACTGCCAAACAGGGATTATGCATATCCAAGGCCCGTAGCCATGGCCGCAGCCCAAGTCATAATGGCAATAGGACATTTCATCTTTGCTATGGGCTGGCCTGGCGCTATGTACATAGGAACTCTTCTTGTGGGACTTGGCTATGGGGCCCACTGGGCCATCGTCCCTGCTGCTGCCTCCGAGTTATTTGGGCTAAAAAAGTTTGGAGCTTTATACAATTTTCTCACCCTAGCTAACCCTGCGGGTTCTCTAGTATTTTCAGGCCTCATTGCAAGTAGCATATACGATAGAGAAGCAGAAAAACAAGCTCAAACCCGCCATCATGGGCAACGTAGTTTGTTATCGTCTTTTTCAAGCTTCGTTTATTTAGACGATCCTCTAAAGTGTGAAGGTGCAGTTTGCTTCTACTTAACTTCCTTAATCATGTCTGGACTTTGCATTATTGCAGTTGTTTTAAGCATGATTCTTGTCTATCGGACAAAATCTGTGTATAATAACCTTTACGGAAGATCTCGGAGGTGAGTTGTGAAATGATGAACCGGTTTGGTTCTAGGTTCATGGTTAGACCAAAGACTCGTGTCGTCTGCATTTGCGACTTGGTGGTTGAATGAGATAAATACTAGTATGTGATTTGGGGTCAACTGCGATATATGGTCTGTTTGAATCTTTGATGTGTGTGTATATATTTTTTATTCTTTGGTCTATTGTAATTCTTTGAACATATTGTTAAATTAAAGTTAGTTTTGGGTTTGTATTTTCCTCTCAACGCTCTTCTTTCCAATGGTTATTGGGTTTTTTTTTTCTCTGTTAAATTATATGAGTTCTATTCTTTTACCCAGCTCCTTGCAACACGTTAAAATTTGAGACATTGTATGAAAATGACCACCACATAGTAGAGTCAATGCAATGTTGAAAGAACATGAAAATCCAAGGATTTTGCACAATTTTGTAGAAGGCAACTTCGATCACTTTTGAATCAACATAAAAATTTCATTTAAACGAGCAAGATGAAAGATGAGAGAAATCACTCATTCACGACAAACATAAGCCAAAAAAATAAAAAAATCATAGAACATTCACATTTTGAATTTGTTAAATTTTCAAAGTAATTAAAAGGAAGCAACAAATTACAAATCATGGTGCGTCCTCTTATTGAACATGGTGTATCCGCTTATTAAGCCTCTTTTTCAACAACTGGTATTGCTATACCAACAGTGGTAGAAGAGAAGACTATAAATTGCAAGAAATCATTTCGTACAATATTCTCATGAAATACATTGAGCATGCTTGTTTGGCGTTTCCAAAATTATTCGTGTTTGGAAAATGTCAATCTAACATATTTTCTGCTTTCTGAAATAATTTTTTCACCTCTCAATTGTCTAAAAACTATTCTGAGCGAAGAAAGACAAGCTTATCTCCATCTCCCCTGAAAGGAGATTCAGTTGAAAACTACTGAGATTGGTCACGAAAATTACCTATTTCAAAAGTTAAATAAACAACAATTTTATTATCTCTAAACAAAGTATGTACATACTCTACTCTGATTTGACATAAACAACGTATCTCTTACACACTTTTTCTCACATAACAAATATGATTTGACATAAAAGCTTACAAATCTTACACCTACAACATAACTTTCCCGAAAAAACCTACACCAACTTTATTTGTCAAATCATTCTCTCAAAATTCAAACAATATTATGCAAATCAAAATTATTTCACAAACTTCTACTACTTTCTCAAACTACTATATCAAACAACAAACAAACAAGCTCATTTTGTTTCATTAAATTTATGAAATACTTTACATGAATTAAATATTGAATCAAAAAGAGCTTCTATTTTTAATGGACTGAAGCATCAGCCCAGCCCAAAAGCAAATTTTATGTATGAAGTTGGTTGCTCGGCCCAGAAGCAACCGAACTGTCAGAATATAAAGACAAGTGCAGGAGTGAAACTGCTCTTCATAGCAGGGGGAGAGAGTGAATAATTTGAAATTCAACAGAGAAATAACTACTATACTATGGAAATAGAAGAGAGCGGAATTGGACTGCTATTTCCTCAGTGGAAGCCAGTACGCCGACGTTTTGATCCCGATGCCCCCTTCTTTGCTTCTGGAAACATAGAAAGAGAGCTCCTCGCCAAACAGGTACAATCCAACACGATTGTGTAAATATTATACAATATAATAATTAAAATTGATTTTGTAGCGACACAATTTATCGTCAGCAGTATAACCTACTGATTTCAGTGAGTGATTTAGTCAAAAAGTTATTTTGCTTTCGCATTTGTGCCTTTTTTCAAATTTATGGAAGCAGTTAATTTGATGGGATTAGGGTTTGAAGACTGGTAATACTTTTTTAGACTTTAGCTCATGAGTTATGCTATCATTTTATTTTCTCCTAGTGAAGCTTTAATTTATCTTTGACATGAATTTTACAGAAGCTTGGTGATTCCTCGGATGAGTAATGCATATAAAACAGTAGATGTTTCTTGAGCCTCATTTTGCACTGTCAATGGTTCATAAATTTTTTGATTTCTTTTGTTATATTCAATTGCATTCCACTAAAGAATTTCCAATTAGTGCCTATCATTTTCACTATTTTTGTGTGCTGACTAAGTGGCAAGACAATTTCAATCATCACCAAATTATTTCGTCTGTAGGTTGCTTTGGATTTAACTGAAGAAGAAAAGCAGCAGCTACGAGATACGGAAGGTGGGGGAAGCAGGTATTATGAGATGATATATTTTGTAAAAGATTGGTGCATAGATAGAGACCTATGTATACAAGTGATGTTTTGTTTTAAAAAAAAAAGTGTATGGATAGAGACCTATGTATAGGCTGTGTTGTGATCTAGGATGTGTTTTAAGTTCATGGTTTTAGTAATTCTTTATTGGGGAATATTATTTGAATGCGGGTATGAATATAGTCATTTTCATGTAATTTTTGGCTTGTTTCAATTAAGTAGGTAATTGGTTGACAGACAGCAGCCATATATAAAGTGCATGTGCAATTTTATTTATCATTCTGATACTTAATCTTCATGTGTGTGTAGTTCGAAGTAAAATTGGATATAACCTTTATACTTCCTCCTCTTTGGTTATTTTCTCAAAATCGTCTCATCTAATGCTTTTCAAAACCTTTTAATCAGTGAAGTGTTTTGCCCGGTTGTTGGTTGTCGAGGGCGTTTGAAATCCTTGGAAGACTTCGAAGATCACTACAATGCACGACACATGGCATCTTGCTCAATATGCTCAAGAGTGTATCCAACATCACGCCTACTCAGTATACATGTATCTGAATCTCACGATTCCTTCTTTCAAGCAAAAGTTGCACGTGGATATGCCATGGTAATTTCTTGAAATCACTTATGTTAACCATCATATTAGATACATGGCATTCAAAGAATTCTCATATAAATAACTATGTTTTATAGTATGAATGCCTTGTTGAAGGCTGTGGTGTGAAACTGAAGAACTACAAGAACCGGCAGCAACATCTTGTTGACAAGCATAAATTTCCTACTGCATTTGAGTTCTTCAAGAAGGCCAAAGCGTCAAAGAAACACAGGCAGAAAGTCCAAAAGAAGCAAGGATTGCACAAGACAGATGATGCCTCAACTGCGATGCAAGTGGAGGAAGAAAGCATAGACAATCTTGTTTCAGCAGTCTCAAAACTAAGCACTTCTGATTCTCCTTCAGCTATCAGTTTTGGTCGCCGCCACACTCGTGGCCTTAATTTTGTTCCTAGAGCCATTCAGAAAGAGAGAAGACCCGACATTTCTTCTGGACAATGAAAAGATGGAAAGAAATTTAATCTCGTATGGTCTATGCAGGCTCGAGTTTGAATTATTCTAATTATAGTTTATGGGTGGGTTGAGTGATCTTTGTGCTAATTAGAGCTTTATATGCCTGAGATTATGATATTGTTGACCCTAATCATGGTCTACAATATTTTTGTACAGAATGTAGGCACTCTCCAACGCCAAGGTTTAATTCTACCAATTGGAGGGAAGTAGGGGAACAGCACATGTATTCTAACACTTTTTGAGCTCGACTAGTTTTTGTTCTTTTTATTGTTTATTGGAATTGTGTTTCAACAGCCTTAACTTAACTTATAAATGTTGTTGAAAATGGTGCGTTGTGTAGAGTTCAAACCGAATTAGATCTACTCCTAGTTGCTGGAACTTGATTTTCTCTGACCTTTTTCTTACTATAATTTAGGACAATTTGAACTTTATGAATTAAAAGTGTAGTCAATAACATTTTATCCGTTGATGATTGTAATACTCAGTTTATCCCCTCTAATGAGTTAATAGATAGCAATCCCATTCTGTTAATTATGTTAAATTTTGTTGGATGATCAAGCCTAAAATAAGTGTGGATGGATGGAAATAGTCTCATAATGGTTACTCCCTCTAGCATTGCATGTGCAACAATTTACATGCTGTGTTATTTTAATGTTAGAATATTTTTGTGTTATTGCAATTGTAGCAGTTTATGCTCTGTGTTATTTTAATATATATATATATATATGTAGCGAAAGATTTCAAAGAACGAACTCATTTATATTTAATTTTTTTGGGGAGTGGGGGGTAGTAGCATACATAAAATTTTGAGTGACGGTTAAATTGAATATATATTTTTTGGGGAGGAGTAACGTGTCTATTATTCTATGAGTAAGAGTGAAACTGAACATTTCATTATCAAGGGATTCTTGACAAATTACCCCATTAATATGTTTAATAGGTAATTTATTATATATGTATTTTGCCATTTTATCTATTATTGAGGTAAAAATATTTTTTTAACTATAACACAACACAAGAATCTAATTCGTTATTAACTCAATCAAATGAAGAAGCAACAAGCCACCAAAAATTGTGCAAAAACTAACTTTCCGGAATAATAACAGTAATAAAAGCTATATTTTTTTCTTAGTAAATGGTTAGTGAAAGTATTGTTTTCATTATATGGACAATTCAATTTGAACACTAGAAAAAAAATATAAAAAATGTAACTCATGAACTATATATATATATATGTTTTTTTAATTTAATAGAAGAACCATATGATTTGACCGAGACTCGTTTGCCAAGGGCAACTTGGTCAGCAATAATATACTACTACGACTTTTAAAAAGCTAAATAAGAACAACAAAAAGTAAACCTTGTTAAATCTACTAGCCCAATTTCTTTTCCGATCGCAACTGAAAAGGAAGAATCAATTAAATAAAGGGAAATAAATTCGACAATGGATGCGTTAGATTCAGTATTCGATCCACTGAGAGAGTTCTCAAAGGATAGCATACGTCTCGTCAAACGATGCCACAAACCCGATCGCAAAGGTGAATAAATTTTCTCAAACCCTAGGTTTTTTGTATGAGATTAATTAGTCTTTTGGATTAATTGTTGATCCCTTGAGGATTTATGAGTTTGTGAATCTTTGTATAGAATTCACGAAGGTGGCGACGCGTACAGCGATAGGATTTGTGGTGATGGGATTTGTAGGGTTTTTTGTTAAGCTAATTTTTATTCCAATCAACAACATCATCGTCGGATCTGGTTGAGATTTCGAGAGGTACATGTAATTGTGCATATTTTTATTTAATTTATTGTGCTTCACTCAAGTAATTGCAATAATTATTTCTACGTTTGCTTAATTTTATATGCCGCTAGAAATCACTCTGCATAACTAAATAAAACACACACATAAATTCAGATCTCTAACATATGGGTGGAAAATCAATGAAAAAACAACTAATAACAATGGCATCAAATAAAACAACTTATACTTGAGTCAATGAGAATCATGAAAAATCTTGAATTATTACAAAACAAACAATCTGCTGTTGTCATTGCAATGATACGAACTCTTCTGTTGTTTGTTTAACAAATGTAGGTAACAATTTCTTAGAAACATTTTCACTCAAATTCAAGATCAAGTAGAGTTATGGTAAACTAGTTTAGATCAAGTTTGTGTACTTGAAATGCTTTCTGTTCTAGTTCCCATGACAAGTTATTGGAAGAAGCATGTAATTTGTCTTCCTATGTTTGGTGGGGGTTCATCTGCATTACTGCTTTTCGGCTTTCTTATTTATGATTATATTTCTTTAGACCATGTGTATTGATGATTAATTTCGTGTCTTTTGATTATGTTCTTACTCTGGAACTTGTGAAGCAATGATATCCACATTATATATATGTTTCATTAGGTTCTTTCTTAAATAAAAAACAATTGAAAGTGTGATCATGATTTTGTTTGCCTTTCCGCAATGTTCTTTAGTTGGTTAACTCATGAATCCTCTTCTGGAACTTAGACAATTCTAACCGAGAAATAGTCACTTGTCTTGTATCTTTTACCTGTTTCATTATTGTATATAGGGTCATAATAGCATTTTAAATATTTTGTTGGCAAGGCTAGATTTATGTTAAATAATAGAACATAGGCAGGTTTTCTACCTATATTGTATTTATGACTAATGTTCCTCAGACCTGAAAACTGCATATTGGATTGGAGCAATTGTATGTATATATACATATTGGATCAATACAATATTTGTTGGCTCACCCATGTAAATTAGATGTGTAGTGTTATCCCAAAATATAGTACATTGAGTATAATCTAGTAATGTTAATAATTGGATTATTAGTTATCCCATTGTCATTTAATTGATGTGGAAAGACCACTGAGTTATTTCTAACTTGATGGGGGACAAGTTAGAATAATGGAAAATAGTTGTAACCAAATAGTCACTTCTTATGTTATGGTCCCTATATGTACGGTCTCTTGGGTTCTTTCTATTTCAGTAGTGGAATCACTCACCAAGAGAATATATATTTCGTTAGATCAAACCCAGCCTATCCCATCATCTTTAAGATCCACAACTTCATGTTGAATCTTTGAGAATTTTGGAATGTGATGAAGATGGGATGAGTTTGATCTTCTAAAACATATGTTCTCTTGGTGAGTCTAGGTGATTGTTTGAAGATGACGACAGAAAGAACATTATATATCCATACATATGATGCCCATAACCCTAGAATTAGTATCGTATTTGGTTACTATTGTATTCAATTTTATCTAATTTGGGCCCTCAATAAATAAGAATTAATCATCTAACTATTAACCTTATTAGATCACACTTGAATGGAGCACTACAAAGTTCAGTTCATGTATGTGAACCCACAAATGATCCGTGTCATTAAGTTCACACTTTAGCTGTTATTGAAAAGATCTTTTATCAGTCAGTTGGAATTAATTTCTTACTTTATTGATCTACAGTTAGAAGCCTCTCAAATACAATCACTGGAGTTGGAGAGGAGGAGAACCCGAATCAGAAGATTTTAGTCTTTAGGATCTTTCTTTTGTTGTTTACACGACTTTAATATAATAGTATACCATATTAATGTTTCAACACATTTTGTTTTCCATTTTCAGTTGGTTTGTTCTACTTATAACATGGCCATGATGCGTGATAGTACATATTAACTTCCAAACTGCGATCAAAAATTTCTATTTTTTCTACTTCATCGTTTGATCATTTATCTTCTGGTTGGATACAAATCTCATCTATTAATTAGTCATTTATCATTTGGTGAAAAAAATGTACTTCTAATTAGTCATCTGCCTTTTGGTCAAACAAATTTACTTTAAAAACCGATAGTCAGATGTCTGTGAATATAATTACTTTGTACACAATTACCCTTTTTCAATAAACTAGTTCTTTTGTAAACCAAAAGATAGATGACTTAAAAGTGATGGCTAAAAAACAAAATATTTGCTTAAACATAAAGGACCAAATGTGTTAAGCTCATAAAATCAATGTTTAAGTCTAATTAAGTTATGACGAAAGAGTTGCTTTGAAGATTAATTTCTACTACAGTTCAAAAGTTAGCAGACAAAAAGAAAAATGTTGCCGCATATTGTGTACCTGGTATATTACCAAGTCAAAAATTGTCGGACAGATTTTTTAACAAGAATCAACAGTGCAATGACTACATCAGCCAAAAAGGGACAAGTAAACTTAATTACATTCTTTGTTCGTGATTCATATGTCGGATACATTGAAAATGGACACTTTTAGTTGGTCAACCTCAACAAGCTGGACTATCTTCAGTGGCTTCAGGAACAGAAGCAAGTAGCAGCTGTGGTTCAGCCACAATGCCTTCTCTTCGTGCTTTTCTCCTCTCGCGTTGTAATCTGAAGGACTCTCTCTTTCGTGCTCTATAACTATTGGGATTCTCAGGCTGCACTTCGCGTGGATAAACACTCACCTGCAGAAATTTAGTAACTTGTAAGTCCATTAGTGGTTTCCTCCATCGCTGGGAGTTACGAAATCGCCTGTTAATGAAAAGATGAAAAATACCTTTTTCTTATGATCAGGTCCAAACTTTTCAAATTTGACTAGTCCATCTATCAATGAGAAGAGAGTATGATCCCTTCCAAGCCCTACATTCTTCCCTGGATGAAACTGCATATAATGATCCCAAGAAGCCATTTGTTATTATGTGCCTATTTTGACTGTGACTTAACTTATACCAGCAGAAAGCATAAAAAAGATTTAACACGAAAGGAGAAAAACAAAGATTAAGACAAGCAATGGAAACTTGCGGCTACAGATACGACACTCATATATGTATCTTCTTTATATTATCTGCTTATCTCTGTATTCAAACAATGACTAATATTCAATGGAGAAGGGAAGCCACAAGGACATAGTTCCTTGCTAAATTCACTTAGGTTATATTTGGTTCTTGGATTCAAGTGAGTGTAACGTTGAGGAAAATGTTTCTCTTGCGTTGCATAATAGAACTTCGATATTCATTTGTTATTTATTTTTATTTTCCTTATCATTTTACTCTGCTGAAATCCAAAAACAAACAAAGCCTTAGTACGAAGTTTAACAAGATTTCCGTAAAGAAATCAGATAAATGCACCGTTCCATAGCCATTTAAGCTCAATGCAGATTTCAGCTGTAAGAAAAAACTAGTGACAATAGGAAACTGCACGATTACAGTAGCTACAAAAATTACACTCTCCAAACTACTAAGTAAATCAAGTCCAAACACCCAATACAGACACCACAACTAAAAACCCTAAACAATTAATTTTAGTGCAAACATTTTAAATATCCAAAAAAAAAAAAATATTTGAACAGACATCGGCATAATTAAGAAATCAAACCTTGGTGCCGCGTTGGCGAACAATAATGGAGCCAGCTTTGGCGGCTTGGTCGCCGTAGATTTTGACACCGAGCCTCTGCCCTGGAGAATCACGGCCATTCTTCGTGCTTCCAGCTCCTTTCTTGTGCGCCGACTCAATCGTTAACGGCGCTTTCAAAGGGAACGAAACTGAAACACTCTGCCCTACATTAATCGAACCGAAGTCGCCTTTGAAAAATGAAGACGCTGAGCTAGAACCAATGGATAGTCCGTTGAATGCCCCTATCAGATTGAAACTCAAGCTCATGGCCGCCATCTTTATTGATAAATCGCATACGAAAATTGAAATTACGAAGATGCTATTCGATTATTCCCACACTACTTGAAGATGTGGATGTTAATGTGGTGTTGGGTTTTATCTGTGGAGTGGAGAGGAAAAATAAACCTTATCGATAGCTTTATCCTCTTTGAATTAAAGTTTGAGCTCGTCGCAGCTGATTTTTTGGTAAAAATAAAGGTAAAAATAAAAAGGAAGTAAAAATAAAGGTAAAAATGGTAAAAATAAAGGTAAAAATAAAAAGGAAAAAACATATGTCGAGAGTGGGATTTGAACCCACGCCCTTTCGGACCAGAACCTTAATCTGGCGCCTTAGACCAACTCGGCCATCTCGACTTTTGCTAATTTCGAACAAACATTATTTTTAAATAATATTACAAAGTATGTTTCCTACTTTAAGGAATAAATATATGGGATTATTACATAAACAAGATACTAATGCATATCTCGGCTTTTCACTCCTATGCAATATTTCCAATAATTAATATTTTTACTAAGCAGTTTTAGGGACTCAACGAATCGTCATATTTTTTGAATTAATCAAGAATTTACAAATAAGTTTTAGTATAGGCGAATGTGTATTAGTAAATTACTTGAAAATTTATATGCAAATTTAATAATGACATATTACCCCCCAAATTGACTCAATTACTAGTATAACTATTACTTTCAGACATAAATGAATTGAAGATTTTCACAGTAGAAATTATTGCATTAATAGTACATGTTTTTGTGTTACAAATTAAAATACATTTAATCTTGATGTTAATATGCATTTTAAATGAAGAATTTTCAGAACCAAGTTTCAAATAATTAATGAGCTTGTATAATTTGATGAACCGTTGTTGCTGAGCATCCAACATCAGAGAACAAATGTGCCCACCAAAATTACAACCAATGGCACCGTAAAGTTGTCATCAAATTGAGTGCTTAAGGGAAGGGACTCGACTAGTGCCGACACAAGTGAAATTAAGAATAAACTTGAGATCTTGTTTGAACAATCTTGAATGTACCCAAACCACGAGAAATAGTACATGTACCTTTTTCCACCAAAATAAGAGGGGGGGGGGGGGGGGGGGGGGGAAGATCGATTAATTATCAGCATTTCATGTTAAGTAGATTTTTTTCAAGTTATTCGTAAGTAGTAAAGTGTAACTAAATTTACCATATTGAAGCCAAGAAGCCAGCAATTGTCATTGCAATGGTACCCGCGAATGATTTATTTTTGTTGTATGGGAGTTTCCAGGTACCAAACCTCCTGCCTACAATACCAGCTACACCTGGGAAATAAAAATAGTAGTAAATGTCTAAGTTAAAGTACGTATATATCATCAATTTAATGGGTGAAATACATGAGTTCCCCGGTTAAAGTATGATAGTGGTATCAGTTACCCCCTAAAGTATTAATTGTAACATTTACCTTCCTCTGCTATAATTTTATGGTATTTATTTAAAAAATACTCCCACCCCTTTCATAATTAATAATAATTTATGTATTACTTTATAAAAATACAATTGTATCTTTATTAATTATGAATTCATTCATCCACCAAATAATATATTTTTTTCATTTCTTTTGTTACCTTCCTTTTATCGATCTCAAATTTTTCTTCATTTTCATCTTAATTATTCTTTTATAACCGAAGGAAACAAGGAAATGAAAATTTTGAAACATAATATTGTTTGGTGGATGGATTGATGAATTCATAATTAATAAAGATTTTATTTTTTGATAAAGGAATGAAGAAATTAACACATAATATTATTTGGTGTTAAACTTAAATTTTGAGAGAAATAATTTGAAGGATAATTAATCAACATTTTGAATAATAATTCGTACCGAATATAAATGAGATAATTATCAACAAATAAAAACTCAGAAAAATATAAAGAAAAAATTTGTGATAGAAATATAAAAAATTGAAACATAAAATAAAGAAAACAAATTGAAACAAAAAAAAAAAAACGTGAGATGAAAATAATAAAGAAAACTTTGAGACCATAAGACCGAAGGAAACAAAAAAGAATGAAATGAAGAATTAAAACATAATGTTGTTTGATGGATTAATGGATTCATAATTAATAAAGAGACAAATTTAATTTAATAAAGATAAAGAAATTTATTATTTATGTAAGGGGGAAGGGGGTATATTTGGAATAAAAACTACAAAACTATAACAGAGGGATGTAAATGTTACAATTGATACTTTAGGGGGTAACTGATAACACCCCATACTTTAAGGGGGGAAACTGTATTTCACCCTTAATTAATTCATGGTCACATAATTTATGATACAAAAATAAAATGATATATAAAAATTTACATTGTCTAACTTTTATCTATAATTTTGGTGGCAAGGAGTTTTGTCTTTGATGTTGTCTAAAAATAATCAAAGGATTTCTTCGAGATTTTCTCTCTTCTTGAACTCTTTACGAATGCTAATTTGCACGGGACGAACTTGCTAAGAACTCTATAATTTTCGGTTTTTTCTCTCTAGAATGACTTGCCTTTTTGCTGAAAATGAGATGCTATTTATAGGAGAAATCTTGGGAGGTGAAGAGGTTCTTGGGAGGTGAAGAGGTTTTCGGGAGGTGAAGAGTTTTATGTCATGAATGTCAAATGAAATAAATAGGGGGAAAATAGTCATTTTGATGGAATTATTTATTATCAAATTTATTAATTAAAGAATTACCGAAACACCCCTAGATCATAATTACTAAAATGTCCCTAGATCATAAATCGCCACTATCATGATGTCCCCCCAATTCCGGGAATGAAAATTATTTCAATTGCGGAATTTAAAATATATATAACTTATATACTTTGAGAATATATATATATATATATTGATTAGAATAAGTAAGATATATACATTTAGATTAGAATATTTTCCTTACTTAGAAGATATAAATCTTGGATATAAATCTTGCAAAATAATGTCCTAATTATCTTAGGATCAAAATTAGGAGGATTTTATTCTTTGAGAATATTGTACTTCCAAATTTATAAATTTTATAGTTTATTTATAATTTTCATCTTCACTTTTCTAAGTACACTTTTCAAAACTTAAAAAATTTTAAGCTTATTTCTCGAGAGAACCCGTTTGAAGAATGTCGCCACGAGGTACTTAATAAAAGTTTTTTTTTTTTTAGCTTACCCAATCGAGTGATTAGTCGAGGCATGCTGCCTCGGCCAAGCCCTGCCGAGGCAACATGCCTCGGCAGTACCTTGCCGAGGCAGCATGCCTCGGCAGTATCCAGCCGAGGCAGCATGCCTCGGCCGGTACCCAGCCGAGGCAATATGCCTCGGCCAGGTTCTGCCGAGGCATACCTGCCTCGGCCCAATTCTGCCGAGGCACATCTGCCTCGGCCTAACTCAGCCGAGGCAGCATGCCTCGGCCAGACATAGCCGAGGCTTATCTGCCTCGGCCAAGTCTTAGCCGAGGCATGCTTGCTTCGGCTGTGCTTGGCCGAGGTGAATTAGTCTCGGCTGAGTTTGGCCGAGGCGGAATTTGACTCGGCCGAGTTCGGTCGAGGAAGTCCTGTCTTGGCCATTTTTTCGTCCGAGATTATGTGGTTAATTTGTTTTTGGTTTAAATAAATATGCTTTAGATGGTTTTTTGTTTTGTATAGGTGTTTCTTCTTAGGTTGATTTTTTAAGTTTTGATTCAGGGATTGAAATTCCGTTTGAGGAAGAAGTTGCAAAAGCTATTCGTGAACTGCCTCCATGTGAATCTGAATTTTCAGATTTTTTGATTATTGACGATATATCTAACTCTGATACTTCTCGTCGAATTCCTTTAGGAAATAGGCCAGAAGATGCATCTAGCTGGGTGATGGATGATAATGAGTATGAGGATGAGGAGGGAAGGGCTCCATCTTCTGGGGGTGCAAAGCGTAAAAGTCGTGTGGTAGATATTGAGATAGCTAATAGCGAGATGTCTTTGAAGGAGATAAATATGCTTAAGGATAAGATTAACTTATCCTCATGTCACGAATTTTTGCTTCCTTCTGATGGCCAAAAAATTAGGACCCCTCCACCAGGGTTTTTCACCGTGTACAAAGAATTTTTTCTTTGTGGATTTTCGATTCCTCCAGACCCTCTCCTCGTAGAAATTGTGTGTAGTTTCGATATATGCATCAGTCAGTTGACTCCCAACTCTTTCATGTATTATGAAGGTTTCTTGCGTTGCTCCTCCCAACTGAATATTATTCCAACTTTGGAGTCTTTTAGGAGTTTATTTATCTTGAGAAGAGTTCCTAACCAGTTATACTTTCACTTTTTCCCTCAAAACAAATGCAAATTCTTAAAGGGTTGTACTTCTGCAAAAGGTTCTAGGGGACCGTGGAAATCCAAGTATTTTTACGTAAGGAATGATGGTTGGGATTTTCCCGTAGAGTGGAATAGTAGTTCTTCTCCTTACGACCTTTCTATTGATCCGAGTGATGTTCGCGAGAAGTTTGAGAACGCTGGTTTATTTAGAGAACCTTTTAATGTTGCTCCTTTATTTGTTAATGGTACATATCATATGTACGTTTTATGTATATTTATATATTTACGCATGTTTATCTTTCTGACTTGTATATTAATTTTCGTATCTTGCAGGAAAGGGTATGTCCATTAGTGAGATTCGTGCTGGAAAGGGGGCTTCACAAGTGGATCGTGCTTCACAAGTAGATCGTGATTCTCGTCGTCCTCCTCCTCCCTCTCATAAGGGAACTCAATCTGGAAATCCAAGAGGGAGTTTCGTAAAGAGTGCATCTCAGGCTTCTCGTAGTGTTCCGAATGAGGCTTTTGGAACGATTGCGTCAGGTGGGCGGAATCGACAATCATCACCTCCTCCAAAACGTCCTCGAGAGGAAGTTCCTCCTCGTCCTGGAATGGGGAAAGGTCTATTCACCTTTGGCATTAACAAAGAAAAAGGTGTATGTTCATTTTGGGATTCCGCCGATCTGGAACTTGGATATGACAGGACCAGGCAGTTGATTACCGCTCATGATGCCAATCGGTTTGATCAACTTCCTTCCGAGAATTTGGATAAAATATTATGCGCAGACATTGCTCGGGTAATTTAAGATTTCCTATTTGTTTGATATATTTTCATGTTCTTTCTTTAGAATATATTTATATTTGTTTGTTTTTTTCTTTTTTGCAGATACCACTTCTGTCTCATTTGCTTACTCAGCGTGCCAAACGCTGCGAGGAGGAAACGAAGATGTCCGAGGAGAAACTGGCGCGCATGACTGAACAACTTCAGGAACTGAAACTGGAAAACACGAAGTTGTCGAAGGAGCTGAAGCAGGAGATTCAGACTGGTGAGAAGTTTAGGAAGTCCGAGCAGGGTAAGGATTATTATAGGGAACTGGAGAAGGAACTTGTCTCGAAGTATCAAAGCACGATAGAGAAGGAGCTTGTGAGTAATTATCAGAAGTCTGATGCGTATAGAGAAGATCTTCTGAAGGAGTCTATTTTGGTTTATGACCGAACAGTTCGGGTTATTCGCAAAACCCTTAGAGATTCAGACCGTTTTCCTGGTGAAGACTTCATGTTTATCGATCCTGAGGTAGATGATGAAGCTGACGAAGATGAGGGGACTGTGATTCCTGATGAAAACTTTGATGAGGTTGAGGAAGATCCTGCTCCAAAGTCCGCAAAAGGGAAAAAATAGTTAACTTTATTTATATGCAGTAGATTGATGAACTTGTCCTCGTTTATTTTGTTTATGTTCTTGAATATTTGCATTTTTTTTTTTATTTAAGAATATTCATGGATATATCCACCATATGTTTGTTATGGTGCAATTTTTATTTGCATTTATGCTTTGATGATTGATAAAGTGTCCACCATATGTTTGTTATGGTGCAATTTTTATTTGCATTTATACTTTGATGATTGATAAAATGGCTCTTGAAGTGTTGACTTGTTGAATTTTCCTTTGATCAGAATTCTTCCTTTTACAACTGGGCTATAGTGGAATATTTAATAAATATTCATAAGTAAGAAAAGAAGAAATCTTGAAATGAGACTTTATTGATAATTATGTAGAAGATTACAGAAAAAGTACATTGCAAAACTACTCGTAATATTTTTTCAAGCTACTTGTATTCCAAGTTCTTGGTATATCTTCTCCACTTAAGTATTGAAGTCGATAAGCTCCAGAACTTACTACTTCTACTACTTTGAACGGACCTTCCCATTTAGGTTCAAATTTCTTTAGTTTTTTCTTCATTTTATCCTTTTGTGTAATGACCGCCGTCCTTCGTAATACCAAATCTCCCACTTGAAAAGAACGAGGACGTACCCTAGCATTGTAAGCTTTCACCATCTTCATGCGATATCTCTCTGCCCTTGCACTAGCATTTTCTCTTAGTTCTTCTAGCAAATCTAGGTTAGCGGTAAGACCTTGGTTGTTATACATAGGATTGCAGCATTGCACACGCAAGCTAACCTCTCCAATTTCAACTGGTATTACAGCTTCTGTTCCATAAACCAAACTGAAAGGGGTTTCTCCAGTACTTACCCTTTGAGTTGTTCGATACGCCCACAATGCACTAGGCAACTCTTCAACCCATTCCCCCTTAGCCTTATCAAGGCGAGCTTTCATATGTTGTAGTAGGATACGGTTTGTTACTTCTGTTTGTCCGTTAGACTGAGGGTTTGCTACAGAAGTGAAGGATTGCGTTATTTTCATTTCGGTACACCATCGCTGCAATTCTTTTCCCCTAAATTGCGTTCCATTGTCAGATACAAGGACTCGGGGCACTCCGAATCTGCAGACAATATTCTTCCACAAGAACTTCATCACGTCTTCTTCTTTGATGGTTCTCAAAGGTTCAGCTTCCACCCATTTGGTGAAGTAATCCACAGCCACAATCAAATACCTTTTTGTTTTAACACAAAAGGCAATGTTATAAAATTTATTTATTTTTTTTTTAAAAAAAGAGTAATGTCTTGGGGACGGATTATACCTTTTTTGTCCTGGTGCAGGTGGCAAAGGTCCTACCAAATCAATGCCCCACTGACTGAAAGGACATGGGCTTTCAAGTGTTTGCATTAAGGTTGCTGGAGAATGTACAGCATTAGCGTGTTGTTGACACTTATGGCATTTTTGAACTAGTTCACCTGCATCTCTTTTTAGCGTAGGCCAAAAGTATCCTTGCCGTAATGTTTTGTTTGCTAGTGCTCTACCCCCAAGATGATTTCCACAACTCCCTTCGTGTATCTCTCTAAGAACATAGTTGGCTTTCTCAGGGGATAAGCACTTGAGGTATGGTTGGGAAAATCCTCTTTTGTACAAATCTCCATCAATCATGACGAAACGAGCTGCTCGTAGTTTCAATAACTTTGCTTTCTTCTTATCCTCCGGTAGATCGTTATGGACTATATATTTAACTATTTCGTCCTTCCAGCTTGGTTCTTCAGGTATTATTGGTAATACCTCATGATCATCTCCTTCTATTTCTGGACGAGTTGCTGTGAGGAAGATTATCTTCTTGCTTTTTACCGTTGTTAGCGCGCTAGCTAGTTTTGCTAACATATCGGCTTTGGCATTGTCTTTTCGATGAATTTGCTTTAACTGAAAATCTTCAAATTTATCCTGCAATATTCCAATTTAATGGAGGTTTTTATTTTGATTCATATACAGTTACAAAATCACATCTTTTATTTGATGTCAAGTACGTCGGTATAATATTACCTGTACTTCCTTGACTCGCTGAAGATATTGAATCATTTTCTGCCCCTTGGCTTCGAAGGAACCATCCACTTGATTCACCACTAGTTGAGAGTCACTATATACTATCAACTTTTTCGCTCCCACTGCTGATGCTAGTTTTACTCCAGCCAACAAAGCTTCATATTCAGCTTCATTATTGGACGTTGGAAAATCGAGTTTGAGAGCATATTCAAATTCGTCTTCGTGGGGGCTTTTTATTACAATTCCTGCACCGCTGCCATTATTTGTAGATGAGCCATCCACATATATTTCCCAGGTGGTCAAAAAACTAGCAGCTTGATCAGTTGTCATTTCAACTAAGAAATCGGCTAATACTTGAGCTTTTATGGCGGGTCGAGGTTGAAATTCTAAACCGTACTCTCCCAACTCTACTGTCCATTTCACCATTCTTCCTGAAACATCTGGGTTTGATAACACTTGCTTAAGTGGGTGATTTGTAAGTACTACAACCTGATGTGATTGGAAGTATGGGCGTAACTTTCGTGCTGTGGATACTAAGGCCAGTGCGAGTTTTTCTATCTGTGGATATCTTAATTCTGCTCCTTGTAACATTCGACTCACATAGTAGATGGGTTTGTAATCTCTACCTTTTGATTTAACTAGGACTGAGCTGATAGCATAATCCGAGACTGCAAGATATAGATACAATATTTCTCCAGGCCTTGGCGTGGTAAGGAGTGGAGGAGATGCCAAATAATCTTTCAGTTCTTCAAATGCTTTCTGACATTCGTACGTCCACTCAAAATTCTTAAGATTACGAAGGGTTTTAAAGAAAGGCAACCCTTTATCTGCAGATCGAGATATAAAACGGTTCAGTGCAGCCAAACGTCCTGCTAGGCGCTGTACTTCTTTTGCTGACTTTGGGGCAGACATAGTTTGTATTGCAGCGATTTTCTCTGGGTTAGCTTCCACCCCTCTTTCAGAAATCATGTACCCCAAGAATTTTCCACCTCGAACGCCGAAAGTGCACTTATTGGGATTCAGCTTCATACCGTAGCGTCTTAATACTTCAAAAGTTTCTGCCAAATCTTTTAGATGATTAGATTGTTTGTAGCTCTTCACAAGCATATCGTCCACATATACTTCCATATTTCTCCCAATCTGTTCTTTAAACATATGATCAACAAGTCTTTGATATGTGGCTCCGGCATTCTTCAGGCCAAATGGCATAACCTTGTAACAATATACTCCCTGATCGGTGACGAAACTTGTTTTCTCCTGATCCTCAGGGAGCATGGGGATCTGATTGTATCCTTGAAAAGCATCCAAAAAACTTAACAATTCACATCCCGAGGTAGAATCTACTAGCATATCGATTCTGGGAAGAGGATATGAATCTTTTGGACAAGCTTTGTTTAAATCTGTAAAGTCAATACACATTCGCCATTTTCCATTAGGCTTTGGAACAACTACCACATTTGACAGCCAGTCGGGATAAAGCACTTCTCTAATATATCCCGCTTGCAGGAGCTTGTTTACCTCTTCTTTGATGATCTCGTTCCTTTCTTGTCCAAAAGTTCTCTTCTTTTGTTTTATCGGTTTCACTGTCGGATCAACACTGAGTTTATGCACCATCACTTCGGGATCTATTCCTTGAAGGTCAATGGCGTCCCAAGCGAACATATCCATATTTTTTCGCAAAAACTGTATTAATTCTGCTTCCACATGTGGTTCGATCCTTGTTCCTATTTTCGTTGTTTTGTTTGGATTTCCAGGGATGAACTCCACAACTTTTAATTCTTCCACTGCCTCTATCCGCAAATCTTCTTGCCTTCTTTTTTTGCTTTCGACTTCTTCTTCCTGCGCCTCTGAAGCGTCATTCATCAACTGATCAGTATCATTTTTACCGACATGATTTGACTCTGATTTGGTTCGCTTATTGCAGTTTTTCAATGTGCTAGCGTAGCATTCTCGAGCCATCATCTGATCTGTTAATACTTCTCCTACCCCTTCTGGTGTCGGAAATTTCATTTTCATATAATATGTTGAAAGTACGGCCTTGAAAAGATTCAGACTAGGCCTTCCTAATATCATATTATATGAAGAAGGTGCTTTGACCACTAGAAATTTCACCATCTTCGTAGATCTACTAGGATAACTTCCGAGGGAGATAGGTAGTGATACTTCTCCCAATGCTTCCACTATCTCTCCCGCAAAACCAGTAAGTGGGGTATTGACCCTTTTTAACTCGGTGTTGTCTATGTTCAACTTCTCAAAAGCATGATAAAATATTATATCTGCTGAGCTGCCGCTATCTACTAAGATTTTCTTAACCCAGAAATTTGCTAACGTTGCTGAGATTACTAAAGCATCGTTTTGTGGTGGTAGTTTCCCTCTCTCCAAATCCCTATCATCAAAGGTGATGATCTGATTACACTTCTCAACTTGATGGACATAGTGTTGTGCATACGATGGACAGTCATGTAGGGTTTTCGCTGATCTCGCTAATGCCTTTCTCGATCTAACAGAATCTCCTCCAACCGGTCCTCCTGATATCATGTTGATAATGCCGGCGTTTGGTAAGTTCTCATCTTGCCTTGCTTGTACTGAACTACTTCTGTTAGGCCTTTGTCCTCCACTTCTCTCTTGCGATTGATTTCTTCTCGGGTTAGAATTTCGTCCAGCTTGCGAATTTGCTGGGGCTATATCTCTTTTCTTTCTTACAAAGTTCTGTAGATTGCCCCTTTGTATCAACCTTTCTATCTCATCTTTTAAATGATAGCAGTCTTCTGTGTTATGTCCTCGAGCGCGATGGTATCGACAATATTTGTTAGACTTATTTCTGTCCGGATTGTCTTTCAATGGTGCCGGCCACTGAGGTAATCCTTGTGCTAAAGCTGCTACAAATACCTATTCTCGTGTAGCGTTGAGAGGAGTATAGTGAGCATACTTTTGATTGTATCCAACATTCCTTCTTTCTTCTGGATTCTCTTTTTGCCTTGGGATATCATTCCTATCATCTTCTCTATTCTTCCTTTTACCTCCTTTCTCTGACTTTGATTCCATTGCCTCTTCGATTCTTATGAACTTTTCAGATCTAGCTAGGAGTGCATCCAGAGTTGTTGGAGGTTTTCCGGCTAAAGATTCCTTAAGACGTTCATCTGTCAAAGTTTGTTGGAGAATGCTAGCCAAAAGTTCAGGGTCGACTTGCGGGACCTCTAAAACTGCATTAGTGAATCTTTGTATATACTCTCTTAAAGGCTCTCCTGTTCTTTGTCTTACAGTGAATAGGTAAGCAGCCGTCTTTTGAGTTTTTCTATTCATAGAGAAGTGATGGAGGAATCGTTGACTCATCTGCTCAAAATTAGTGATTGTTCCTGAAGGGAGCTGATTGAACCAAGTGAGTGCGATCTTAGATAGAGTAGTGCGAAATATTTTACAAGTGGTCGCATCACTTATTGCATACAAATCAGCTTTGGCAATAAACTTATCTAGATGTTCTTGAGGATCACCCATTCCATCATATTCAGATAGGCTTGGGATCCTGAAGCCAGGTGGCAATGGTTCTGATAAGACTGCATGGGAGAATGGGCTTCTTCTTAATGGTACCATGGGTGGTAATTGTTCCGCCCTTCCTTCTTGTCCTTGCTGTGTGTAATTTTGTCCTCCTTGTTCTCTTCCTCCACCTCTCTCCATCACTAAACGAGGTTGTCTTCGCAACTCTTCTGGTCTTGGAGTTCTACTGTTGACTTCTTCTTCGTTAACTGGTTGCCTTATGTGTGGTTGTTCTTGCTGTCTCTGACCACCTCTTTCCGGCCTTGTGGATGCATTCGGGATTGCATGCAGGGACTGGCTTGAATTGCGTATTCTTTGCTGTTCCGCTACATATTGTGCAACCGCTCGAGCCGCTACTGTTGCCGCCATTGCATCAAGCATTTCTTGGGTCATTTGGATGGTTGGCACTGGAGGCGGTACATTCGGAAGCGCATCTCGATCAGGCATTAAAGTTTGGGGGTCTACTCCATCGAGTGGGCCTTGTTCCACGCCTCCTCCACCAAGCAGGTCGTTTCCAGCGCCTCCTCCACCAGGCAGGTCGTTTCCAGCGCCTCCTGCGCCAGGGTGGTCTTGTCCAATGCTTCCCGCACCAAGTAGGTCGTTGCCAGGGGCTCCTCCTATAGGTGGATCACCTGGCCCTTCAAGATTATCCCACTGGTTCTCTTCGTACTCGTCCGCCATCTCAACGTGCAAATCAAACTTTTCCCACAGACGGCGCCAAAATGATGTTGTCTAAAAATAATCAAAGGATTTCTTCGAGATTTTCTCTCTTCTTGAACTCTTTACGAATGCTAATTTGCACGGGACGAACTTGCTAAGAACTCTATAATTTTCGGTTTTTTCTCTCTAGAATGACTTGCCTTTTTGCTGAAAATGAGATGCTATTTATAGGAGAAATCTTGGGAGGTGAAGAGGTTCTTGGGAGGTGAAGAGGTTTTCGGGAGGTGAAGAGTTTTATGTCATGAATGTCAAATGAAATAAATAGGGGGAAAATAGTCATTTTGATGGAATTATTTATTATCAAATTTATTAATTAAAGAATTACCGAAACACCCCTAGATCATAATTACTAAAATGTCCCTAGATCATAAATCGCCACTATCAGTCTTAAAAACATAAAAGGGTCAACGCTATTTTATTTTTTATCAAAAAAGAGAAAAGAAAATATGCATGTATCTGAGTAGGTTCAAATGCATATTTGCCAATTAAACTTGGTGCAGGAAAAGAAAAGAGAAGAAAGTATGGCCGGTGGAACAAATGATAATTGTTAGAGCTAGAAAGTGATGAATGATACCATCTCCAGCACAAAGATTGCAGATTGCTGCAATTGCTATGGGACTAGTTCTCCAGTAAATTGAAGTGCCCAAAAATATGGTGGAACCATATCCCACTATTGCTTTCAGCAGATCCCTAATACAAATACAACATATTCATTATTAGCCACTCAAAATTATATACTTCGTATATATATTAAAAAACAGTATTAAGATAAATGCAAGTTTGAAGATTTTTATTTTATTTTTTTTGATGTTTTTCTTGATTTATTATAGACACTTTTGGACCAGAATTTGCCAAAGAATCAGTCGGGTCAGAATTACATGGCAGGTCACCTTGCTTAGGACCCAATTCTGGGGAGGCCCTAATTTTCCAAAAAGTCTATCTTTTACAAATTTAAAATTATTTATAGTTTTCTATCTTAGTAATTAATAAGAGACATACTTTTTACAAGTAAAAACATATTTATTTATCCATTATGACGAATTTGTGAGCCCGGCCCGTCTTAAAGAATATTTGTATGGTTACTAAAATTTCATCCATTAATATTGTTATTTTTTGTTTGAACTGGTTGAATTTTTTTGTTGTTGTTGTTGTGTGTTTTATGTGATGGGTCCCCTTCATTTGATTTTTGATGGAATGAAGTTTTAATTATATAAGAGAAAGTTAGTCGAACTAATTAAGAGTAACACGCTTCCAAAATTTATTTGTTATGAAATATCATTCATAGTACTTATAACATTTTTGTACAACTATGTCATGAGAAAGATAACTCAATTTGTACAAAATTAAAATATTATGACCTAATCTAATCAATATTGCTTTTGTTTTAATAAAGCAAGGAAAACAAATATTGTATAAAATATAGAACCCCAATTTTAAATTTCTTTCATGACCTTAAGACAAGCTAGCCGGACCGACATAATGTCAAAAGACGCGAGTTGTGGGCAATTCGATAATTTTAATTTGTACCTGTAATTTTTGAATCTGCTCCTTAACATTTTGATAATTTCCTCAGCATTTCGTAATATAATAAGCTGGTGGACAAACAACACAATAGGAACAAGGCCTGCTAAAACTGCTCCAGCACGTCCAGGACTGAGTCGGCACAAAGTGAAAATATATATATTTTGAGGATGAGAAATTAAGACCGGAATTATACTATGTATGAAAATAAAGAATCACCTGAACATTGGCCAGAAAAGCATGAGAACTGATCCAATGCTAATGTGGATAAGCTTCCTTCCCATATGCTTCAACAATTAAGCACAACAAATAGAAAATATATATAATCAGAAAACGAACAAGATTTATCAAAAATATTTATGAATAAAAAAAGATAAATTAACAACTGGGGAAAATAATGAAGAACTTTAAATTATTAATTAACACCTCGTCCAGGAGCCCTGCAATGTGTTTTTGGTGCACGAGTGAAATTATTGATCCACAAATCGTAAAGGAAAAGGCAGCCGCAAATATGTCACGAGGGATCATGCTATAATTTGATGAAAACATGTTCATTTCTGTAATATTATTTAAACTACGTACGAATTTGGTTTCAATTCAAGTAGCAAAGATCATAGGATTTTTGAAGTTCTTGAGTTATGTAAGAATTATCATTTTTGTTAAGTTGATAAATTCATCACGTTTTATTAGTCATTGTCTATAAATGTTCTCCATGAGATAGACGACACGAAACTTTTGTTGAAATTAATCCTTTTTCTTTTCTTTTTTTTTGCTTACAGTTTATTGATTTTTAGATAAATTAAGAATACTTGTGAAACAAGGTTCCCTTATGCATTTAAATATTTCTATCTTTGATACAACATGCATAGTGCATGTATGGTTTGTTTTTGTTAAGTTGACAAAGTTTTACAATAATTAAATAAGTTGTTAATTAAGAAAAAAACCGTCATACTCCTCTGAATCTTCTTGACATTCTCTCCTCCTAATATTTTGGTTATTTACAACATACACATAATTGTTTGTTTTGATTGTCAAACATAAAATAAACAATATTGCGTCATATTAATTAGCAAATTAAAAGCCGTCTTGTGTTAATTGAATCATAGCTAATTGCTATCTAGTACATAATAAAAATAAATTAAATATGCAATTATCCATAACAAGTATTATGTGAGTTATTTCATTTCAATATCAGTTTTCTCACTCCATGCATGTTGAATTGTCGATTCTCAAGACATATTGTTGGTTTTATGTAGTATGAGATGGTCAACCATTAATTCACAGGCTTTTCTGAAAATGGGTTAATTCAGTTCATGAAAAGGTTAGTGGAGAATTAATGTTAGAATTTATTTTTGATAATTTGGTAATAGAAATGATCAATTCGATCCTTTTTGAGAAAAAGACATGGAACCCATGAAATATGGTACTCATTATAAATTGTAAAGCATCACATTCAGGTATTCACTATTACAAGTTCAAAAAAAGGGTTGAATGCATGATTGAATTCCTCCAAATGGAGAAATTAATTAGAATAAAAAAAATATATATATATTGAAATGATTGTGTGAGACTCTAGAATATGTAGTATGTTCTACTTAGTATATTAATTATTTTTGAAGTGTTACGCATGCTGAGGCGTTGACTATAAAAGAAACAACTTCTTTAACTAATAAATGTTGGAAAGAAGGAAATTGTATTATATAATTTTCGATGGAGTTAGATATATATAACGACTATTCGAAGATTGATATCATTTTACGGTTTAACTTTCACCTATTGTAATCAATGTAAAATTTAATTTTATTAAGAAAAGAAAAGACTCTAATGTAGCTCATATTTTCGCATGTTTTTGTTTTATAAAGTCTGCATTGTTTGACTATAAAAATACGAACAATAATAATTTAGATTAACAAAAAGCAATTCAATTTCTTCCAGGATGCCAAATGATTCAAATAGTTTTTTTTTTATAAAATCTTCCTCTTAATGTAATGTACTTGAATCTTATTTCAGTCCTCCACCTTGACCTTGTGGAATTAATTTCTAAGAATATAAATAAAACTGTAAGTTAAAAAAAATCAACTTCACAGTCATTAACTAGTAAAATAAAACTCAAATGTAATTTAATTAATTATAAAACTAAAGGGAAATTAAACCCGAATTTTTTTGTTGGGTTTGCAACTTGGAATATTCCATACTCACATTCTAAAAATAAAATACATAAAAGAATAGAAGGATAAAGGTTGAAAAAGGTTTCCCGCAAAATTAAAAGAATGGCGGTGGAAGTGAGACGTTTCGGCGAAGCAGCAGCAGCGCCGCTCTCATTCCGGCGCTCACTGAATCCTTGCCGTTTCAGTGTGTCCTTTCGGCCTCCCTCTAACATATCTCGTCAATTCATTGCACTCGCAGTTTTTAAAAGGAGCCCTAAACGCCTCAAGTACTCCGCTCCTCGCTTTACAAAGGTATAATTGATGGTTTACCCCCACCTTGATGTGTATGCACTTATTGGTGAACCATTACGTGATTTATTGGCTTGATTTATTAATTATTTTTGTTTTTTAGGAGGATGGTTTGTTGTATGTTGAAGTTGATCCATTCGGGTCAGACTCTTGGAAATTGGACCCGATTGTTGAGCTATTGAAAAATGGAGCTGTTGGAGTTATTCCGACTGACACTGTGTATGTTATGTGTGTGCGCGCTAAATATGAATTTGTTTTGTGTTTACTTATTCAGTTACAATCAATTGTCATTGTCAACTTATATCATGTCTTTTGTTATGGTAAATTTGGGATACAGATTAAATTAGCATTCTTAGTTGTGTTTTGACGTGTGCTTGGGAAATTGAGTTAAAATTATGATATCTATGTTTGAACCAAGAGAAGCCTGACAAAAACTGATACTCTTTTTTTATTTTCTTTCAAATTATATGTTTGGTTTGCTAATAGGTATGCAATGACTTGTGATCTGAGAAACAGCTCAGCTATTGAACGTTTGCGTAGGTAAGTTATGTTCATGTTTTCTTTCTTCGTGTAGCTTATATGTTCACGGTTTTCATGTTTTGTGCTTTTGTTCTCCTTACATTTTTAGAAATTGTGTGTTTGTTTTTTATTTGCAGAATAAAAGATATAGAACCATCAAAGGCAAGATGCATCTACACTCTTATTGTATACTTGACATCAATATGATATGATACTTACAATTCACCTAGTGATGCACCTGATTTGACTTCCTCTTTTGCCCTTCGGGTCAGGCAGTTGCAGTCATGCATTTAAGTCTACTTTCCCTTACGTTTCGGGACATTTACTTAACTCTGATGTCTTTTTGTCATTTTTACAGCCTCTTAGTATTCTATGCCGCACCTTTGAAGACATTGATACATATACTACAGGTTTTCCTCGTGGCAATGGCGAAGGTCTTGCAAACATTTTTCGAGTGGTGAAGCATTGCATACCTGGTCCTGTAAGCTTCCTTACTATTTCCTTGTTTTATTTCTGGTGTAATCTAAGTCTGAGTTAATGAGTATATATCTCCAGTTATCTAGTATATCCCATGAAGAAAAGTTTGATCCTTTTATTTGCTTGTATTTGGCCAGATCATTTTATTGTCACCATGCAGTATTGTGTTTGATGTTTTCTATGCTGATTATTACTATTTCTCGACAGCCTTTAGCTGCGAGGGAAAGTCTTTGGCTGTCTCAAATCTAAAACATTGTCTGTTATATGTACTGTTTATATGTGATGTTTTTTTGTGTTTTATACTGAAAGTTTAATAATAGTGATGTGTTCTGTATTGTAACAGTATACTTTCATTTTAACTGCAAGCAAAGAACTGCCCAAACAATGTATAAGATATGGGACTACACCCTCCAAGTATGTATCAAGAAAAAATGTAGGTGTTCGCATGCCCGATGATGCTGTCTGTCGGGCAATATTGGAAAAGCTAGATGCACCTTTAATATCCACAAGGTAGGTCAGAAGCTAGTTTCACTCCATCGTAAGAATCCCTATCATCTTCCTTTTTTTTCTTATTATTTATCTGTTTTGATTTCTTCTATTTGTCTCCTTTTTTTTTTTCTATTCTTTGGTGGTGTCATAATGGAAAAGTTTGGTGGATAAGTTTTTTTTCTTTTGAAAGTCGTGTTTTATTTCTAAATCACAGTTAAGATAATTATATGTGGAATATGATTGTTCTCTTCTGTTTCAGTGTCAAGTCACCGAAGGAGAATCAATGGATATTAGATCCTGTCATGATAGCTGATATATATGGACCAGAGGTATTCAAATTTCTCGTAAACTTGATCATTTTCTGTTGAGTTATTTCTTTGCAAGTTCTGTTTATCTATTTTTCTTCTATTGTAGTCTCTATTGTCTTTCTAATTGTATCTTTTTATTAGATTTATTACATCACTTAAAATAACTATGTTAAAACTCTTGTAGCACGATTTAAATAACACTAACTTAAAAGAAATCCATAACTATATTCACATTAAACTGATGTTTGAGTTTTTTGTCAATTAGGAAATATTTTATGCTCCTGGGCAAAGTAACCAGTCATAGTTTCTTGTGCAGTTGTCTACCTACCTTTTGATTATCTGTTCTATTCCAAATTCTAGACATGCCATTATTTGTTTCCGTATGTTATAGCTTGTGATTTGCCGTGTTTTAATGATCTAGGGTCTTGATTTTGTTGTTGCTGCTGGTACTAGAATTGCTGATCCGTCTACTGTAGTAGACATGACTAAGCTTCCACCTCGAGTTGTACGGCAAGGAAAGGTAATTTTGCATTTTCTTCAAATCTTTGTAACTCATGTAGCAGTTTTCTCCTCTACTTCAGGAAAATTTTGAATTCAACACTTGCTGGTCGAATTATGTTAAAATGACCTTCTTACCCTTTGCTAGTCGATTAGACATAGATAAGATTTTATGTTAATCTGTAGCTTGCAGTATCCTAGTTGTGAGGTGTTAGGAATATAACACTCACAAAAGGATGACTCATTATAATCTTGTTGGACACATGGAAATAGCAGATTGTATCTAGGGTTATGTGTAACAAATTAGAGCTCCTCTTCCTGGTATAAAATGGAGCAATTGTCACAGCCGCTTTACACATGTACAAACATATTTTATCAAATAGAATATACAAACAATTTCTTTAATGTCTATCTTTCTCTGCCGTCTAATATCTAATATGAGGTCATAATCTGCTAAGATGTGTTTGCTATCATGTATTTTGTTAAGAGGAGATGATGTACCATTTCACATTAGATAGTTTCCTATTTTCTTTCAACCGTATTGGTCAACTCGTTTTTAACAGGGTCCGAAACTACCGTGGATGGTTGCAGAAGAGGAAGATCTCCTGTAAATGAAGATATCTAAAGTCCCCTCGATTGGTACAAAAGCTAATTACTCTATTAACTATATGATCACATGATGCATTGTACATTTACATTACAGAAGAAGGGTGAATCATGGATCTCTTGTGAATTTGTGATCTTTTTTGCTAGCACTTATGATTGCATACTGATACTAGTAATGAGACCCTCAACTTAACTTTGAAATCCAAAATGCCAATGTTCAATCTTAGTCTTCCTCAATTAACACAAATTCATAAAAGACGGTGTGCTTTTATAGGGGTATAAGAGAGCTTAGTAGTACCAAACATCACAGTTTTCAACCTTAGTTTATTATTTTTTTTTTAATGAAATTTGAAATTACCTCGAGTTGAACAAATCGAGCTTGAATGAACTCCAATCGAGCCAGATACTTTCATCTTTTTAGCTTTGAACTCGAAGCGAGCGAAAAATGTTGTTCAAACTTGTTTCGTATAATGATTTTAGCTCAACTAAGGATTTATAATATTGAGTAGTTTGATTTGATCTTTGAACTTATTTTAGTAAACGTCTCTCGGAAGTGCTTCTTGCTAAGACTATCTCCAACAGTCCTCTTAAATTTTAGCCTCTTATCTTAAAATTTAAGGGGTGAACAGTGTTATACATAATTTCGAGAATATACATAACACCACCACTTCACTCCAACATCTAATTCGTATTTATTAAACTATGTTTAATAATAAATTATATATAAGTATTAGTGATATATATAATATTTATTTATTTAAATTAATGATATTAGTAAATTTTACCTTTTTAAAAATATCATAATTTCGAGAATATAATTTGAATTTAAACTAAATAATCGTGCTTTATGAATTTAAATTAAAGGATTCGTGAAAGTAATATGAAATTAAAATATCATTATTTTGAAAAAATAATATGAATTACTATTTAAGATAGGGAAAGTACAACTTTCCATGTAAAATGAGTCTTTGAAAATTAACCTTGGCCTCTTATATATAAAAGGTCAAACTTATAATTTTTTATGGGTCTTATAATATACTTTCTATGTCCCAATTTATATGTTGTTTTAGGTGTTTTCACACATATTAAGACACCTACTAAATTGTCTCAATCTTAGGGAAAAAATAAATGATATTCCTAAAATATCCTTACACTTTCTCTCCTACTTTTTATCTTATTCTCTCTCTATCTTTCTCTTTCTATCTCTCTTGGATCACAAATCAAAAAACTCTTTATATCCATTAATAAAGGGCAAAATGGGAAAATATTTAATTAATAGTGCATTGAAATTCTAAAGTGACAAATAATTTGGGACAAAATTTTTCTCTAAATCGACACATAAATTGGAACAGAGGGAGTATATAATTTTTTATGGGTCTTATAATATAAGAGCTTTGTTGGAGCTCATTTTTTTCCCAAAACTTATGATTTTCCTTATATTTTGAATTATAAATGGCTTGTCGAAGATGGTCTAACCATCTAACAAAATAAAATTGATCTCAATACAAATATTAAATCTCAAGAAAAAAAAAAAGAACAACCTTTGTTCAGTGTTATTTGTAAATTAAATGACGAGTAGTCTTGTACAGTGTTATTTGTAAATGATTATAGGAAGTACATTGTGCATGAGCTATTTGTGTGCACGGAATTAATCGTAGTTAGGGCTGAGCACGGTCCGTCGGACCGACCGGACCGAACCGGAACCAATGGTTCGGTCCGGACCGTTTATCGAACCGAAATTTCGGTTCGGTAAACGGTTCTTGTCCGAGAACCGAACTTCCAAAATACCGGTTCTCGGTAGAATCGGTCGGTTTACCGAACCGTACCGGTTGGACCGAAACTATTTTTTTTTTTTATTATTTTCATTACCCATTTATCAAATCCAAACCCAAAAAACCGAACCCAGACCCAAAAACCGAACCCAGACCCAAAGGCATCTTATTTCTCATAATTCCATATTTCAAATTCCAATTTTGGCCACAACCCTAGCCACCCACAAGCCCCAAACGCCGCACCGCCGCCACCACCTTTCCTCCGCCGCCACCCATAACCCGAGCCACCCACAAATTTCATCTCAACCTCTCCCAATCTCTCTCCAAAACCTAGAAGAAAACACCACAATACTACACCAAAGTAATAGATCTAAAGACAAAAAAGACAAAGAAGAAGAAGAAGAAGAGAGAAAAATCCCCACTGACGCCCAAAGCCTCCTCACGCAGTCACGCTCTCATCTGCCCTGCAAATCTTCCAAAGACAAAGAAGAAGATAGTTGGAAAATGAATCATAATCTTCCAAAGACAAAGAAGAAGAGAGAGAAATTCCTTTGGAAAAATAGGGGAATGGAGAATGGTTGTCTGCTGGATTAGAAAAGAAGAAAGGAAAAGTGTAAGTTAAATTAAATTTCGGTTTTTGTGCAAAAAGGGGCAAAAAAAAAATCGGTTTTTTTGGGACCGAACCGGACCGTTTGGTTTTTGTACCAAACCGGACCGAATATTTCGGTCCGGTAAACGGTCCATCTTTTTTCTGGACCGAACCGGGGCAGAACCGAACTTCGGTTCGGTTCGGACCGTTTGCTCATCCCTAATCGTAATAGTAGTTTGTAGTGTTCAACGAATTATCTGTGGGATTGGACGCTTGGAGAGCATAGCATAGTAGCATACATAGCCTTCTCGCATTGATTGCCTGTCAGTTACACGAAAGGAGACCGGTTTATAGCATTGGTCTTACCAATTTGTTTATCTTCCCCGTATGATTAAATGCATTACAGTCCCAAAATCCAATGTCACAACCAATGTTTTCAGAATCAGACCGGACAGTGAACTGGTGAGCCGACTGGTTACTGGTTTTAGTGGTCGAACCGGTCGGATCACTGGTCGGACCGGATGACGTCATAATAATATAATAAATATATTTAATTTTAAAGTATATGTAATGTGCGTAAAATTTAAACATTATCCTACAATTGATTAAAAATATAAAATTTGTATTACTAAAATTAAATCATATAATATTTATCTAACTTATATCATAACGGTAATATGGTACTAATTTGTATGCTCATATAAATGATTATATTTCTTTATAAAAATTTAAAAGTGTAAGTTAAAAATACAACAAACTAAAAAATTCATAAATTTTAAAATATGGTTATGTATAAAAGTCTAATATTCAAAGTCAAACTTGCATATAATATCGATTTGACTCTTTATCCTAAAAATAATATTGAAAATAAATATTTTATAGAATAAATTATTAAAATTTATTATTTGAGTATTAATTTTCATTCATAATGTGTAAAATATTTATTTGAGTTAATTATCTAATTTATAAATAAATTTGATTACAAGTTTCTATAATTTATAAATTTTAATTTGTACTAAAAGTTCAATAAAAGTGATGTAGCACAAATGGTAAGGAAGTCATGTTTCACTCTAAAGGTTAGTTGTTCAAATCCCAACTTTTACAAGAATTTTTAACATTAAAGAAAAGGAAATTCAAAATCGGGTTGAACCGACCCATACCGGTTCACCGGTTAGGCGGTTTCGGATCGGTGCAAACTGGGTTTTGGAGTAAGTGGTTTTATGGGATAAACCGGACCGGACCAGCCTTCGGTTCGCGATCAACCGGTCGGACCCGCCGGTCCGGTCCGATTTTAATAACATTGGTCACAACACCAGAGCTTGGGTGTTGTATAATTACAAGTTAATTGAATACTCTCCTAAAACATCTAAAAATATCGTCCCAATTTAGTAAAAATGTATGATGAGTGACTGATAACAATCGATAGAAAAACACAATTGTAAGAGTCCAAATTTGATTGATAACTCGCTCTAGCTTGTAGACTAAGGGGGTGTTTACAAATTACAATAGATTTTGATCTTTCGCTTGTCTTTGGGAATTTTCAAAAAGCTAGAAGGAGGATACCAATAACTTCTACTTTTGTACTATTATTGACTTATTTTAAAAGAATTCTAAAGCATTTGTAATTTAGAAAATAAAAAATCACTTCGAAGAATTTATAATTAACTAGAACCCGAAACATGTTTGGTGCAACTAGTGCTCAATAGAAGTTAAATATTACTACTTCTAACTTTCATAAGAAGGTCACACTATAAATTTTATCACTTTTATTTCTCTGTTTGAATTTAAACGAAAGACGTGGCGCCAACCAAACAACAAGGTGCATTCAACTCTAACCACGTGACCCCTAACTAAACATCTCCATACAGCTTCCCTCGCAAGTTTTGTTTTTAAACTTTAGGATAACATATTAAATGCTGGGATTCAAAAATTCAAAATGTTTCCTCATCTTCCTTCCTCTGTACGCTCCAAAATTCTCAGAAAAAAAAAAAAAACAAAAGGGAAAAAATGTAAACAAAATATCTTCTAGAGCAACATCATAAATTAAAAGGGGACCATATATATGGCAACATCATAATTTATCAAAATAAATACTTTACCATAAATCAAAAAGGGGGGACCATATATTAATTTCTCAATAATAATATCAAAATTAGGCGGCATTTCTCTAAAACTGAATTCATTCTCCCGGAAGCTTTTCCCCAAAAAATTTCAAACTCCCGCCCTCAAAAACCCTTATTTAAACACACAACCCCCGTCATTGAAATTCTCAACCCCCAGTTCCAGTTCTCTTCCTCTTCTCCAAACTAAACCCTAATTACATAATTTTCACTAAAATTACCAAAAAATGCCATCCATCCCCGAAGAGCCCCTCCTCGCCCCAAACCCCGATCGATTCTGTATGTTCCCAATTCAATACCCTCAAATTTGGGAAATGTACAAAAAAGCCGAAGCCTCTTTCTGGACCGCCGAAGAAGTTGACCTTTCACAAGACCTCCGCCAATGGGAATCCCTATCCTCCGACGAACAACACTTCATCAAACACGTACTCGCCTTCTTCGCCGCCTCAGACGGCATCGTCTTGGAGAATCTCGCCGGCCGATTCATGAAGGAGGTGCAAGTTTCCGAGGCGCGTGCGTTTTACGGCTTCCAAATTGCAATCGAGAATATTCACTCCGAGATGTACAGTCTTTTAATCGAAACTTACATCAAAGATTCATCCGAGAAGAATATGCTATTTCACGCTATAGATACTATCCCCTGTATTCAGAAAAAGGCGGAGTGGGCCCTACGTTGGATCGACGGATCTGAATCATTCGCGGAGAGAATCATTGCTTTTGCATGCGTGGAAGGGATATTTTTCTCCGGAAGCTTCTGTTCGATATTTTGGTTGAAGAAGCGTGGGTTGATGCCTGGTCTAACATTCTCAAACGAGTTGATCTCGCGAGATGAGGGCCTGCACCGCGATTTTGCGTGCTTGCTGTACGGGTTACTGAAGATGAAGCTGAGCGAGGAGAAAGTGAAGGCGTTAGTATCGGAAGCAGTGGAGATAGAGAGGGAGTTTGTGTGTGACGCGCTGCCGTGTGCATTGGTGGGTATGAACTGTGAGTTGATGAGTGAGTACATTGAATTCGTAGCGGATAATTTGTTGGTTGCTTTGGGGTATGGGAAATTGTATAATGTGCATAATCCATTTGATTGGATGGAGTTGATTAGTTTACAGGGGAAGACTAATTTCTTTGAGAAGAGAGTTGGGGAGTACCAGAAGGCTTCGGTTATGAATAGTTTGAATGGGAATGGAGGGTTTGAGTTCAATTTGGATGCTGATTTCTGATTTTTATATTTATATTTATACTTTGTGTTATTGATAGATAGTACAATTGTTTTAGTGTTACTAACTAGTATTTTATGTTTCAAGTTATATGTTCTACTGGGTTTTATGTATGTTTGTTTATCCTTTCTTCTTTGAGCCGACCGAGGGAGGAATGGAATAATAAGTATAAAAGTGTTTCAATATCAACTGTCCTAATACAAAAGTAGGGTTACCAAATAAGCAACTAGATTTTTGCAAATTTCTTTATCTAACACTGATCATAAGACTTATACATCCACATTATAGTTAAAAGGAGATGTTTTTATTCAAACTTGAGTATATCCAAGTGTATTTAACTGCAAATCAATTATATTATATTTGTATAATTGATTATTCTCGTATAAATGTTATATTGGACATTTGATTCATTATATAGTGTATTTCACTTGTCACAAAAGTAATACCAATTCAAGTTATTCAACACAAATCTATAACATATATAACTATATTCCTGTTAGTATGAATTAAAAGATAATAGGCAACTACGGTTTGATAAGATATACCACTATGTTTTCAGGATCAAATATGGAAAAGATAATCTCACTCATTGGTTACTGATTTTATTGACTTGATTGGGCAAATCAAATGATATATCATAATAATTTTTTTCAAAATAATTTTGAATAACTGAAATACAAGAAAATTCTGAAATAGGAAAAAAAAATCTTTTCCAAAATTTCGTTCCAATTTTTTTTTAATTATTATTTCACAACTATAAACTATTCCATTCCTTTCCACCTCGTGTTATCTAAATTTCAGTAGGTTCGTTTTTGGTTTGAAAAGATATAATATTAATGAAGAGTAGAATAGTATAACAACAGAGTAAATTGAATAGTTTAATATTTAGAAGAACTCAATTGAAACTAATCCAAAATGAAAATGAATGATGCAAGTACACATCTACACTCTTTAACACACTTACACTCGCACTGAGCACATGCACACGCTTTGACCACATGTAATACATACATTTTTCACATAAGCACACACGCAGCACATACACAGTACAACTATTACACACTCCATTCTTCACTGCTCACATACTTTCTCCACAAACACTCATTGTTAGGTTATCTTCAACCGAATGCTTTGTTCAATTGCTCAATTGCCCAATTGTCTTGTCCTCTTGCCTTGCTCTAATGCCTTTTCGACCCACCTAAAAAACTCATCTCCAACCGAAGGGCAATCAACATCCATTAATTCAACAAATCTCATTAATTTAGATTTATATTTGTCCAATTATATATGAAATTGTTAAACTATCTCATTTATTTAATTCATGAAATTTAAAAAAAAAGTTAGCACCCGAGCCCCGAGGGGCGTCTGCCTGCTTGCCGGGTTGCCTGCCCCGAACCCGCTGCCCGTCGTGCTCCCTTGCCCGCCCAATTGTCATCATCCATCTCCAACCGAACCGATGCAACAACCCCCCCCCTCATGCCCGGTTGACGGCTCGGTTCGGTTCGGTTGGAGATGGCCTTAGGCATCTTCAACAGTGGGCTTGGGCACGCATGAGGGCTGGGCTGGGGCGGGGAACTCATCTCCAGTGGCGGGGCAGGGCGATGTGGGTTAGAAGGCAGGGCGGACGGGAAACAATGGCTGGATCGGGGCCGCGTGAGAAAGTGGGGAAGAAAGAGGGACGTGTGTTCTGCAATCGCCCCTCTTTAAGTCAGATGACATCATTTGATCCCACCTGATTGGTTTTTTTGTTTGTTTTATTTATTTTATGTCTTAATTATTTTAATTAAAATATGTGATATTTGTTAATATTATAATAAAATTTGTAATATTTGTTCTAATTTTTAAAAATAAGAATAAAATTAAAATATTATTATTATTTATTTTAATTTTAATTATTATAATTAAAAAATGTTTTTAAATATTTCTTCTATTTAAAAATTACTAATTAAAACCGGTAATTTTAGTATACTTGTTAATTACCCTAAACGTGGAGATGGCATTTGCCACTTGACTTAAGGCCATCTCCAATGGGTATGGACTCCCATTCCCCTCAGACTCCCATTCCCCTCAGATTCCCCTTCCCCTTCAGACTCCTCTTTTTATAGTCGTCTTCAGTGACTCAGTCTTTACATTCTATTTAATTTCAATTCTCAAACTTCCCCACTCTCACTTAATTTTTTCAATCTTCACATTCTATTTAATTCCAATTCTCATTCATTTAATAATAATAATAATAATAATAAAGTTAATAGTAACTTAAATATTGAAATTAATAATAAGTAATCAACATTGTCATTAATAATAACTAATTTAGCATTGACATTAATAATAAAAAATATTTAATAATAACAATACAATAGCATTACAATAATTAATAACTCATATATGGAAATTCATCGCCGATGCCACCATTATTGCCTTGATTGGACGAGCCTCCAGATGAACCTCCAAATAAACGAGTCCGAATGTCTTTTTCACGGATATCATTTCTCATGTCATGCCAATATGCCTTTGCATTAGATACGATCAGTAGAAGTCAATCGCCAACTTCAAGCGGACTTAGTCGAACATGCGTGGTTAACACACGGTCCAAATGATGGTCATGTGTAATATTTCCAATATATATTTGATAGGGTTATGTCATTTATAATTTAATTTATCGTATTTAAATTATGTAACTAGTATTCTATTTTTAATCCAGAAATCGTATTTAATTTCAATGTAACTTTATTACAATTTATTCCACAAAATTAATTCTCATATTTTTCACTCTCAATTAATAATAATAGAATTAAATAACAATAACAATTAATAACAAAAAAAATAAGTATATTAAGTGCCGATTAATTAAAAGTTTAAATGTAAAAAAAAAGAAAAAAAAAAAAAAAAGGTATATGGGCTGGGAAACTCCCAGCCCAAATAAGTAAAATTAAAAACAAACAAAAAAAAAAAAAATGAAGGAAGTGGGGCTGGCGCGTTGCCAGCCCCTATAGGAAATGTGTGGTGAGGTGGGTGAACCCACCGCTCCACACATTTGGGCGGTGGGTAACCACCTCCCACACCCATTGCAATCTTCACCCCTCTACTCATCAAATATCATTTTTTTTCCCCCTCTTTATGGATTCACCTTCCCACTTCATCAATGGAGATGCCCTAATGTCTTATTTTTCTTTACTATTGAAATAAAGCATAAAATAATCAACAGGGAATATTCCGATATACCAGTACTCCGATTTGACCGGTTACCAATATTTATCGGTCCCACACTAGTTCAAACGATCCCCAAATGTTCATGGGTAATGCGGACATGATTGACTTTTGGTTAGCGGTTGAACAGTTTTAATCGGCCAGTCAAGTCCAGTTTTTAAAACACTGGTGTATAGGGGTATACAAAACGAGAAAAAGTTAAATCTAGCCAAAAATAGAAATTTGAAGGCCTCAAGGCAAACCAATGTAACAGAAACAGTTTTACTATGCAAATAAATGTAATAAAATTCACAGAATAAAAGATGAATAACGTTTCGTATAATATGAATAACAATTAAAAAGCCCAATTAAGGTGTAATTTAATTCTACAAATTCCAGTTATCTCCAAATTCTGCTAAGAGCTTTCAATTATATAGCAAAAAAGCTTCAAAAAAATCGAAAATACAAAAGACGAAAAAAAGGGCTGAAGAAAAACAATACAAAGAATTCTTACTAATAAAAAGGATGTCAAAATCAACTTAGTATAAAAACTATGTTTTCTCAGCTATCCTATCCCCCTAAGGAAATTCCTTTGGCTCCATAATAAGTTAACGCCTTGGCTTATCTAGGAGGAGGAGGTGGTGGTGGTGGCATATTGGATTTTGCAAATCCCACCCATGCAACAATCCCAACGGCGAGGATCACCCATCCAAATATGTCGTATTTTAGATCACTGCTTTTGCTCTTTTTAGTACTCTGCTGTTGTAGAAAAAGGACATATTCAGTATTAAACAAGGTGATAATATATTAAGCACAAACTGGTCCAGCAAACACCCATCACTACCAACCACCGCACTATGAACCAAAAACTATTAAATTGATAATCATATAACTCTACTTGAAAAAAGATAATTTAAATCAGATCGTCTTTGTTCTTCAAGGAGAGGAGGGTATTAGGGATGGTAAGAATATCTGGCTGAAGTAATAGATTGAGAAAAGAATAATACTGAACTCATTAATCATGCAATAAGATGAGAAACATGATGAAAATATATACAAAGGGATAACTCAGTTATTATAACTTAACGCAGCATGGTAAAGATTTACAACTCAAGACAACTAATTCATCTTGTTACCAATATTTACCGGTCTTAGTAATAAAGATTTACAACTCAAGACAACTAATTCAACTTGTAATAAAGAGAGGGTTTGAAATGTGTCAAAAATGGGAACGAATATTATAAAAAAAGAGTTTGAAAATGCATCTCACTAATCCAAAATCATTTTCTTTTCTATACAAGACCCAGTAAACTTCCTATTTTAACTTTTCTCTTCAGAACGGACAATAGAAAATGGAAATAAAACCAAACAGGCCGTTAATTCCACCTAAATGATCATTTAATCCCCAGAGTTTATAAACCAAATACAGCCTCGATAATGATTTTAATCATTCAGTAGAAGCATTTTTCACTAAAATTTTCAAGCAAAGTGCAAGAAACATCAAATTGAACTGAAGTGCAATTGCACAAAAGATTCTCCGACCTTTGTTCTAGTAGATTCTGAAGGGCCTGATGCCATAGCCTGTTGCGCCAAACCATGCTTGTGGATCTCAAAGTGTAATTCAGGAGCCTATATACCACAAATAAAAACATAAAAACAGACATGTAAGACAATGGGAAATGACTATTCAGAAGATTAAAGATAATAATTCTAAAATCACATTAAGAATTCCATATTTGATCGTACTTAGAATGAGCAAGAATCCAAATTTTGATCTTATCATCTTGCTAGCACATAGGATGTGTGAATATGTTGAAAATATTAAAAATTGCATTGAAACAACAAGAAAAAACAAATAGTCCATGTAGTACATCATCTAACAAGGTAGAGGCTTGTGATGAAACTGAACGACCTCAGAGGGTCACAAACATATACTAGTAAACAAATGAAAAGAGAAATCCATTCATCTCCGCAAAAGACAATTCATCTGCACATAAGGCTGACCATTAACTACGATAGAGAAAAGCTATGAGAATGGCAAATCCATATTTAGATAAGGCATCAAAATAAAATGGCTAACACGGGTATGGCTAATTGTAAAATCATGAGTTGGAGCAGTGATAGGAAACATAGGAAATCATCAAATATTAATACACTCAGGAACCTGAAATCTTCCTTTTCCAACTGAAGACCATGCTTCTAGGAGTTCCCCACACCAATTCTACCCATAACATAGCAGTCAACTCACAATGACAACCAACTGCAGCTTCATACATTGACTTACAATTATCAAATAAATAGTGTGTCCATGATTACACCCTATAAATTTCAAGTACAATGAAAAATAATTTACACATCCCACCCTCACACACACACACCAAAACGGGGGGTGTACCTTGGCGGCCACTTCTAAGGATTTCTTATAAAGTTCATTTTGTGGTTCCTGCAGAGAAAAGAATGATGATGAAAAGAAATTAGCAGGGAGCTGAACGCAAAACGAGCTAGTCCTTATTTAACTGGACATACCACTTCATATGCTTGCTCAAAGTATATCCTAGCCTTATCAAAGTATACCCTAGCCTCATCAAGATCAGGAATTAGAAGAGCGCTAGATGTATATGCATTTCCAAGGCACCAAAGTGCGTCATGCTTTCTAGGGTTAACAACTAGTGCCTCCTCCAGCTTTTCAATAGCATCTACAAAAAGATAAGCACTCCAGATTGGTCATTGAAACCTAAGTTTCCCCTTCCTTTACCCTCAAATAGAAACCATAGACATTCATCCATCCAATTTTATATTCAACAAAGTATATCATATGTAACAGTGTTATAAACTCGTAACCCGGATTTCCAGCACCACTATTATAAATTATTTTCTACAACGACATTCATCAAAATGCACCCAATAAAAGCCTATGCAAAATAAAAGGAAAAACGAAGAATAAAAAGAAAAAAAAACAAAGCAGCATAAATTTGAAGTTATAACAGAGTACTAGCAGCATCTACAAAAGTTAAGCAACTCAAGTTTGGTAAATGAAACCTAATTTTCATCTTCCTTTTAACCCGGATACAACCAATAAACCCATTTATCCATTATACCACAAAACTTAATATATTAACATTTATCACTACTCCAAATACAAAACTGGGATATTCATTGGCAATAAGATAACTCTCCTCCTTTCAGTCAACTGCAAAAATAAATATTTTGAAGGTCTGATCAAAGTTATTGTAATTGCATGGGCATCAGCTCACCAATTAAAAGCACCACTATAGAATGTACAGCACAGTAGTCATACTTACTAAAAAGATTACAAACACAATAATCATTCAAAAGGAACATAAATAGCATGCAGGTACAGCAGCATAGTAATTCTACCTTGAACCATCTGCTTCGACTCCGGACCGTTCATAAACTGCGATAACTCCAGCAACACTCCTCCCCATCTAGTTAAATTCTGCAACAATCAAACGAAGAATAAATAATATTTCAGAAACGAATAATAAATATGAAAAAAAAATCATATTTGTGTCTACGAACGTCGGCATCGAGAGGGTTTTTTGCATAAGTTGCTTCGGCGGTTCTGCGAGCGTGCTCGAAGAACAGTAGCCGATCGAAATCATTGGACATCTCCATATTTTCGTCGAATTATTAGTTGATTTATTAGGGTTCTTTTGTAATTTTTAGAATAACAGGAGGGGTTTTGCTTCTTCCTCTCTCTGATTGGGGATTTTCCTTGGAGAGGGGGCAGGCTCTTGGGCTTTCAAGCGGTTGTGAAATGTATGGGCCTTAGGCCCAATTTAGGTCCACTAATAAGGCTTCATCTATATTGACATTTTTTTATTTTAATTATCTATATTGGGATTTGAGGGGTTTGAGTTTAAGTAAATATTTAAATGAGTATGAATTATGTTATCAAAAAAAAAAAAAAAAAAAAAATGAGTATGAATTCAAACCTCATCATTTTGATTATAGTATAAATTGGGGTTCTTGGCATTTTAAACCCTTAAACTATAAGATTTTGGCACTTTGCATCTTGATTTAAAAGTATTGACACTTATATCATTTATTTGGTACTTTGTACCCTAATGTGTATTTTGGCAAAAAAATTTAGGGAAATTCTTACTCAGACCGGGTTTGGCCGAACCCAAAGTAACTACATGACAAGTGTTATACACTTGCTTTGAGATTGGATGTATCTCCCAGGAAAGTGACCAATCACAAAGCAAGTGCAATACACTTGCTTGGTGGTTGGATGTGTTTAGCCAAGTCAGACTTGGACAAAAAATTCCCGAAAATTTATTGGTAGAAGGGTATAATAGTCTTTTTTATTTTTTTAGGGCACTTTGCACCCTGGTAATTTAGATTATGCACCCTAAAATATCGAATGTCGTCATTTTTCATCCTAAAATTATGAAATATTGGCGCTTTTCACCCCAATTTAAATTTTTTGACACTTTGCACCCTAAAAATATAATGTGTATGGCATTTTACACCCTAATGTGTTTTCCTTAAAACAAAATCATGAATGTTGTCGATGTAGAGATAAAATGGTCATTTACAACAATCATAAACAATTATTCTTAATTTATTTATTTTATGATAATCTATTTAAATATTTTCTCTCATTAAAATTTAGATTAAAAAAAAGACATTGTCTTCATTTTGTTTTCAGGTATCCTTTGGATTATTTAATTTATTTTTAAAATACACGTTTTCAAATTTAACATGTTTATTATATTTTATATTATTTACACTATTTAGATTATCATATTAAGTGGAGGTTGAAAATTCCAAAAAAAAATATTTTTGGGTGCAAAGTGCCAACAGTCTATATTTTTATGGTGCAAAGAGTCAAATTCTATACTTTTAGGTAGCAAAATGCCAACTAAATTGTATTTTCAGTATATAAAATGCCCAAACTTTTAATTATGGTGCAAAGTATCAAAATCGGGGTGGAGATGATGGGGTCGGTCCATGACGGTTGTTGCCACTGGACGGCGAAATGGATTTTGGGGAATCAATTTTACCCTAATCAATCGACTTTATCGAGAAAGATTGCCCGGCTTAGTGAATCCTTTCTTTCGTGATGAACTGTCTCTGTGGGCCGAGGAGAAAAGGGGCTCAGCGTGTACATGAGAGAAGCAAGGAGGTCAACCTCTTTCAAATGTACAACATGAATTCTGGCCGAAAGCGAAAGCCTATGGGGTCGCTTCTGTAACTCTTATAATTTCAGTGTGCAAAGTGTCAAAAGCCCTATAAAATGGTTTCATATAATCCAAAACCAAATTCATCCAAATAAATGTATGAATTTATTTTAAACAGATATAATTATGACCTACCACATTAACTTGATAGAATATTTATTTTTCTCAAGATTGATTATGTAATTGGTATGATATACTATTATCCCATTACAATATTTTTTTGCAAAATTCTCTATTTGTAATTAGCTCTTAATATTTTATATGGTAATGAAAATCCGATTTTATCACATTCTTAAGAAATGATAATTTCGTATCAAAGGTGATTGGGTGAAGTGGTAGTGACTTGTGATTCCCGGATGCGAGACTCAAGTTTGAATCCTACTAAATACACCACACTGGGGATGTCATATACCCTTTGCACTTTCGATCTGAACTGTAAATACACAATCTAATAGATAAAAAGAAATGATAATTACGTTGACAAAAGAAATGCATATTGTATAAACAATATAAGCTCCCATGTATAATTGCTTTTAATTGTTACATTTAATTTCCTCTGTAGTATTATACTAAAAAGCCTTCTCGATTAAAAAATGAATAATGACAGGAAGTATACATATTCATGTTCAGGTAGATTTTATATTGAATTTCTGGAAACTGCATCACGAGAGATTGATGACAGTGAAATTTGGACTCAGACCCCACACAGATCACAGGCAAATGAATTTGAATCTTACCTATCAAACCAACCCTTGTTAAAAGAAGTATATGGACATATGCTCATATTAAGAAAACTATTACTTACTTTTTCATGGTTGTTTGTACAATTTTTTCACAATATATTGAAAAAGCTCGAATATTTCAATCACCCAAACACATGTTAAATACTTTTAAAATTGTGTATTTCGGCAGCAAATTAACAATTTACACAAAAATGGATATATCTTTATAGTTGTCCCACCATGTGTGTACTCGACTAATTTCACTATCTATATTTTAAAAATGAAAGAGAATATATATGGAACTTTATATACGGTGGTCTTCAATCTAGGAAACATCTTGCCTATACTCTATGCCCGGCCCGGCAAAATTTTACTTTAGCCTCTTTAAAATGGTTGTGTTTTAGAATTGATCATTTATTCTGGTATCTCGACAATATATGTTATTTATTATGTCATCATCATCAATTTTAGTCTTTATCGTTGGAAATCATCAATTTGTGTCATATTAGATCGAAAAATACATTTTTTTTCCAAAAATCATCAATTTATGTCCAATCTGACATATTCTTTTAAAAAAAATTGAATATATCATATTCTAACTCCAAATTTTGCAAGTTCAAGTCATGTGATATGTATATAACTTCAATTTTTATTTTAGATTAGAATTAGACAATGAAATTTGTATAAATATGAGGCAAATCCGATGTGAAATTGACATATTTATTTCTTTATAAATAAAAATAGGTATCTTCGATTTATGGGGGAACTTTAACCGTTTTTCATCAAAAATCAAAATTATAGACCTATCACATGACATATACTTGCAAATTTTGAAGTAAGAATATAAAATTCTTAATTTTAAGTGTCGCTCACAAATGATATGGCTGAAATTAAACTTCGGACAGATTGGACAATAATTAGTGATTTTTGGCAAAAAAATTAATTCTTCGGTCAAATAAGACATAAATTGATGATTTCGGTGATAATTAAAAAAAATTGATGATAAGAACTGAAATTGATGACGATGACACAATAAATGACTTATATTATCGAGGTTCCACAATAAATAACCAATTTTAAAATGCAGTCACTTTTAGAGGACGGAAAATGAAAATTTGCCCTCTATGCACACTGAATAATATATTAACTATATGAAGAATTTGAATGAGACATATAAGATTGCCACCAAGCAACTTAACAATGGATGTAGACTTGATACCTCAGATATGGAAACCTACATGTTACTGATTCATAATGTTGAGAAATTAAATGGGAGTTGTTGCATCAATTTAATTTTGGTTTGTGAATAAGATTACACCTCTGCCAGTCAATGTCGGCCAAGACCCCTCAGCTGCTAGGTAGTAAACTACTCATCACATATGGGAGGACACAAAATAAATTATTTTAAATATCTTATATTTATAGTAAATAGACAACAAGAGTGGTTGCGCGGTAAAATCGTAAATAAGTATGCGTCGAGTAAAATATGACAATAATTAGTATAGTGAATGATAATTTGGCAACATTCATTTATGGACAGATGTAAATTCGAATGAAGTTATTCGAGCTTCGGCTCATTTCAAGCAATAAAAAATCATTTTATTTTGTTCAATTATATGTGCATAACAAATAAAATTCGAATAATAATTATTGTTAAGTATTCTTTAAAACTATAATTTGAGCTTGATTTGATTAATAAAAAATTTAACAAAATATATAAGTAAAGACATGAGTTTGACTCGCGTTAAACTTGATTTAATCTCATTCAATTTATTTTACTCATTGATAAAATAAAATTAAATCATCATTTCAAACTCAGTTAAAAATAAACAAAATTCAACCATATTTTGCTTAGTTCAAGGCAATCCGTACATTAATTTTATCATATAAATTAATCTGTCTAACACAGTGCACTACATGTAGTACATATTTGAAAGTAAAATATAATTGGTAATTCATTCGTTTTTTCTATTGGTAGTTTTTAATAATTACACACAAATTAAAAAATACAATAAATAATCATTTTTTTAGATAAAAATTTCAAAATATCCTTTTAATGAAATAATAATATCATTAGTTAGCATTAATTACAAGTATTAATAAGAAAGGTAATATTGATAGAAAAAACTTAATTTTACATTGAAATTCTAAAACGATAAATAAAAATAAATAATTTTTTTGTCAAAGCAACAAATAAAGAAAACGAAGGAAATATTATTTTGTAGAGAGATTATCTAATGTATCTGTTGCAAATAATACGAAGGACATATGATTTTGTAGAGAGATTATCTAATGTATCTGTTGCAAATAATACGATGCAATTAATTTAATTTATGCATAAATTTTTGGACTAACATAGTTTTTTCCATACATTACACCACTGCCACTCTACTCACTCATTGGACAGATGATAAAATTAATTTTTCAATTATTTTGGGCACGGGAGCCTTGCTTCCTACTAGTTCCGACCCTATATTTATATGTTCATCATATCCCACGGCTCACAATTGCTTACCGACATAATTATAAAGAAAAAAAAAAAAAAAAAGAATTTGCTTACCGACATCACTCTTAAGTATTGACCATCCTTCGCTTTGTATTTGTCCTCAAGGCTCAAACGTAACACTCACAAGTCACCATTATTATGCATATTCCAATTATTTAATATATTAATGGTTAAGACCAGGGTGGTCCTAGCGAATTTTAAATTTGGGGCCCTTTGTTATTAAAAAAAATATACTCAATTTAATTTTTAGAGATAAATATTTTAATTAAATATTGACATATTATTTTCTCTAACATATTATTTTTTTAGATAGGAAATTAAATAACAAACTTATTTAATTTTTAAAAAATTCAACCATGAATTTTTTTGTATAACTTTTAATATTAAAAATATTATTTTAGCGGAAGCAAATTTACAAGTATATGTACATCCTTAACTTTATTTTATTCTTTTACAAATATGAAAATTGATTGCTTGACTTTATTTCATTTCGTGACATTCTATACTCTATTAATTATATATTATCATGTATAGGAAAAATTATACATCATATATAAAACTAAGAAAAATATACACATACATATAGAAAAATGGGATCGAGCTAGACCAATTTTATTGGGGGCGAAATTCTTTTTTGCAATGTACTAAGTGAGAAAGTAATAAGCAGAAAAATTTTATTATTAAGAAAAAAAAACCGTATTCTTTTTATAATAATTAAGAAATAATTTCCTTTTTAAAGTATCTATTAAAAGTAAAAAAAAATGACAATAAATCATTAAGTAAGAAAAGGGATTAAAAGAATAATTCTTACGAAAGGAAAATAAAAAAGATGAACAATTATTACAAAAAAAAAAGTTAAATAACATAAAATAATCAAAATGTAAGAAAAAAATTCAATTTTGGGATTTGAACCATAGACCTGCCTTTCGTCAAGAAAAAGTCTTACCAAGTGAGCCAAGATACATGTTATGTACATAAACTTAATAAAATAAAAAAAAAATTAATTTTTCTAAAGGCCAATATATAAATTTTGGGGCCCTCCGAACCGGGGGCTCGGGAAATTCTTACCCAGATCGGGTTTGGTCGAACACAAAGTAACTACATGGCAAGTGTAATACACTTGCTTTGGGATTAGATGTAACTTCCAGGAAAGTGACCGATCACAAAACAAGTACAATACACTTACTTGGTGGTTGGATGGGTTTGACCAAGCCAGACTTGGACAAGAATTTTCCTTAGACGCCGGCCCAAGGTTCCTAGCACTAGGGCCGGCCCTGGTTAAGACAACAAATAAATATAATTTCAATAGTGTCAGTTATTGCAGTAATTAGATCTTACACAGTCTATCTTGAAATAATTGATTTATAAAATACGGTTGGTCAATGTATATATATATATATATATATATATATACTTTTGAAAATATTAACTTCTATATTTGACAAATCAGAAGTATATGTTAAATGTCACAAAAATTACGAAAAATCTTTATTCTGCAATTTTACCTGATTTTAGAAAGTATGTAGGTAATTACTCACTAAAAACCATATCAATCAAATACTGGAAAAGTCTTAAGTAAGAATGTCCCTCAAATATTGTTAAAGAAGATTGTATGACACATCACGAATCACGACAAGACTGGCGCGTGTGGGGCGCACAAAACTGTCGTTTTCCTCACTCAAAATTCAAATATCTGCCACAATTATTTAGTAATAAAGCAAAACCCCGAGGGTATTTCCGCTGAATTTCTGGATATAAATAACGCTAAATGTACCTAGTTTCTCTGGCGCATATTCCGGCAACTCATAGCTGAGGAGACAAAGGTGCGTGCTTTCTCTCTCTAGCTTTTTATCTTTGAGCTTTGGATCCCCAAATCTAGGGCTTCTTTTTAGCTGCTTATCTGTTCAGTCAAACCCGTCAGTATTTGCTGCTCAATTTAGGTTTTAGCTTTTTTACTTGAAATTGTTTACATTTGGTGAGTCCAAATGCGAAAAGTTTTACATTTTCGGTTGTGCATTTGCAGTTTTTGGTTTGATCTGATATTAATTGCATTTGCATTGTATGAATTTGACGGCATGGGTTTAATTAGGGTTTGATTTAGTTCTTTGTTGGTTGACTATGAATAAATTCATTCTCTAACTGGTATATATGGGAGAATAATTAAAACGTAAAAAGTATTTATTTTAGTTTTAATGCTTCAGATGGTAAAAGAAAAAATGGAGTTTTTAGGAAGCTTGTTGATGTTCTCCCATTTATTTATTTTCTTAATTTCTATTATGAGTATATGCTATTGTTGTATATACAAATATAGTAGAATTGATTTAATACTATATTTGTCAGTTTGCATTTCAGATTATTTTAGTAGTTACTACTTATTTTGAGGGATACTTAATTTTTTGGTGCTGAAATTTTGAATTTATTTCCCTTTCTTTTGGCAGAAATGAAGTTATTTTTATCTTCCATTTCGAACTAGATAGCCAAGTTCATATTTATAGCTTCATCCGCATTCCATGAAAATTCTTATTACACACTTTCCTACTTGTGCCTATAGCTGAATATTTAATTGTTAATCTAATAAGTTAACTTTGTTTAATGTCTCTGGTGTGCTTTATCATAACTTAGGCTTTTGATTTAGGACATCATCGTATGATGATTGGCTGAGTTGTTTTCTCTTTGGCTGAGCTATCTAAAAATATTCTTCTAGGCATTGATATCTAGGTTTTGCAGCATGGAGAATATTCAAAGCTTTTGGCAGTTGGGTGATGAGCTTCGAGGACAGTCAAGAGTCTCAGAGGATCACCAGTGGTCAGTGACCGCTTCAAAATTGGCTGAACAGACAAGGTTAAAGACCGAGCGAAGAATCAACCTAGATCTTTCCAAAGGTTCTGCTGAAGTGAGGCCCATGGATAATTTTGGATTCGACGAAAATAACAAGTTCCAAAATTTTGATTTCAACTTTTTAAATTTGGGTTCCAAGTTCAATGAGAACGTGACAAAAAGTTCCCTTAGGAAGGGTATTTACAGTATGAATGATGTTTATCAGCATCCCAATGTGACCTTCATGGGGAACATCTCTGACAATTTTAATCTTATCAAAGAGCCTAGTTACAACAACAATAGCAATATTAACATTGCTAGTAACAAGGAGGATAACTCAAATGCTAGCAATGCGGTTGACAAAAGGTTTAAGACATTGCCTGCGGCGGAGACTCTTCCTAGGGATGAGGTTTTGGGTGGATATATCTTTGTCTGTAACAATGATACAATGCAAGAAGATTTGAAAAGACAACTTTTCGGTAATTACTTCATGATTTTCTCTCTTACAATTTAGCATGTGGATTGTACTAAGATATTTAGCATGGGACAGTTGAGCAGTGTTGTACTATATGTGGCTAGAGGTCCCTGAAAAAGTGTTTTTCTTGATAATTTGTGCTGATTCTGATGGATCTAAGTTTAATTTCCTTTGTCACTATTAATGCTCATGATGGTACATTTTTTTTAGGTTTGCCACCAAGATATAGAGACTCGGTGAGGGCAATAACACCTGGCTTACCTCTATTCCTCTACAATTACACCACTCACCAGTTGCATGGCATTTTTGAGGTATGTTGCAATCCTTTGTTAACTTTGTTGGAATTACTTATGTGTATTGGGTTGTGCACAGTTTGGTTAACCGACCGAACCGGAGCAGAAATTTTCTGCGCAAATTGACCGAACAGAAGAAATCCGTTTTGATTTTTGGTTTTTAGGTTTACCAAATTTTGTTTTGGGTTTGCTTTTTGGCTGGTTAACCAGACCAACTGAAAACCTGATCTTCAATTATTTTTCTTTGTTTTCATTAATTTTTCGCTTCACATTTAAAGTATCATAGCCTAAATTCATTGTGGTCTTCCTTTTAATCTTAACATTTGTGTTAAGTACTTGAATTTTTTACATGGTAAATGCTTGAAATTTGGGTTTTTTTTTTAAATTTAATTTGGTGGCTAAACTCAGTTGAACCAAAACCGAACACAAATGTTTCAGTTTAAACCAAAATCCTTACCAATGTATTTGGTCAAGTTTTTGGTTTGGAAAAATGGAATTTAATGAAGACCCCTGCTTTATGGCAACCAAGTCACCATGGAAAATGCGGCATAGTTGTGGCAAGGTATTTGTTTGACAAAATGAGTTTTATGAACTTACTAATAGCAAATCGGGGGACTGGAAATTATACTCTGAATAATAAGCAAGTAAATTTTATTTTAGTAGCTATTCATAAGGGATCTTAACACTCACCATACCATTAGGTATGCCTAGTGTAATTTTCCAATTTGTTCTTAAATCCTGTCAGTTTCAGCCTTTAAGAACTCTTCTTAAATTGTTTTCCAAACTCTCTTGCTCGCATAGGCATCAAGTTTTGGGGGTTCAAACATTGATCCTACCGCATGGGAAGATAAAAAGTGCAAAGGAGAATCAAGGTTCCCTGCTCAGGTAAAAGTCATTATTATACTCTTTGTTTAATGTTATGTAGTACTTCTATTAAATTTCTGTTTTCCCACCTCGAGTTTCTGACTTGGTCTATCTCTTATTTGAAACTAGGTAAGAATTCGTGTTAGGAAAATCTGCAATCCTCTGGAAGAAGATGCTTTTAGGCCCGTCTTATATCATTATGATGGTCCTAAATTTCGCCTTGAGCTCTCAGTACCCGAGGTTGGTTTTGTCTCAACATTTTTTAACAGTGCATGATGTTATTTTGTTTGACTCGGAAACTGAGGTCTTAAGTTTTTTCTTGTATTGCAGACTTTGAACTTGCTAGATCTCTGCGAAGAAGCTGGAGTGTAGCTTGTTACTGTAGTGATGTATCTGAATGCTGTAGTTTTTGTGTGCTTTCAGTAGAGTTTCCATTGAGCGCAAGCTTAGGAGGCGGGATATTGAGAGTAGATTGGCTTTGTCTGTACTCTGCAGGCCAAATAAATTTAATGTTGTTTTGTGAAGATGCAAGTAGCTTCACTATATTTACTGTTGTAAACAACTTGTATGAAAGACCGATTTGGTCAATGTCTTGATGTGACCAAATGTATTTGTATGATATGCAAGGGTTGGGTTCAATACAGGGCTTACTTGTTTAGTTTTATATGGAAAAAAGCCTAGAAGGTTGTGTTTCTCTCTTCTATGGGGCTTAGATTTATTTACTGAAATCAACATAAAATTTCAGCAAAATCTGGGCAAGCCTCAGTTGTTCAAGCCCTTTTGTGTGTTATATAAATGATGCTTGTACCTAAACTAGGTTTGGAAACATCCATGAAAACTTACCAAATTTTCTTGGTAAAGTATCCTGTCTCACAATTTTTTATGGTATGTAAAGTTAAGATACACTTTTAAATTCTTGTAAATATTACATTTTAATTCTCAAAATTCTATACCACTTATTACTAGTTTTCAGGAGGAAGTCCAACTACGAGTTGTATATCCACATTGTTAATTTGAAATGTATCATCCACAGAAATACCAGCATCTGAATGCCCAGAGAATATCAAATTACAACTTAAAAAGAACAAAATCATCGGTCAAAACACAAACATACGCTGAATATCTCAGTTAAATGCTTCAACCAAAAAAGAAAAAAAAAATATAGTATGTTTGATTACTTAGACCTTATTCGTATTACATGTACTGGTCATTATAATCTCGATCTCATTGTCTGGGTGATTCATGCCACTCACATGACGATGGTTTCCTGATTTGAATTTTCATTTTGATCTTCGTTTAAGTTATTTTTCAACAGTTAACAACATAAAACTCACAAGTCAATTATTATTCATCCAAAAATTTTTTTCCCCACAAATGTTTAGAAACAAACACAATATGTGTTATTCGTTTGAAAATGTAATCAACACAATACATTTACCAGTCTAGCATTAAAGAAACAGACCTGTTTAATTTGTGTCACAAGTAAATCATTTGTCACAATTCATAAATCAATTATCATATTCCAATAGTTTTTTTTTCTTCTTTTGGTACAATCACATTCCCATTACAAACTTACAATTGCCTGATTCTTTTGGTGTACATTGTTCATAAACATACTTAACTTAAATCAGTGGAACCCACAAAACAAATATTCTCTTTTTTTTTGGTGAATCCACGAATGAATCTATCCAACATTATATTATGGGCTGAGCATAAGAGAATGTCGAGCCTTCCAACTGTTCCTTCGACTATCAAGGAAGAACAGGAGACTAATTAATCCATTCATGCGAGCTGATCAAAACAACCCGTAACATCATCCTAAATGAGACAGAACAATATATCACGAGTAAATAAAGTCACGGAAGAAGCAGAAAATGTCTCCACAGAGCATAAACAATCGAAACGCAGGTCTTCCTAATAGAAGACGATGAACTTTTGTGAGAAATACGACAACCATCAGTAAGAACTTGAGAACAACTCATATTTCCAGAAGACGCATCACAACTGGCAGTGTGACCTCCTGAAGGATTTGCACTTACTATTTGACGTAATAGCTCGCAATGTCTTTAACATTGTTAGCCTAAAGAATTGCTACCGACCTCCAGCCCATACTTGCAGGTCGTTACGTTGAACAATGCCTTAGGTCGTCAGACTCGAGACCTATCAAGATGCTCGTCTAAGAGACCAGTCATCAATTAATGTTGACCGTTGACAAGGAAAGAGAGAGATTTGTTCGACATGCAACAAAGGAGACAATGATCATATAAGTACATACATAACATAATCGGAATAATATCAAAATTGTTGCATATATGTGATTAATTATACCCCATTGTACTACTGCCATGTAGAGGAGCAAGCCCATTATTGTACACCTGGCATATTATTAGGGGCAAATGCCTTAATACATCCATTTTGATTCCTTAATGTTAAAACGAATGAATTTGTTCAATATTTTCATAGGAGAAATAAGAGAATTTTTCAAAAGAGATTGTTTTTAGGAGTTTTGAAGACAAATAAAGCATAATATCTCTTAGAAAAAAATAAAAAAATTGTTTGATTCTTACAAATAAGGCTGCGGGCTGTCAATAGATTGTACCGGACTTTGATGGATCAACTATATGGATTTAGTTCTATATGTGTTGGGTCGTATTTTAAATCTGTTCGAGCCTGAAATTCTTAAATGCTAAGGAAGCGTCGGGTTTAACCCAGTGGCGGAGCTATATGTTGAATGGGGGGCGACCGCCCCCCAAAATATTAGGAATAAATATTATTAGTAGTAAGATTTTGTGAATTGACTGTGTTGGCCGAATGGTTAGGGAATTGGATGTTTACGCTGGAGGCCTGTTCAAATTTTGCTTGGTGCAATTGATTTTTATTTCAATTCTTAAGCCATATTTTAAAAATTTTCTTTCTTTCTTTCTTTTCAATTTTTAAGCCATTTTAAAAAAAATTTCTATCTTTCTCAATAGTTTATATTTTTTCTTTCTTTGTAATGATTATATAAGGAATATGATATTTTATTGTTATTAAAATACAAGCATTTTATAATTTTATTTATTTAGTGCATTAATCCAAAAAAAATTCTTAATAATTATAAGAAAAATTAGATTCTTAATTTTTTTTAATAATATATAAGATTTTCTCCTTATAATTATATTTATTTAGTACATTTCAAAAAAATCTTTGTTAATAATTATAAAAGAATATATTTTTTTTTAATTATTTACTTTATTTAATGCATCATTCGAAAAAATTTCGCCCCCCCCCCAATTAAATCGGTCTAACTCCGCCACTGGTTTAACCCAAATAATTTAACGGCCCACGACCGGAAGATTTATTTATTACCCAAGGCCCAAAGGCCTACGCATGACCGAAAAAGTCAGGTTTAATAAGGTTTCAAACTTTAATTCCTTAACAAGGGTTTTGGCCCTTTTTTAAAATAATGATTTACTAGCATAAACCCGTGCTATGCACGGAATATATTAAATAATTTTGTATAACTAATTATATGAGAAATTAGTAACTTGACATATGAAAATGAAAAAAAAGATTATCTACAACCCTTATTAACGAATGAGATCATAAAAGTTAATTTCAAACATTATCTCTTTGTTTTATACATAAACATGAATTAAAAACGAAGATAATGTACTTACTACTTAGCGGTTCTTTGGGGGGGGGGGGGTTCCATTTTTTCTTTTAAGGTAAAAGATTAATTATGTTTGTACAATATTTTGAGTTATCATTCTCTCAATTTTTGACCTTCTACTCACGGTCTATGTTTTGTAATTATTAAAAAGTATATTGTCTAAATATCTATTAATTCTATTTTATGGAGTAACAAACAATGTCATCCGTCTATACACCCAAACGATATTTACAAATGACTCTTCTACATTGATGAATATAAAAGAATATATTTTTTTTTAATTATTTACTTTATTTAATGCATCATTCGAAAAAATTTCGCCCCCCCAATTAAATCGGTCTAACTCCGCCACTGGTTTAACCCAAATAATTTAACGGCCCACGACCGGAAGATTTATTTATTACCCAAGGCCCAAAGGCCTACGCATGACCGAAAAAGTCAGGTTTAATAAGGTTTCAAATTTTAATTCCTTAACAAGGGTTTTGGCCCTCTTTTAAAATAATGATTTATGTGACACATTTTAAATTTCATTTGGTTATATTTTGGACGTTAAATTTATTAAATTTTTTTTAAAAAAAGTCGAAACTACTTTGATTGAATTTATATGTTGGAGTTTGAAAAAAGAAAAATATAAATGATAGGTAGGTGTCAAATCAATCTTTATAAGTTTCAAGAGTTTGAGTATGGATTTATGAATATGTTTGTGCTGAATTTCATGAATTTTGATAAACTTCATTTGAAAGTTTTCTAATTGTTATAAGCATATGTCCCGAAGAACATATTCTTCTGCACATAAATGCCATTTAAGATAGTGCATTGATACTTACATTTTAATACAAGTTAATCTTAAGGGTAATAAACAAAATATGTTATCTACTAAAATCTAACAAATTCACGATTTATTTTAACCATTTCTGCATACTTTATGTTAAAACTTACATAACATATTATATGCATCTTCATAAAATTGATATATGAACAAACTAGTCAAATAAACCAAAATCAAATTAATTATACCTATTTAAGGGAGGTCGAAGTATATTATTCGAGGAGGTTATTTTTTTCAAATAGTACTTTCTTCGTCCCAATTATCTTTATTTCATGGTACAGTTGACCAGTCAACTTGGCTAAATTTATAATTATTATAATAATTAATATATTTCATTAATAAGTTAGTAATATCATATGACACCATATATATTTAAAAGGTTTAATACTCCAAAAATGTGAATAATTTAATATGATAAGTCACTTAAAAATTAAAAAATTTGATTGAATACTATAGCAAATGGAGTAAAATAAATAGGACGGATGAAATATCTTTTTAATGTTTAAAATTTTGAAAAAGCAATGTGTGTCTTTTCTAAAAATATAGTTATATAGAGAAACAATATGCACTTTTAAAATTATAGGATGATAAATTTAATATTATAATTAATAGAATAGGTAAAATTTAATTACAACACTACGTCGTATTGTGAAAAGAAAAATTCGATGATAAATCAAATAAAACTAAAGAAACACTGGGCCGAGAAATTGTAGCCAAAAAGAATTCTTTTTGAGTTCGGATTCCTATCTAATATATTCTCCGTATATGGAAAGAGAATAATGAAGTTATGGAAATAAGATACGGCCCAAACAACTTCCACGCGCTATATATTATTCTTTCTTACATTCTTCTTCAGTTCTTCTTCTTTTATCCGTATATCTACAGAGAGGGAATGGGGGAAAATACAGAGAGACTGAACAGTGAACACCATAGCAAAAACCTATCTATATATACATACATTTGCACTGAATTAGTCTTTATATTCTTAAATTCTTCTTGATTCTCTAGAATTCTTTTTTAGGTTTTTTGGTTTCGAATTTTGAAACCAGAGATAAAAAAATATTGGGGGAAGTACCATTCATCAATATTTGTTTGTATTGATGAAGGAGAATTTCAGAATTCATGGCCAGGTAAAACTCCTAATTTTTTCCCTTTTTCTTGGTGAAAGTTCTGTCTTCTTTACTTCATTTCAAGAATCAATTTTTTTTTTACTCTGTCTGGTCCATTCTTTTATGCCGGTGACACAATAATTTCGCCCCCTCTTTTCTTTCTTTCATTTTCTGTGACAGTTCTTCGTTCTTTTCTTAATTCCAAGATTTTTTTTATTATGTTCTTTTTTGGAGATTTGTTAAAATAGTAATTATGTACTCCTTTCTTTGAGTTTATTGTTCTAAACTCTTTTATCTTTCTTTATTTATTGGTTACAATATTACTCTTAATTCTTTCAGTGTGTGTTTTGCTTACTCAATAGTAGTAGAAATCCAAGAAACATTAAGATTATAATGTAAGACTTGTAAGAAAAACATTGATTGATGCAGACACATTCTTAATTTTTCCTTGTTTGATTAAACATTACTTATATGGGATTCAAAGTTTTTGACTGACTCATGATATATCCTTTTCTTTTGTTTCCAGTAACTAGAACAGAAAATGGATGGATTATCTCGGTCTAGTAGTAGATCACAAAAAGATCCCTCTTTGTCATGTGGATAACAATCAATGTAGGTAGGTAGGTCATTTTTCTTGGTAACTTTTATATGTTAATTATTATGTCACATACTCTTAACACGTTAGTCGATTTGGGCAGAGTTTGATGGAAGGAGAGCGAGCATTAATCGATTGAGAAGCAAAGAATGGCATTGGAGACGGCTGGACTACCTGAGGTTTATATTGGCAACAGGTACGTACGTACATATCTCTCTCCCCATAATGAAATTGTGCTTAGTTTCGCCTAAATTACTTGTCCCCCAGCAGTTATCTATATGATTCACATCTTAGAAATTAGAAACCTATATAGCTATTGACTTGATTCCTTATAGAAAAACCAGAAAACAGAAATTAAGACCCAAAATATGCATCCCACTTTCCAAAAAGTCTATTTAACTAATTTTAATCGATTTCATCTACCTTTCACGAATTTCAAAAACTTCACCGTTTTAACCCTTTTTTATCCTACTTAACATGTTTTTTACCCATTTTTTTTTATCAGAATGACCCTTTAACTCTTTTTTTGATCAAATTTGCCTTTTTAACCAAAAATGTTTCTCCTACTTTTTCAAAAGACAATTTAACTCTTTTTTTAATTGAGTTCTTCGATTTTTTCAAAAACTTAACTTTTTTGAACCTTTTTATCCTACTTAACTTATTTTTTAACCCATTTTTATAAAAATGGCCCAATTTTTCATCAATCTTGCTCATTTTCAACGATTTTTTCAAAAACTTACCGTTTTAACCCTTTTTTAATCCTACTTAACATGTGTTTTAACCTATTTTCTTTTTTTATCAAAATTATCCTTAACTGTTTTTTTCATCAAATTCTCCCTTTTAACCCAAAATGTGCCTCCTACTTTTTCAAAAGACAATTTAACTCCTTTCTTTATTGATTTCTTCGATTTTTTCAACAACTTTACTGTTTTGAACCCTGTTTGTTCCTACTTAACTTATTTTTTAACTCATTTTTATCAAAATTACCCGATTTTTCATCAATCTAGCTCGTTTTTCAATGATTTTTCAAAAACTTACCCTTTTTTTTATCCTACTTAACATGTTTTTTAACTCATTTTTTTATCAAAATGACCCAGTAATTCTTATTTTTTATCATATTCTCGTTTTTAACCCAAAATGTGCCTTCTACTTTCCCGAGCTTTTTTATTGATTTCTTTGATTTTTTCGAAAACTCTCCCATTTTAACCCTATTTGATCCTATTTAACATGTTTTTAACCCATTTTGTTTATCAAATCTACCCTCAACTCTTTTTTTTATAAAATTCGCCTTTTTAACCCAAAATGTTTCTCCTACTTTTTCAAAAGACAATTTAACTCGTTTTTTAATTGAGTTCTTCGATTTTTTCAAAAACTTAACTTTTTTGAACCTTTTTATCCTACTTAACTTATTTTTTAACACATTTTTATCAAAAAGGCCCAATTTTTCATCAATCTTGCTCATTTTCAACAATTTTTTCAAAAACTTATCGTTTTAACCCTTTTTTTATCCTACTTAACATGTGTTTTAACCTATTTTCTTTTTTATCAAAATTATCCTTAACTGTTTTTTTCATCAAATTCTCCCTTTTAACCCAAAATGTGCCTCCTACTTTTTCAAAAGACAATTTAACTCCTTTCTTTATTGATTTCTTCGATTTTTTCAACAACTTTACTGTTTTGAACCCTGTTTTATCCTACTTAACTTATTTTTATCAAAATTACCCGATTTTTCATCAATCTAGCTCGTTTTTCAATGATTTTTCAAAAACATACCCTTTTTTTATCCTACTTAACATGTTTTTTAACTCAGTTTTTTTTTTTATCAAAATGACCCAGTAATTCTTATTTTTTATCAAATTCTCGTTTTTAACCCAAAATGTGCCTTCTACTTTCCCGAGTTTTTTTTATTGATTTCTTTGATTTTTTCGAAAACTCTCCCATTTTAACCCTATTTTATCCTATTTAACAAGTTTTTAACCCATTTTGTTTATCAAATCGACCCTCAACTCTTTTTTTTGATAAAATTCGCCTTTTTAACCCAAAATGTTTCTCCTACTTTTTCAAAAGACAATTTAACTCGTTTTTTAATTGAGTTCTTCGATTTTTTCAAAAACTTAACTTTTTTGAACCTTTTTATCCTACTTAACTTATTTTTATCAAAATGGCCCAATTTTTCATCAATCTTGCTCATTTTCAACGATTTTTTCAAAAACTTACCGTTTTAACCCTTTTTTTTTATCCTACTTAACATTTGTTTTAACCTATTTTCTTTTTTATCAAAATTATCCTTAACTGTTTTTTTCATCAAATTCTCCCTTTTAACCCAAAATGTGCCTCCTACTTTTTCAAAAGACAATTTAACTCCTTTCTTTATTGATTTCTTCGATTTTTTCAACAACTTTACTGTTTTGAACCCTGTTTTATCCTACTTAACTTATTTTTAAACTCATTTTTATCAAAATTACCCGATTTTTCATCAATCTAGCTCGTTTTTCAATGATTTTTCAAAAACTTACCCTATTTTATCCTACTTAACATGTTTTTTAACTCATTTTTTTTTTTATCAAAATGACCCAGTAATTCTTATTTTTTATCAAATTCTCGTTTTTAACCCAAAATGTGCCTTCTACTTTCCCGAGTTTTTTTTATTGATTTCTTTGATTTTTTCGAAAACTCTCCCATTTTAACCCTATTTTATCCTATTTAACATGTTTTTAACCCGTTTTGTTTATCAAATCGACCCTCAACTCCTTTTTTGATAAAATTCGCCTTTTTAACCCAAAATGTTTCTCCTACTTTTTCAAAAGACAATTTAACTCGTTTTTTAATTGAGTTCTTCGATTTTTTCAAAAACTTAACTTTTTTGAACTTTTTTATCCTACTTAACTTATTTTTTAACCCATTTTTATAAAAATGGCCCAATTTTTCATCAATCTTGCTCATTTTCAACGATTTTTTCAAAAACTTACTGTTTTAACCCTTTTTTTTTATCCTACTTAACATGTGTTTTAACCTATTTTCTCTTTTATCAAAATTATCCTTAACTGTTTTTTTCATCAAATTCTCCCTTTTAACCCAAAATGTGCCTCCTACTTTTTCAAAAGACAATTTAACTCCTTTCTTTATTGATTTCTTCGATTTTTTCAACAACTTTACTGTTTTGAACCCTGTTTTATCCTACTTAACTTATTTTTAAACTCATTTTTATCAAAATTACCCGATTTTTCATCAATCTAGCTCGTTTTTCAATGATTTTTTAAAAACTTACCCTTTTTTTATCCTACTTAACATGTTTTTTAACTCATTTTTTTTTATCAAAATGACCCAGTAATTCTTATTTTTTATCAAATTCTCGTTTTTAACCCAAAATGTGCCTTCTACTTTCCCGAGTTTTTTTTTATTGATTTCTTTGATTTTTTCGAAAACTCTCCCATTTTAACCCTATTTTATCCTATTTAACATGTTTTTAACCCGTTTTGTTTATCAAATCGACCCTCAACTCCTTTTTTGATAAAATTCGCCTTTTTAACCCAAAATGTTTCTCCTACTATTTCAAAAAACAATTTAACTCGTTTTTTAATTGAGTTCTTCGATTTTTTCGAAAACTTAACTTTTTTGAACCTTTTTATCCTACTTAACTTATTTTTTAACCCATTTTTATCAAAATGGCCCAATTTTTCATCAATCTTGCTCATTTTCAACGATTTTTTCAAAAACTTACCGTTTTAACCCTTTTTTTATCCTACTTAACATGTGTTTTAACCTATTTTCTTTTTTTATCAAAATTATCCTTAACTGTTTTTTTCATCAAATTCTCCCTTTTAACCCAAAATGTGCCTCCTCCTTTTTCAAAAGACAATTTAACTCCTTTCTTTATTGATTTCTTCGATTTTTTCAACAACTTTACTGTTTTGAACCCTGTTTGTTCCTACTTAACTTATTTTTTAACTCATTTTTATCAAAATTACCCGATTTTTCATCAATCTAGCTCGTTTTTCAATGATTTTTCAAAAACTTACCCTTTTTTTATCCTACTTAACATGTTTTTTAACTCATTTTTTTATCAAAATGACCCAGTAATTCTTATTTTTTTATCATATTCTCGTTTTTAACCCAAAATGTGCCTTCTACTTTCCCGAGCTTTTTTATTGATTTCTTTGATTTTTTCGAAAACTCTCCAATTTTAACCCTATTTTATCCTATTTAACATGTTTTTAACCCGTTTTGTTTATCAAATCGACCCTCAACTCCTTTTTTGATAAAATTCGCCTTTTTAACCCAAAATGTTTCTCCTACTTTTTCAAAAGACAATTTAACTCGTTTTTTGATTGAGTTCTTCGATTTTTTCAAAAACTTAACTTTTTTGAACCTTTTTATCCTACTTAACTTATTTTTTAACCCATTTTTATCAAAATGGCCCAATTTTTCATCAATCTTGCTCATTTTCAACGATTTTTTCAAAAACTTACCGTTTTAACCCTTTTTTTATCCTACTTAACATGTGTTTTAACCTATTTTCTTTTTTATCAAAATTATCCTTAACTGTTTTTTTCATCAAATTCTCCCTTTTAACCCAAAATGTGCCTCATACTTTTTCAAAAGACAATTTAACTCCTTTCTTTATTGATTTCTTCGATTTTTTCAACAACTTTACTGTTTTGAACCCTGTTTTATCCTACTTAACTTATTTTTAAACTCATTTTTATCAAAATTACCCGATTTTTCATCAATCTAGCTCGTTTTTCAATGATTTTTTAAAAACTTACCCTTTTTTTATCCTACTTAACATGTTTTTTAACTCATTTTTTTTATCAAAATGACCCAGTAATTCTTATTTTTATCAAATTCTCGTTTTTAACCCAAAATGTGCCTTCTACTTTCCCGAGTTTTTTTATTGATTTCTTTGATTTTTTTGAAAACTCTCCCATTTTAACCCTATTTTATCCTATTTAACATGTTTTTAACCCGTTTTGTTTATCAAATCGACCCTCGACTCCTTTTTTGATAAAATTCGCCTTTTTAACCCAAAATGTTTCTCCTACTTTTTCAAAAAACAATTTAACTCGTTTTTTAATTGAGTTCTTCGATTTTTTCAAAAACTTAACTTTTTTGAACCTTTTTATCCTACTTAACTTATTTTTTAACCCATTTTTATAAAAATGGCCCAATTTTTCATCAATCTTGCTCATTTTCAACGATTTTTTCAAAAACTTACCGTTTTAACCCTTTTTTTTATCCTACTTAACATGTTTTAACCTATTTTCTTTTTTATCAAAATTATCCTTAACTGTTTTTTTCATCAAATTCTCCCTTTTAACCCAAAATGTGCCTCCTACTTTTTCAAAAGACAATTTAACTCCTTTCTTTATTGATTTCTTCGATTTTTTCAACAACTTTACTGTTTTGAACCCTGTTTTATCCTACTTAACTTATTTTTAAACTCATTTTTATCAAAATTACCCGATTTTTCATCAATCTAGCTCGTTTTTCAATGATTTTTCAAAAACTTACCCTTTTTTATCCTACTTAACATGTTTTTTAACTCATTTTTTTTTATCAAAATGACCCAGTAATTCTTATTTTTTATCAAATTCTCGTTTTTAACCCAAAATGTGCCTTCTACTTTCCCGAGTTTTTTTTATTGATTTCTTTGATTTTTTCGAAAACTCTCCCATTTTAACCCTATTTTATCCTATTTAACATGTTTTTAACCCGTTTTGTTTATCAAATCGACCCTCAACTCCTTTTTTGATAAAATTCGCCTTTTTAACCCAAAATGTTTCTCCTACTTTTTCAAAAGACAATTTAACTCGTTTTTTAATTGAGTTCTTCGATTTTTTCAAAAACTTAACTTTTTTGAACCTTTTTATCCTACTTAACTTATTTTTTAACCCATTTTTATAAAAATGGCCCAATTTTTCATCAATCTTGCTCATTTTCAACGATTTTTTCAAAAACTTACCGTTTTAACCCTTTTTTTATCCTACTTAACATGTGTTTTAACCTATTTTCTTTTTTTATCAAAATTATCCTTAACTGTTTTTTTCATCAAATTCTCCCTTTTAACCCAAAATGTGCCTCCTACTTTTTTAAAAGACAATTTAACTCCTTTCTTTATTGATTTCTTCGATTTTTTCGACAACTTTACTGTTTTGAACCCTGTTTGTTCCTACTTAACTTATTTTTTAACTCATTTTTATCAAAATTACCCGATTTTTCATCAATCTAGCTCGTTTTTCAATGATTTTTCAAAAACTTACCCTTTTTTTTATCCTACTTAACATGTTTTTTAACTCATTTTTTTATCAAAATGACCCAGTAATTCTTATTTTTTATCATATTCTCGTTTTTAACCCAAAATGTGCCTTCTACTTTCCCGAGCTTTTTTATTGATTTCTTTGATTTTTTCGAAAACTCTCCCATTTTAACCCTATTTTATCCTATTTAACATGTTTTTAACCCATTTTGTTTATCAAATCTACCCTCGACTCTTTTTTTTTATAAAATTCGCCTTTTTAACCCAAAATGTTTCTCCTACTTTTTCAAAAGACAATTTAACTCGTTTTTTAATTGAGTTCTTCTATTTTTTCGAAAACTTAACTTTTTTGAACCTTTTTATCCTACTTAACTTATTTTTTAACACATTTTTATCAAAAAGGCCCAATTTTTCATCAATCTTGCTCATTTTCAACGATTTTTTGAAAAACTTATCGTTTTAACCCTTTTTTTATCCTACTTAACATGTGTTTTAACCTATTTTCTTTTTTATCAAAATTATCCTTAACTGTTTTTTTCATCAAATTCTCCCTTTTAACCCAAAATGTGCCTCCTACTTTTTCAAAAGACAATTTAACTCCTTTCTTTATTGATTTCTTCGATTTTTTCAACAACTTTACTGTTTTGAACCCTGTTTTATCCTACTTAACTTATTTTTATCAAAATTACCCGATTTTTCATCAATCTAGCTCGTTTTTCAATGATTTTTCAAAAACATACCCTTTTTTTATCCTACTTAATATGTTTTTTAACTCAGTTTTTTTTTATCAAAATGACCCAGTAAATCTTATTTTTTATCAAATTCTCGTTTTTAACCCAAAATGTGCCTTCTACTTTCCCGAGTTTTTTTTATTGATTTCTTTGATTTTTTCGAAAACTCTCCCATTTTAACCCTATTTTATCCTATTTAACAAGTTTTTAACCCATTTTGTTTATCAAATCGACCCTCAACTCTTTTTTTTGATAAAATTCGCCTTTTTAACCCAAAATGTTTCTCCTACTTTTTCAAAAGACAATTTAACTCGTTTTTTAATTGAGTTCTTCGATTTTTTCAAAAACTTAACTTTTTTGAACCTTTTTATCCTACTTAACTTATTTTTATCAAAATGGCCCAATTTTTCATTAATCTTGCTCATTTTCAACGATTTTTTCAAAAACTTACCGTTTTAACCCTTTTTTTTTATCCTACTTAACATTTGTTTTAACCTATTTTCTTTTTTATCAAAATTATCCTTAACTGTTTTTTTCATCAAATTCTCCCTTTTAACCCAAAATGTGCCTCCTACTTTTTCAAAAGACAATTTAACTCCTTTCTTTATTGATTTCTTCGATTTTTTCAACAACTTTACTGTTTTGAACCCTGTTTTATCCTACTTAACTTATTTTTATCAAAATTACCCGATTTTTCATTAATCTAGCTCGTTTTTCAATGATTTTTCAAAAACATACCCTTTTTTTATCCTACTTAACATGTTTTTTAACTCAGTTTTTTTTTATTAAAATGACCCAGTAATTCTTATTTTTTATCAAATTCTCGTTTTTAACCCAAAATGTGCCTTCTACTTTCCCGAGTTTTTTTTTATTGATTTCTTTGATTTTTTCGAAAACTCTCCCATTTTAACCCTATTTTATCCTATTTAACATGTTTTTAACCCATTTTGTTTATCAAATCGACCCTCAACTCTTTTTTTTGATAAAATTCGCCTTTTTAACCCAAAATGTTTCTCCTACTTTTTCAAAAGACAATTTAACTCGTTTTTTAATTGAGTTCTTCGATTTTTTCAAAAACTTAACTTTTTTGAACCTTTTTATCCTACTTAACTTATTTTTTAACCCATTTTTATCAAAATGGCCCAATTTTTCATCAATCTTGCTCATTTTCAACGATTTTTTCAAAAACTTACCGTTTTAACCCTTTTTTTTTTATCCTACTTAACATGTGTTTTAACCTATTTTCTTTTTTATCAAAATTATCCCTAACTGTTTTTTTCATCAAATTCTCCCTTTTAACCCAAAATGTGCCTCCTACTTTTTCAAAAGACAATTTAACTCCTTTCTTTATTGATTTCTTCGATTTTTTCAACAACTTTACTGTTTTGAACCCTGTTTTACTTTTATCCTACTTAACTTATTTTTATCAAAATTACCCGATTTTTCATCCATCTAGCTCGTTTTTCAATGATTTTTCAATAACTTACCCTTTTTTTATCTTACTTAACATGTTTTTTAACTCAGTTTTTTTTTTTTTATCAAAATGACCCAGTAATTCTTATTTTTTATCAAATTCATGTTTTTAACCCAAAATGTGCCTTCTACTTTCCCGAGTTTTTTTATTGATTTCTTTGATTTTTTCGAAAACTCTCCCATTTTAACCCTATTTTATCCTATTTAAGATGTTTTTAACCCATTTTGTTTATCAAATCGACCCTCAACTCTTTTTTTGATAAAATTCGCCTTTTTAACCCAAAATGTTTTCCTACTTTTTCAAAAGACAATTTAACTCGTTTTTTAATTGAGTTCTTCGATTTTTTCAAAAACTTAACTTTTTTGAACCTTTTTATCCTACTTAACTTATTTTTAACCCATTTTTATCAAAATGGCCCAATTTTTCATCAATCTTGCCCGTTTTCAACGATTTTTTCAAAAACTTACCGTTATAACCCCTTTTTTTTATCCTACTTAACATGTGTTTTAACCTATTTTCTTTTTTATCAAAATTATCCCTAACTGTTTTTTTCATCAAATTCTCCCTTTTAACCCAAAATGTGCCTCCTACTTTTTCAAAAGACAATTTAACTCCTTTCTTTATTGATTTCTTCGATTTTTTCAACAACTTTACTGTTTTGAACCCTGTTTTATCCTACTAAACTTATTTTTTAACTCATTTTTATCAAAATTACCCGACTTTTCATCAATCTAGCTCGTTTTCAATGATTTTTCACGAACTTACCCTAACATGTTTTTTAACTCATTTTTGTTTTTTTATCAAAATGACCCAGTAATTCTTATTTTTTATCAAATTCTCGTTTTTAACCCAAAATCTGCCTTCTACTTTCCCGAGTTTTTTTATTGATTTCTTCGATTTATTCAAAAACTCTCCCATTTTAACCCTTTTTTATCCTACTTAACATGTTTTTAACCCATTTTTTTTTATCAAATGGACCCTCAACTCTTTTTTTGATTAAATTCTCCTTTTTAACCCAAAATGTTTCTCCTACTTTTTCAAAAGACAATTTAACTTGTATTTTTAATTTATTTCTTCGAGTTTTTCATGAACTTCACTATTTTATCCTACTTAGCTTATTTTTTAACCCATTTTTATCAAAATGGCCCAAATTTTCATCAATCTTGCTCATTTTCAACTATTTTTTCAAAAACTTACCTTTTTATCCTACTTAACATGTTTTTTAACCCATTTTCTTTTTTATCAAAATTACCCTTAACTGTTTTTTTCATCAAATTCTCCCTTTTAACCAAAATGTGCCTCCTACTTACTCCTTTTTTTTATTGATTTCTTCGACATTTTCAACAACTTTACCGTTTTGAACATTGTTTTATCCTACTTAACTTTTTTTTAACCAATTTTTATCAAATTTCCCGATTTTTCATCAATCTAGCTCAGTTTTTCAATGATTTTTTCAAAAAATTACAGTTTTAACTCTTTTTTATCCTACTTAACTTGTTTTTTAACCCATTTTTTTTTTATCAAATTCTCGTTTTTAACCAAAAATGTGCCTTCTACTTTCCCGTGTTTTTTTATTGATTTCTTCGATTTTTTCGAAAACTCTCCCATTTTAACCCTATTTTATCCTACTTAACATGTTTTTTAAACCATTTTTTTTATCAAATGGTCCCTCAACTCTTTTTTTGATTTAATTCTCCTTTTTAACCCAAAATGTGCCTCCTACTTTTTTCAAAAGACTACTTAACTCGTTTTTTAATTGATTTTTCGATTTTTTCAAAAACTTAACTTTTTTGAACCTTTTTATCCGACTTAAATTATTTTTTAACCCATTTTTATCAAAATGGCCCAATTTTTCATCAATCCTGCTCATTTTCAACGATTTTTTCAAAAAGTTAACGTTTTAACATTTTTTATCCTACTTAACATGTTCTTTAACCCATTTTCTTTTTTATCAAAATTACCCTTAACTGTTTTTTTCATCAAATTCTCCCTTTTAACCCAAAATGTCCTCCTACTTTTTCAAAAAACAATTTAACTCCTTTTTTTATTGATTTCTTCGATTTTTTTAACAACTTTACCGTTTTGAACCCATTTTTATCAAAATAACCCGATTTTTCATCAATCTAGCTCATTTTTTCAATGTTTTTTTCTAAAACTTACCGTTTTAACTCTTTTTTATCCCACTTAACATGTTTTTTAACCCATTTGTTTTTTTTTTTTTTTATCAAAATGACTCAATAATTCTTATTTTTCTCGTTTTTAACCCAAAATGTGCCTTCTACTTTCCCGAGTTTTTTTGTTGATTTCTCCTATTTTTCAAGAACTCTTCCATTTTAACCCTTTTTTATCCTACTTAACATGTTTTTAACTTCTTTTTTTTTTTTTATCAGTATTACCCTTAACTGTTCTTTTAATCAAATTCTCCCTTTTAATCCAAATTGTGCCTCCTACCTTTTAAAAGACAATTTAACTCGTTTTTCTTTGTGATTTCTTCGATTTTTGCAAAATTTTTACCGTTTTAAACCTTTTATATCCTACTTAACATGTTTTTTAGCCCCTTTTATTTTTATCAAATCGACCCTCAACTCTTTTTTTGATTAAATTCTCCTTTTTAACCCATAATGTGCCTCCTATTTATTGCAAAAGACAATTCAACTCCTTTTTTAATTGATTTCTTCGATTTTTTCAAAAACTTCACTTTTTTGAACCTTTTTAATCCTACTTAACTTATTTTTTAACCCATTTTTAACAAAATGACCCAATTTTTAATCCTACTTAACATGTTTTTTAACCCATTTTCTTTTTTTTTTCATCAAAATTACCCTCAACTGTTTTTTTCATCAAATTCTCCCTTTTAACCCAAAATGTGCCTCCTACTTTTTCAAAAGACAATCTAACTCATTTTTTTTATTTATTTCTTCGATTTTTTCAACAACTTTACTGTTTTGAACCTTGTTCTATCCTACTTAACTTTTTTTAAACCCAAAATGTGCCTCCTATTTTTTCAAAAGACAATTTAACTCGTTTTTTAATTGATTTCTTCGATTTTTTCAAAAACTTCACTTTTTTATCCTAATTAACTTATTTTTTAACCCATTTTTACCAAAAATTGCCCAATTTTTCATCAGTCTTGCTCATTTTCAACGATTTTTTCAAAAACTTACCGTTTTAACCCTTTTTTATCCTACTTAACATGTTTTTTAACTCATTTTCTTTTTTTATCAAAATTACCCTTAACTGTTTTTTTCATCAAATTCTCCCTTTTAACCCAAAATATGCCTCCTACTTTTTCAAAAGACAATTTAACTCCTTTTTATATTGATTTCTTCGATTTTTTCAACAACTTTACCGTGTTTGAACCTTGTTCTATCCTACTTAACTTATTTTTTATCCCATTTTTATCAAAATTACCGGATTTTTCATCAATCTAGCTCGTTTTTTCAATGATTTATTTTTTCAAAACTTACCGTTTAACTCTTTTTTATCCTACTTAACCGTTTTTTAACCCTTTTTTTTTTTTTATCAAAATGACCCAATAATTCTTATTTTTTTTTATCAAATTCTCGTTTTTAACCCAAAATGTGCCTTCTACTTTCCCGAGTTTTTTTTATTGATTTCTTCTATTTTTTCAAAAACTCTCCCATTTTAACCCTTTTTTATCCTACTTAACATGTGTTTTAACCCATTTTCTTTTTTATATCCTTAGCTGTTTTTTTCATCAAATTCTCCCTTTTTACCCAAAATGTGCCTCCTACTTTTTCAAAAGACAATTTGACTCCTTTTTTTATTGATTTCATCGATGTTTTCAACAACTTTACCGTTTTGAACCTTGTTTTATCCTACTTCACTTATTTTTTATCCCATTTTTATCAAAATTACCCGATTTTTCATCAATCTAGCTCGTTTATTCAATGATTTTTTCAAAAACTTAACGTTTTAACTCTTTTTTATCCTACTTAACATGTTTTTTAACCCACTTTTTTTTTATCAAAATGACCCAATAATTCTTATTTTATTATCAAATTCTCGTTTTTAACCCAAAATGTGCCTTCTACTTTCCCGAGTTTTTTTATTGATTTCTTTGATTTTTTTCAAAAACTCTCCCATTTTAACCCTTTTTTATTCTACTTGACATGTTTTTAACCCATTTTTTTAATCAAAATTACCCGTAACTGTTTTTTTAATCAAATTCTCCCTTTTACCCCAAAATGTGCCTCCTACTTTTTCAAAAGACAGTTTAACTCGTTTATTTTAAAAACTTGACCGTTTTAAACCTTTTTTATCCTACTTAACATGTTTTTTAACCCATTTTTTTTTATCAAAATGAACCTTAACTCTTTCTTTGATCAAATTCTCCCTTTTAACGCAAAATGTGCCTCCTCATTTCGCAAAAGACTATTTAACTCCTTTTTTTTTTGTTTCTTCGATGTTTTCACTTACTTTATCGTTTTAACCGTCTTTTTAACATACTTATCATGTTTCTTAACCCAATTTTTATCAACTTGACCGAATTTTTCATCAGTCTAGCTCATTTTTTCACCGATTTACTTGAGTAATCTTGAATTTTTGTTGGCCAATGATGTATTTGAATTTAGGTATTGCTGGTTGCATGAGGTAGTTTTTCTAATAATATCTATAGCACTAATGTTCTGGGATAATCTCTAAAACAATTTCGTCGTTTCCAATTAAGCAAATAATTTTCACAAAGTATTGACATATACCATGTGTTTTTGCTGGTAAAAGTCTAAATTTGTGTAAAGGTCTGTATCACTCTGTGTATTAGGTTTGTAATCATACTATATATGCATCATTAGTAGAATCATGCATTTGATTTGCATTCCATGTTCGCCCCCATTCTCATTATTAGTTGAATTATAGTTATTTAAGTTGGATTGGTATGTTTCTTTCTGTGTATTGTTTCCCAGGTTTGTTCTCGTCTGGCGTTTTCTCAAGTTATTGTGAAAATATTTTCCTATTTTTTATTTGTTTAATTGTTTATGCTTTATTTATTTGTGTTGCATGTTATCTGAGTGGTTACTATTTGCTCTGTTTTGTTGAGTTCCAGGTTCTTTTCTGTTTCTCTGTATGGATGTCATCTCATGTTTTGTGTTATTTGTTTGCATAAATTATGTTCTTTATATTGAGTGATTAATTTGTTTTTGCTGATTTGCATTCTTTTTTTTGTTTTGCTTGGTTGTTTTTTGGCTTTTTTAAAAAAAAAAAAAGCCTTTATTAGATCCTTTTGGTTTAGTTATTCTCTGTTTTCATTTTTATGTTTTTCTTGTCTCATTACAATACAATAAATGTTGCATACCATGTTCGCCTCCATTCTCCTTATTAGTTGAATTACAGTTATTTAAGTTGGATTGGTATATTTCTTTTTGTGTATTGGTTCCCAGGTTTGTTCCCGTCTGTCGTTTTCTCGGGTTATTGTACTAATATTTTCCTATTTTTTATTTTTCGTTATTCATATTTTTATTTATTTAATTGTTAAGTTCCAATTTTTTTTTTTTGTTTCTCTGTATGGATGTCATCTCATGTATTGTGTTATTTGTTTTGCATAAATTATGTTCTTGAGCGGTTAATTTGTTTTTGCTGTTTTGCATTCTTTTTTTGCTTTGCTTGGTTGTTTTTTGGTTTTTTTTTTTTTAGAAGCCTTTATTAGATCCTTTTGGTTTAGCTATTCCGGAGGACCGTTTTGGTACATTTTCTTTGAGGTGGTTGATATTTGCGAGGAAAGTCCTTTAGAGAATGGATGTGGATCTTTATATTTCTAAGCGTATGCGCGGTGGTTTGGTTATTGGTTCTGATTCAGGTGGATAATCTTTAGTTTGTTAGATAAACAGAAAAGATAAAGAGAAGAGGCAGTAAAAATCGTTGTTTTCATTTTTATGTTTTTCTTGTCTCATTACAATACAGTAAATGTTGCTATTTAAAGGAATAATATCTGAGACCCTAACTAATTCTATCAATCAAATTTGTACACGTAAGATATAAAAATGCTACATGAATGTGTTGGTGAGGTGTGTGTTAATTTGTTTCAAAAGTCTGTCGTTCTTCTGTGATGCGTCTTCTGGAAATATGAGTTGTTCTCAAGTTCTTACTGATGGTTGTCGTATTTCTCACAAAAGTTCATCGTCTTCTGTTAGGAAGACCTGCGTTTCGATTGTTTATGCTCTATGAAGCAGCATATATATATAGTGCATACTTGAAGCTAACTTGCATTTCTTTTTTAGATGCCTGTTTACTTACCCATTTAGTAACATGTAGATTACAGAATAAGCCTGGGATATAGTACGTTGCTAATTACTATGGAGACATTTTCGGCTTCTTCCGTGACTTTATTTACTCGTGATATATTGTTCTGTCTCATTCAGGATGCAGATGTTACTGGTTGTTTTGATTACTACGCCGATATGGCTGAAGCATTGGCTTCAAAGCAAAAAACACACCTGTTTATCATTCAGTTGCGATTCAATTAGAATTGCTTCATCTTCATTTTATAGTTGGATGCACTTCTTAAGCCATCTGAATTGGCTTATTATGTGTAAGTATTTATCGCAATGGAAGGATAACTGGAGAGGATGAACTATAAATGTTGTGGAGTTGCTTTATCCATGTTGTGTTTATCATATGCTGGTTCATAATAATAATGCGAAATTTCTGTAGCAAGTTGTGTTAATGTGTTTTTTTTTTTTTTTTTTTTTTTTTTTTTTTTTTTTTTTTTTTTATGTTGGTGTGTTGATACTGAAGTCACAAACACAATCAAATTATTACATTTTGGTATCAAATGTTTACCATTTGATGTTGCTTTGAATTTACTCTTAACCTTTTTTAGTGCTGAGACCGATATGGTTAATTAATAGAGAGTTCGCTCTATTAGTGATTAGAAAAGCTACCATTATAATTTTTCTTGGATGTGTTTGATATATGGGTCCCGACCGGTGACCTATTCCGAACCATGACATGTTCGGTGACCTGATAACACGTTTGGCAAGGTGATGAGATTATGGCCTATTTGATTGAGTAGGATGTTTAGTCGTGTATAAATTATTAAATTATATTGTGGTGTTTGGTACAAAACATATTTTGCACTACATATGACGGATAACATTATAATTTTACATTGAAGTTCTTTCCTTTTTCTGGGTTTCCTGGTAGATTCTCTTTAATACAACTTCTACTTTCTATACATCATTTCTCTAGCCTCTTCTCTTTTTTTTTTTTTTTCTAACACTTCACACATAATTTTTCTGCGCCTTTTTTCTTTCTTTATAAACTTTTTTTTATGTTTGTGCCGTGTGGCGCGGCCTTTGGGGGCTGCAGCCGCGTTTTCTGCTTGGGGCTTGGCAGTGCATACTGCAGCCTTTGCTAGTATTTTCTGGGTTAGAAAGTAGTGTTTTTATGTGGAAAATCGTACTTAAAATTAGAACGCAAGGACTAAATTGTCTTCTTGTGGTTTGCCTGGAAGATTGAATAATGATTTTTGTACCAAATATATAAAATTAGGATCTTACTTAAGATTTACAATGTGCTAGTTATATCAACATGTGATAGATCTAGTGCACTACAAAGTAGCGATCCCAGTTGGTATAGAGGTTCTCACTTAATATATCCATTTTAAAAGGAATAAAAACACTAGGGAATTTCCTAAAAAAAAATGTGCTAGTTATTAATAGTTACCGAATATTAATATGGGCCGGCCCTGGAATTTTTTTCTTTTTTGGTTTGTGTTTTAGTAGAGATAATTGTATAAAAAATGAATTGTTGAATGTCAAATTAACTTAGGTCTGAATATGAGTTCAATATGTCCAGTGTGTTCCTTGAACATTTTTGTTTCCCCCCAATAGGAGGTAGAATATGACTGATTTTTCTTGTGGACCAGATAAAATAATGACATTCTGCTTGTCATGAGTCCATCAGTTTTGGGCCGTGATTTGGAGTTTGGTTCACCAAACAGCTTATAATGCAACATACTCGTTTTGAGGCATGTCAAAGGTCGGGTCTGGACCCAGACCCGACCTGAATACTATTTATTGGGTCTGGATCCGACCCGTTCGGTTTTGGGTCCAGATCTGGACCCGACCCAAACATTTTTATCCAAACGATCGGGTCCAGGTTGGGTTCAGATGTATAGACCCAAACATGTTTTTTCCATAATTTAATTTACCTTTTTGATCGATATTATTCCTATTTAATTTTATGGCAAAAAGGTAAATAAAAAAATTCTAGAAGTATAATTAGACAAGAAGTCTATCGATCCTACATTAATCTTATAATTATCTTTTAAAGTTTTACAACTTATTAAAATATTAATGATAACAAAAAAAAAAAATAATTTATATTTCTTCAAAAAATTCATTAAAAAGTTGTTAAAAAGTTATTATTTATAAAGGAACCTCAAAAATATTAAGAGACCAACAAAAATCATGTCACATTCATGCTACATGAATAAAAAAAAAGGTACTATTTAGTTAACTAAAAATGTATAATTGGCTTAAGCACAAAAAAATCAAAAGATGGAAATTGTTAAAATCAACAATTCGATCAAATATATATGATAAAAATAGTAAAATCAATAGTAAAATCAATAGGAAAATGGATCATATAGAAAGAAAAGCGAGTTTAAAAAAGCGGTGAATAGATAAAAAAAAAAAAAAGGTTAACCGGCAAAAAAATGTGTAAAACTAGAACAAAAAATTGAATGACATTGATTAAACACGGGATAACAAAAAAAATGGATCATATCGATAAAAGAACAAACAAAAAAACGTGAATTGATAAAACATCAAGGTTAACCGACTAAAGAATGGGCAAAACCGATAAAAAAAATTGAACGACATTGGCTAAACACGGGATAACAAAAAAAATGGATCAAATCAATAAAAGAAAAAAAAATGAGTTAATTGGCAAAAAAGAAAAGGTGAAATATGTGAGAAAATATGTTAAATAAGCAAAAGAATAAGTAAAATCAGACTAAAATTAGGTTAAAATGGAGAGAATGAGTAAACTGATTAACAAATATGAAAATCAACTAATGGGTTAACTTGAGAATGGATGGATAGTTTAATAAACTGAATAAACCATAAAAAAAATGTGAACGAACGGGTAAAAATAACAAAAAAGAAATGATAAACTCAATGTAAAAGCAGGTAAAATCGATATTTCTTTGTAAGTTTTTAAAAAATTATAGTTAATCACGTGCAAAACATGTGCAATTTTCTAATTTGATTAAAAAAAAAATTAGTTAAGAGAATGAGTGAACTGATTAACAAATGTGAAAATCAACTAATGGGTTAACTTGAGAATGGATGGATCGTTTAAATAAACTGGATAAACCATAAAAAAATTGTGAACTAATAACAAAAAAAAAATGATAAACTCAATGTAAAAGCAGGTAAATCGATATTTCTTTTGTAAGTTATTAAAAAATTATAACTTATTAAAGACCCTAAAAATGATAACAACTTTAAAGCGATTTAATCAAAGAAATTATGTGGTATGTCATTTAGATCATAGTAGGATTAAAAATGATGATATGATTCAACTAACATAAGAAATTAGTTAATCACATGCAAAACACGTGCACTTTTCTAATTTGATTAAAAGAAATTAGTTAATCACGTGTAAAACACGTGCACTTTTCTAATTTGATTAAGAAAAATTAGTTAATCACGTGCAAAATATATGTACTTTTCTAATTTAATTAAAAAAAAATTAATTAATCACGCACAAAACACGTGCACTTTTCGGTATGTACTAAAAAATTGAGATTGAATAGCACAAATTAATTCATACATGCAGATGTAGTGTACATATTCTATGAATGAGTTGGACTGTCTTGTGTAATTCATGAATCATGAGTGTTATCCAAGCTGACCGTGGAAGTCTGGTCAAGAATTTACGCCTATCAAGTTTGGTTGATCCCCGATCTAAAGCTTTCTAGATTAGGTTCACGTAAGCGTCACAATTTTTTCTCCAATCTATGGAAAAAACATGCAGAAACATCTATTTAACATAATTATTTATAGCTATTTTGATACATAACACCAAAACTTTACATTGTGGCCTTTGTATCTCTAATCATTGATGAAAATTCATTTCGAGTTTATATTGCGGTCAACTAAAAAGAAAAATCGAATATTTTTTGAAAACATTTCGGAATTACTAGAAAAAGTTGTTTGTTTTCCCTTCTTCATCAATCTTTTCAAAAGAAAAAGACTACTATATCATCATAACATCAATGACAGTTGTATTATACTTCTATTATATGGTTGGACTGATTGTCTTAGGAGTGAGTCACTTGGTGTACAAGTGGTGGAACCCAAAGTGCAAGGGGGTGTTGCCGCCCGGTTCGATGGGGTTGCCGTTTATCGGAGAATCACTTCAATACTTCTCTCTTCAACCATTGGAAGGGATACCTCCGTTCCTTACCAAAAGAATAGCCAGGTTTATACATATAATAATTAAACTAAATTAAATTTTGCATGCACACACATTAATTAATAACTCTAATTAACTTGTTTAAAAAAAAATCAATTAACTCAAGTTTTTTCTGAGTTTATTCAATTAATTTTAGGGTACGGGCCATTGTTTCAAACAAGTTTTCTTGGCCAACGAGTTATAGTGTCCATCGACCCAATAGTAAATCAGTACATTTTTCGAAGAGAAGGAAATGAATTCCAGTGTTAAGTACACATCTAGCGCTGTCAAGATCCTTAGATTAAAAGGTGTAAATGGTCAGCAAGGGAATGCCCATAAATACCTTCGCAATCTTATTTTGGAATTTATAGGACTAGAAAACCTTAAAGTTGAATTGATTAGGTCATGAAATGGATATAAATACACGTCACCACCTGGCTTCGTGGGCTTGTAGAGATCATGAAGTTGATCTTAAAGAAGAACTCGAAATGGTAAGTTGCATGTATAGTTCGTTGATTTGATCCCATTTTTATGTTTGCTTTTTTTTTTTTGTTTGTTTACATCTTGTACTATATAAGTTTTTGGTCCTTAATTAATTTAGATGGTGTTCAAATTAGCTGCAAAGAAATTGCTTGATTTTGATGAACAAAAAGTTTTGGAATTGAGGGACAATTACACATTTGTTACAAAAGCATTTCTATCGATGCCTTTTGGTATTCCTGGAACCGCCTTACATGCAGCTTTACAGGTAATCTTATAAATAAATATTTTCGGGAAAATTGTTTTTTTGGTACCATAGGATAGGTTGACTTGCACTTTTGGTACCATTGGATACGAAAATGCAAATTTGATACCATATGATATGTTTTCATTGCAATTTTGATACCAAACCCAATTTTTCTATAAAGTTAATGGCAATTTACTCCCTATGAAATTCATAATGTTCAATTTAACCACTCGTAGTTTAAAAAAGAGCGTTTTACCCCTTGAAATTTTGTAAAATCCTTCAAGATGGCAGGTTAATACATTATGATTAAAATCTTGATTCTCTATAGTCAATTAGAAAGAAATATTTATTTTCTTGGTTTTAATTTCATGAATCGTTTATAAAAAGGGGCAAGAATTGCATCTCGGAACTAGAAAATTCATGGCATTTGGTGGGGGAAGAAGACTTTGTGCTGGAGCTGATTTTGCGAACCTACAAATGGCAATTTTCATCCACTGTTTGGTCACAAAATACAGGTAATTATTAATAATTCTTCGTGTAAAAGCAAAAAACTAAAGTTGTTTTTCATATATGGATACAAAACATCTATATATCTATATATGACATGCATTGATCAATAAGTTTTGCATTTTCAGGTGGAAAATAACTAAAGAGAGTAGTGTTACTCGAACGCCAGGAATAACATTCAAGAAACCTATATGCGTTCAAATCACCAAAGCTTGACTTATTTTCTTCCTGTATTTTGGTACTTTTGATATTATTAGAAAGGTGCACGTACGTTGTACGTGTCTAGTTTTAATTTCATGGATGTTTTTCACAAATAAAATTAGTCATTTTTATTTCATAGAATATCATATATTTATGATTGGTCAATTTATTTTTGAAGAAATTTATTATCAATAATTATTATTGATTTATAAAAAAAATGATGACTTTAAATAGTTGAAATAAATATAAAATGATGACTAATTTAATCTTTACATCTTATAAAATTGGTTCAAATAAGATCATAAGAACTTTTCTAGTTCATTACATTATAGTAGTTTTCATGTCAAGTTTTGATAGAAATAGTGTCCTGCAAGCCAGCTGTATGGCTAGCATTTATTGTAATAAATGAGAAACTATTCAATTTTGATTAATAAATGCATTATATTAAATGGTCATCTTTATTTTATATAATAATTATCTACGCATAAGGATAGAAGTCCTTAGATCACAGGGCTATGGGACAACCCGTGGACTGATCTCTAATGCCGTGATCTAGAATATATTCAAGAGTCGTAGAATCCAATCGAGATAGGACATCGTTGGATTCGGTTAGACTCTCACTATTGTGTATACTCCGATGAACTAGAGAACGCTGGGGTCCACGAGCGTGACTGGGATAGTCGATACACATAAGTGGGTGGCTTGCTGGGATGGCAAGCGCACTGAATACCCCAATTAGGAAATAATTCACCATAGAAGCGGTAGTCGCATATCGGGGTTGAAGTTATTCCAATTTGCAATAGTATACGAGGAACGATCCCTAACTACTTGAGGTGATAGGGTTTATCTGGTGCGAGAACGTTCATGCTTTGATGTGAGTTTCGACTGACTGGAGATCACCAGAAAGTCTCTGTGAACTCATGTTGGGTATGGAGGAACTCGTATGCAGATTCATATCATCAACAAATGATCCATTGACCCGACTTGATAGGTTCTCCTATGGATTTTTGTGAGAAATTAAGTCTGATAAAATCCTTATACAAGGTATATGACAACTTTATGTAAGTAGCTCATAAAGATTAAGTTTATTTCGAGACCAAAATACATAAGGTCAAAACAAAATAAAATGGAGACCGATGAAAGACCATACCCTTAAGTCTCGACTGAGAGATTAATCGATGAAGATATTATGTCGTATATGAAAATTATAAATGAGTTAAAAAGTTAATTAATTCACGCCAGCCACTACCATATACCATACCGAATTCATTTTGTTTGTGGAATCCTTCACGCTTAGGTGATATTTATTTCTTTCTCTCACCAGTCATTAAACAACACGGTCTGTCACCCCAAAAGCGGGACCCAACGAAAGAAAGAGTCATTCTCCACAAACGGAACCACAAACGCAACAATCAGCTCTCGTTTTAGTAAAGCCTTTCGAATTTAACTTCTTCAAGCTCGTCGTCCACAACGCTCACCTCACATACACAAACACAGATTTCAGAGGTTAAAAAAAAATTGAAAATGCCTGGACTTACAGCACCTTCGGATTATAATCAAGACCCTCCTCGCCACCCGCAACTCCTTGTTAATTCAAAGGTTTGTCGCATCATGTTATTATGATATTTCATAAAATGATATATATATTGTTCGTTAATTGTCGTACATATTTCTATTCTCAAACATGATGGATCCCTAATATATTCATTTTCATTATTTGGAACGTTTGATCATGTTAATATACATTTTTTATGCGTATGACAAACGGCTGCATTCTGAACTCTATGGAACTTTTTGAAATAATTGAATTAAAACTATTATGAAAGCCAGCATTTTGGCTAAATTGTATTGAATTATCAATTTCGTACGGATAATGTTCAATGATTTTATTTTATTTTTGGAGGTTCAGGAACCTTTCAATGCAGAGCCACACCGTTCAGCTTTAGTTTCGTCTTACATTACACCAATTGAATTCTTTTATAAGAGGAATCATGGACCAGTTCCAATAGTCGATGATATTGACAAGTTTGATGCCTTTACTTTTACATAATTCTCTTTTATCTTATTTGTATCAACTATCAAATAGCAAGTGATAATTCTTTATTTGGTTGACCTACAGTTATAATGTTTTTATATCTGGTCTAATAGAAAATTCAAAAGGATTGTACATGAAAGACATCCGGTGAGTGATTCATCCGCGTGCATGACTTACAAAGTCAATTTTACGCTTCCTCGAGAATCTTATGCTGTTTCCTGATTAACAGGAAGCTTCCAAAATATAATGTGACTGCCACTTTACAGGTATACATTTCTCTGTTAGAGTAAATGGATCTATCTTTTATATGCTTCAGTCAATATAATGGTAACTCAGTCCGCGAGCAGGATATGGTTAATAATCCAACATTAACCTGGACTTCGAGGACTATTTGTTGATCTCATTTTGCTCGTCTAATTTTTTTATGTATGTAAATTCAATTATATCATTATTCGTGGTAAGTTGAAACAGAGTATGTATATGAAGAATTTTTTGCTTCGTCATTTAATTAAAAGGGAATGACGATATGGATACTAAAAGAAAGATTATTATTGAAATGATTAGAGTACAATATGCCTATTATTAGCATATAGTAGTAGTTATTATGGATAATGACAGAATATCCGTGTTATTCACAGTGTGCTGGCAATAGGAGGACTGCTATGAGCAAAACAAAAATTGTGAAAGGAGTTGGATGGGATATTTCTGCTATAGGAAATGGTTAGTCCATTCTGAGATGAATCCTGGCCGGACTGTATTATCCTCTGCCAAAATTGTATTTTTAATACCACAAGACTGGACCCTCAGCTCTTTTTCTCCCGTGTTTCATGATTTGTACTTTGATCCCAATTTGTAGAATGTTTTGCACTTTTGGTCGCAAATTGGATGGAAAGGGGGTGATATGTAAAATGGAGGGTGAATGTGCTTTTAAATAGAGAGAGCTTGTAATTATAGCATTGTAACAAATTAGAAAGTGATTACCAATATTATTCCCTAAAGATTGAGGTTCGGAAATATACTGTTCTTTAAACACCATGCCAACATCATGTTCTAGAAATGATTAAGATGCAATGACTAGATGTGAACAGATTTGATCTAAATAGGAAGATAGCATAATTCCCATCAATCTAGGACTAAGATTGATCTATTTCTGGTGGGCCTTTTGTGTTTTACTAAAGATATGTGAGAAAAGCTTCTTCTATAACGAGTTTCTCTTTGTTCATGTCATTATTTTTGTGCATATCGATGTAGCTGTTTGGGCTGGGGCCAAATTAGCAGATGCTCTTGAACTTGTTGGTATTCCTAAATGCTCACATGTAACACCATCCGGAGGAAAACATGTAGAATTTGTAAGCATCGACAAGTGTAAGGTAACTCCATTTCCTTTGGCTCCTCATCATCTTTTTTCTCGGTTGAGTCGAGTCAGGATGTCGCCTAATATCAGCAATTGGTTGTTTTAAACAGGAAGAGAATGGAGGCCCTTATAAAGCTTCAATTCCATTATGTCAGGCCACAAACCCTGAGGCTGATGTTTTACTAGCTTATGAGATGAATGGAGAGGTATTCTATTAGGAAAAATTGCATTTTTAGTCCAACCCACGAGATTTAACTTTCAGCTCTTTTGTTCCCATACTTCACAATATTGCACTTTTTTTAAACACGGGACTAAAAGTGCTAGGAGTCCAAAAAATGCAATGTTCCCTCTCAAGTGCTTTATTGCCCTTAATCTGATATCTCCACATTATATACTGTTTTGTATGCAAAAGACTCTTCAAAGGGATCATGGATATCCATTACGAGTGATTGTACCTGGTGTTATTGGTGCTCGGTCGGTGAAATGGCTTGATTCCATCAACATTATTGCAAAAGAATGCCAGGTAAAGACTCACATGTAGTTGTGCTTGCAAACAATCACGTTACTTATATGTATTTCTTTTCTGTAGGGATTCTTTATGCAAAAGGATTATAAAATGTTCCCACCTTCAGTCAATTGGGATAATATCGACTGGTCTACAAGGCGACCACAAATGGATTTTCCTATTCAGGTATCAACTCAAATGCAGCTTTTATTGATAATGGGAAACTGCATTTTACTTCTTGTGATCTTTTGCAATGTTATTCTTGTCACAGAATTGAGCTACGTAGATATTTTTCCACTTGTTACTTTGACCACATTTTTTAGAGTATGATTGTTTTATCAGCGAGGAAAATAGAATTTTTTTCTCGGTTTCCCAAGGGTTTAATATCTTTCGAGGCATATTATATGGGAACCTATCTCAACAGGAATTCGCCACCTTGGGGATTAGTCCCTTCTACTACACCAATCACTTTGTGGGTAGGAGAATGCATTTATACTCCCACTGGACTGAACACTCAACATTTCTAGTCCAGTACTTTCAAAAATAGCAGTTGGGTCCAAATTTTTTTTTGCACATTTAATCATTTCCCGCCTTTCCATCCATTGTGGGACAGAAAGTGCAGAACAGAGTTATATGGGACTACAAGTGACTGTCGGACAAAAGATGCAAAAAATGGATGGAGAAGGTGGAAAATACGAGATGTGCAGAATAAATTTAGAAGTCAGACCAAAATTGCTAGTTCTGAAAGTGCAGGACTAAATGTGCTGAGTGTCCAGGCCTATGCGACTAAAATTGCATATTTCTATAGACAAACATCAACATAAATTTTAGGTCAGCCTTTATATAGTACGTATATATGATTCTCAACTGATGCTTGAAATTTATGCTGCCCGTAGTGTGCAATCGGCTCTCTTGAAGACGTAAACAAATTAGTAGAACCTGGAAAGGTGACTATAAAGGGTTACGCCGTATCAGGAGGTGGCCGAGGGATAGAGAGAGTGGATGTATCTATAGATGGCGGAAAGACATGGTTTGAAGCCTCCAAATCTCAGAAAGCTAGTATTACTCCAGACATTTCTGATGACGAAAATAGTGATAAATGGGCATGGGTGCTCTTTGAAGCCGAGGCAGACATTTCACGGAGGACTGAGATAGTCGCCAAAGCAGTAAGTCATATATGTTCTCTTTACAATGCTATTAGAAAGTTAATTAGCAGATAAGTCCAAATGATGATTCAAGAATCGAAAGACGGAATACAACGAGATTTGATTGTTGTCTGTTTCGATACTTGCAGGTGGATATAGCCGGAAATGTCCAGCCTGAAAATGTGGAAGTCATTTGGAACTTGAGAGGTATACTTAATACATCATGGCATCGAGTTCATATTGAGATCGATAGGTGACTCAAATCCGTAGGTAAACACCATACAATTCCACGTCATCTGTGATCAATAATCCATTTTCTCAGCTGTATTCATGTTGAAAATCTGAAAAAATATGACATATAATGTTGCTATTTTGATCTTGATTCTTTAGAGACAAAGTTTGTTACAACATAGCACCTTAGTGATTCCAGAACCAATATGCATTGCGAAATATTTTATGCAGCATAAGGTGTATATGCAAGGCCCTTTTTTTTATGCACATTTTACATTCACGTCGATATATAATTGTTACACGTGTTTTATGATTAATCACCCTCCTAGAAGTTTTATCCAATACAAATGTATTGCATTGTTTTTATGAATATTTTGAGTTCAGCCCAAAAGTATTATCCCCTAAATAAACGTCTATAAGAAAGTTGTTCAATTATACATCCCTGGTGAAGGGTTAATTAAACCAGCAAGTTTGAAGATACTACAGGAAAGTGAAGTACAATATACAAAGTAATTAAAATAAGAGCATGCAATACTCTAATCCAGAGCTAAATAAACAAACCATCAGAATCTACAATACCAATGAAAATTTTACCACTGCAGACAATCTTGTCATCAATTGTTGTACTTGATCCTTTAAGAATTGCTCCCTCAAGCCACCATAACAGAGCAATTCAAAATAAAATGGCTCAATCGATTCCGCCCGCTATCAATACGCCTCCACTGCAGTTCACCCGACTCATCATCACCAGGACAATAAGTATATATAGCCATACAATTACCCGCACACAAACCAGCCGCAGCTCCTATAACCAAAAGCTTGTCGCCCAAAGATTTAAACGCAACTCCCCAACCTCTATTACAATCGGCTCTAACCGGAACTACCCCCAAAGTTTTCCAAGTATTGCTCTTCTTCAGATACACCTTCAACTTATTCGTAGAAGATTCAATCGAATAAAGCTCGTTCTTCACAACCGCAAGTAAAGGTGGAGAATGGGAAGTTTGCACGGGGTCATCTTTCAACATATCGGGTATTAGTACCCAAATATTTCTAGCTTCGTCTAAGTATTCACCGCAGGTCAATTCCCCATCCTCGTTTCTTCCTCCAATCACGTAAAATTTATCGTCCATATAAATCCCCGCGCAAAGCTTTCTCTTTCGTTTCATTCTCGGGAGTGGTTCCCAAATTTGACTATCAGGATTGTATTTCTCGGCCGAGTTGAAAACTTCATTTCTAACCGTGGCCCCCATGCCACCCGCCACGTAAGCAAAGGTACCGCAAGTTGCGGATGCGAATAAGCATCTAGGACTAATCATCGATGGACCTTTGAGCCATTTGTTCATGGCTAGTTCGTATCTATAGATGACCAAACCATCGATTTCTCTACCAGAAACGAGTAAATTAGTGCCTGCGCATATCGATTCCTTGTCTCCTGCAGAAAAACAAGGATCGGATGGGAGAATCGGGAGTTTTATACGGGAGTTGAATTTTTGATCAAATGCACACCAAGTACTTTCTCCACTAGCAAACATAAAAATGGATGGTTCTTGGAAATTTATCTCTCTTCGGATTTTGTAAAGCTCTCCGGTTTTAAGAAGGGTTAGAGATCGTTTGTGCACGAAACATAGTTTCCAATGCTCCGATCTTGGAAACTTTGCGAAGATTAGAGACTCTAATTCGTCGCTTAGAGAAGAAACAAGTGAATAATCTGCATCCTGAGGTTTGTTTTCAGACAAAACATCAGCACTACTATTACCATTTTCGGACGTTCTAATCCTTTTGTGGGTAGAGATACCAGGATTGTTGTTCCATTCATTGTAACTAAAGTTTAAATCAAATGTCCCATAATGCTGTCCTGGAGAGGGGGGATTTTCGTCTAGGCACTCCTCTTGTTCTCCGGCTATATTGCGATGTTTAGGCATTGAGGTAACAATTGCAAAACTAAAATCCTCCAAATTTTGATCTGGTTAAAATAAAATGAACTAGATAAAATGTATAATCAAGAAAATAAGGCAAAATTGGAAATTTGTCCCATAGGTTTGAACATTTAGCATTTAGCTATTGAAAATTGTACTTCTAGTCCTAGTTTATAAAATGGTTAGCCCTTTTGGTCTTATTGCGCCCTTTCCATCCAATATAGACCAAAAGTGCATAATCAAGAAAGTCCGAAACCCAAAGTGCAAAACATAGACTTGCATGAAACAAAATAGCAAAAAAGATGGAAGGGAGGGATAGCTGTGAGGATCGAAAGTGCAAAAAAATCTTAAAAAAAGTGGATCAAAAGTGCGATTTTATAAAATAAATTCTGTATGTTAACAAATGTCCTGTTATCTAATACATAAAATGCATATATGATCAAGTATAGTCTGTTTATTACAACAAAAAGTACTAATTACTATCCGAAAAATTGGTGGGAGTAAATTGAAAAAATGGAAACTTTACCACACTATTTAATTTATTGTTCCCCCTACATATATCATTTCATATAGACCACCCACTTATATATAACAGAGAACATAAATACTTAATTAAACACACATATACACATCACACACACACATAGTTAATAAGGAGTACTATATATGTAGTCAAATGCAACAAAAGCTAGAACCTTACCAGGGAGAAACAAAGCATGAAGCATTCATGCTGCAGAAAAACAGGAACTCACAAATGGGAAACCAGAGCACAAGTGACTGCACAAAACCCTTTAAGTAGAGGACTGAAAAATGAATTCTTTATTCTATATGTTTGTGTATATATACTCAAATCGATACACACAGAAAAGGTGTATGTAAATTGTCTATAGAGATTATGGACGGATTGAAAAAAGAAAAGGAGGTGCGAGCATTGAGGCATTGAATATTTAATGGGACCTTTCCATTTGCCGAAGGGTAAATAGGGTAAATGCAAGATAATCCTCCATGTTATGATAAATCTAGATGAAACTATCTTGTAAAATTTTTATTACGTAAATTTCGAGAAATTATTTTTAAAATACTTCATGCTAGTTTCTAAACTTCACGTGAAATATTTAAAAATTAGTTTATTAAAATAATTCGATCTAAATAAATTATTTTAAATATATTGAGGGGTTTCGTGCTGAGCTTTCAAAAGTACAAGGGAGTTTTATGTAATAAAAATTTCACGAACCCTAAACCCGAGTTTATAATATTTTCAAAATTAATTAAATATGAAGGACCGGTGTTTGCTATTGTACGAATAAGTAATATTTTCAAGAATTCATCATGGAATTTTAAAATGTGAAAGTGGGAGAATATTAAAATGAATAATTGTAAAGTTACTTTTTCTTGAATTCCAACCAAATAAACTGACACGCGCCAAGCCAAATTGGATTGACACTCATTCTTAAATTACAAGAGATTAATTTTCTATTTTTCCACTTGATCCTTTAAAGTAATCTTAATTTACAAGGATAAGAGGACATATAAAAAATAACAGTCAACCTTACTTCAATTCTACTCAAACACGCAATTTATTTTTAAGAGTCTAAAAATATATATTTATATTAATTGAATATGCTGTGAAGGGTGGACGGCTACCAACCCAGAAATAGCATTCTACACGGAAAATATATACAATTTGGTCCATTGACACCTGTTCTATTCAGCTTATCAAAATTCAGAAATGGAAAGAAAAAGCATACTTAAGGTTTCTTAGCGCAAAACACATCGGTGAATTAGACATTTCTTTCAATTGTTCTTTATGTAATTATAATTTTTTTTTTATCAACATGTCATTCGTTTAGTAAAAGATATTAATCCTCACAATGTGACGAATTCATGTTTGTATTTACGCTCGCGAAGATTTTCACTTGATATTATATCTAACACATCTCGACAGGAATTTAGTTAGATCTAAAACGTAAAGATCCTTGAAAAAACTTAAAATGGAATTTTCAGTGAATTTATATGGAGAAAGCAATTACAATGTTTTTTTCGTACGCTCGATGAAAAATAAAAATTTCACATATATCTTACTGATAAAATCCAATGGCAATAGCCTTAAGGACACTATAAAATGGATCCAAAAATCAAATAACATCATTGAGTGAATTTCTTTGTATATGCAATATTTTCAATTATATAGAGAAAACATTATTATTTTATTTTTTATCTTGTATATTATGTAATTATTGAAAACAAATAGTGATAGTCTTATTTTATATGAAAAGATAGATACAATAAAAATAATGTTTAAGAAAATAAACTCGTCTGTAAATGTCCCAAAATGTATGAATGAATGCATAATGTATTTTACAATCATAAAATCAATGAAAATCTATGCAATAAATTTCGCTCGATTTCTCACACTTTTCTTTTCTGAAACCCAGTTTAATAATTGGATCAATTTGCAGAGAAAATGACACGCCGCAACCCTAGAAAGTGGAAATCCATTGGATAATTTTTCTTTATGACTAGTGAAAACATTTTTTATATTTAAATTCCCAAAAGTTATGGTACTGTCTCTCCACTGATTAGTTGGTGGGATTTGCCTTTGATTTTGGTTCTCCTTTTCACATAATAATACTTTAATTTATAAACTCATGTGTTCATTATCACAATCGTGTAGGCTTCGCATTTGCAGAATATATATAATTAAATAAATAAATAGTAGTAAATGGTTTGTCCTAAATCATATCATCAAAGTATTGAAATCTATACCATGGATTGGGCCAACTTGTTAGCTTTAATCCCGCAGATTTGATTTTTTTGTAAGGTTATACTATATACCTACCAATGAAAGTAAACCTTAAATCTCTAACCTTAAACAATGAGCACCCCACTAATTTGCCATCTCATTGGCTTATATTTTGTGCCACTACATCTTAATTGGTGAAGAACATACTTTAATTCTTCAGCTTTTCCTGGACATTGTAACATTATAAAATTGAATTTTTTTTCTTTCGTGCTTATCTTGCCTTGAGATTCTACGAGTATATACCTTCTTCAAAACCTATCGATATCTCAAAATTAAATAATAATTATTTTTTCCGGTTTTCTATGACTATTGTTGTTTACATTTCTACATTTTCACATTTAAATTCTTTACAAACATGAACAACTACATCTTTAACTACTTCATACTCCTATCTAGTATATCACATTAACAATAACAATTAGTATTAATGAATATATCTGTTATCTTGGTTTTTAAATAGCTTATGAACAGATAAGACAAGGGAGCTACCAACTTAGAAAAGTTAACTCCAGTTCTCTTTCGGAGTAAACCCAAATCTAATGGCCCACTCCAATCAACAAACAAACTCAGTTTTATAAGCCCAATTAAAATTCCATACTTTACGTGATTTATGTCCAAACTGAGCCCAAAGAAGTAAAGTACCAAGGCCTAAAATCCATATTTATTCAATAAGCCCAATTACATGACCCGGCCGGTCTCTATCAATTTGTAATTTAATTTTATCCAAAACTGCACAACGCAAACCTCCCAAACAAACAAATCCTTCAATGGCGGCTGCTGCTGCTGCTGCTACCTCATCCATAGCCAATCTCTTCTCTTTCTTCACCTCTTCCAAACCACCACAATCAATATCATCTCCGACGAAAGCTCCGCCGTCTCAAATCTCCCTTTCGTCTGCCGATACGTCATCCAAAGACAGATGGACCCCACTGACCTCATCGAATGAACCACAGCCGTCGATTTCCTCCTCATCGGTGGTCTGCCCCTCGCTCGCGTACGCAAATACACTTTTCTTCCGATCTGCATATAACGTTCAGGTGATTGTGGACGATAATGAACCGGAGGAGAGGCTTATTGGTCGGTTCAGGAGGGAGGTGATGCGAGCTGGGATTATTCAGGAATGTAAACGACGTCGTTACTTTGAGAATAAGCAAGAGGAGAAGAAACGCAGAGTACGTGATGCTGCTAAACGCAATCGTCGCAGGTTGGTTATCTAATCTTTCTGCGTCATCGCTTCAATTGATGGAACTTTGTGCTCTATCTTCTGTACCTATATGTTTTCTTATTATTATTGCTATATAAGTTCAATGGACTAAATTGCAAATAGATTCTTGACAATGATAGTCATGTTTCTGTAGTGATTTAATTGAGATGATTTGAACAGACGGTTTCAACCAAGAACTGGTCCACAAGACAAGGAAGAGGTATCTAGCAACAAGAACAAGAAGGCTGATGATGTTGAAGATAATTGGGTACTCCCTGAAGGACTTTAGTTATGTCCCTGTTTTTTCTCTTCCTTCCTTTTGGATAAATGTAAATTCTTAGGAGATGTTTATTTATTGAATTAAAACCCTGTCCAGTTCAGCGCTTTTAACAATTATAATTGTTGGTTCTCTAACTTAGGTATTCATATCAAACAATGATCATTCCCCCCCTTCCGATTATCGTCCTAAGTAAATTTTAGATGCTGAAAGCAGATGTGTCAATGTCATTGCTGGTGAAATGAGGTGAACACAAAGTCATTCAGAGTACTTGGAGAATATCACGAACCTTGTGATTAGATAGATGAGATCAAATTGGGTATGGTTAGAATTTCTCCCATTACTTATGGAAGTTTTGATGGGGAATGGTCCAAAGAACAATGAGGAGGCCAGCTCAACCCAATGACTTACGCTGGAGTTGGCCTCGAGCTAACTTAGAGCTATCTAACCGACCTAAAAAGGGATAAACTGGCCAAGGAGTTTGCACACAATCAAGCATATCTAAAACTAGCCGTATAACCTTCAGTAATAAATTCGCCCCAATAAGTGAATTTCGAGTATTGGCAGTACTACTATAGTGAATTTGGGCACACCAAATCCTAGGAAATCGTTGCCTTGCATAAGGTTGACCATAACATTGCACCCCTTTGATTAATGAAACATGTTGTCTTTCTAATTGGATTGATTCAAGCGTTGGAGGGTTATTACTGGAACCTCACCGGTCTATTCTAGCAATTGCTCGTGTTTGAAGTGGAGCAGCATCGCATTCGCATGGATACATGTAAAGTCCAGCTGAAATAACCTAACCGTTTCATCCCTATATGAAGCATCCACATTATTTATTGCATTTGTTTAGTGATCAAACAATTTTATGTGCGATAGCGACCATGCACAAAATCCATTCCCCCTTTGGGAGAAAAGATAATGATGGTAGTATAAGGATGTTCAACATCAACAAATTTTAATTCATGGTATAACGAATAAACCATTTTATTTCAAAACACATTGCTATATGGAGTATAACAAAAGAGGTGGCATAACAAGGATTCTCATAATTATTAGAAGGAAAAAAACACAAATCGATAATGCCGAGATCAGGATAGATTTAATCATATTGATTGCTTAATCATTGCAAAATCTAGACATTAAATAATGGAGTATGAGTTAATTTGGATGGTGACTCGTCAATAATACGATAGGTCATTTAGTTTGCACCGCTAGATCAACACAGTTCTCCAACTTGATGCTTACACTACTCAGAAGAGATGGAGCTTGATTATCTGTTAATACCAAGTTGCATTCATATGCTGGATCGCAATTTCAACTCAAATTTTAATCCAAACCCAGAAATTGAATCTAAGCCAATCAATCACATGTGAAATTCATAAATTGAATCTACAGTGCAACTGATTCAATAATGAATCTTGACTAAATATTAAATCATTTTAGTTACGGTTGAAGGGTAATTGATTAGTAGCATTAACTTCAATTGTTTAAGTGCTATTGGATGGATGATAGGTTACACATTCATAATCAAAGCCAACTAATCCATACGAGAGAAAATTAATAATTTGTATATTTTTAAACTATTATTTGTTCCTTTCAACTTTAAGAGATTATTTTGCTCCCGTTAGGTACTATTATATTAGGCAGAATTGTAAAAAAGTCCCAAACTAATTAATGATTCGGAATTTTCGTCCCGAACTATATTACCTCACCAAATTTAATCCCGTAATTTAATATTTTTTCGAAATATTATCCCAAACTAATTACTAGTTTTGTTTTTTCTTCCCAAACCAAATATCATCCCGTAATTTACCATTTTGCATGAATTTAATCTCAATATTAAATTTCTAATGGAAATGACGATTCAATCTTGTAACTAGTTTGGGACGAATTTTGTAATATTGTAAAATTTATCACGTCATGATACGTAAGCAGCTATGTGGCAATTTAATGGACACATGAAGAATTTTCATCTCATAATTAACGGTGAGACGATATTTCAAAAAAATATTAAATTACGGGACAAAATTCAGTAAAATAATATAATTTTGAACGAAAACTCGAAATTACTAACAGTTTAGGACCTTTTTTGCAATTTTTCTTTTATTATTATTACATGGTTATCTACATTGTTCTGTTCTGATATCATTCAGGGCATCTTCAATTTTTTATACTCCTTAATTAGACTATAAACAATTAAGATACTTAATGATTCCGAACCCCAAAGTCCAAACCCCACCACCAAGTTGGTTCACTTAGTGGGACCGGCTCATAGTTTCTGATATTAACTACTACTACTTCATTTATGAATTTCATGGTAATAAAAGTACATCTCCTAAAAGGAGTAACTATTTCACACATGAAGATCAAATGTTCAAATTCATTTGCAATAGTGTCCCGTAAAATAAATAGCGACGAGGCTGATGAGTTATCGGACAAACTGGTATTCTTATGATTCTTGTGAAGGCATCAACTTTGTTAGACGATTCATGACAAAGGGTGTATATGCAACGTGAATTTCTAATGATTATTTGTCATATGAAACCTAAAAGTACGAGAGAGACAAGTAATTATTGAAACCAAGGGTATTTCTGTAATTTTACCTAACCTCAGGTGGTCCCATAGTTAATTATTGCTACTTAGTATATCAACTCTTCCTTACAATATTTAGTAATTTAAACTCTTCCTTCCAACTAGTGATATAAAAATAACATTTCCAACAAAGCATCGTCCCTATGTTTTGGAACATATATAAAAACTCCAAACTCTGCTACCATTATTAGCTACAAGAAGACAAACAAAGTTCAACATGTTAGTGTAGATAACAAACTCACCTTCTATTGCAACTGGAAACTGAGAAGCTGACTTACACAAGCTCCCCTCCATCTCTGCTTCAGCCACTCACCTAATGGAAGACTTTAACATGTTAGCAGAAACAGAAGCAACAAGTACAGAAAAATTGACCATATATGAAGAACATGATCCGGAAAGCAACACGATCAATCATCCTCTACTCAAACGAGCCCCAGTACTTCCTGTGAATCCAGTTGCTATTGTTGGAGCCAAGGTTACTCACTTAGAGAGCTTGGACTATGAGTAAGAACAACCTTCAAATATATTTCTCCATTTGATTATTATAACTTCCCTTTTTTCCTTAACATTGAACAGTAGAAAAATTGTTTTTTTAACCCCACTAATCAGGATCATTTGCGCTTTTGGTCCCGTACATCACAAATCTGCACTTTTAGTTTCAGTTTTTTAAATGCTTTGCACTTTTGATCCTATCACCTTCAATATAATATGGGACCAAAAGTGCAAAACTAAGATCTACGAGACAAAAGTGCTGATCAGAAACTATTCTATAGAACCAAAGGCGCAAAATAATTTGAAAATTGAGAAGAAAAGTGCAATTTATAAGATGTAGGACTAGAAGTACAAAACATTTCATAAAACTGGGATCAAAAGCACAATTTTTTTTAAGTACGGGACAAGAGTGCCGAGTGTATAATCCTGTGACTAAAAATGCAATTTTGACTTTTGAACTTACTTAGGATTAATGAGAATGATCTGTTCAAGCAAGACTGGAGAAGCAGATCAGAAGTCGAAGTGTTGCAGTATATATTGTCTAAATGGTTGCTAGCATTCCTTGTTGGGCTTTTCACAGGAATTACAGCAACTCTCATCAATTTTGCAGTAGAAAATATTGCAGGATACAAACTTCTCGCTGTGGTCAAGTACATCGAGCAGAAAAGGTACCATCGATGATACTTCTATTGCCTTGTTCACATAGATAAGTAAAATTTTAACTTCCCATTGGCATCGGATTTGATGGAAGCAGGTACCTAATGGGATTCATATATATGACTGGAGCAAATTTTATTTTAACAATGGTAGCTGCTGTTCTCTGCGTTTGTTTTGCACCTACAGCAGCCGGTCCGGGAATTCCTGAAATTAAAGCTTATTTGAATGGAGTTGACACTCCCAACATGTTTGGTGCAACTGAATTGATAGTTAAGGTACACTGTAATAAACCACATACAATTTATCATGATTATTATGCAATCCTTTTTAAACTCTCATCAGTTTAAAGGAAAACATGTTTTAACTAAAGCACCGGCAACTTTCTTTAGCTACTTCGACTGAATATTCAAACCTAGAAATGGTTTCAGGAGGATCATGAGAGTGCCAAGTTTATGTGACATTCATGAAGTTATAACTCATAATGGTGTAAACAACAACTATGTTGTTGCAAATAAGATCGTACAATTTTGAAGTTGTGTGGTATTAATGTCTATGTCATAAATTAGCGGCAAATTAGTAACACGGGGCAAAGTTTACCAACTAAATTTGGTGTTATGCCACATTATACTATCATATGGGTTGGAAGTAAGATAATTTTACTTGTGTAAGTGCCCAAATATGGCTGTTTTTCACTTTTTTTACAAATCGACATGCTTTGTTAATCAATGCTTCCAAAGTAACCAAACAAGATAAAAATTGCTACAAGACATAATCTCACCTAATCTTGGCAGCCAAACGAGTTCTAAAAGTTATGGTACATACCAGCTTGTAGCTGAGATACCATACTTTTGTCATTATCACAGATTATTGGAAGCATTGGAGCTGTTTCTGCTGGCTTGGATCTAGGAAAAGAAGGGCCTCTGGTGCATATTGGGAGCTGCATTGCTTCACTATTAGGTCAAGGTGGGACAGACAATTACCGGTTTAAATGGCGCTGGCTAAGATACTTCAACAATGACAGGGACAGACGAGATTTGATCACCTGTGGTTCCTCATCCGGAGTCTGTGCTGCTTTCCGAGCCCCTGTTGGAGGTGTACTCTTTGCTCTTGAAGAGGTGGCTACATGGTGGAGAAGTGCTCTTCTCTGGAGAACTTTTTTCAGTACAGCAGTTGTAGTTGTTGTGCTTAGGGCCTTCATGGACTACTGCATATCTGGGAAGTGTGGATTATTTGGGAAAGGAGGCCTAATCATGTTCGATGTGAGTGGTGTTTCTGTGAGGTACCAAGTGGTGGATATAATCCCTGTGGCTGTAATAGGAGTGATTGGTGGCATATTAGGAAGCTTGTACAACTACCTTCTCCACAAGGTCCTTCAGGTCTATAATGTCATAAACAAGTAAGCACTATCTTCTGTTAAGGCAATATTGCATTTTTAGTCTCATTGGACTTGACACTCAGCAGTTGTAGTCCCGTGCTTTCAAAAGTAACAATTAGTCTCAACTAGTTGCACTGTTTTGCACATGTCGACTTCACACTCTATCCATTATATGTATTTTTGGTATCGTAGGTCGGTCTCTTTATGCACTTTAGGTAACATATTGGATGGAAGAGTGTTAAAAATGCATTTCTTTCCTTTTGATCTGTAGCCGGTGCTAAGTTGTAATTCTTCACAAGTTCACGTTGCTTATGTATTACTTCATGGCTATTTTGCAGCAAGGGTAAATTGCAAAAAATTCTTCTCAGTCTAAGTGTCTCCATTTTCACATCTGCATGCCTTTATGGACTTCCATTCCTTGCAAAGTGCCGACCTTGTGATCCATCCACCCCGAATTCTTCGTTTCCTACAGCCGGAAGGGGAGGAAAGTTCAAGCAATTCAACTGCCCAAAAGGCTACTACAACGATTTAGCCACTCTTTTACTAACCACAAACGATGAAGCTGTTAGGAACCTTTTCTCCATTAACACTTCAACAGAATTCACTACTTTTTCCCTCATGATCTTCTTTGTACTGTACTATATATTAGGACTTATCACTTTTGGCATAGCCGTCCCCTCTGGTCTCTTTCTCCCTGTTATTCTCATGGGTTCAGCATATGGTCGTTTGCTTGGTATTATCATGGGACCATACACAAGAATTGATCAAGGCCTCTATGCCGTTCTTGGGGCAGCCTCACTCATGGCTGGCTCAATGAGAATGACTGTCTCCCTATGCGTTATATTTCTTGAACTCACAAACAACCTTCTATTGCTACCCATTACAATGTTGGTTCTTCTTATAGCTAAAACTGTAGGAGACTGCTTCAACCCGAGCATATATGACATAATTCTTGAACTAAAGGGATTGCCTTTTTTGGATGCAAATCCTGAACCATGGATGAGAAATATCAGAGTTAGTGAGCTAGTTGAAGTAAAGCCCGCGATTGTTACCCTTGCAGGAATTGAGAGGGTGGGTCGTATAGTTGAAGTCCTGAAAAATACTACACATAGTGGTTTCCCAGTTGTGGATGAAGAAAATGGGGCAACAGAACTGCATGGACTGGTACTTAGATCTCATCTAATTTTAGTGCTGAAGAAGAAGTGGTTTCTGCAAGAAAAACGAAGATCAGAAGAATGGGAAGTGAGAGAGAAATTTACCGCCATTGATTTGGCAGAAAGAGGGGGTAAGATTGAAGAGGAAATATTGACAAATGATGAAATAGAAATGTATGTTGATTTACATCCTTTAACCAATACAACCCCATACACTGTTGTTGAAAGCATGTCAGTGGCCAAGGCAATGGTGCTATTTAGGCAAGTGGGACTCCGCCATATGCTTATTCTACCTAAAGATCAAGCAGCCAGGGTAAGCATGTGATACTTTGTTAGACTAAATTACAACATCACGGAAGAACTTTTAACTTACTTTTTGCTAAACAAGAACTTGAAAACTAACAAAGAATGTATGAAAATTGATTAAATTACATACAGTTTTTAATTGGACCCTCAGCACTTCGGCCCCACACTTTACAAATTTGTACTGGTCCTTTTTTTTTATTATGTTTAGCAATTTTGGTCTCATCGTTCCCTTTTCATCCAAATTGGGACCAAAAGTCCATAACTGATTTGAGTCTTTAAGACCAAAAGTGCAAACATGGACAAATTTATGGGACCAAAATTGCAAATCATGGAAAAGGGTGCAATAGGACCGGATTTGCAAAACATTCTAGAAATTTGGGGCCAAAATTTCAAATTTGTAAAGGGAAGGACCAAAAGTAATGATCTAGTCCTATAACAGTAATAATGTAATTTGGCCAAAAATATATGGTAGTGAAGATGCAGTACGTCTGACCTGTTGTTTTGACCATTTGATAGGTGTCTCCAGTGGTGGGAGTTTTGACAAGGCAGGACCTGAGGGCACACAACATTTTGAGTGCCTTCCCTCATCTGAAAAATTCCCAACGAAGTAAAAAGAGGCATTGATCCAGAAGTATTGTGTTCTTGAGAATTTTTTATTTTTTTACTTTTGCTTTATTCTCCAGATTCATGTGTGTGATAACCAAAGTAGTGTAGAAAATTTGTCATGATAAAATGTTGTCTTATGGATACACCAGTTCATAAAACATCTCATCGCTTGAATTATTTAGTTACAAAACTGAAATTCCCTTCAATCTTAGTTAACAAAAGATTCAAGAACTTTCTCAAACATTTTTAACTGCCTATGGATGTTCAAATGCTCTCAACTGTAAGTCTTTTTCTTTTTTCCGGATTTCTTTTTCTTTATGTTTACTCCTGAGCCTCTTTTGAACACAGCAAGGACCTCAATACTGCATCAGAAAGGACAGTAAGATTGACATGTCAATGAACCAGAATAAAATAACTCAGCTATGAAAGCATCAGTCAACAGCTAATGCAGCCCAAAAATACACCTAGGTTTTATCAGTTTATGAGATTAAATATATCAATTGGGAAGGATGAACGCATAAGAACGAAGTCAGAATGATTTGGAAGGAAGAAATGTTTTGGTGTGTAGAGATAAAGATAGAAGCAGGACCTCTGAGTTCCTGGAAAAAAATTAAAGCCATGGGCTTTCTCTAAACGCCATGACTTGTTAGAGAGCAACATCTTGCAATCCTGTGAGCAAAATGCAGCATTATAATCACAAGATAGAAGGGGCAATATGACGTTTAAAACTAAATTCTGAGGAAAAAAGGGGAAATATAAATCTAATTCAAGACTTCACTAGTTTTAATTAAATAGTAACTCTTCGCAACCATTTAAAATTTTGAATACATATAAAGGCTATATGTACCTCTTTGAAACTATCCCATCCACAGCTTATATAGATAAGAGTTTCAGGTAGTGAGTTACTTTCTTCTTGTGCTCTCTGACTACTATTCCTCTGCACTGAACTTTCTCTTTCTCGTAAAATCCAAGGTCTTTTTTCAGTGACCTCTTTTCGGGCACTGAAAGAAAGGGAAAAATAAGGGGAAACTGAATGCAAATATACAAGATTTCCAATCTCACTAGTCACTAAGATTTCGCTTAATTCAGAATGCTAAATGACTCCACCTTTCAGGTGATTTATCTTTGAGCTTCAAGGATGACAAAGAATGTAATGCACTGATCAGAGATTGGTCTAGCCCCTTTCGCGGAGGATCAACCACCACAACATCAGATCCAACGATCCAAGAAAGTGGATCCTGAAAGTGAGTTCACAGTAAAACTATAGTAAAAAATAGCAGTTCTACTATGCTTCAGGGCCTTTTTAGTGAATATTTATCCATGTTTAATTTCCCAAATTGATTTCAGTCAAATTTCATGGGAGTGCATATATTTTCTACAATATTTATTTAGACAGTAATGAAATTAAAGTGCTAACTTTTGAAGTGTCAGCGTGATGCCAGCTGATGTTGCTGTCCATACTGGTTGGCAATCGGGAAGCTGTCTTTTCAAAAGAAAGCTTAGAATCTTTGTTAACTTCCACACATTTTACGGACCTGCGATACAAACATGTACTCGAGAAACTTAATTAATAATTCCATCTAGCACCTGACAGGAATGATTAAATTAAAAATCTAACCCACCTGCATTTCCTTGTGGCAGCCAAGGATAAACCAATGACCCCAGCCCCAGCGTAGAGATCAACTACTGATGCACCATATGGGACATATTTATGTAATTTACTGAGCAGAGAATCAAAAGCCTGCCAAAAATATGAATTCCGAACAGTGGTTAGTATGCAAAGCGCTGTAGGTTATTTTCTGCTGCCATATATTTAAAAGAAAATCTGGCAGTAATTAATTCTTAAAATATAGAAATAACTGAAGCTTTAACAACAAATACCAACCCGTGTATTTGCTTGCCCAAAGCTTGAAGGAACCATTGAAACATCAATTCCTCCTACATGCTCCCAGAAGTCTCTGTCACCTAAAAGATGTCTCCATCTGTTCCCAAAAATGATCTGCGATATATGTCGATGGAGAGTAAGGGAGTGCACCAGAAACATGGATATAAACTCAATTGTCTATGATTCATTATGAAAAAAGTTCTCGGCAGAGTATTCATTTATCTACTATCAAGCTCATAAAATAGTACCAATGTATTATTGGAAATCAATACAGCTCCAATATCTACTGCCACTGAACATGTAACGCTTATGCAACAACACAAAAAACAGATGGTGCAAGAATAGCCATTTAACTAAACCATAGATTTGTAAACCTTCGTGTAGTTAACAAGGTTCACAAAATGCGCAATTGAACAAGTGCGTGCAAAATCCAAATGGGACTAACTCACATTATTTGTTGATGTCTGAAAGTTAGCCCATACAGAATGAATCAAATGAACTTTCCTCTTTGGTCCCCCGTTCATCCACATATACTACAAGTTCAAACTCGATCAGCATTTGCACGTTGAAGGTTTATGAGATTAAAGAAAGTCAGTAGAATAACCATGCTGATCTTACATTGGCCAAAGCATTTAGTTTTCCAAAACTAGGTGAGCTCTCACTTCTCGAATTCCAAACCAAAGAAACCTGCACCTTGCCTGAAATCATCCAGGAAACATATCAGCTCAACAGTCAACTATTTTACAATCCATCATTAAGTTTCCACCAACCGTTTCTGTATCTTTCAGAGGCGGGAAGAGATGTGTCATACGTAGTCACAGCCATCTACAAGTACACAAAATGAACGTATAAGTTACGATTCATCACAAATTTCTCTAAATTTTCATCTTTTTGTTGAAGGTCCTGGTGTAAATAGCAATTATAATACTGCCATGTATCACTCACCTGAACATATCTTAAGTCACCCGTTCCTTGGTCTTCATCATATGGCTCAATGTTCAACTCAGCCATTCCTATAAAGGAAATATATAAAAGAGCATCACTAGCAGCACAATTTCCCGATCATACATATGGAAATGCACCTAATTACGATAGAATTTTATCATAAGACAAAATCGAGAAAACCTTTTTTCAGTAACTCCACAGCAGCATTAATGCTCGGATGATGAGCTACAGTACAAGAAAAATCATGACTGTAAGCAACATACATACTTATATATGTATATACACACACTGATACACATTACACACACAGTCAAAATATTGGAAATCAGATAAGTGATTTTAGGACCTTGGCATTCAGGAATATCAACTATATTATGAGTGCCCTCTTCATAAAGCCCAACTAATGGCTTCTCCGAAGAACCACGAACAGCAAGCTTCGCGCGACACCTCCATCCCCACTACCAATTTTAAAATATATTTTTTTCATAAAAAAGTTGAAATTAAATAATGAAACGAATAAACCCAAGTAGTTTGTGTAATTACGAGTCTACAAGTATCGAAGGTGAAATTAGAAACACCCATTCTCTTAAAGAAGTTAGTCGCCTCATCGAGAATTGGCGGCTGGTGGAGGTTGTACTCGTGAGTACAACCCGAACAGCTGCAAAATTGAAAAAAAAAAAGAAAGAGAATATTAAATCATTAATTATATACGAAAATACGACATGAAATGGATAAATTCAGTTCGAGCGGGAGACATACGATTGAAAGTGAGGGCAGTGAAGAGCGCATGAAGAGGAGGGGTTAGTGATAGAGTTAGGCTTAAGGTCTTTAGTGAGAGATATAACCGGCGGCGGCGGCGGCGAAAGTGTGGTTGTTGTGGAGTGGCACGTGATGAGAGAGAATGAATATTTTTGGTCACGTGGTGTGGCACGTGACGGAAGTGGAATGAGACGGAGGCTCGTGGCGGCGGCCATGAGTTTGAGCTGTGGCTGTGCTTCCACTGGTGGTGGTGGTGGCGGGAAGGTTACTTGGGATAGATAAATATATGCTGTTTTGAAGGGAGTTATCTTCTCGAGGTAAGAGTCGTGTTAGAGTTGCGAGTGTAGAAATATTTCGAAGACGATTTTAGTTCAAATGTTACATTCACAAGTTTTTAGTTCCCATCGTTCAAAGTCAGATTACTTGCCAATCTGGTAAGGCTGATTCGATATTCGATTGCGGCTCATTCGGTGAAAAATCATTTAAGATTGATATGTTTTATATACTAAACAATTTTCTATTATAATTTTCAGTTAGTTGATATACTTTTAAGTTTGATTCTAGCTCGTTTCAATAACTTTAAAGTTGACAAGAAAATGTAAAATTCTTAGGTTATTCGCACTTGAATCAATCTCGTTCATTAAATTTGTTCAATTTTATTTATCATTTAACAAGTAAATCAATCTTAAACGTGATTTAAACTCTATAAAATTCAAATTAAATTTGAATAACATAACGTGTGATACTATTTCGACTCATACGCGACTCCAAAAGCAAGCAAGCCTATTTGGAAGAGTTCTCACCTGATTTCGCGGCTCGCGAAAATAAGATAAAACTCTTTCAAATAGAGTTTGGCAAAACCTATGAAATTCAACCCAAACATATTAGTGTAGTTAGTATCGCACGTATCGCGATACGATACGTGCGATACGATACGATACAGACCCAAAACGATACGACTCGGTTAGTGTATCGTTTTTGCTCATGTATCGGTTTGTATCGGAACGATACGATTCGGTATCGCACGTATCGCGAGTCCAAAGCGATACGTGCGATACTTGTTTTTGACCGGTTTTACACCTGAACCGGGTCAGATCGGTTCTGACCCGACCGGACCGGGTCAGGGCCAACTCTTTAAAAAAAAAAAAAAATTTCTGCTGTTGTTAAACAACAGCAGTACAGCAGAAAAAAAAGAAAGAAACTTGGAGACGTTGTTACGATTCTTTCCCAATTGAAACCCTTCTTCTTTAATTGATTTCTTCTTCAAGTTTTCCTTCAATTATCTATCAAAATCATTAATTAGTAACTCAAGAAACTCTTAGAACCTTGATTAGGTAATAGATATCTCACTTTATATGGGTTTTTGGAAGAAGGAAAAAAGTGTGGATCTTGTGCTATTGTGGGCGATTCTTGTGGGGTCGTTATGTGATTAGCTCGATTCCAACACGATACCAAATGGGTTTGTGCAATTCTAATTGATTCCTTCAATTTTAGCTTGGTTTTGTGCTTGAACCTTGAGGTATTACTTTGGTTTTTTAGCTTAGTATATATATTTTGGTTTTATTTTGTGAATCCTATTGTTTGATTTTGTTTTATGGCTTCAAAATTGAAACTTGAAATTGGTTTTATTTTGAAATGATTTGTTTGACTTTAAAATGTTAAGTTTATGTCTTGTAATTATTTTTTTTAATGTAGGGAATATATTTTATAATATTTTTAACAAAGTATCATGTATCTTACGATACACGATACGTATCTCGATACGATTCGATACGAATGGAAAACGATACGCGATACGATACACGGGGCTTATTGTAAATTTCAAAGTTAACATACGGGTTATTGATATTTTTAAGGTAAAAAGAGGTGTTTTTGCATCCATTGTTGGGGTATAATTGTCATTATGGCTTGAGATGATTTTGTTTGCTAATAATAAATAAGCACATGTGGAGGTTTGGTAATAAATATAGCATACGGAGGTTTTGATAGTTAGGTAAAACACAACGGGTATTTTTGCATTTCACTATAAAATTATCCTAGGATTTTCTCATCAAATTGGTGGAAGGAACTTTTCTACATTAAATTTTTTTGTAGAAAAGTTGAAGGATAATAGTAACTTCATTTCTGCTATGCAAACAACAAAAAAATATAAATTATATTTCCCTCACTTTCTTGACAACCAAACAAGCTATTAATTATTGATTTGATAGCTACCATTTACTTATTTTCCCCAAACCCTATTAGAAAACATCAATTTAATAACAACCACTTTTTGTTTTCCCCATACTCAATCCAAATAGAATTTTAGCTTTTTTAAAATCACAAATTAAATATCAAAACAATTTCACCGAAATAATTCAAACCATTTTATCGAGACCAAAACTTGCGAAACCTAATCACAACTCTTCCAAATAGACCATAGGATTTATGTATTCATTTACCTCATTTCGCTAAAATTTTCACAGACAAATCAGGTGATGTTAAGAATTTGTGGGTTTTTTGCATTGTGCACTCTCGAACACATGGGAAATAGGCATTTTACATCCCCAAAATAGGAACAATTCAGCACTTTACACCCTTTCTTATTTTTTGGTAAAGTTGACGATCGGAGTAAAAAAATTCTAGGGGCAAAATAGGTAATTCATTTTGGATCTTCGACACTTTGCACCCCCGAAACACGACAAATGAGCACTTTGCACCTCTAAAACTGAATTAACACTTAGCACTCTCGAATTAAGAACAACTCAGCAACTTGCACTCCCAAAACACAAAATTAACACTTAGCATCTTCAAATTAAGAAAAACTCAGTAACTAGCACCCCTCATTTTTCTGGGTAGAGTTGACCACTAAGGTTAAAAAAAATCTAAAGGCAAAATAAGTAATTCATTTTTTAATCTTTGACAATTTTTCTTAATTATCAATTTTTCAGATGTCCTAAAAAATTTTCAAAATAATTCGAAAAATTTCTAAAATATTTTACTACATAAAATTTACCGAATCATATCACAATTATACATTTATTTTTTATTTATTTATTAATTTTGACAAGTAAAGTTAACTATATTAACGCACATTAGTTATATAATTATATTCACAATACTTATATTATTTGCGATTTTGAAAGAAGGTTTTTATATTAAATGTTATAAAAGCATAGACCATTGAGTTTAAATATGAAAGAAATAATGTAATTTGATTTATTCTATAATAAATATGTTAGAGAACTTTTACAATTACGAAAGCAAGAAAATAATTTTTTTTAGTGTCCTTTTTCTTTTGTAGAATAGACCCCCATTTTTCTCCTAGGCCCTTTGCAACCATTACTGGAATCATTATGAAGGGTAAATATCACTTTTGATCCCTTTTATCATTAATTTTTTACAGAGTGGTCCCTCTTATGTTTTTTTTCCTACTTTAGTCCCTACTATGAATTATTTGTTTCACTTAAGTCCCTACTATGAATTATGTGTTTCACTTTAGTCCTTATCAGGTGGTTCCGATAACACGTGACATGCATATGAATATTTTTTAGGGTATTTTCGTCCGTTCACTATTGAGACTATTTGAGATATTGTTTAATTGGTGAGCAATTTTGGTGTTTGAAAAAGATTTTAGGAAAAAACTTTAGTTTGGAATGAAATGTACGATTAAGTTGGATTGGAATGAAAGCCTAGTTTGAAAGAGATTATATATTTATTTATTTTTTAAATAATTAGAAAGACGAAAATATCCCTGTTAGTTTACTTGAAATGACAAAATTGCCCTCATGAGCATATCACATGTTATCGGAATCGCCTTGGACCACTTGAAAAAGACTAAAGTGAAACAAATAATTCATAGTAGGGACTAAAGTGGGGAAAAAAACATAAGAGGGACCCCTCTGTAAAAAGTTAATGATAAAAGGGACAAAAAGTGGTATTTACCCCATTATGAATTATTCATTCAGTTCAACATCATTCTCTGATGTCACTATTTTCAGAGCCGGGGAACGTTTGCAAACACATTAATGTAATTCCATCTCATGGTACAGTCCAACATTTAGCACTTAATGTAATTCCCCTCTCAAACCTATACTCAAACATTTAGCACTCAAAAGACAATGCTGCACTTAATGTAATTCCATCTCATGGTACAGTCGAGAAGCAAAATCTGACTTTCTTCTAAGAAGCAAAGATCCAAAAAAAAAAAAAGAAAAAATCGACACACGCATTGACAAGTACAACACGATGATCATGAAGTTGCTGAATATTCATGTCACAAACTGTCGTCTTCCCTGATTTGTTCCTCCCGAAACCCCTGCTTCATCAAAATACAATTACTCAAATAAGTATTTAACAACAAAAATGTTGAATTGAAATTTATAAAACAAGAGAATGATCAATGATCAGCGAAGGGGGAGAAATAGGAATTGGCAGTGACGGTGGAGGAAAAGCGAGGAGAAGGTGAAGAAGAAGTGGCGGAGTCCTGAGAAGTGTGCGCCTGAAGAAGCCTCCATCACGTAGTCTAACCTTCGTTTCGTCCGCCATTGTTGATGGTGATCGGGGTTTAGAGTTTGAATTTGTCCAAGAGACCAGATTGCAGGGTATATATTCTATTTTATTTTATTCTATTCAGGGTATATAATATATTCTATTGTTCTTAATTATTTTTGGGTAAATTATGAATACCCCTCATGTAAGGCTTAATTACAAAAATCATCCTCACGTATTGGGTATTACAAAAATTCTCATCAGGTTTGTCACCTTATTACAATTAACCCATTGTCCCTAAAATATTCCAATTTTGCCCTTGTGTGTTATTTGTATTGTTTGTAATGTCTTATAAATGTTAAAAGTTGTGATTTAATTATTATACCTTATAAATTAGAAAATAGATAATTATATATTTACTACCAGAATAATTGATAAAATTTATAATTGCCCATAAGTTTTAAATAATATTGCAAAATAAGGTATTTATATATTTATTAGCAATTTAAATTGTAAAATATTAAATTAAATAGAATTTTAATAATATATTTTGTAAATATGAATTATTTACACATTAGTTAAATGAATTTCTTTTATAATGTAGTATATTTAATAAATTATGTTGTATTATAAATAAGATATTTTAAATTATTAAAGTTTATAGAGTATTATAAATTGAAATTTTTATTGAAATTTATGGGAAATTATAAATTATATCAATTATTTTGGTGGTAAATATATTATTATTATTTTTATAATTTACAAGATATAACAATTAACCACAAGTTTTAAAATTTATAACATATTATAAACATTACAAATAACTTCTAAGGGTAAAATTGGAACATTTCAGGGACAAGGGATTAATTGTAAGAAGGTGACAAACCTGAGGGAAATTTTTGTAATACCCAATATGTAAGGGGGCTTTTTGTAATTAGACCTTACATGAGGGGGTATTCATAATTTACCCTTATTTTTATGTCGTTAAAATTATAAAATGAGTTGTGGTATTTTAAATGGAGATGCTAATCACGGATAGTTTTGTATATCAAAAATCGTAAACTTGAACAAAATTTCTGAATTTATGCTAATCACTAAAAATATTGATTTGATAATTTTTTCCTCGACAACAATTGTACCTAACAAGACGTGATAATTTTTTATAATACTTAAGTCTCATCAAATCAAGTATATTTAAGTGTAACAAATTTTAAGAAAAACATTAAAAAGAAAACTCAAAATTAGAACATATAACAAATATAATTCCACATAACGCGCACACAATTAAAAAAAAAATACCCTACTATTATAGAATCAACACAACAAAATAATACAAAATCGCCTTATAATAACACAATAACTATATATTATCTACCACACATTAGCAAGCACCAATGAGCCAATTAAGGTGAAGAAACTGAGGAATTGAGCTTTGCTAGAAGACGCAGAAGCAGTGGCCGTGGTGGCTGAGGATGCATCTGCCGGAGATGACGGTGAAGTAGTGGAGGAGGAGGAGGAGGAGGAGGAGGCATCTGCCCCCACAGTAGTGATCTTAACCTTCATCCCCTGCTCGCAATGGCCTGAAGTCCCACAAGTAAAATAACGCGTTCCGGCCTTGTCTAACTTGACTGTATTGCTACCACCATTTAAAGAGTTCAATGGACTGCCAATATTGCAACTTTTATAATCACTCTCGCTCGCAAGTTCCACCACACTATGCAGCCCCGACGTATACTTGAACTCTGTACAAAACATTAGACGAAGCATTTAAAAAAAATGTAAATTAACTAGAAACTAATTATGTATTTTCGATGGGATCGATCGTGTGAGAACTTGGACATAATAAGATTAAATACCTATTTGATCTCCAACTTTGAATGTCTGAGAAGATGACCAAGTATTGAAATCAGTGGATTCATCCCAACCATTACTTCCTCCGACCACATGTTTCGTTGCTAAGGCTTTTTTATGAATGGACACTAGAAGAATTAATACCACCAGATGGAAAAATCTGCAATTATAAGCCATGTTTTTATTTCAAAGCTTGTATTCTACTAACTTAATTGAGTTTGTATCTAAATCTTTTGATTATTCTTTTTTAAGATATAATGTGGGAGGGCATTCTGTATATTTATAAGTGAACAAATGATGAACAAGTCATTTCTTGAATCCAAAGTATAGGCAGAATTAATTTGGTACAACACTTCCTTTTTTTCTTTTCTTTTTGATCATTTCATTTTTAGTAACGATTAACAATGTGAAAATCCAAGCTTTAGATCATGCTAGATGCATCCTTTAAGTTGATTGACTTGATTAAATCTCACTTCAATTTGTTTGCCTGTTAAGCAAATTCTGTTGGTTACACATCAGAATCCCAACCTTGGCTTTGAAATTAAGATAACTATATGTATATAAATATATATATACTAAAAAGTACGTACACCATACTCAATATATTTCACTGGTTAATCTATGGTATTAAATTTTTTCACAAAGTCAAAATTGTATACCCAGTAGTTATGCTTCATTTGAATAAAAAATTGTTATCTTTTGAATTTGGTACTGTTTATTTTTATTTTTATGACTAAATCATTTTCCAATATTTTAGGCTCGGCGTATTTGGTACTTTACCTTGTTCGCTCACACGTGCAGTCCTCTATATCAATATTTTCTTTCCACCAATTTTTTGTCGGATAGGGTGGATTTTAGAGTTCGTGAATAACAATTAATTTTTGGAACAATTAATACAATTAATAATTTTCTACAGCCAACCAAATAATATATATCTCGAGATACGTACGTATATAAGGATTATTCATACAAGCAAGAAATAAATAAATAAAACGATTTAATGTGTAATGGTTAAATAGTTAAAATATATAAGATAAATCATATCTGAGACTAAATAAAATATGTAATTTCGCCATTCAATAATTAATTAATGTAAACGATACGTACGATTCATAGTACTAAATTAAAGTTCACAAGCTCTTAATTTATACTCAAATGTAGTGATCTTGATCCTAACTTTTCCAAGTGGGCGATCGAACTACTACAAGCTAATTAAAGTCTTGCATTGTTACATAAGATGAACATCGATCGATCTACATTAAATAATTAATTAATCATGGCTTCTGAAAAATTGTATAACTTGATTGTAGACAATGTCCTTAGCATTATCTCCAATTATGAAGTCCAAATGAGCATACTCTTCAATATACTGAACCTGCAACTTGTCTTTGTCATGTAATTTAAGTTTATCGAGCAATGTAATAACATCGTCAGGAACCGAGAGCTTATCTTGTCCGCCATAGCTTAAAAATAGAGGAAAATTTGTGGGAATTTTGGTTAAGTCGTAGGTAGGAGGCAGGAGTTGACCATAGTGAAATATATTAAAACCCCCGAAGTCGTATTTCGATAGTACGTCATTGGATGCAGTCACTGCAATTAATTCAATAAAAATAAATTATTATTATTTCATTAAAAAAGATCTCATTATTTAATACTACTGTTTAGAATTTGATTTAATTAAGATAGAAACTAACTTACTCTGGGCGAAGTGATCTAAGTTTCTAGTTGATGTAGATTGAGGTTCATTATCGAGGTAAAACTCGATGATTGATCGATTTAGACAACAATTTTTTCCTGCAATCATCATTTGTAATTAAACAAATCAAATTTATATATATATATATATATATATATATATATATATATATATATATATATATATATATATATATATATATATATATATATATATATATATATATATATATATATACCTACATTTTTATTATCCCAAGTCATACATGCAAATCAATATAGTATTATATATAGTATATAGTATACATAGAGGCATATATGTCAATTAAAACTTACACACTTTAATACTAAAAATATAGTAGTAGTAATTAAAATACCCGTAAAAGCACTCAAGAATAAGTCAAAACAATTTAACGCTGGATCGGCGCACACAAGCTTGAGATAGCTGTTTGCATCTAACCTGTAAAATTTCATAACCAAAATCACGTATTGTATAATAAAATAATAATACAACATACTGAAAGTATAGAACCAAATTCATCTAATTAATATATGGTGTACCCTGCGGGATTGTATTCTATAGAGGTGATCACCGGTGGACCCTTCTGTTATCAATCCATGTACAATAATTTAGAAATTGGGGAAAAAATAAATAAATAATATATATATATATATATATATAGGTTTTCAAATTCTTACTACACCACTAAACGGAACGGTAACATGACTTAAGTATGCAATTGGGCTTAACAATGCAGCAGATTTAATTTTGTCAATTTGTAGTCCTTCTGATAATGAAGCTAAAGCGATCAAAGTTCCCTGTTAATGAATCAAATTTTGATCGTAATTAGTGTTCGATATATAACTGCATCATTACTTATTAAAGATTTATGAAGAAAGTACCATGGAATGGCCAACGTAGTGAATCTTTTGCCCCGTCCGACCATATACGTACTCGATCACAGATTGTAAATCGTGGGTTACCAATTCGTCCCATGTCCAGTCCCAAAATTGCTATAATCAATTTATATTAGCTAGGGTAAGTAAAACTAATTATACATATATAGGTAATTATTTTCATTATTAAAAAAAATAAATTAGAAAAAGATAATTTTCGAACCGGGTTTAAAGGATGAAGGAAGACATGTCGCCGGCTATACCGAGTTCCTCTGAGATTAGAAATCCACACATCAAATCCGTTGTCAGCCAATATCATAGCCAAAGACTGCTGAGGAGAATTCATCAGCCATGTCATCCCATCCTACATAAATACGTATCATATATATAATTAATCAACAATCACGTCATTTTAAAAGAAAAAGAAAATATATAAAAAAATAAAGAAGAATTAATCCAGACGGATTCACAATCATTTATACTTATTTGATCTTGTAACAAAAAAGAATTCCAGTTCAAGTATCACTTGATTAGTCAAATGAAATATATATATATATAGTACTATGTTTGCATTCCTACACAAGTTCCAAAAGTTCTTATTATGTCTAGACAAGAATTCCGGAAACTTTGCATTAATTATTGCAAGCTTTATTAAGAGGACATAGTCATAAGAGTTCTTAATTAGAAAGAAAAATGGAAATTAAAATGAATAAATAAAATCATTAATTACCACAAACAGCCCATGTTGCAGCACAACCGGCTGCCTATTCCGGCCATTTCCTCCAGCCAGTCCCTCCGGGATTCTTTGCACGCTCAGAATGTAGCCGTCGTCGGTGGTTACCTGCATCCAGTTAATTAATTAATTATATGGTCAGTACGTATACTTTATTAGCATTTAAGTAAATATTAGTAAAACTAACAAACTTCTTAATTAGACCCGATTTTCAATAAATTACATCATATTCTTCGCACTTGTAACCATGTACAGCAACGGCTGAGGCGCATATGCCAAACATACGGGTAACCGGCGAGCCAGAAACTTTGTTTGGAAGAAAATGACTGCGGCTCGAGCCAAAGACTAGATGAGGTACAAGTGAAACAAAGAAGATAAACATAAATATTACAATTAAATCAAAGTAGCTCTTAGAAGCCATTTTATTTTACTTGGCTGTTCTTGGAACTGAATCGTTTATATATATATAGTAGAGGGAATGAGGGATTATATAGTCGGATTGTTAGATTGAGCTACGAATTCAATTTTTGGAAAGTTGACGAATGAGATTTTATGGGATTTGGGTCTTCTTGATTAAACAAATTTTGAATAGCAAGACTAAAATCTCATTTTCATTCCTTGTATAAGACAAATTTAGAAATTTGGGTCAAGACTAAAATTATTATTTTCCATTTTTATTCCTTGTATTATAGAAATTTTTTCCAAGATGAATTAATTTGTTAGATTTGAGGTACTGGAGATACAAATAAGTTAAATGAAATAAAAAAAATTCTAAATAAGAATAGAAAATAGTCAAATACAATTCAGATTTTGGTAAAGTTTGGATAAAGCTTTCCCTTTTCATTTTTATTTTTTTGATGGATTGACTCTGGAAGGTGGGATCTTAAAAGTTGTAACAAACGAATTTACTATTTTTCCTTTTTTTAATGTAAAATTAATTTTGAGTCATAAATGTCTAAATATTTTCTTAAATTGCCATTGGTCCCTCTGGACAAATGCATCTCCAATCGAATGCTCTCCTCACCCCTTCGTCACCCTCCTCGCCTCTCATCTCCAATTGAAGGGAAATTAGTTTCATTAAATTTCATTTCACAACTTTCTCTATTCTCACTTATTAATAATAATAAATAAAATAATAAAATTTAAAATTTAAAATAATCATGTTATTAAATCTTAAAATATTATTAAATCTTACACAAAATTTAAAATACAATTTTATTAAACTTTTCACAATATTTAAAAATAAAATTTACCTTGTTTTGGTTAAGTTTTTTTTTTAACACAATTTTAATACATATATGTATAATACAAAAAATTAAGAGAAAAAAACATGTGGCTTCCAACCATTGACTGGACGGGCGCGTCTCGCCTGCTTGCTTGGTCTTCCCCCTCTAGCATCCCTCGCCCGCTGGCTAGAGACGACAACGCCTCCCCTCTCCCCTCCATCTCATGCCCGGATCGACTGAAGTTTGCCTAACAATCCTAGGAAAATCATATTTGCTTTATATAAATATATAGACGTTGGCTTTTATAACATAATATACGACTGCAGTTGCATAGCTACATCTTGTTTAGTGGGGTGCAATGACCCTCTTAACTTTTGCACTTTGTATGGAAATTATATGTATAATACTTGTAAATATTAATTAGATATTATAATTGCTTTAAATGCACCCAACTCAAAAACTAAAATTTATATGATATTGGGGCCATAATTTAATGAAAATATATAAAGTTTTATGAATTAATATAAAAGACTAATCCCAAGTTACGGGATTTTGAGATATTTTTTCCATATAAAAAATCATATCAACTTCACATCAACTATTTCATATTCATCTTTATTTATGATATTCTATCCCCACAATAAACTCACTTAAAAAGAAAAGTGATTCAAGAAAATATATTGGTTTTGATTTTTCATATTTAAAGTACAAAATTTGATTGTTGAAGGTAGATAGAAGTATGAAGCATTTATATATATACAAGTGAATAATTTGATATATGTTAGTTGTGGTGTACTTAATTTATATTGAAATTTTGTATAAAAAAAGTTTTATCTTCGAGAAGTTTAATTTATATCAAACTATTTTGGTCCAAGCTAGGTTTGATTAATTAACTTTGTTTAAAATTTTATTTTGCTTAAATTGTTTCTCGAATAATTTATTGGACTTAAGACTTTAATATAATATCATCGTTAAACATTATACTATATATCATTAAACAAAAATATATTCTCTTACACTATAATAACCTCAACATGGATTAAAATTTTCATCGAAAACATGAATTTTTTTTGCTCTTGAGCCAACCGAAACGAAAATATAGTTAGTTTATACTTTAACATATTTTTTTTGATTTATAATTTTTCCAAAAGCTTCTCGCAAATTTTTGAAAACATATGAAAACTTCTCGAAAAAATTCTAATATTTAATTGACCTAAAATACCACGAAAATAAGACTGAGTGTCTGAGTGAAATGAAATTATATACTATGTACGCCACGGAATACAAGTTCCTTTATTATAAGTGCCGACAAATCTATGTAAGAATTAGAGAAGGATAATTATTTATCTCCGGTAAATGAAATATATAGTATCTTTTACTTTAATACTATATATTGGAAATGTGCATCACCCTTGGTTATGCTAGAATTTTATTAATAATATGAATTAAGAATAAAAAATAAAAATATTATTTTTTGAAAAAAGCCATAATTGAATTTATTCAAACTATTTCAGTCCGACATGTATAATTTTTATATTTCTTTTAGAGGTGGAACAAGTTAATGAGTTATGGGCTTTACTTGCTTTTGACAAAATATAAACTCCCATGCTCTTTGGAACTTGCTGATTGTGTACCTTACTATTTACCAGACATCACTTCTTAATTACTAGGAGAATAAACTCATTGTACGTGCAGTCTTTCATTCACACTTTTTGTCTAACTATATAGTACTCCTATTAAAGTTAAACACACATATTAATTAGTACGTGTCTAACAGATATATAGTAATTAATTCAATATTTATTTATGAGATTTCATCTTATTCGAATAAGAACCGATAAACTCAAATTTTCAAATTCTAACCAAATATGCATGGACCCAACCCAAATTCTACTCGTTGACAGCCTAGTAAAATTATATAAATACATTAATGTATTACGTGGGCATTTATAAAATTCACGTGTTATTCATATATTATCAAGAAATCAAATTTTCTATACCGATTTCATTCCGCCAAGGCTAAGTGATTAATAAAGGTCGTTTTTCAAAAAAGAAAGGAAACATTGGCCTTCTATTCACAAATAAAGCTTGAAAGTTTAAAAGGCCTTAAACAATTATATTCCTCATATATCCAGACAAGTTCTTGTACTAAATTTCGCAATAAACGTCTAATTTCTAAATATGTAAAACTAGGGCTGTTGGTGGAGGGTTTTAACTCAAACCCGGTACAATTTTATTAAATCTTTTATATAATTAGAAATTCAATATATATATATGATTCAATTGAAAAAAATTTGTATTCTATGGAGCGGTTATGAATTTAGAGTAAGATCTGGGTATGATTTAGATCATGATTAAAAGTAGATTGTATATAATATTTTATTTACATAAGTGTAAGTAACATCAATATTGTTTAATGCAAATTTTGAATAAAGCAAGCTTTATTATCTAATCTCCTTACCCTATTTTCAACTAACTATATGAACTAATTTAATACATTATCAAGATTAATATTTCCCAACGAGATCTAGCAAATATATTAAAGCAAATTGTTAAATACTAGGTTGGTGGTTTGATCGTTTCTATCTTATTGAATGATTATATTGCATTAAATACTTATTATAGATTGTGATAATATTGAATATTTTGAAGGTGAATTTCAGTGGATCCAAATTCCAATTTGAAATCCGAGCACGCTATGGACTCAAATCCAATCCCGACAAGATATGGAATTAAAATAAATGGGCACAATAAATTCTGATCTAAGCTGACTCGATTAGAATCCGACTCACCAATAACTTCGTATATAATAAAATAATCAAAAATACGTCAGGGTATACTTTCAATTGCCATAAATTCAATATCATTCTCTACACAAAAGATTTATTTTTAGCCAAGTGCTTAGCATTGTTCAATAAGAAACTTTGTTATAATTGAACTTCAAGAACTTAGCTCACCATAAAATCTTCACACGACAACACTGCGTTCGGGGGTCATCCTCTTTTTCCTTTCACTAAAGCTACGAATTGAAATCAACCTTGGTAGGCAACATTGTGCTGATTTTACTGGTTTGCCCTCTGTTCTCAACACTCCAATTGGAGTTGTTTCACTACTAACTGTAGAGAGGTAAGGGGTCGACTCAGCTTCCACCATTGTAGGAGCCATGCTAAGAGGCTCATCGAGCTGTAAGCTCTCTTTGAACAGTTCAGACAGCCTTTTTTTCTTGTCTGGAGGAGGAGGAGGAGGAGGAGATGGTTCGGGTACAGAACCAATAGTTGCTTCCATTACAAGTGCCTTGATCATTTGTTGGTTTCCTATAGAGAAGTTGTGATGAACTGGAGTGCTTCCACGAGATGGGGTAAAATCTGGGCACAAGTCACATAAAAATGAATAATACTTGTATTCGTATTTGAACCAAGAATTTGTTTAAGAGAACATATAATTAATCTGACTAGTTGGATGTACACTTAGTCAGACCAAAGTTCCTCAAATCCAGATAAAAATTCGTATACTAAAAAATAAGAATGGAAGTTGTTTTGTTTGCCATTAGACTTACACATCTTAATATATACACTAATCCTAAAATCTTAGAATGATAGAAAACTAAGGAAGCAAAAATGTTAAAATTAATAAAATCCTAGAACTATCAGAATCATAAAAAAATTAAGCAAATAAAGACACGACTTCAAGTCACAACTCCAACATAGACCCGACTCGTAGAAATTATTACATAACTAGAGGAAAAAGGGTGTTTAAAATTCGATGTATCTTACCGCCATTAACACTTAAGAAGTCGTCTTCACAATCTGAGTCTATCCAAGGTTGGGAATCAAAGAAGTCTTCGTCTTTGCTACCTGCAAAAACATTGAGAAATATCTCGTGACAGCATTACATATACAACGAACCTTACACACGATCGATACACAAATAGCCACAGAAAGTGTATTTCGATTCTGAAGTATATCTAATTAATAAACTGCTACAATTTTACTATTTTGTATTAGTACATATGAAAAAGTAAATAAGTAAACCAGCTTGTCATACACAATCCTAATCACATTGTTCTTACCACCATGATTAATTCCACACCTACACTATTGTTACATAAGAATATGTAAGTATCATAGAGCTAAACATATTTAAATAGGTTTTTTTGCATGTTAGCTCCCTGTGATATGTCTAATGGGCAATTTACCTCCCTGTGAAATAAAAATAGACAATTTAACTTCCTGTGAAATGAATAATGAGCAATTTACCACCCTGTGATATAAAAATAGACAACTTCCCTCCCTATTAAATGAAATAACGAGCAATTTACCTCCCTGTGATATGAATTAACGAGCAATTTAGAGGGAGGCAGGGTGCTTCTTTTATAAAAACACAAGGAGGTATTTTGCCATTTTTCTTATTACAGGGAGTTAATTGCCTATTTAAGATATCACTGGAAGTTATTTTGTCCTTTTATTTATCACAAGGAGTTAAATTACCTGTTTAGAATAACTGTTAACTCGAGTTAATCTGCTATTCACTCTATTTGAATATCATACTAATTAATAGTAATAATTTAGAATTGGAAGTAATTTAACCATATTCATTGGTAAAAAGAAAACACAAGAACAAATAGAAATGAAGACAAAGGTATCGCCCTACCAAAATGAGCAGTTGACCCTTGTGCTGGTTTGACTGCCACGTCATCAACTGTACAACCCTCATTATTGACTGATTCCGACTTATGTTTGACCGGCGACGGGATCAAAAGTTTCTCAATTTTAGACCCGAATGATAAACGGAGCTTCATAGCGGAGTCCGGGTGTTTGTGAACCGAAACAGAGGAACCCATCTCTCCAGAATCACTACAAGACACCTTTTTTTCCTAATCATACATTCACCACAAACGGGGAAGAAGAGGGGAATGTGTGATGGCGTTACGCTTACTACATATATATAATTAAATTACAGGGTAAAATTAATCGGAGTAAATGATGAAAGTTATGACAATGAAAATGAAAACTGGTTAATAACAGAGAAGACTGAATTTGAAAGGGGTTTGGAGAGTTGAACTCCATAATCGTGATTGTGTAGTGGTGCGTGAATGAAAAGAACGTGGGTGTAGGTCCTAACTCCTAAGTCCTAATGTGAGAGGGGTAATCAATTTTTTTTTTTTTTTTTGGAACAACAAAAAAACGTGTAATCATTGGGTTTATTAATTGTGGTACTTCTTTTTTTTTTTATTTTTTTTATTTTATTTTTTTTTTTTGCAAAAAGAAGCCTAAGCTTTGGCAGAAAAAAGGGCGATTGAATTGACAATTGAGAGGGACGGATGAACATCGTTCTTGAAGAGGATTGTTATGGTGTGATAAGATATACAAAGTCCTGAGAGAATTGATTGTTAATTGGTCAAAAATTTTAAGATATTAAGAAGTTGTTAGTTCATTTACATCATTTTGTTGTTTTTGTTAGTAGAACATAGAATATGTAATGAGACAACTCATTCTTTAACAAGATTAAAATCTACTAATAGCTTAAATGAATTTCCAGATAGTACTCGAAGTATTATTTTGATGGAAGCCGTTTGAATTATTATGAAATATCACAGTTTCTAAAAAAAATGTGGATTTTGTTTTTAGAGATAGAAAAGAACAAGAGAAGGAAAAAGGATATATACCATCTATGTATTTTAGCCTTTTGTTTTTGGGATCATATATGTATTTGAGCTCAAATGAATATTTGTGTTATTTGAGCGAAACAATAATTACGGAAAAAATGAAAGATACTATTTTGTGTTATGCTAAACTATCACCATATTATGATTTTTTTTTTGCATCAAACTCCTTTGTACTTTAAAAACCCTTTATAAAACACTCAATTTGTCTGCTTTCGTCATTTGTTAACGCACATGTATTCCACGGGAAATTCTTACCCAGACCGGGTTTGGCCGAACCCAAAACAACTACATGGCAAGTATAATACACTTGCTTTGGGATTGAATGTAACTCCCAGGAAAGTGATCAATCACAAAGCAAGTGCAATACACTTGCTGGGTGGTTGGATGGGTTTGGCCAAGCCAGGCTTGGACAAGAATTTTCCGTATTCCACATGATCAAAATGTGATTTTTGTTATTTTTATGCATATTTTCTCAACACAAAACTCCCTTCTACTTTTGAATGCTTGTACAAAACTCCCTTCTACTTTAATTATATCTAGGGGCAATTTAGGCAATTCAATTACAAACTAACGGCGTTAGTAACTAACAAAGATTGAGTGGATTTTGTAGGATTTCTTAAAATACAAGGGAATTTGTTGCCAAAAAAAAAAAATATCACAGAGTAATTTTATGTCGATTTCGCATAACACATGATGGTATCTTACATTTATCCCAAATTTACATTTGAAATCACAAAATCTTCAGATTGGGCAACAACGATAGCACATTATTTAGCTAAGACATCTTCAACAAATTAAGATTAGGCAACAAAAATTATAACTAATCTAAAATAATTTTAATTTAGAAAATTAAACACCTTCAAATTATGGTAGTCTAAAATTGGTTTTGAGAACTTCTATTGCTGGCCATACTTACCATAAAACGATTTTAAGAAACAATACTTCGGTTTTTTTCACTTTACACCCCCAAAATATGAAAAGTAGGCACTTTGCACCCTCCAAAACTTAGATTTAGCACTTTGCACCCTCTTTTATGTTCAAGCAAATATTCAAGGGCACAATAGGTAATTCAATAATATTGACACTTTGCACCCTCAAAACTTGAGAATTTCGCACTTTGTATCCCCAAAATAAAATTAGCACTTAACACCCTCTAATTAAGAACAAATCAGCAACTTTCTTCCCCAAAACACAATAAATGGGCACTTTGCACCCCAAAATACAAAATTAACACTTAACACCCTCAATTTAAAAAACCCAAACCCCTCGTTTTTTTCGTCAAACTTGACTATCAGAGTGAAAAAAATCGAAGGCAAAATAGGTAATTCATTTTTTTACTTAAATTTTGCAAAATACTCGAATACTCATTTCTCTATCAATCTTTCTTTTCAACAATATAACCATAAATAACTAAATAAAGTACAAGTAAACTTCTCGAAGACCCATTGTCTACTTCAACATATCAAAAACCCATAAATAATTACCTATTTTGTCTTAAAAAAAATTCACCTTAACGGTCAACTTTGCCGAAAAAAATGAGGGGTTGTTTTTTTTTAATTTGAGGGTGTTAAGTGTTAATTTTGTATTTTGTGGTACAAAGTGTCCATTGATTGTGTTTCGGGGGTGCAAGTTGTTAATTTATTCTTAATTAGGGAGTGTTAAGTGCTAATTTTTTTTGGGGGGGATGGGGGGGGGGGGGGGGGGGGGGAATTAAAGTATCAAAGATCTATAATAGAATTACCTATTTTGCCCTTGAGTTTTTGCTTGAAAATAAAAGAGGGTGCAAAGTGCTGTATTTTTCATATTTCGAGGGTGCAAAGTGCTAAATTTAAGTTTCGGGGGGTGCAAAGTGCCTATTTCCCATATTTTGGGGGTACAAAGTGCAAAAAAACCTCAATACTTCGGTAAATAGAAGTTATTCACGCTTTATTCTTCATTAGTTTGGTATGAGTTAGACAATTGTTGAAAAGTAAAACAAAATAGCACTAAAAAAAATTGAACTTTAGTGACAAAATAGTAAATGACAAATTGACAAGAATTTAAATATTGTCACTAATATGATGTATATAGACATAATAGTGACAAGAAATGTGATAAAGTTGTCACTATTGACATTTAAGTGATACCCCAAAAGTGACAACTAAAAAGTCGTCACTAAATTATAGTGACAATATTTATTGTCACTCATCCAACACCCGGGTGGATTAAATCCACCGGTGTAGGTACTAATTTTCCCACTGAAAGGGTATCACCAATTGTTGATAGTGACGACTTAAGTTCTATAAACTTGTCACTAATAGTCATTAGTGACAACTTAAGAATATATTTTGTCACTATTGTCATTGTGACAAAACTAATATTTTTATCATTAAATATATGCAAAAAGTGACAATTTAAACAATGTCACTTAATATTTTGTCACTAAAATTCATTTTTCTTGTAGTATAGAGATATTTGTCTGAATATTCAGAGAAGTATTTGTTAAGATTTAACAGCATAAAATTATTATTTATGTGAAATAAATAACTAAAAAAAACTATATCCTAAAATATGAAATCTGGTTTTCGAGGTCTCAAAAGAGAAAGTGAACGGTTAAGACCATGGATCAAAATTTCTTTTCGGGTGTATGTTTTGGTTAGCCAAATATTAGAAATTTTTCGAGACTTTTCGGCGATATTTCGGAAACACTAAGGAAAAATTGTAGAAAAAATTATTAAATTAAGAAAAATAAGAGAATCTTAGTCAAACAAATAGTTTTAGAATTACATCTTGTTTACGTTACGCTTGATTAAAAAACGAAAATTTTTTGACATTTTAAAAAGATGAAAATTTTGATCCATGATTAAGAGACTCAAATTTGTGACAAATGAATTTTATAAATCGAACTCGGTGAATTCTAGCGGTTTGAATTGCATTCGAAATATGCCATAGCTATAGAACTAATTACAAAAATACCACGTATGTAATTAACTTAATTTAAAAAAAAAAAAAATCATTGTGCTATTTTTATTAGCAAAAAGCTCATTTGAATTTTATTCATGATTCAATATGGAAGTTATTGTCAGTTCTTGGAGTGAACATGATGGTTCTTGTCAATTTCATAGTTAACTGGTATATTATTGTTAATTTTTTGGATGAATATGAGTGTTTATGCATCTTATGATGGGAATAAAATTATCATTTTTCTTTTAAAATTTGGACTCCGGGTTGAGAGAGGATTTTTTGCTAATAAAATAAAAGGTAGCACATGAAAATTTTTGCTAATAAAATAAAAGGGCCTTTAGATACGCTTTCGAAGATTAAAACTATAGCTCGGGAGTGGGCTGGAGTTTTTATAAAGGTAGACATGTCAAAATTCATGGTGTAGATAATACGAGATGGAAAATGCCACCTACTGGATGGCACAAGCTTAATACCGACGGAAGTGCTTTGTTGAGCGAAGAGAAAGCTGCTGCTGGCGGTCTTATGAGAGACGAAAGGGAGCATTGGTCATTTGGTTTCAGTATGAACCTTGGGGCGTGTACAATCACTGAAGCCGAACTACTGGCTCTAAGGATGGGGCTTATCTTAGCATGGGAGAGAAGGATTGAGAATCTTGAGGTTGAACTTGACTCACGGGTTGTGATTGATTTGATCAAGAAGGCAGTCTCTGACTCACACTATCTTGGTGCCATCATAGAAGATTGTAGAAGACTCATACAGAACCCCTGGACATGTGTCATTAACTACATCTTACGTAATGGAAACAAGTGTGCGGATGCCTTGGCAAAATTGGGCTATGATCAGTTAGAAAGCCCGAAATGTTGGGACATCCCACCTGAAGACTTGATTGAGTTGCTCGAAGAAGACATAAGATAGTTTAGTAGTTTGTTGCTTTTGGTTTGACCAAAAAAAAAAAAAAAAAAGGTATATTTGCATTTCACTCCATAAATATAGACGAGCCGAAATGTAAAGTATTTATTTTTTTCACACTTATGCTTTTATGAGCCCAGCCCACAAATTTGAACATGTGAACATGAGTTCTATTCCAATGTGTGCCTCTTACTTAGCTTTTAATAATTTTCTTATACCTTGTAAATTCGAATTTCAGAAATATTATACTAATAGTTCAAATTTGATGCTCTATATGATGATCGAACTTAAATGAGCTATATATATATTGAAATCAAAATAAATAATGAATAGTTTAGTTTGCGTTAAATTTTAAAACCTACAAATAGACATTTACCGAACGGTTGATCATAAAGTGTACTATTGAATAGACTTAAATCTAATCACTAGATATTCAGATTCAAATCAAAATTCGAATTAAACAACCCTAAATATACCATTAGATCATCACTAGACAGTTAGTATTAGAAATTTGGGCTAAGAAAGCTGCGGCCCAATATTTTGTGGAAATACTTCGTAAGCCCCAATCCAAATTTTAGGCCCAACCAAAACTTGCAAAAATATAAGTTGTCTTGTCTGTCTACCAGACACCACCACATTTGCGAAGTTGAAACGATCCAACAGCTGAACTTGCTGATTACGCCATAGAATTGGGAATTCAATATATTGATTGGAAATTTCTCGTACGAGAAAATCCATTAGGAAGATTATACGCTAGAAAATTGATTTAATTTGATTTTTTTTTCTTCTTTTCTGGTGAGCTTATCTGAGTTGAAATGAATTAAGTATCAGAGTCAGCAATGGCGAAGCCGAAAATAGCGCCGTATATGTTATCATCAGATTTTGCAAATTTCTGCGGCGCGTATTGGCTACACATGGACATAATGGTAATCTACCTTATTCGATGTAGTTCTTTGTTTCGTCAATCTCTGTTCTATGTATTAAGAGTTCAAATTTGAATGCTGATGAATGTATAGAGCAAATTCTTAGGGCTATGTAAAGTTTCGGATATGAAATAATCACAAATAGGTGGACGTATTTTGGAAGTGGACTTGTCCTGACCAAATTCAAGCTATACCCAAGCAGCTCTCAGGAATGGAATTCACTTGTCATGTAGTTATCCTCCAAGTCAAAATACAAGTACACTTGGCTTTAAAAATACCTAGGAATTGAAGCTTTAGAAATTGAACTACTACTACTACTCAAATATGGATGTATTTTCTAGCAATTCAAATTCCATAATGAAACACACTATTATCATCTCTTTTATTTGTGGGTAGTGAAAAAATTTTGAAAAAAATCCAATTTAATTAATAGGTCCATTTAACTTAAAAGAATCTAATCACTTAAGAGTTAAGACTAAGATATTATGTTGTAAATATGGCTGGCTGCTTATGATAATATAAAAATTACTTGGTTTATCTTTGATCATTTCTTATCTTCTTTTTCTTTTTTACTAACTTTTTTTTTTTTTAATCTCTATAAGAATTGGGGACATGCGGATATCTTTTTTAACATGTATAATAAGCAGAGCATTAAAATGAGAGTCAATTTTTTTTATAATGCTTGCTTCTTCCCACCCACAATTCCTGAATTTGCACATAGTAATGGTTGTCCATTGTCTACTTGTTATTGTAGCTCTTTCTCTCTAGTTATAATCATACATTTCTATTGTCAACTACTATTATTCCTAGCTTTCGCTGACTCTCCAGTCTCACAGTAGGAAACAGCTTGCTTTATTTTAGATGAAGTTTTGATTTGTTTTGGTTCCTTGCAGGATCGGTAGGTTGGTTACACAGTTGCGCATTACTCTTTGATTTTGCAGACGGTGATCAGAGTCTAAACCCGAAGAATATTAAAGACATTAATTATGTATTCCCCTTGCAATTCAAAAAAGAATATTGAAGACATTAATTTTGCCACGGTTTCAGAATATTTCAACCCTTGCCCATTCGGGGAGTGGTGCAAAGATGAGTAGTTGTTCTGGACTTATGGTGGTTTAATTTTTGGATTGATGTGTTGAGCAACTCTATGGTTAGTTGCTCAGGGGGAGTAGTGAGTAATAATTATTTTTTGCTTTCTAGGTATTTTTCGTTGTTTGGTTTGTTGGGTTTTGGTTGGTGATATTGTTGTTGTTGATGGAAGTTGTTGCAATTGAATTGTCTCTTGGTAATTTTCGGTTGTGCGGTCGTCGCGCACTATTTGTTAGACATTTGGTTGGAATCAAATAACGGTCGAGGAAGCTACAGAGGGTTAGCGGATGTTATCCCCGGCATTGGCATTGATGCCCAAGATTGTCGGTTGTGTGGATCAAGTGATCCATTTGTTATGTTTTGATTGGTGGTTTGCCAATCGTTGTCACCGCGGTGTTCGCGGGTGTTAGTTTCGACGTTAAAATTGGTTACCAAGAGTTCCTCAATTCAATGCAGTTCGTTATCAAGTTCATCATCAATTGTCAACTATTGCTACAACCTTCACTTAGTTATTCTTATTTAAGTTGTTTTATGTTTAGTTGTTATCGAGTGATTATCGTATTTAACAAGCTTAGAGCTACTAGCTCTAGCTTGAGGGGGAGTGTTAGAGTTAGAGTTATAGCGTGTTAGGAGTATTAGGTTTAGGTTGGGTATTTAGTATTTATGGAGTCTTATCTCTTTGTATAAATACCCCTTCCTGGGTTCATTATTAATAACAACTTTACACTTTCTCCGTACATCTTTTCTCTTATAACATTCAGGTTTCACTTTCCATGTGGAAGCCTATAAAGGTTGAGTTTTTTACTCTCTTGAACTAGTCCTCTTTGTCATTTCTGTATTTAACTAAGTTTGCATCTTTATGTGTGTTAAATTTAAGTTAAAATGTGAAAAGGATCACTGATAACTGAAATTGTGGATACATTGCATTTTCATATAATATTTGGGACTATAAGTCATTCTCATTTGATTCTTCCTGGAGCAAGAATAATAATGAAATGTAATACATACAGATAATTGGCGAGAACTCGTGCAACAGATCAAGTCAAAGGGCATGAGGCCTGGTGTTTCCTTAAAGCCGGGAAACCCTATTGAAGAAGTGTACCCACTGGTATGCTATTCTTGATTCCTTTATCATCTTAAAGGGTATATATATACTAATGGATGCACAAGACTATATTTTTCTTTTTAATTTATAATATTCTTCAGCCTTTATTTTCCATTTTGGTTTGTCATCCTAGCCAGCTTGAAGCAGAAGATCCTGTGGAAATGGCTCTTGTTATGACCGTGGAATCTGGATTTGGTGGGCAAAAGTTTATGCTAGAAATGATGGATAAGGTGAATTCTTCTCTTCCCTTCAACATTTCTCTGCTAGTAATTTTTTATTCATTTTGCTTGAATTTATGGTTTTCGAATGCTTTCAGGTACGTACTTAGCGGAAGAAGTATCCATGACTTAATATATAGAGGTGAGTCCCAAACTCCCAATAATCATTTCAAGTTAACGTGTAAGTCTTTAACTCTGTTCTTAAAATTTGTACAGTAACAATCTTAAAATTAATGAATCCATATAACTGTTTGGATATTTTTAATTTGTTTGAATTTAAAATCCTTAGGTAGCTGATTTGTACTATCCTTTTAACAAAAATCATGTATTTGATCACACCCCCTCATCACAGGGTTCATTTGAAACCCCTATATATTTTAGTCTTTTCATCAAATTCAACTCCATCAATCCAAATGAAGCCCAAGTATTTACTGATGTTGTAAATGCAACTTAACGACAACCATATTTATTTTTTCATGTCTCAACTATCAAACGAGATCACTTGCTTGTTTGCAGGTAGACGGTGGTTTAGGCCCTTCCACCATTGATGTAGCCGCATCAGCTGGAGCAAACTGTATTGTAGCCTGGAAGTTCGGTATTTGGAGCTTCAGATCCTGCTCAATCACTAATATTGCCCAAGAGTGTGGCAGATGCATGCCCGGACTATTAATTGACACAACTACAGGCAAGTAGTTCTTGAGTAACTCATTGTAGAGTTGCATGGTGATTTAGAATCATAAAGCTTAATAAAATTTACATTACCATTGTTGGCATATTTGTGTCACTGTCGTATCCTATGTAAGTTCCCGGTCGAAATTCAAAATTTTAACAATCCAGCATGTTGATGCATTATGGAATCTAACTTTTCTGCCCCATGTTCACAATCATAATTTTTTTTTTTTTGTAAGAACAATTATAAGTTTGTATTAAAAGAGTTGGTGACTGGTAGAGGGATGATAATATATATTTTGCGAGGCATAACTGCAATGTGTATCCTCACTTAATGGCAATTCTGTCTTTCTAGTTAAAGAACCAATTTGGGTTTGGGCTTATTTGTATCCCACCTAATGGTATAAGGTTCTTGGGATAATTTTGAACCATCTGGAAAAATCACTAATTAATTAATTAGTGACTAATTTGTGTTCAAATATCCAAACTTGGTCATATAGGTTCAAGGTCTTCCCTTTTTCAGAAAAAAAAAAATCATATTAACGATAGCTTAGACCGGATAACAATATAGCGAGAATATTGTTGTTATAAAGACAAAGGATTTATGTATAATTGATGAATCAAATAATTTTTCCATATTTAGTATATAGGCAATAAAAGAAAACTTAATTATGGCTTGGAAGACTTCAAAATTCAAATTCGAATTTACTAGCTTTTATTTTCAGGGTCAATCACACATAAATTGTGCAGTTTGGGACCATCCTAATTGACTTCAGCTGCCGGTGAGTGGTGATTGGGTCTGGAAGTTTCTAAAAGACTTTCTAGAGTTATTAGTTATTACATGACGTAACAACTAACAACTAAATTTATTGATTTAATAAACAAGAAACGAAGAGATTCCTTCTCCTCCGCTCTCATTCTTCCATTTGACTTCTCTTTGGCTTAAATTTATTGATTTAATATATGGCTACATGTTTATTTCCCCTTTCTTGGTAATTAATTCTACCTAAGGACCCGTTTGTTTCCATTCCACACGTACACCATCATGAATTCATACATACTTATATATAGAGCTTTTCATTGACATTAAAAAGAAGGGTTAATTACAGGGACCTCCCCTGAGGTTTGGTGAAACTCGCGTTCATTCCCCTCTAAGAATACTAATTACTCGGACCTCCCCTGAGGTTTGCAAAACCTTACAACCGTTAGGGTTCCGTTAATTTTTGCTTACGTCATCATAAATTTTTTGAAAATTGCCAATTTTGCCCCCGACTTACTGTAGCAAACATGTATGGACTAGATTACCCCTCTCAACAAATGTTATATTGTTGCATTTGTTTCCATTCCACACGTACACCATCATGAATTCATACATACTTATATATAGAGCTTTTCATTGACATTAAAAAGAAGGGTTAATTACAGGGACCTCCCCTGAGGTTTGGTGAAACTCGCGTTCATTCCCCTCTAAGAATACTAATTACTCGGACCTCCCCTGAGGTTTGCAAAACCTTACAACCGTTAGGGTTCCGTTAATTTTTGCTTACGTCATCATAAATTTTTTGAAGATTGCCAATTTTGCCCCCGACTTACTGTAGCAAACATGTATGGACTAGATTACCCCTCTCAACAAATGTTATATTGTTGCATGAGAATGGATCTAGTAGCAATGTCAAATTACATTTGTGGACTAAAATGTTGTTAAATTTATATAAAATGTGTAATGACTTTATTAATGTATATTTATATTTAAAATAACATTTTAAATATTTCTAAAGTATTTTCTTATTTATTGTAAAATATATGCAAAGAGAAATACACTACTAACTCTTACAAAAAATTATTTTTATTCAAATAAATATAAACATTGAAATTTATTTTTAATGTATAGATTTCCACATTGTCCCTCTTATTTGTGTATATAAATTCAAATAAATATAAATATTCAAATTTATTTTATTATTATTTTTAGTGTTCTTATATTTTACTTTATAGAAATATATTGAAAATACTCAAGTTTAAATTTTATGTCTATAAATATAAAATTTTATAATGGTCAATAATGTTATAGAAAAAAATATTAAACATGTTTATAAAATTTTATATTAGCCAATAATGTTTTAGAAAAAATATTACACATATTACACATATATCAACTCAAGTTTTATTGATATGAAATAATTAAAGAACTTATTTGTTGGGAAATTATTATTTTTTAATTATTCATAAATATACATAACAATTTTTAAAGAAAAAAAAATATATTCAATAATATTTTAATTTTTAATGTTTATAATAAAAATAAAAATATAATTTTTTTTAAAAACCCTAAAATCACCCCACCCCAAACCACCAACCCCGCCGCCACCACCTTCCCAGGCCGTCCCGACGGCCTGGGATCACCAGATCCAGGCCAGCGATAACCTGGAGAGAATATCCCAGGCCGTCGCCAGCCTGGAACCAGCGATCCCAGACAATAATTTATTGATTACTTAAACCCAATACTATTAAATAATATTTACTATAAAAATACTAAAATAAATCTTGTTTACATAATTAATAAATTATTTTTTACGATATTGATAAATTATACAGTATTGAAATATGTATTTTATAAAAATTTAATTAAAAAAATCAATAAATATTTTTTTCACAAAATTTAAAGATACTAATTCAAATACCCTTTTATAAAATAATTATCTATGATGTATTAGTAAATAATTAAATTTATGGGTTATTTCAGTTTTAAACTTATATATATATATATATATATATATATATATATATATATATATATATATATATATATATATATATATATAAGTGTTTAATATTTTCAACAATGAAATCATAAATTTATATCTTACTTAAATACAATACAATTAAATAATATTTTATTATAAAATACAAAAATAAAATCTTATTTACATATTTATTATTACTATTAATTGTATAATTAATAAACTATTTTTTTTCTTTTTTATGTGATATAAATCGGGGTGGGGTTAGTTTTTCTTTTCTTTTTATGTGTAAATTTAATTTTATTAAAGTTTGGGGACTAATAGGCAAATATAAATTTTTGTAAGGTTTTGTAAACCTTAGGGGAGGTCGATGTAATTAAAATTGATGAGGGCAAGAGGGTAATTTCACGCATTCCATCCGCTTCTGGTAGTCTCCGTTAGGGTTTTGTAAGGTTTTGCAAACCTCAGGGGAGGTCCGAGTAATTAGTATTCTTAAAGGGGAATGAACGCGAGTTTCACCAAACCTCAGGGGAGGTCCCTGTAATTAACCCTAAAAAGAAAAGGTTTATTGTACGAACAAAAAAAAACTGACATTAAGTTTCTTAATTATGTGCCAACTGCCAACATATGAACTCCACAAATTATTAAAAACTAAAAAACATAAAACATATGAACTCCACAGCCGCCAAACACCGCCACGTTCTCCATTCCAACGCCCACGCACCGGCCAATTACGATATATATTTTAATCCATAAATTATATTTGGTCAACTTAATTTGCACACATAACACACTGCAATACATGGAGAGGGAAAGTTCTCGCATAGACCATTTTTCATAGGTTTTGTAATTGTAAATGCACCACATTTTATATATTGTGAAAGCATGACATCATCAAAATATATGATATGATGCATTTACAACCACAAGGTTTATAAAAATTTCATAAACCAGCTCTATGCAAGAATTTTTTCAAAGGAATATTTTAGTCCGCACAAAAATATTAAGAAATACACTACCTACTACATTAGAGAAAAATAATTACACCATACTTAATGTATCTAAGAACTATGCTAATTTGCCCTAAACAGATTTTTTTTAAAAATAATCAAGTTGGATATAAAACATGAGAATATGATGATAAATTTAGGCAAAAATTTATTTTTCATAGATTCCAAATTTCATACCAAACTTGTAAAAATATTAATTATTGACAGATGTTACATAAGTGATACTTCAGTTAGTTTTATCCAATGAGTAAGATGACTCAAAATATTTTGAAAAAGATTGAGAAACAAGTCCATAATCGCGATTTGAAATTTAAGTGAGGAAAGGGTTTCACAATTTAGATTTTGAAATGCAAAATTGGACGATTCACTCAACTAATATGAAATTTATTATAAGCACATGTATTGGCGGTGAAGAGACGAACAAAACTCATTTCCTAACAGCTATTAAAAGACGATGGGCATACGTGAGGAAAGAGATATGGGTCAAATCGTCAAAGTTTAATAATTTTTATTAATCTTAATATTATAAAAAAATTTACTTCCACTTGGTAATTTCATTAACAAAACAGATCAAAATATCACTTTATAATGGTCGTCATGAAATTGATACACTTTTTGCGAATTTGACATGAAAAGTGAAATATGTATAATTTCGGCTTAATTCCACTTTGCACCCTGCAAATGTATCAATTTGGCACTTTGCACCCTCGAAAAAAATAAATTCCACTTTGCACCCTCAAAACATATATTGTATTTCACTTTGCACCCTGGATGAATTTCAAGCCAAAAGACAAGGGTATTTTCGCCACTCTCTTAAAAAATCAACACATATTCCCTCCAAAATATAATAATGTGACATATATGTAATATTAATAGTATAATTGAAAAATTATCCATTAAAATAACTCTGAAAAAAATCCTTTTTAGGGCAGTTAAATGAATAATTTACTACTCTTAACTCGACCTAATATAAAATATTATTCTAAATAATTATTTATATAACTTGAAATAAAAAAATATAATATCAATACATAAATAAAACATAGTCTTGTTTTTACAGTAAAGTGGTGGAGTATAAGTAATTATATGGCGCCAAACGACCATCGAAAATACTTGTCACTCGAAAATTCATCAAAAAAAATTCCGACACGATATTTTTCGACGAAATGTTTCGGTCCCAAGCCGCGACAAATTTTACGTTTTTCTTGTAGTGAGCTAAAAATTTAACTTAGTTGGTTAAAATTATGTTCCATACGAAATATAATATATGAAGGTCTATGTAACGATATATATATTAGAGCTTTGTGCATTTAAATAACATTAGGATCCCTAAACTCCAACATGGGCAAAAATATCATTTGATATCGTTCTTTTTAAATTTATATTTACAACATGTGACATCTCATTTTTTTTTAATATTTTTCTCGGAGTTATTTTAATGGATAATTATCAATTTTACTCTTAACTGCACATGAATTAAAATATTAAAACCCTAAATTCAAATTTATATTAACATGTGACGTCTCAATTTCTTTTATGTTTTTTTCGGAGTTATTTTAATGGGCAATTGTCAATTTACTCTTAATTGCACATGAATCTCACATTAGTACATTTTGGAGGAAATATATGTTGATTTTTTAATGGAGTGACAAAAATACCCCTGCTTTTTGGCCTAATATTCACCTAGGGTGCAAAGTGAAAGACAATATATGTTTTGAGGGTGCAAAGTGGGATTGATTTTTTTCGAAGGTGCAAAGTGCCAAACTGATGCATTTCTAGGGTGCAAAGTGGGATTAAGCCGTATAATTTCTATGGTATGAAAAATGAATTTTAGCCGATAAAATTAATAAAGAATATTTCAATATATATATATATTATCACATAATACAATTAAAAAAATAAAGAATCAATCAAAATGATGATGAACTAACACAATGTCATCATAACCATATGATCAACAAGAAGACATCATAACCTTAAACTCATCGAAATTAAGAACCCCGTCTCCATTAAGATCAAAATAAGCAATCATACTCTTGCATTCATCAACGGTCCTCCGCTCTCCCAATCTACTCAACATTCTCTTCAAGCTTTTCGGTGTAATGCACCCGCTCCCCTCCATTTCATACTTTTTAAACGCCTCCTTCAAATCACTCGCCTTCTCCTCTTCACCAGCGCCTTCAACTATCCTCACGAAATCTTCCAAACTCAACAACCCATCCCCGTCGGAATCCACCAGCACCACCGCCACCTCAGCCTCCTCCGCCGTCATTTCACCGCCTATTAATCCAAAACAATGATTTAGCTCCGTGGGGCTTATGTTTCCGTCTTTGTTTGTGTCGAACTGGTTGAAAACTCGGACGTATTGCTCGTATTTCTCCATTAACAATTTTGTACGTAGTATCAAATAATTAAGTAATTATTATATATATAGGGCTAGCTAGCTTGTAGTTGTACTACTTTTCTTTCCTGAAATGATTAAAATTGTTTCAAGCATTTCAGCTGTGTAGGTAAGTATATATATATAGTTTTCCAGGTGCATGCGGCGATGAGCATAAATAAATAAACGCGGAATTTAGTTGACCAAAAATAACTAATTAATTAATATTGATGTAACGTGTACAACGGGATATTGAATTATTGATTCTTTTTTCTGGCCTTTTTTCACTTTTCGTGCCTGTGGAGACCAGCTTGTTTGTTTATTCTTTAATTGCTATGATCAGCCGTGTTCCAGAATAATGGGAAGTAACTGGGAAATAAATCAATCAATTCTCAAAACAAAAAATATAGGAAATCCGTGTTCTTTTTCAAACTATATACTATTACGAGGCTGCGAATACGGTTTTGATACGGACAAGGACAGAGACGAATTTGCCAAGAACCCAACCAACTGTAATAACCGCTGGAATTATTATTTTAATATTTTATTACGTACAATATATTAGCATGTGCGTGGCGTTGCGTAATGTGTGAGTCATCATTTTGGTACGATATATTGTTGAAGTTTTTTCTTTAGTCCTTAATTGCGTAAAATAATGAATCTTTTCATAGTTGTTTTGAAAAATAATTATAAATTAGAAAAATATTGAATAATTAAAGTTGCTATGTACGTACGTGGTTTCGTTTCAATTGACAAGGAAACATAACTTTTTGAAAATTTTGATAAAATAAAAAAAAAAAAAAAAAAATTGACCTATGAGTACAACGTACCAAACACGATACATATGAATCTATGTTATTTGTAGAGACCATTTTAAGAGGTATGGGCAAAAACTTTAGTTTGGAACGAAATGTACGATTAAGTTCGATTGGAATGAAAATCTAGTTTGAAAATTTAGTTTTTTTTTAAATAATTAGAAAGACGAAAATATCCATGTTAGTTTACTTGAAATGACAAAATTGCCCTCATGAGCATATCACATGTTATCGGAATCGCCTTGGACCACTTGATAAGGACTAAAGTGAAACAAATAATTCATAGTAGGGACTAAAGTGGGAAAAAAAACATAAGAGGGACCACTCTGTAAAAAGTTAATGATAAGAGGGACCAAAAGTGGTGTTTACCCTTATTAATATTTATCAGTTGTATTTTGTAAAGTTAAAACTGGGGCTTGGTTGATGAACCAGATTAGGGATTCTGACATACATGGAATTCTATCGGCCTAAATTTTAATGGACTGGTTTAGATCCATAGAGACCGTATTGGACTTTAATTGGATGTCGATTCACAAATGGGTCGTAATATGGGCTGGGCTGTACTATTTTGATCCGAGTCTGAGTATGTGATGACGTAATCACTTATGGCAAAGCCATACATATATATAGAGTATAGACTAGTCATTCTCCTGTCACAGCCACAAATAGCCACAAATATGGAATAGGCACGTCATGAAAATTAATAGATAGGGCTAGAACCATCGGACAAAGACATCTAATCCAATTATGTTCAAAGCAAATTCGATAATAATAGTGGGTTGTAAGCAAATGGGAATGTAAAGCCCTAGCTTTCAATTTCCATGCATGCATTCTTCTTTTTTCTTTTTTTAATTTTATTTTAACATTTTTCAGGAAAAAAGAGATATATTTAATATTTTCGACTATAGGGAGAAAAGAGAAACGAAGATGAAAAAATTGGAAGTGATAAAAAATACTACCAAGTACCAACTTGTGACGTAAGATCGTAATATTAATGTCATTTTGTATTTTATTATATTTGATTTAATTAGATTATTTTAATTTGAGTTTTTCAAATGAATTTAAATATTTTATTTTTATTTTTTCAATTTAAAGCATTTGAATTTTCTAGTCAATTTGAAAGTACCCGCATCTTTAAAAAATTCAAAATTCAAAATTTCAAAAGTTTTCGTATTTTCATGTTTAATTTTTCAAGTTTTCAAGATTTGAATTTGCCACTTAATTTATAATTTTTTAAATTTGAATTTTTCGACCACTTATTAAAGATCTTGGAAAAAATGAATTTATAAATATAATGGATTATATAATAAAAAAATTGAAAATAAAATACATATTCATTTTGATTTTGCATACATATGCATTGGAGTGAATTTTTTTTTTTGGTATGCAAAATACTATTTGAATTTCTATAATGCAATTTTCTTACTCAATTTTAAATTCTTATATTGACCTATCCTTGCACAAAATGATTTGGACGGAGATGTGTTGATCCATATCTGATAAGTATACTCTATACAAATACAATTCAAATTCCTATAGAGTTTGTTCGTGATATAATATCAAATTCGAAGTCAGACAAAACTTGAAATAAAAAAATAAATTTGAATATATAATTTTATGATATACTACGTACGTATCATCTTTTGTTTTTTTATCACTAAAACAATATACGTATTTAATTAAGATTTTCAATATAATATAAACATAATGGCATAATTGATGAATTTTATCTTTTTTATCCTGCACTACACTAATGTAATTATTTATTTTTTAGTAGTATTTTTTTCTTGACAAACTTTAGTATAGTTTAACTAAAAAAAAACTAAAAAAGAAAATGATAACAAGGTTTTATCAAATAACTTTTTATAAAGCATAAAATTAGATTTTGATGTTGTTTTTGTACAATAAAATTTCTTTGATAAATTAAATAAATAAATAAATATCAATGAATCGAATCATGCTATATTCATATTCAGTCTATGTTTTCAGATAACGATTATAGTAAATTATTTTTGTATCTTTTATGCATATTAAAATCCTCTCATTTAACAACCTAAGACTAAGTATTACATCTATATATTTAAAACTAATTTTAATGGGAAAAAAAAAAGTGAATTTAATCCAGTTTACTCAAAAATTCAACTATAGAAATTAAATTACAAACTAAAAATGGCAAGTGTGAACGGTAGGGACAATATTGAAATTATTTATTAAGTAATAAGGGTCTGTTTGTTTGGTGTTTGGGAAGTAGTTTGTGAGAGTGATGGGGTTTTGTGAAATAATATTAATTTGCGTAATGTTATTTATTTGAGTTTTGAGAGAGTGGTTTGAGAAATAAAGTAGTTGTATGTTTTTTTGGAAGAGTTATGTTGTAGGTGTAAGAATTGTAAGACTTTATGTCAAATTATGTTTGTTGTGAAATAAATTGTGTAAGAGATAAGTTATTTTATGTCAAATCAGAGTAGAGGTTGTATAAGTTTTGTTTAGAGATAAGAATTTTGTTGTTTGTTTGTTTGAGTTTTGAGAAAGTAGTTTGAGAAAATTGAGAGATGAAAAATTTATTTTAAAAAATAGATAACATGTTTGTTTGACATTTCCCAAAAAATAAGATACCAAACAAACATGCCCTAATGCAGTGATCAAAATGCTCACGATTTTCTCCCATATATGATTGGAAAATGACGCCTAAAAGTAAAATGAAAATAAATTTGCCACTCCAAAGCTTCTTACTCAGTTACTCCAAGCCTCTTATTATAAGGCTCAAGCCAAATTATCCTATTTAAGCAGAACACACGGCTCAAAACTTGAATTACTCATCGATTGACCTGATTTTGCCACAAAATTATTGCATTTCGAGGAAAGTTCCCGAACAAGAATCCATGGAAAGGGTGAAATTAGGAAGGCAAGGGCTCGAGGTGAGAATGTATTATCACTTTCTATGATTAATCTGTGTACAAGAAATTAATGCGTTCCTCTTCGTGTTGAATGCTTAATTGTTCCTTACTAATCAGTGTGAAAAGGGAAATTGACCAAAAGGAGAAATAATTTATAGGGTAAAAAAGAAAATAAATTGGGTTACAGTGTAAAAAATTCATGTTTCATTGCTCTACGGTATGTACAGTACGCACGACGAGGGATAATTAAAGTAGATATTTAGTAGTATTTTTTTTTATATTGTCTTCATTTGTGTCCATATGTACAAATTAATAAGTTAATGTTTCCGATCTCCTAACTGAGAATTCTTTGTAAACTGAGTTAATTATGTATCAGGGTATTGTAAGTGGTAGAGTAGCCTTATTGCTAAGATTCAGCCATTTGTCTTTGATTTGTAAATAATTGAATATTAGATTAGAGTTTAAGTTCTACCAACCTTTTATTTTTATTGAAAGAGCTGAAATGTGTTTTATGCATATTAGTAGTTTTTAACATTGTCAGACTTGGTTATAAGGTTTTTAGTAGCTTGACAGGAATATGTGGTAAATTGATGATCTCCAACTTTTCTCCTTCGTTTATTTCTAGATTCCATAGGCTCTGATATCAATTTTTTCCATGAAAGAACAATCATAATAATTCTGAAAATGGGATTATATTAATGTGGTGGCCTTGCCCATATTTTTTTGTGGTAGAAATGTGTAGTGCCACTTTAAATCTTTGGTTGAATATGGTCGGGCAAGAATCGATTTCCTTACTTCCACAATTCCTTTCCATACTTGATGACTCTTGAAAGGTCTAAATAGTAAATACTTGTCCTTCATCTGATGTAAAGTATTCATTCTCATAGGTCTCAAAGCTCGGGTATGGCTGCATGGGGATCACCGGAGTATACAATGAACCCATTCCCGAAGAGGATGGAATTGCGATAATCATGGAGGCATTTTCCAAAGGCATTACTCATTTTGACACCTCAGATATCTATGGAGAAGACTACGCAAATGAATACTTGGTGGGAAAGGTAAGCTTCTCAGATATTATATGTTTCATTGGCAAAATTGCATTTCTGATCATACAAGACTGGACCCTTTAGTACTTTTGGTCCACCACTTTACAAAATTACACTCTTGGCCCAAATTTTTTTAATGCTTAACATCAAAGTGCAAAATTTTGACAATAAATTGGGTCCAAGAGTACAATTTAATTAAACATGGGACCAGTAGTGCTCAAGTTTCAGCACTGTGGAACTAAAAATGCGATTTTACCTTATTTTCATTACATTATAAGATACACTAACCCATTTAAAATACTCCTACAGTATTATGCTATATATAAATACATATTTTAATCAAAATTAACTCAAGGAAAGTGAATATTATAGGCGCTGAAGCAGCTGCCGCGCGAAAAAGTTGAATTAGCAACAAAGTTTGGTATATATAAAGTCTCCCCTCCCACAGCCAAAGGTTCTGCCGAGTATACTCGTTCTTGCTGTGAGGCTAGCCTGAAGCGTCTTCAAGTGGACTACATTGATCTCTACTACATACACAGAATTGACAAAACTGTGCCTATAGAGGAAACAGTAAGTATTAATGTTGTGTTTTCAAATCCCTTCCTTTTTCTTTTCTTCTGAGTTCATCATTTTTCTCGATTGAAGGTTGGAGAACTGAAAAAACTGGTTGAAGAAGGTAAAATAAAGTACATTGGTTTATCGGAAGCTAGTGTAGATACTGTAAGGAGGGCACATGCTGTTCATCCCATAAGTGCATATCAAATGGAATATTCACTCTGGTCGCGTGATGTTGAAGAAGAAATAATTCCTGTCTGCAGGTTTTTTTTATTCGCATCCAATATTTCAGGATCATTTAAATGTTGAATTCACTCACATTTGGTTTAAGTATTTCATATTGTTCTTATATTGGATTGTTGGCAGATGTTTGCATTCTGCAAAATTGCATGTTTAGTACTAGTAGATTGGATGCACCTTACAAAATCCCACTTTTTGTCCCGTTGCTCCCCTTTTCATCCAGTATTTGCACTTTTGGTTTCATAGAGTAGTCAAACACTTTTGGTCCTCAATTTAGCATTTTTTATCATAAATTGAGAAGGGGGCAAGGGTCACAAATGTGAAAAAAAAAATTGGGACCAAATGTGCAATTTTGTAAAATGCGTCAGACTAAAATTGCAATTTTACCTTGCATTTCTCTTGAGCTTAATAGAGAACTCAATGTGTTATTTTGCTTGTTGAAATGGATGTTAGGGAACTTGGAATTGGGATCGTAGCATACAGTCCAATTGGTCGTGGTTTGTTTGGTGGAAAGAAAATTTCGGAAAGTTTATCCAAAGATAGTTACTTGGTATGTAACTATGTATATATGTTTGCCTAGTGTACATTTAAATTTCCTTATATAATCTCGTAAATGTAGCTTGCTTACATTTCTGCCTAATCTTTTGCCATCAGAATGTGCACCCGAGGTTTACAGGAGAGAATTGGGAGAAGAACAAGGCCTTCTATTTCCGCATAGATGCATTGTCTAAAAAGTACGGATGTACTCCTGCTCAGCTCGCGCTTGCTTGGGTAAATCATCAAGGCGATGATGTCACAGCCATTCCTGGTTAGTTATTCTTACCTGGATTTTGCTTGCAATTCATGGGTAGTAAACTACGAGAGCTCATATGGTCAAGACCGATTCAAACCGAAATTTCAGTTCATCATTTTACCAAACCTGACTTAGCGAAAAGTGGCCCATGTTTTGAGATAATTTCTACTGGTCGGGGTTAAATTGTAGATTCGAATTGAGAGCCTGTTTGGTAATTATTAGGATGTTCATAACTTTCTATATGACTGTTGCTTTTTTTTTTACCCCATAAACCAGATATCTAACCCTGAAGAAAGTTATTAACATCCTAATAATTACTAGCAGGCCCTCAAGTCACAACTGCAATATATCCCTGACTAGTAGAAATTATCTCAAAGATTACCCATTTAAATGTGAAATGAAAATTAAACGATAACAATTATATATACGATTTTCAGTTCGGTTAAATTAACTGGCCAAAAAAACAAGAACGAACTGAATCTTTTTGCAAACTTAAAATCCAAAAACCAAACTGAATTCACTGAATTTTTGTTATGGATCCAGTTAACCGAACTATGCACGCCCCTATGTCGAAGCTGAATTTTTGTTTTTCTATCGAGTTTAGCCGTTTAACCAAGCAAAGGCCTCTATGATGAATAATTCATTATTGGGTTAAATATACTTCACAATGTATTGCTTTAGATTGCTAGTAAAATATAAGTCACGGCATACCAAGTACATTATAAATCTTTAATTTTCTCTTTGGATTCAATTTATAAATTGATTTATTTCTTTTTGATATATTCAGGAACTACCAAGATAAAGAATCTGCACTCGAATATCGATTCTTTAAAGATAAAGCTAACGAGTTCTGAGTTGAAAGAGCTATCTGATGCTGTTCCGATCGAGGAAGTGGCGGGAAACACCCATGATGACGAGTTTCATAAGCTCTCGTGGAGGTTTGCTACTACTCCACTTCCAAAAGCTAAGTAAATTAAGACTTATATCGAAGATGGAGATTAAGGTTCTTAATTGTCTGAAGATCAGGAGATTGTGATATATGCCACTTTGTTCTGTGTTTCTGCAAAGCTATATAATTATGAGTGGAGATGATAGATATGTTGATGTATTATATATTGTATGTTACTGAACCTAAACATTTGGATTATAATCTTATTGTCATAAGCTTGGTTAGAGGTTGCTATTGAATGGGAGAACCATAGCTATATCTATATATATGAACATTCGAATGTACCCTTTATTTTTTGTGTTAGTTGGTAATTGATATTATTTGCATTTGTTGGTTGGGTACTCTTTGTCGTGTACTAGTAATCCTATAGATTTAATCATATTTTGATGTATTTACATCTTCACCTTAAGAATAATAACCAACTTATTTAGTATGTGGGACAGTACAATGTTTACAATTCTCAACTAGGATGATAATATTATACAAAATACTTTATTACCAAACTTATTACATAAATTGGTGTGTCCCTTTCATTTATTTCAGATATTCAGTTCAAAATAATAAATTGACTTGAGTTCGTTTGAGATTGATTCATTACACTTACCAAACAAGCTTGAACAATATATTTTGTTCGATAATTTTTAAGCTCCGTTCGAAAAAATGATAAATACATTTTAAATTTTAGATATTCGATATTCTATTCAAACTTTTTCGATAAAAGCACAATCAGTTTGTTTAAATAATTAAATCAATTTTAAATTTAAGTTCAATATAATTCAAACCAACCTTGAATAAGATAACATTTAGTATTACTCGTAATTTATACCAAGAAGTATGGCAGGTACTCTAAAACAAACTGTGGGCCATAATCGGGGAACATAAATCCATTGTTAATGTTATAATTCAATAACTGGACCAAATTTGTGACTCAATGGACTGCACGGCCCAGTTTTGTTCTGGACAGGCCCATATCAGAGTAATATATATATATATATATCAATATCATATGATACATGGACTTAAATTGCCATGTAACAAAAGTTTATTGGACTCAAGTTCAATACGTATCATAATATGGGTTGGCCTGGTTTGTTTGAGATGACATGTACGCTTACGTCAGGCAAACGTCACATCATCATGAAAATCAATGATCTATCTACACGAGGAAGTAAGAAAGTTGGAAACTATTTATGATATAGTATTTTATGTACGAGTCTTTATCTCCTTCTCCTTTGTTCAATGCTCAGTCTCTTATTTAAGCACTTACAACCAAACTGCTGAAACAGGAAACGCACTTGTTGCTTTTAAGTTAATAATTCATCAATCAATCAATTCAATTAGAATTTTAGTTTACATTTCGAGGAAATTGAATGGCCGGGCAAGAATCGATGGCAAGAGTGAAATTGGGTAGCCAAGGGCTTGAGGTGAGAATATATGAACATGAAATTATATATGGTGTGTTTCCTCATTTCTGTATCAATTTACTTACTTTGTTTCATTTTTGTCTAAGTTCAATCATATATTCTCGACTTTTGTTAATATTCAATGTTTTACTTGTTGCTTTATTAATCTAACTACATGTTGTTCAATTTGATTTTTCTATCAAGTTTGATAATGTGTTTGAGCTTGATCTCTATCGTTAAATGAAATGAGCTCCAACTAGCTTTTATGAACGAACGAGTTCGAGTGATGTATAACATGATATATTTACATACGCTTTGTTGATATTTAGCTTAACCAAGCTTTAAAAGTTATTATACCAAGAATGTTGGTCAAGCTTGTTTGATATGTATAACAAATCGAGTTCAATCGAGTAGGTTAGTTTGATTTTCAATCCTAGTGAGAAGAAGGTTAAGACTTCAGGGGGAAATGAATTCTGGTAAAATGTGAAAGAGATCCAATTTTATGAGAGAAAGAAGTGAGATATAAGCTATGCTCTAGTCTTTTATCTTTCCATTGATCATATAATTTCTTGAGACTAGTAAACTTGGAAGAAACAATCAGTGCTTTGGCAACATCTCGTCCTATTATTAGTAATTATAAAAGGTTGTTCATTCAAAATCGGAAATCTGATAAATAATTTGTTATTGGTCGAATTCTCGTTTGTGTACGTTCAATAGTTTCACATCGTTTTTGTGTCCAAGTCGATCCTTCATCTGAAGAAAGTAATTTTTTTTTTCTTTTCTCGCAGGTATCGAAGCTCGGGTATGGGTGCATGGGGCTGAGTGGAGGATACAATGATCCCGTTCCTGACGAAGATGGAATTGCAATAATCAAAGAAGCATTTTCTAAAGGCATTACTCATTTTGACACCTCATGTGTTTACGGAAAGGACCATGCTAATGAATTACTAGTCGGAAAGGTAAGGTCCTGAGATAGATATTTATTTCATTATAATATAATACAGAAGTAGTATTCATTTTTGTTATATGAATAAACTTTTAAGAAGACCAAATATTACAGGGGCTGAAGCAGCTACCTCGCGAAAAAGTTCAATTAGCAACAAAGTTTGGTGTAATCACATATAACCCTTTTTCAGTCAAAGGTACTCCCGAGTATGCTCGTTCTTGCTGCGAGGCTAGCTTGAAGCGTCTTCAAGTGGACTACATTGATCTCTTCTACATACACAGAATTGACACAACCGTACCTATTGAGGAAACAGTAAGTATTAATGCTGTACTTTCAAATCCCTTCCCTTTTCTTTCGGTTTTTTTTAATTTATCATTTTCTCGATTGCAGATGGGAGAACTGAAAAAATTGGTTGAAGAAGGTAAAATAAAGTACATTGGTTTATCTGAAGCTAGTGTAGATACTGTAAGGAGGGCACATGCTGTTCATCCCATAAGTGCATATCAAATGGAATATTCACTTTGGTCACGTGATGTTGAAGAAGAAATAATTCCCGTCTGCAGGTTTTTTATTCTCATACACTATTTCACAGGCATTTGAATGTTAATTTTTATTACATTTGATTTAACTATTTTGCATTGTTATTATGTTGGCAAGTTGTTGGCAAAGGTTTGCATTTTTAGTCCTACTGGATTGTACCCTTCAAGTTTCTCGCTTAACAAAATAATATTTTATCCGTCTTTTGCACTTTTGGTACCATAGTCCATATTTTGCACTTTTGGTTCAATAGGATTGTCTCAATTTTGTATTTTTGGTCCCAAATTGGATCAAAAGGAGAAGATATGACCAAAGTGCACTATATTTTAAAAAATTGTGACCAGAAGTGCAATTTTGTAATATGGGAGATCAAAAGTGATTGAGGGGCCAGTCAGGGTAAAAACACAATTTTACCTAGCATTTCTCAAGAACTTAATTAAAGAACATATTGCATTTTTTTGGCCCTTGAATTGGACGTCAGGGAACTTGGAATCGGGATAGTAGCATACAGTCCAATCGCTCGTGGTCTGTTTGGCGGAAAGAAAATCTTCGAAAGTGTGTCCAAAGATAGTTACTTGGTATGTATAGATGTTTGTCAGAGTTCATTTATATTTCTTCCTTATCTTGTCGCATAAATGTAGCTTACTTTTCTCTAAATTGTCACCAGAATAGGCACCCGAGGTTTACAGGAGAAAACTGGGAGAAGAATAAGGCCTTCTACTTCCGCATAGATGAATTGTCTAAAAAGTATGGATGTACTCCTGCTCAACTCGCGCTTGCCTGGGTTAATAATCAAGGAGATGACGTTACAGCTATTCCCGGTGAGTGAATTCCGTGTAATAATGAAATCATAAGAGACCAAATAGGTTTACATATACCTCTAAACTCTAGGGCCTATTTTTGTTGCCATTTCTGAGAGTGATATATAAGAACTGGCTAAAATTCAATTTTGATACCATAGAACTGGGCAAATTTCATTTTTCATACCAAAAGTTCAAAAATCATATTGCCGTTAAGTTTTGCCACGGCCGTTTAGTCTCCTCCGTTAAAGGCATGTGAGGGGCACGTGGGGCACTAATCTGCCCGTTCAATTTTGGTACCGTAGAATTGGGGAATTTTCAATTTTCATACCAAAAGTCCAAAAATCATACCAATTCTCATTCAGCCGTTTCAAAAAAGGCACTTTCGTTAGTTTACTTAACGGAATTGCCATGTGTCACATGTTGAAACAAAATAGGGGGGAAATGCAATTGTCTAAAATTGAGCAGGGTGTTTTTGCAATTATTGCCTTCTTCCTCCTATGGACGATCGCCGGCTTCCGGTGGCCGTTTGTCGAAATTGGTTGAGGGATTTTGTTCCTCTTGTCATGGGCAACATTTCCCATGGGGTAATTGCAGTGGCCGTCGACGGTGGAGCAGGGGAGGAGTGTTTTTTCGCGAAAATTAGGGGTGGGATCGGGACGGGTTTTCGGGAATTCGGGTATTCGGGAAGGAATTTCGGGTTTGGGGATTTCAAATTTAAGTCCCGAAACTCGGTAGATCAACCAAGGTCCCGTGGGTTTTGGGTACCCGATTTAATTTCGAGATTTTGGGACGGGTTCGGGAGTCCCGGGAATCTAAGTTGCAAATTTAATTTGTGCAAACTAAACTTTTTTTTTAGCTTATTGTTAAAATGAAATGAAAAAAAAAAAAGTAACATGACTACTAGTCTACTGTAGAAACTAATTCAAACATATCACCACAACCATTTCAAAAAAATAAAAACATATTATCACAACACAATGAAATTAGTAAAACCGAAGTGAGAACTCCAAATAACATAGTTCAACAATTCATATTACCAAAGTAAAGTGTGCAAATCAAACATATCCTGTAAGTCATAATAAAATCTATTAGTCTAAAACAAATTCCAAAATCAACTCCAAAGAATACGTAGAGTGACTTCTTAGTTTTAGATTAGGTATTAGATTTTTGGATAATTGGATTAGATTTATAATATATATATATATATATATATATATATATATATATATATATATATATATATATATATATATATATATATATATATATATATTAACTAAACTATTAATCGGGACCGGGTTCCCCGATCGGGATGGGATCAAAACCCAAAACCCGTCCCAATTTTTCTTTACCGAGTTTCGGGATGTCCCGAACTTGGAAAAGACCCGTTTTCTTCCGTCCCAAATGGGAAAACCCGATCAGGACGGGACGGGTACCCGAAACCTGGTCCCATTTACCCAGCCCTAGATGGTCGTATGGGATGAGGAAGAAGAAGACGATAATTGCAAAAAACCCCTGCCTAATTTTTAATAATTGCATTTCTCACCTCTTTTTTTACTAAACGGAGGAGGTTAAACATCCGTTGCAAAACTTAACGGCTGTATGATTTTTGAACTTTCGGTATGAAAAATGAAATTTGTCCAGTTCTATGGTACCAAAATTGAATTTTATGTTCCAACGGGCAGAATCCAACCCACGTGCCCAACGGGCAGAATCCGACCCACGAAGACTTAACGGACACGTGGCAGAAACGTTGAGAAAATTAACGGAAGTGCCTTTTTTGAAACGACTGAGTAGGAACTGGTGTTATTTTTAAACTTTTGGTATGAAAAATGAAATTTGCCCAGTTCTATGGTACCAAAATTGAATTTTTGCCTATAAGAACTGATGTCAGTTTCAGAAATAGCTATATTTAGGAAAAGCGGTGGAAATCAAAATGAAAAAGTTTTTTGATAACCATGATAAGAGTATAAAAATAAGAGAGGTGGTGTAATTTTTATTTGAGGTTATGTATATGTTAGAAGAAGAGGGAGAGAGAGATGTAAAGAAAAAAGTGATAATATGTAAAACTAGTGGTTATATATGCTTGTGGTATGTTACAAGTTTGTTTGGTTAATTTGAAAAGGAAAAAAATAATTGAGTTTGAGATAAATGAGTTTAGTTAAAGAGAGAAATCCTCGTAAATGAACATATATAATGTCGTTAAAGAGAGAAATAGTAACCACAAAAGGCCTAAACAAATTCCACCATGTTTAGTTTTATATTGCTACTAAAAGGAAAGGATCCATGTCTTCAATCCTTCTCATGGGCTTCAAATTATAATTTGATTTCCATGTTTTGATATTCATTTATAGGAACTACCAAGATACAGAATCTACACTCGAATATCGATTCTTTAAAGATAAAGCTGACCAAGGATGAGTTGAAAGAGCTTTCTGATGCTGTTCCGATGGAGGAAGTGGCGGGAACTTCCCACAGTGATGATATCCATAAGTTCTCATGGAAGTTTGCTACTACTCCACTTCCAACAGCTAAGTAAAGTAAAGACTTTATGTTGAAGATATGGAGATTGTTATATTACCACTTTGTTCTCCATTTATGCAATACTATAGAATAGTAGATTATATATTATGCCTTTTATTTGAGTGGAGATTGATAATAAATGTGTTCTATTGTATTTTGTAATAGTTAAATAAACATTTTGGTTTGTATCTGCAGAATGTTTGGCTCATCTACTAGTAGCATGAGATCAATATGAGATTAGTAATGCAGATTTATTTATTAAATTCGGCAATACACAGCTTAGCTTGTTTCTGATATGTTGTAAACATAGTTGAAGCTCAACAACACTTGATTTTAAATTGGCATGTACTAATGGGAAAATTCTTGTTCAAGTCTGGTTTTGTCAAACTCATCCAACCACTAAGCAAGTGTATCGCACTTGCTTGGTGAGTGGTCACTTTTTTGGGAGTTACATCAAATCCCAAAGCAACTGTATTACACTTGCTATGTAATTACTTTGGGTTTGGCCAAACCCGATCTGGGTAAGAATTTTCCTTACTATATGAGCTGCCTCAACATAGTTTTTACTCAACTAGATAGAAAAGTCAAATTTAAGATAATTATTTTGATTTTTTCCTAAAGTTTTTTTTTTTATATGTTGAATTACCAATTTCGCCTTTTTCACTAGAAAAAGAAGGAATTGCATTTTTGGTACAGAGCTATATGTTAATTTTCACTTTTGGTACTGAGCTTTATGGGTTTAACACATTTGGTACAGAGCTTTAACAAATTGTGACACATTTGGTACAACTGTGAAAAATTGACGTTAAGTGATGACGTGGCAGTTAAGTATAATTGCAAAGTTGATGAACTTATGTTGACTGATAATTTTACCCCATAATATTTTAAGTTACCAAAAAAGCCCCACATCTCCAAATTTAGTGACGATTTTAGTCCACATTGTTGTCAAATTTCAAAATTGACTCGAATAAGACCACGTGAGGACCAATTTGAATATTTTACTTATTTTATTTAAATACTAATTTGATTTATAAATAATAAAATAACATAAATATCACCAAAATGAAGAAAATATATTATTTTCAAATATAAGATTTATATAATGGTAATAATATATTTAATATTTATTAAAATAATAAATTATATAATTAAAAATTATTTTATATTTATTAATAAATTATAAATAAGAAATATATTCTTTTCAAATATAAGATTTATATAATTGCATTAATAGTTGGACTGTTAAACTGGGGATCGACAATCACAAAGGAAACAAACTACAAAATTAATACTTTCTATTCTACTCAAAATTTTCTCTATTATAACACTTCCATTCAAGGAAATTAAAAAAACAAATCAATCAATTCATCGCCACAAACCCTAGAGCCTGTTTGTCTCGCTTTTCCGAAAAAAAATTCGGTTTTCGGAAAGGCCAAACAAACAATCCAACCACTTTCCCAATTAATTAGCTACAGTAATTGTTTTTCTCAAACCACTCTCCGAAAGGCCAAACAAACAGGCCACTTTTCTACTCTATTTCTATTTCTCTCTATATTAGAAAAGTCAAAAATTGCGGCTACTTTCCCAAACAACTCTCCCAAAACCCAAACAAACAACATTACGCAAATCGAGATTATTTCTCAAACTTCTATCACTTTCCCAAACCACTCTCCGAAAGGCGAGACAAACAGGCCCTATTAATTTATTGAAAATTAATAATTACAACGGTATCCCTACGTACAGGCCAACAATAATCAATAATATATCATCGAAAAATCCATCTAATAATTAACATTGTAATATCAAAACAAGCAACATAGCATAGCATCAACATCCTATATAATACAAACCATAAATTTAAAAAATTAAATTAAAAAAAAAAACCTAATTAACTAATATTTATTGTTTTTGTAGTATTCAACGTCATCATCATTCCTGAAATACCCCTTGAGCCTGAATGAAGATTCCATGTAGGCAAGCGAGAAACCCACCACAAAGGGAAACACGCAGGCCCACACCGTCGTCCGCGGATAGGGAGAAATAAGAAGGGTTCCGATTCCGACTAGACCGGTGCGTACGTAATCATCCTGCTTAAGGTTGGCAACAGTCTTTATGAACCCAGGTTTCGGATCTATCACGTGGAAATTTGGCGTCTTCATTCTTTATTTATTTTTATTTCTACCGATATGATATATTATATGGGGTACAATGGACTCCTGCTTTGCTATCTATTTTCTAGGGTGGAAGCAATGGGCTACTAGCTAGTATACGTACTTATTTATATAATAATATGGTTAATTAATTACATCCTATCCTAACTCATCTACAATTTTATAATAATTACAATTGTTTTTAGATTACAACTACATACTAATTAACTCAATCTATCTAAACTTAATTATAAACTGATTTTTGTTGTACTATAATTTTCTATTACTAATAAGATACATATATAATTTTTGAAATATTCAAATACAAATATTATAATTTTAGGCTTTTTATTAATTTTCTACCTATCCCTTTTAATGTGTGCTTTAAGTGTATGTACAAGTATATTTGTTTAAATATAATTATGTGACAATTAAAGCATTGTTTGTCTTAAGGGTCGACCAATCATGCCTTTTCCCGAAATCACTCTATGTTATAATGTGATTAACTTTTGTTCTTTTAGTATCGTATTTTAAAATTACAACATATAGGTTTTACTGTACAATAATTTTACACAATAATATATTTCTTATTATCAATAATCAGAATATTATACAATAAAAATTAAGATGAATATCACTTTTGATCCTCCTTATGTACTTTTTTTAAACAGTTTGGTCTTTCTTATATTTTTCTTGATGTTTTACTCCCCACGTTCTATTCGTTATTTATTTCATTTTAGTCCTTTTCAGGCGTTGACGTCACGTGAATTGCACGTGACAATTTCTGAGGGTATATATATTTCTGAGGGTATATATATTTTCGTATGTTCAGTATGACAGTGTTACACTTTAAGTCCCTCATAAAACTTGTTTGTATCAATTTAGTATTATACAAGCAGGCGAAGTATTAGTATTTTATTTTTATTCTTCTAATTCTTTTATAATTTATATTGATACAAATAGGTGATCAATTATTAAATCATTTATAACTTTATTTTATTTTCAATATTTTAAATATATTCTGATTGATATTGATACGAATGAGTGAATTATTATTTTTTGCTTCCTACTCATTTTGGAACGCTCGCCTAATTTTACTGGTGTTGTTTGTTCTCCTTCTTACATTAATTGTTCTGGCTGTTATATATCAATAGAGATAGATTCAATTGATTGACTAACAAATTTGAATTTGTTTCCATTTGCTTAATTAATTCAAGATCTGCTATATATATATATATATATATATATATATATCTAGGTTTGGCTGTGATGGTTTCTGGTGGGATCGATGTCTTCATGGGAACTCAAAGATAGATGTGGGGTGCAGGTGAACCACCTCATGAGCTTGAAGCTTGAAGGAACCGTTGGTTAGTTAGTGTGCAAAATTGATCTATAAAGCAATAATGTACATGTAGCTCTGCTCTTTAGATAGTGCGGACATAACGTTTGTTCTAATACAAGGCAGGCTGCCAAGACACGAAACATGGGGTTAGAAAGGTTAGTCAGTTGTAGTGGACACCTGAACAAGAACTACTCGATCGTACATATGCTGCGCTAACTGGCAAACCCGCATTATGTTCCAATCAAGTCTAAACACGGAAAGAGCACGTTATCATAATACATTGAAGTAAGACTTATTTTTCTTTTCTAGCTATTATCTATTTTGATATTGAATGTGATACTATAGCTCCCTTTATTACATACACATCATTAAGTGGGTCGAATAATATAGTATGAAGATAAACAATTAGTTGTGATGAAATTTTTATCGGCAAAGGCTTAATTATCACAAATTCTGAAGTTCAACATATTAGAATGAGATGAATGTAACCTGCCACCTTGCCGGACAGTTAAGGCAAAATGGAAATCCACAACACAAACATACATGCATAGATATAAGATAGATAGATATTGCATATTAGAAAGAAAGATCATGCATGAAGAAGAAAAAAAAAAAAACTTTTTAAGTATGATATACCTCTGCTGTGCTCTGTTATCTTCTTCCAGGCATATATGATTGGCTTGTCAGCAACCAGTGCTCCATAAACTATAATAGTAGTATAAGCTCAGGATGCTTGTACAACAACACCAAAGTTCAGGATGCCATTATTGTAAAGTACCCAAAACATATTCCCGTTTGCCCGCCCCTAAAGTATAATGCTAAACGAACATCACCAATGGATAAATTTATTTCTAACAAATAGTTGGACTATTAATTAAACTGGGCCGGGGTCGACAATAATCACAAAGGAAACAAACTAGGGGTTGGCTATTTTGACTCACCAGCTGTTGGTGAGTCAAACGGCAGAAGTATTCTCGGCCGTTGGATCGGTCGAGATGATGTGTACAGTGAATATGGAGTGTACATACCCTACTAAATTGTCCGAACCCATCAAATTAGATGTACAATACGATTTTACAAATTTACCCTCACACATTTTCGGAATTACCCAACTACCCCTCCCATTTCACCATCTCCTCCCTCCCAACCACATCCCCTTTCCTAAACCCTAACTCCACGGTCGGTGTCGCCCTACCCTTTCAACCACCGCCGCTCCACTCGCCTCCTCCCTCCATGGCCGATGTTGGACCAGAATGGCGGCGAGACTTCGCCGCCGTTCAGGTCGCGACCCGAAGGCCGGCGAAGTGCCGCCTCTGTTTGTCGCGACCAACAGAAGCGGCATTTCGCCGCCGTTACCGGCTTCACCGGTGAAGCTTTCTTCACCGGTGAAGCTTTGTAGAAGAAGACATCCATTTTCCTTTTTTTTTTTTTTAATTTAAAATTCAATTTTAAAAAAATAGAGAAAGACATTAAAATATTTAATGATAGAAATGTTTAATAAGAAAAATGTGTCTTTTTAAATTAAACATGCTCAATTTAATTCTATATTTATAGACATAAAATTAAAATTTGATTTAATTATTTTTTAATGTTCTTGTATTTGGCTTGAAAAATTAAATGTAATTTCAATGAATTTCAAATATCTTTAAAGTATCACAATGCAATCAAATTGGACCAAAATGTATCTATAAAGGAAGAGGTGTATTTTGATTACTATATGAAATTATAATATATTTTATAAACGGAGGATTCAAATTTAACGACCATATTCAAATTTGTTGGTTTATTAAAATTTAACAACTATAGAAATTTCACTAATTAACGATTTACAGGTGGATTAATGATAATATAAGTGTAGATTCTCCGTTTGGGGTTATTTGTGAAAAAAATCATCGAATTTCACAAATTAATGATTAACGGAGGGGTTAATGATACTATAAGTGTAGATTCTCTTTTATGAGTAATTTGTGACCAAAATTAATTAATAAATTTCCTTAATTCAATTATTTTGGAGGGGTTAATGATACTATAAATTATCGATATATTTTCAAATTACGAAGAACTTAGTGTTACATAATCATCTAATAGACAATATGATCGAAATAATAACTGAATCATCAAATTTTAAAAAAATTGAGATATATTTTCAAATTACGGAGAACATAGTATTACATAACCATTTAATGACAATTTGATCGAAATAATGACCGAATCATTAATTTTTTTTTTAAATTATTGATACATTTTCAAATTACGGAGGAGTTTTTGTTACATAACCATCTAAAAGACAATTTGATCGAGATAATGATTGAGTCATTAATTTTTTTTAACATGATCGATATATTTTTAAATTACGGAAGACTTAGTATTACATAACCATCTAATAGACAATTCGATCGAAATAATGACCGAGTCATCAATTTTTTTTTAAATTATCGATATATTTTCAAATTACGGAGGACTTAGTGTTACATAACCATTTAATATACAATTTGATCGAAATAATGACCGAATAATTAGGTTTTTTTAATTTTCAATATATTTTCAAATTACGGAGGTATTAGTGTTACATAATCATTTAATAGACAATTTTATTGAAATAATGACCGAATCATCAATTTTTTTAAAAATTATCGATATATTTTTAAATTACGGAGGAGTTAGTGTTACATAACCATCTAAAAGATAGTTTGATCGAAATAATTACCGAATCGTTAATTTTTTTAAAATTATCGATATATTTTAAATTATGGAGAACTTAGTGTTACATAACCATCTAATAGATAATTTGATCGGAATAATGACCGAATCATCAATTATTTAAGAATTGTCGATATATTTTCAAATTATGGAAGACATAGTGTTACATAACCATCTAATAGATAATTTGATCGAAATAATGATCGAATCATCGATTTTTTTTTTAAATTATCAATATATTTTCAAATTACGGAGGAGTTAGTGTTACATAACCATCTAAAAGACAGTTTGATCGAAATGATCACCGAGTCATTTTTTCTTAAACTATCAATATTTTTTCAAATTACGGAATTTAAAAAAACCAAATCAAATGAAATGAATTAAAATTTTAAAAAAAGGAATTTAAAAAAAAAGGAAATTCACCATCTTAAAAAAAATTGTGTTTTCTATTTAAGATGTGTTGTGTATTAATTAAGATTTATATAATTTTTTTTTTCAGAAATTATAATTAAGTAGTTTTTTTTATATTCATACTAGATATTTCATGTTTTTCAAATTTCAGACTTAAAAATTAAAACTAACAATATTTAAATTAATCACGTTATTAAATTTTAAACTTTATTACACAAAATCTTTAATTTTCAACAAAATTGAAAGTTTGAGGGTGATTTTGACCAGGAACAGAGTTTGGGGGCTGAATGTGCAAATATGTCATCTTCCCCAACACAACTTCTTAGGCCATCTCCAACCCGTAGGGCTATTTACAGCCCTGGGGTGTCAATCTCCACCCGGGAAATCTGCACCCCCCTGAGTATCATCTCCAACCGGTTGGGCTATCTCCTCCAATTAATTAAAAAAAAAAGCCTTCCCCACTCTCACCTATATTATCTATAATAATAATAATAATAATAATAATAATAATAATAATAATAGTAGTAGTAGTACCAATAATAATAATAATAATAATAATAATAATAATAATTAATTTTAGAGACAATGATAATAAAATAATAATATTACATTCGGGACAAGAAAAACAACAAGGATTACATGAAAATAACAACGAAATTTATAAATAAATTTATTTGAGTTCATTTTCATTCATAATGTGTAAAATATTTATTTGAGTTAATTATCTAATTTATAAATAAATTTGGCTACAAGTTTCTATAATTTATAAATTTTAATTTGTACTAAAAGTTCAACAAAAGTGATGTAGCTCAAATGGTAAGGAAGTCATGTTTCACTATAAAGGTTTCGTGTTCAAATCTCAATTGTTACAATAATTTTTAACATTAAAAAACTAAAAAAAAAAATAAAAAAGGAAACCCATCAGGTGGCGCCAAGTGGCGCCACCTGATGAATTGTGTCTGGGACGCGCCCAGACCTGGGGCGGTGGGCTGGGCGATTTTTCGCCCAGCCCACAGACCTGGGCGGTCCATTTGGACCGCCCAGACTGCTCTCCAACCCAGGAGAGGTGGGCTAGGCCCATCTCCACCCACCCCCCTCCTGGGTTGGAGATGCCCTTACAGGTATTGAAGGAATAAAATACACATATAAAACCAACTTTAATTCACAGTAATTATGACATCCTTTTGGACACAACCGAAATTCTGAAGTAATACTATAAACAGGTTCAATTCACAGTAACTATGCTCCTGAATCGAAAAGTTTGTCATTAACAATGCCAGAGCAATGAGCTTATTTGTGTCCAATTAGTTATTGAAAAGAAAGAAAATTAATAGAGAAAATCATTTTATTAGGGTTTGGAGAGAAGGAAAAGGGAAATACTAGGCTGATTTTTTCGGCTTGTGGAAACGGCAACGGGAACTGGAATCGGAATGGGGAAGAATGACCTAAGTTTATTTGAAATGAAGAAGACGATGACATTGGGAAATTATTAAACAAAAACATTGCAAGGGTATTACAATCATTTCGGAAACAAGCTGGGTTCATACAACTACTTTGTGGGTGTTGTACATGGGACACGTGTCAGCACAAGAATAATTCGTTCGTGACTCTAAATAACAAGAGAGTCAAAATAGACAACCCCAACAAACTACAAAATTAATACTTTCTATTCTACTCAAATTTTTCTCTATTATAACACTTTCCATTCGATCAAGGAAATTAAAAAAACATATCAATCAATTCATCATCGCCACGTACAAACCCTATTTATTTATTGAAAATTAATAATTGCAACAATATCCCTACGTACAGGCCAACAATAATCAATAATATATCATCGTAAAATCCATCCAATAATTAACATTGTAATATCAAAACAAGCAACATAGCATAGCATCAACATCCTATATAACACAAACCATAAATTTAAAAAATTAAATTAAAAAAAAAAACTAATTAACTAATATTTATTGTTTTTGTAGTATTCAACGTCATCATGATTCCTCAAATACCCCTTGAGCCTGCATGAAGATTCCATGTAGTAGAACGAGAAACCCAGCACAAAGGGAAACACGCAGCTCCACACCATCGTCCGCGGATAGGGAGAAATAAGAAGGGTTCCGATTCCGGCTATAGCAATGCCTACGTAATCATCCTTGTTGATGTTGGCAACAGTCTTTATGAACCCAGGTTTCGGATCTATCACGGGGAAATTTGGCTTCTTCATTCTTAATTAATTTTTGTATGGTAACTGCTCCGCTGAAATTCGATGAATGGTGCTATTTTATAGGGTGGAATAGGGCTACTACTTATGGACTTCTAGTCCATATAGAACTCTTGGGCACGCAACATAACCAAAATTGACCAAATTTCCAGTAATTGTGATTAATGTTCTACCAAATTTTTCCTAATTATGATTTACGGAGGAGTTAGTGTTCCTAGAATACTCCTTGGCTCAGATTGTTAATTGACCAAAATTTCCAAATTTTACTTAATTATGTTTTACGGAGGAGTAGTGTTCGTAATACTTTTATTTTTAACCGTCCATCTCTCATATGCCTAGTATGTCGGGTTGTTCATTTGGTTCAAACATAACCAAAATTTTGATTTTCCTAACGAACCGGATGTTTAGCTTTGGTTTTTGGTTTTAACAGAGATTTCATGGTTCGCTCCGGTTCATATATTCAGTAGGAAAGACTTAAATAATGTCATCAGTAGGAAAGAGCTCTATATTCAAAGAATACTTCCAAACAGAGTCATGAAGTTGTGAAAAATGAGAGGTCAACATATCATAAGTAACAAATTCACAGATCCTCAAAAATGTCAGTAAATCCAGAAAATACAATTTCTTATGTATTTAAATCCCATCCATACATATTCACTAAGTAAAGGACATGAAGAAAACTGAATATTATGTTAAGGGTAACTGAAAAAACCAATATGGAAATGGGAATGGCACCCGCCAAGTATGTTAAGGATCTAATTAGTTAACACCTATATATGGATAAGGACATGAATATTATGGGTTGACTGACTGGCAGCTTAATTGATGGTTTTCTTTCATATATCACTTCTAGAGTATATAGTTAGAATTCAACAAATTTTGCCTCTAGAGAGCCATAATATTAATGACACTCTATACTAATTGAAGAATCTAATAAGCTGCTGCAAAGTTGGCTTCACTTATAGTGAAAAAAAAAAAGAATTAATAGCACCCATATAAAAACCCTACTTACCAATCCCTTTGATCATAATCACAACATTACATCATCTAGTGCACCAGTTTACAAGTAATGTACATGATGAATACCTAAAAATTAAGTTGTATATATATGCAAACACGTACCCCTAAATCTCCATAAAATTAAATATCTAGGAACTTGCTATAATAAAATACATGATAACACGTGAATTGAATCAATTTTGAATCTCAATCTTTTCCAAATTCAAATAAATAAATACTAACAGAAAAAATTAAGTACACAATTCCATTCCAATAATAATTTATAGAAATTCACATTTACTATAGAGTTTCCTTGTAAAATTCATCCAGCCATTTTCGTCACTATAACCATAGATAGCCCTAGCCCTTGCACTCCATTTATATCCTACTGTATCTTCGGGTACAGGAATACCCAATAAATAGCACAAAGATATATTCAACATAGCAGGCATATATCCCCCTTCGGCAGCTCTTAAAAACCATCGAGCCTGTCAAAGTAAAACAAAAACCGTCGAAGATATATTCAACTAGAGAGATAGATACACGATGATGATCGATGATGATGATACCGTTTCTGTGGTAGATGGTGTCACCCCTCGACCTTTATGATAACAATGCGCAAGCTGGTGTTGAGCGAGAGCATGACCACCAATAGCAGCCTTGTGGAGATATTCAATTGCCACTTTAGTGTTGTAAGGATTATTTCCTGTCAGACAAGTAAAATTATTTATTTTAATTAATTAAATACATTAGTAGTTATAGATAGAATTAATCAAACGGAACAAAATTTTCTAATAAACCTTCAAGTTGGAAATAGAACATAGCCAAATGATACTGTCCTGCAGGATCACCCAATTCAGCAGCTCTCCTATACCATAATTAAAATCCCTTCATCTTTTCTACCCATATCCAAATAATATATCAACCCTACTTCCACCATGGCTTGCATGTACCCACGCGCTGCACCCTTCAAAAAAGACTCCAAAGCCTCGCCCAACATAGCATTCACCCTCTTGTGCTCGCGCTTCAATATCTTCCCCGCCTCCGTGAAAACCATGGCCTCACGCAATGGCTTGAGCGCGTCCCTCCACGCTACGCAAACTAGTGAGGCACCAATTAATCAAGTCCGGAGGGGCGAACTGGGCCGCGATCCTCAATATAACTTCGCCCGGGAGGCTGTTAACATCGGTTTTGGCCCTTTTCGAATAGGAGTGATGGGTTCTTGGCCATTGCGTCGTCGACATATATACATATAGTTTCTTTGTTTTGCGGCTAAACCCTTTCTTTCCAGTTTTTCAGTTGATTTGATTCTTGCCAATATTTATAGATGCATAAATTAGGTTGGTTTGGGCACATGGGCCTTCTGGATTTGAAACTACTTGCATGCACGGTATTATTTCTACTTTTCTACTTTTTCAAAATTCAAATCTAAATCCAGCAGTACAATTTACTTCTTAAATATTTCTTGTTCACCCAAAATAACAAAATATGGTCATCAATGAATTTAATTAATATTAGGGTGAAATATAGTTTGCACCCTTAAAGTATTAGGTGGTACAAGTTACCCCCTAAAGTATCATTTGTAACATTTATATCCCTCTGTTATAGTTTTATAGTTTTTATTTCAAAAATACTCTCGTACCATTTCATAAATAATAAATTTCTTTATTAACTTATCAAAATAAAATTTTATTTTTATTAATTATGAATCCATTCATCCATCAAACAACATTGATTGTTGGATGGATGAATTCATAATTAATAATTCTTTTTTATAAAGAAAATGAAGAAATTAAAACATAATATTGTTTGGTGTCAAACTTGAATTTTGCGAGAAAATTTTGAAGGAGAGTTACTAAGTATTTTGAATAATTATTCGTACCTAAAATAAATGAGATAATTATCACCAAATAAAAACTCAGAAATATATAAGGAAAAAATTGAGACAGAAACAAAAGTATTGAAACATAAAACAAAGAAAACAAAGTAACAGAAATAAAGAAAAAAATGATGAAATTAAAAAAAAAATTGAGACCATAAAATCGAAGGAAACAAAAGAAATAAAGAAATTAAAACATAATATTGTTTAGTGGATGGATTGATTCATTATTAATAAAAACAAATTTTATATAAACTAACAAAGAAATAATTTATTTATTATAAATGGGACGAGGCTAGTTTTGAAATAAAATGTTTAATATATAATAGAGGGGTGTAAGTGTTATAATTAATACTTTAGGGCAGTGCTTCTAAAATCGGACCGGTCATTGAACCAGATGCCTAACTGGTTACTGGTTCGATCGGTTAGATCGGGTTAACCACTGGTTTGATCGGTATAACCGGTGTGACTTTATTATTATGTAATATATTTTTAGATTATCTAAAATACAATTATAATTCAAGAAATTATCATTCTTTGTCAATATAAAGTTTTATTGTTTCATCCAAATAATCAAAATGTCTTAATAATTAAGATCAATATCAAAAATATAAATCTCAAGTATTCCTCAAATATACATACATTCAAAACAAACAAAAAAAATATACATACAACAAAATTAAAAGTTCATCTCATTTTCAAAGTTTTGGCTTGTTCATTTGAGTTCTATTGTTGTAAGTTGATGTTTATATGGTAATTGATTTGCATAACTTCATACACGAAATAATATTATTCACAATGATGAGAAAATGGTTATGTATTTTTTGTTGCTTTCAGATAATGTTTTAATTTTCGTGATGATGCTTCCCCACTTTTCTTTTTCTATTCTCTTCCAAAAAATATACAAAACAAACAAAAAAAAAAGATCAAACAGTTAAACTTAAAATTTATATTATTCACGAGAAAATATATGATGCAATACAAAAATGGGGAGGTGGACCTCTCCGAACTCTCTCTCGCATGTTAGAATCATGTAAAGATAAATGAGGTCATAGACAGGGATCACTTGAAAGCTCGGGCAAGTTCGTTTCAATAAGAAAGTTTGGAAGCTCATGCGGGTCACTTTGAATGTGAACGTTACTTGAAGACTCATTATGAGGTGTAGGTGTAGCCTTAAAGTATCTCTCCATATTTCTAACACTATAAAATGTACAAAACATAACTATCTCAAGAATAATGACATACTCAAGAAGCAGAAGTTAAATATAGTAGAGACATAATAATGACAAAATTTATTTTTCATTCCATTTGATAAAACAAGAGAGGTTGAACTGCAATAAGCCAATAAATGCTAATAAAAAACTATTAAAAATATAAGATTAGTGTTTGATATTTCAATAAAAAAAAAATATTAACCATCTAAGATTAGTGTTTGATATGTAAATGAATACGATTAACTCAATACATCTTGATTTAATCATCATATTATTTTAATATAATAAATATCCTCATATTTTAATCTAATACTAATGAAAATCTTAACAAATATATAACTTTAAGCACAAAGATGAAACTTGAATATAAAAATTGGGTAGATTGAGTTATTATTAGAGTGAGTTGTATGATATTAATTGGACTAAGATATATTTGGACTGAAAAATTCATATTAGGCTAATTTAATTTATTAAAATAAAATTTAAAAAAAAATACACCACTCTTATACTAAAAATAAATAAATAAATTCAAGGGGGGCCTTATTAGAGTGAGTTGTATGATATTATTTGGACTGAAAATTTCATATTAGGCTAATTTATTAAAAAAAATTAAAAAAAAATACACCACTTTTATACTAAAAAAAAATACGTCCGCCCATGATTCCAACTGGTGACACTCTAGGTACAAATCCTATACTTCCTTCGTCCCATTTTTTGTTATCTCTTGGTACAAGTTGATCTGTCAATTTGAATAAATTTATAAAATTATAATACTAATTTAATTAATATATTTCGCTAATAAATTGATAATATCATATAAATCATATATATTAATATTTGAAAGGTTTAATACAGCATAAATATGAATAAAATATCTAAAAATTTGATCGAATACTGTAGCAAATAGATTAAAAATAATGAGAATGAGGAACTATTTTTTTCTCTCATTTTTAATTTTTGTTTTTATTCATAAGTGAATTACATGTATGTACATTCTATTGAATTTTTATGATACAACTTTCACTTTTTATGTATTTGACCCAACTGTGTTAAGTATGTTTTTTCTTGTTCCAAAAGGTGAAATCGCTCACCCCGGGCGCCCCTCACCCCCTGTCCGACGGGATTGTGAGAGGAGGTAAATCATGGTGACTCAACCGGCAACAGAGGCTGGGACCAGTATGTTTTTTCTTCTTTCCAGTTTAAGTTGTTAACGATCTAAAAGTATCCCGCCATAAAAGAACGACTTTGGTTATAGATTGGAGGAGTCTCGTCCGTTAGTTCATTCAGCGACTTCGGTTCAAACTAGAAGAGGATATTTAATAGACGGCCAAAACTCCATATATACTCCCCAAAACCCCAATTGATTTTTGTCACTGGAACGCTTATTTGCGTTTTCAGTTTATACTCTTCCAGTAATAAAGATAAAATTAAAAATGCAAGCTGCCGTTGATTTTAGGTCTTTGCGACTTCCTTTTTTCTCTAGAACAACCTTTCTCCAATCAAGGTACAATGTGTGATTACGATTACAGTTCATTGAAAAAGGAAAATTATCAGATTGTTTCTGGTTCTGTTCGGTTTTAATTGGGATGAGTTTGATTTTGTGGATGAACTGAATCATAGCTTTTCTGTTTCCGTTGCATTTTGCTTCATGGAAGCGTTTATTGGTCATTTCGAATATTCTCATTTTTATTTTTGAATTTGATCTTAGTAATTTCACTTTCGTTTGTGGATTATGTCTTAAATTCATGAATACCTCATTTGAATGCCAGTTGGCTGAAATAATGAAGGGTGAGCTGTTAATATTAGATGTTGGTTTTTTTTTTTTTTTCTCTGAAAAAAACTGTACAAGGGATTTGCAGTATTGCATTAATAATTTAATATTGCCTTTTCTATTTTTAATTTTTCTTAGTAAATGACTTTTTACAAGACTTGAATTTGCTTCCAGATACAGAACTAAAGTGGTTGCACACCAGCCATTGCTTTGAAATGGTTATTCAACTCGAAATAAATAATCCAACTTCTGAAGATATCTCTTTTTGGAACAAGTTATATTGAATGGACTATGCCAATAACTTTGTGTAAATAGCTATCCCAAAATCTAATCATTCTCGGATTATTCTGGTTGTGAACCCGTAATCCATAACAGTTGAATCATTGGTTGTTATTGTAATGTTTCATCCTTCTTCGATCTTATAATTTTATTAGATTGATGGCATTGATTGTTGTCTATTTTAATCGTCTACAGGACTAAACTCCCTCTTCCGCAGAAGGTGTTCTTTGCTCGAGCTAAGTTTGGTAAGATATTTCCACTGTGATTGCAAAGATAAATAGATTTATTTTGCATGGATACCCTAGATATTCATCCAGCTTTACCACTTTTCTTGAACTAACATTGTTAAAGTCCTTTGATTGAAAACTGAATCTGGGATAGATGGATCCTTTAGCTTACGGTTAGTGCCTCCAACCCTGTTAGCAGCAGAAAAGGAAGAAGCCAAGGCTGTCTTAACTTTATTCTTGAAGAAGCAAGGTTTAAACAATGCAGCAGCAGCAAGAACTATTAACAAATCTGAGGCTTTGGTTGATCATCTTGTGTCACGACTTCACTCAGTTCACAAGTCTCGGTACCTAGTAGGTTTGATTTCTCATTCTGTAGATCTCCTAAACTTACTGTGAATAAGCTTTAAGATTTTCTCAATTTTTCATTATTTCAAACCTTTAACATGGCCTCATTTAAGCATATTTAATCATCTTCACAGTTATTTGACCATTGGGTATTTACTGCATCACTTTCTAATTCCTAAAGCTCTTATGCAGTATAATATTATTTTTTTGTGTTTATAGTTCACTTTATGTTTTATGATAAAATTATTTATATTACTTTGAAATCGTTTAAACACAAATCACATGATATCCACAAGAAAACAAACTTGGAAACATATTACCCTTCTTTGGATTTCATTGTTAAGATCACTTAATTCTTTGTTGTTTCAGGTCGAGAACTAACGACACTTGAGATCAGAGATGCTCTTATTCCGTACCTTGAAACACTCCTTGAGGAGTACGGAGCCATTTTAGTAGACGTTGTCGAGAACTTTCCAAACCCACCCGCCAAGGAAAAAACAGAAGAAAATGTTCCAGAAGTCGAGAATTCAATTGCGCCCGTTTCTGCAATTATCGCTACACTCGATCCCAAGAAGCTAAAAGCTCTATCACGAGTTAGTGACACTAGCCCAAACGGGAAACTTCCTCCTCACATCATCTACCTTATAGAGCTCGGCATGGAGATTAAAGCAATAAGAGAAGTGATTCGCAAATTCCCAGCTTTTGCGTACTATAGTTTAGAAGGAAAAATCAAGCCAATCGTTGAATTTCTACTCGATTTAGGCGTGCCAAAAGAAGACATACCCACAATCCTAACCAAAAGGCCTCAACTTTGTGGAATTAGTCTCACTGAAAATCTAATCCCCACTATGGCATTTCTTGAGGACTTGGGTGTGGATAAAAAGCAATGGGCCAAAGTTATATATCGTTTTCCACCTCTTCTCACATACAGCAGACAGAAGCTCAAATCAACAGTCGGTTTCCTCTATGAGACGGGTCTTTCAGAGGAGAATGTGGGTAAGCTTCTAACTCGTTATCCGAACATTATAAGTTATAGTGTAGAGGATAATTTGAGGCCAACTGCTGAGTATTTTCAATCTTTGGAAGTTGATGTGGCTCATCTTCTTCATCGATCTCCACAAACGTTTGGCCTTAGCATTGAGGCTAATTTGAAACCAGTTACTAACTTTTTCCTGGAAAGAGGGTACAGTTTAGGGGATGTAGCTGCTATGGTCTCAAGGTATGGAGCTTTGTATACATTCAGTTTGCTTGAAAACTTGATACCGAAATGGGATTTTTTTCTAACCATGGTTTACCCTAAATCAGAACTGGTTAAATTTCCACAGTATTTTGGTTATAGTTTAGAAGATAGGATTAAACCTAGGTATGAAATTTTGAGGAGATATGAAGTTAAGTTTATTCTTAATCAGATGTTATCTCTATCTGAACATGACTTTCATAAACTTGTGAAGAATAGAATGCAGAAAAAGATTAGTGAGTAGCCAGAGTGTAATTAAAGGTTACTAATAGATATTTAATACAATTAGAATTCATTTTCAAATGTAATTACTGTTTCTGAGATGTTTTTTATGCTTGAATTGAGGACTTTTTTTGTACTTTTTGAGCTTTTTTTTCCTTTTTTTTAATGATGTTGCAATGTGTCAAAGCTGGTATGATGTGATCTACTTTGGCTAAATTTTGCTTTGCACCTCCAAATATCTTTAGTGTTCAATTGCGCCTCCTCAATTATCAATTGCATCACTTTGCTCCCTCCAACTATCCTATGTGGTCCAATTGCACCAGACAGGGCTGGTCCGACATATTAGGGTGGTCTAGATGAAATTTAAAATAGGGACCTTTCTTCTTACAAAAAGGAAACATATATTATTTAAATTTATTTTCTTAGTGTAAGAATATATAGCAAGTATTTACATGTTTTTTCTCTTAACATGTTTATTATAGATAGATAAAAGATTAAAATCACAAATCAACTTAATTTTTTTTGAAATTTCAACATTTAAAATTATTGACTCAAGTGTATTGTATTCAAATCAAAACAAAGCAGAAAAAGGAAACAAGAAAAGAGAATGTTATTTCCGTAATTTGTACTGAATTGCAATGATCATTATATATTGATTTGGAATCAACTACAACTTCTATTCTTGTTTGGGTCTTGATTCAAATCAAACCTAATAACCCCTAAACTTGCAAATAATATTTTTCTATAAAAATAATTGGTGTGATATTTTTCACATATATTTATCTTCAAATTCAAATTCAATTCACATGGTGGTTGAAAGGTCGAAATCATTCAAATCAGTTTTTTTAAATCAATATCAAGTTAACATCCATCCTTGTGGATCCATAGAACTAATCGTCAACGAATTATTATTTGGGATAATACTTTTGTACTATGTTGATTTGAAGTTTTAACCCTTAATATTTCCAAAATCACTTAATATGTAACTGTTGGATTCTTCTTCATTGTTACATTTTTTTTCAAGTTTTAAACACTTCATTTGTCCTTTAATTTTTATCCTATTTTTTCGAGAATTTCGAAAACAATTCTCAATTTTTTAGAATGAATTTACAAAAAAAAAATTGACATTTTCAATTCTTACATTATATTTGATAATTTTTACATTATAATTTGACATTTTCAAATTTCAATTCTTACCTAAAATTCGGCTACATATCTCAAGGAAGCAGGAAATTGGGGTGGAGGAATTGATAAACTTTACAAAGAAATATACAATAACTATGTAATAATAGAATATAAAGAGAGCGATATGTATGTCGGTATTTTTATAATTTCTTCCCCTTTTATCTGTACTTCTGAAGCATAGATTGATATAATTTATTTTATTAGTTATCTAAATTGATATAACTAAATCGAATACACAAAATATATTGCTAACTCCAATATTTTCATGTTTAGGATCATGAAAGTATAAATTGTATAATATAGTCTCCAACGAAAAGAGTAAAAGGCACGCTAGTGCTTTTTCAAACATATAGGATCTGTTTGTTTGGTGTTTGTTTGGTGTTTGAGAAAATAGTTTGGGAGAGCAATATATATTGTAAAATAATATCTATTTGTGTAATATAATTTGTTTGGATTTTGAGAGAGTGGTTTGAAATTAAAGTATGTGTAAGTATTTTTTTTATTTTTAGAATTAAGTTATATGTATAAAATGTGTAATACTTTATGTCAAATCAAGTTTGATATGTGAAATAAGTTGTGTAATAATATGTTACTTTAAGTCAAATAAGAGTAGATTTAGTATATGTTTTGTTTAGAGATAAGAAAATTGTTGTTTGTTTGACTTTCTAGAGAGCAATTTGATAAAATTAAGAGATGAAAAATTTATTTCAAAAATTGAAAAACATGTTTTTTTTATATATTTTCCAAACATGACTATTTTATTGAGAAATGCTAAACAAACTAAATCATGGTCTGGTTTAATAAAAATGACTATTCCTCGTATACACAGTGAATCCAGATTTCTACCTGAGAAGTCCACTAGAAATGTGTATGAACTCATTCGATAAATGCTGATTCCAACTCAATTCGTTTAAAATTAAAATAAACTTAAATATAATTTAAATTTCGATGTAAATTTTGAACCAAACATTATTAATTTTAAACCAAACTTGATGATGTCTACTCAACTCGTTAATAACCTCTTTTAATAACGATTCCTCAATTTTAAACTATTAAATTAACATCAACATTTGGGGAAATTCTTACCCAGGTTTGACCGAATCCAAACTAATTACATGGCAAGTGTAATACACTTGTTTTAGAATTGGATGTAACTTCCAGGAAAATGACCAATCACAAAGTAAGTGCAATACACTTGCTCGGTGGTTGGATGGGTTTGGCCAAATCAGGCTTGGGCAAGAATTTTCCCAACATTTGTTCTGACTTCTGAGTACAGAATAATCCATGGGCTGGACTAGAAAGTGTGAAAGCCTGTAAACCTAATATAGGCCCATAGAAGCCCAATTGACTGTCACTTAAAATTTTAAAGAGCCCAACATTTCTGCAACCGAAAATTAGCTACCCCACCTCGACCTTGATTTTCCTCACAATTTCATCTTCGAGTAATCTGAAAAAAACTTAAGGAAGAATATGTCGGCTGCTGCTCAGACTTTCAGTGGTAATCTGAAGGCAGGTGATCTTTCCTTGTGAATGTGTTTAAGTTTTGTTGAAATGCATGATTTGAATTGTTATGTATGCATGCCAGGTGTTTGTGAAATGCACTGGAAGAACAGTTGTATTTTTGAATTAGGGTTTTCTGTAATATTTTTTTCCATTTGGAGTTTATTATTTTGCATTTTCAATTGTTTCTTCAATTGGAATGTATGAGATTTGTTATAGTTTTAGTTGCAATCTTATCAGTAGAAAGCACTAGAAAAGTTCTAATAAAATATGATGAGTGATCGTGATTCGTCAATATGTCACTCAATTTTTGCTGATTAGAATATTATTAATAATAACTTGCAGAAAGCGCTAGCTGGAATTAGACGTATTAATTTGGATGGTCTGAGATGGAGAGTTTTTGATGCCAAAGGACAGGTTTGGATGGACATTTCATGGCGACATGTACATATTCACCTAGTTATGAAATGTTGATGGTATTTTGGTTTTTTGATGTAGGTCCTTGGGAGGCTAGCTTCACAAATATCGACTGTCGTTCAAGGAAAGGACAAGCCTACATACACGCCCTACAAGGAGGAAGGCGATATGTGCATTATTATCAATGCAAAAGATGTATGTGTCACTGGGCGGAAAATGACTGATAAGTTCTATCGTTGGCATACAGGGTAAGTACCACTTTTGTCCATTTTATGTACTCCTTCATATGTGCCAATATGCTATCTCATTCTAGTCAAATATAAATCTGCTAAAAAAGGTTGCTGTGGTGTTTCTATGAAAATTTTATTTTTCTTGAATGGAATGATGCCTTGTGCTGATTATTTTGCAACTTCGGTAAACTATAGGTATATAGGCCACCTCAAGGAAAGGAGTTTGAAGGACCAGATGGCCAAAGATCCCACAGAAGTTATTCGCAAAGCTGTTCTACGCATGCTTCCTAGAAACAAATTACGTGATGTGAGTCTATGATATTCACTACTTTTTTTCTCCTTTGAAAATGAAATCTATGCATCAGATAAATTTTCATCTGCAGCATTTTCTTGTGTTTGCGTTTTATGTCAGTCCACTTTTCGCCTCATACCAATAGGAGGATCCCTTGATGCTGGGTAAGAGTACTGATCTGACCACCCCAGCATCCACACTTGCCCTCTTCAACGAATATTTATAACATTTAAATTTTCTTACTTCGTTCAATTACACTTGACATTTCAAAGTCTGATTATTATTTTTCCTTGTTATCATGTTATCTGGTTAAATTTTTCGAAAACTAGATCTAATTTTTTATTCTTCCTTCATGTTTTCTTTTATAATTTCACATTTCTCTCTCTACAGTCCTCACACTCTTTCTTTACAAGACCAAGGATAAAGCTCCTTTGGTTTTTAAGAAATTTCAAAGAAAGCCATTGTTTCCTATTTTAAGGTACTTGGATATTATATAGACATGGTATTATCGTTATGAGGGTTGGAGGTGAGGTTCGGGTTGGGATTGGAATGAAGGCAACCAAGGTGGCGCCATCATGTAAACTTAGTGAGGAAAATAGAGAGAAAAGAGAGCTGCGAGAGGAAAGATTGAAGTTGCAATGAGAAAATGGCTGAAAGAAATTAGATCTAGTTTTGGAAAAAATTAAACAGGGTCCTTGTCATGGACCATGGTAATGGTAAGGAGAAAAGAAATCAAGAAAAACACAAAAAAATAAAAAGTTAGACTCTGACACATATATATATTGTTAGAGGGCACATATTAAATGCCCTGGGTTAATAATACTAGTGTTCTTGCCCCCAACATCAAGAGAACCCCAACCCCAATTGGCATTATATAGTATTCTACTATTCTGAAAGTAATTCAATCACCTGGTAAATGGTTGGACTACACATTGAATACCATATAAAGAACTTTTCTGGAAGGTGGAAATTCCTAAGCTCCGTGTGTTTGAATATTATGGGATCATGTTTCTACCTCACTTGTACCCTGGAAAGTGAAAAGGATTAAAACTTTTCACTGGAAAGTAGAAACAAGTGTTGCCTATTTCAAGTGAAACATCTAAGCCTCGTGTAGTTCAATAATTTGAGACTGTGTCTATACAAATCGCATGGATTAGTCATCGAGACACGGTAACCTTAAATTTCTTCTTACATGGGCTACTTTTTTTCATCATATATGAGTCTTGAATTTATATTTTATACTGTGTGTTTATCCAATTAGAACATGATCTGTTAACTTAGCATGCATGATTCCTAGAATTGATCAAGATATGTATGACCTTAATATGAGTCGCCTTAGTTCTTTTTACTGTGCTGGAGTACAACCTCACAGTTGTTGACTGCCAAAAGAGTCTCAACACCCTATTGTTCAATTGTTTATGGCTCTTGATTTAAAAGTTAACATTATTGTCCTTGTTATTATGCAGGATAGGGACAGAAAACTGAGGATATTTGCTGACAGTGAACACCCTTTTGGTGATAAGGCTCTTGAACCTTACGTAATGCCTGAAAGACAAGTGCGTGAAATGCGACCCCGTGCTAGACGAGCTATGATTCGAGCTCAAAAGAAAGCTGAACAGCAAGAACAGGGTACTACAAATACAAGAAAAGGCAAAAAGAGGGACGAGGTTGAAGCAGAAATTACTGCATGAGGGAAGGGTAATTTGTTTATCAAATGGCTAGAACTTTTATTTTCTACAGATATTTTCCATGGATCTGGAGTTGTGGCATGTATTGTTTTGGAATTTGGTAGCATGATTTCATAAATAGATAAGGAAAACCAGAACTTTACAGAGTACAATATAAGTCTCAGGCTTTTGTTTAGCTTCTTGTAGATTTTCAAGTTTTTGTGAAAGAGACAACAAATATGCACCATTTTTTTTTAAATTATGTCTTTATTGGGAATGCATCATATTCCATTTTAAATTTTAGATTTGATATCTAGCAACTCGGAAAATAATCATTGCACTATATCTTATTAGTTAAACTATTAAACAGCCAATTCAAATCTATGCAAACGTATCAAGAATATTTTGAAAATCATCTAATATCTCAATATTTTAGAAATACTTTCATAGTAATTGAAAAAGCCCTTCTAATTTGATCACATTTGTGTTATACTCAGATTACGTGGAATGCTAGAATAATCTTATGCATTCGGATTGAGAATTTATACTCTCTCAACAATTATTATAAACACACTTATTTTTCACCATAAAATCTCACAACAAACATGAGTTGATACACACTTAATTTTCCTTCCAAAATCCCAAGATTCAAATTTCATCTCATGTCAAACTTACAAATATGCTTTATAACATTATTTTACATTATGTAAAATAAAACTAAATTACATTAAAATCAATTCGCACATAGCTAGAAAACCTCTTAAATACCAAATCTGAACTAAAATACATCCAAATCTGCAGTAAATTTGTCATAGGGCGACATCAATCACTTGATGATCCATCATCATCATCCTCGTGCTCTCTTACGACCCTCTCAACAAACTTTTTCCTTACTCCATCAAGAACAGCTTCTCTGGATTGATCTCCACCATGGCCATCATTGAGCACAGGATCTGATTGACACAGAACTAGGGCAACACCTAAATTTCAAACAAGCCCTTAAAGTTGCATTTGATTGAATCCAAATCAACTGGAAGAAATTTAAAAGCAATAATATTGCTATTCAAAGTTTACAAAACTCAGTTTGCCATCATACAACGACCAAGAATAGAAATATCAGGTCTTCACATTGGCATTTCAGACATTTGCTTGATTAAAGAATTTTGTCAATGTAGCTTTGTTGAGCCTATTTGTTATATGTGGGCAGGCGTATCTATTTAACCAAGAAATAAGGCTGTTGCACAGATGATGTATTGCAACACAAAGAGGAGATTTATCCAATTCAGTTCTTACATAAAATATTATAGGGAGGAGATATTGGAGTTAACTAATCCTTAAATTTAGGGACTAAATATAAATTCCACTGTATGGGTATGTAGCACCATGTCTGTGCAGCGGACACACAAAATAATTTTTCTTTACATTCGTTGAGTTACCCTCCCCCCAACCCCTTCATCCATTTCTTTACTATTTAGTGAGCTAATGTTTTGATTTACTAAACTAATTCAACTCTGAGAAACAATATTAAACTCAACATCTCAGAAGCACAGTTAGAAATAGACATACTTTCAGTGGAGCATCTCCTTCCAAAACTGTGTATGCCGACATGAGTTGCCTTAACAGCACTGTTGTTGTATACCAGCACAGTGGGAAGATTTTGATCTGGGTAATTGGGAATGCACTCCGTAGATATAATTTTAACGAATTTTGTCGCAGGGTATCTCTTAGCCAATTCTTCTAAACATTGCAGGAGCAGAGTGCATTCTGGGTATCTACACAAAAAAAAAAGCAAAACAAACATGAATAAAATGATCTGCAGATCTGGTGATGCTACTGATAATCTATTAAAAAATTACTGGACTTAAGAAAAATATTTTCTGTGATTGACAAGGATTATTTACCCATCTTTGTACAGAATCACAACAACCCACAAATCTTGAGGAGCTTGTGAAACTTCACGAACAAAGTCAGATCCTGAAATTGGAAGCACTGATCCAAACTTTGCAATCTTTACTGCTTCTCTCATTTCAGCCAATCTCTTCTTCCTGTAACATCAATGCTTTAAATCATGAAATCAATAATATTGCTTTTTCTTTTTAATATCTTAAAAGTTGGCAGCAATTTTGATATACTTCTGATGTTGTATGAAAATGTTCAGGGCAAAGATGAAATAAGCAGCCCTTCGATCTATAACAACATCACAATAATAAAATAAAGTTTGCACACTTATATCGAGAGAAAAATTGTATAGTAATTGTAATAGTATATTGGTTCCTTTTGTTTAGAAATAGGGAGACCTATTTATAGGTACATACATGGGTATAATAGTCTTTTCAGGAAAGACATTACAAGTAATAAATACAAAGACGTTACATACGTAACTAGAGTGTATGATAAAGACGTTACTAACGTTACAAATCTCTCATTTATGCAACATAGTGTAATCTCTTAATTGCCCTCGGGTACAAAATTTGGACACATCAACTTTCAAAAACTATGCAGGTGGATTCGGGGGTGTAATTGATTCGACTCTTGTAATGTCAAACAACTCATTGTTCAAGTTTGGTTTGAATTTTGTATCGAGTTTGGTTTGAATATTAAACAAACTGAGCTCAAACGAGCGCTCAAATCGGGAATTTAGTAGCTTGATATCTTTAGTTGTATTTTGTTAATCATTAGCTCGAACTTGAACCGAGCATCAAAAGTTATCAAACAAAAAAATTTGTTCAAACTTATTTAATATGTATGATGAATCGAGCTCCAACTAGCTCGAGCTTTCCAATCTTAGGTGGATCATGGATTCAATAGCAATGATTCATTAGGGAATGGTGAAAGCATCAAAGCGACCTAATGACAATGTTGACATAATGACAAGGTAATTTTGTATATCCTAAAATCATATCCTGATGAAGTTCAAACCATTTCATACTCCTTCAGCAATTTATCACATTACGATAGCAAATCGCAGTTCATGAAACATTTCTTTCACTATAGGTCCAATTCTCATAAATAAACTCGACGATCCCATTTCAGCAAGTGAACGCCACAACTATGGACTGATCAACATAATCCATCGAGTAAATTAAAATGATATATGAATAAATACCTGTAATCTTCGAGGAATCGGTCATCGTCGAGATCATCTTCGAGATCTTCAAGCTCTTCCTCGGTTTTCTCGTCGATCCAGGTCTTATCTTTCGGCTTCGAATCCTCGTCCTGAGCCGGCGAGAAAGGCGGCGGCTTGAATGCAGGAGGTTTCTCAGGCAAATTTCCAAGCTTCCTCTGAATGTCGTCCCACTGTGTCGAGGCTCCTTCCAAATCCTTGTACACGTAATGGTAATCCGCCATTGTTGCGATTCCCCGGTCTCTGAAGTGAATGTTTGTGATTTTTTTTTCCTGAAAAGGAATGTTTATGTTATTGATGTTATTATCTTTTAGGCTAGAACTTTTCGGATTAATTAGGCCCAATTGAAATAGATCCATTAAAGCTCTATTCTGGAATTGGGGCCGTATACGAGTTCTTATTTGGGTCGAACCTGAGGTTGTGGGTCTGTCTATGCTCGCATTTAAAGCTAAATTTGAGTTCAATATTTAACTTGAATTCAAGAAATAAAAACATTTTGAATTTAAATTCGATTTAATTTCAGAATAATAGATTGAATTTAATTAATTAATAGATTAGAGTAGTTGAAAATGTAATAATATGATTATATTGATTTTTTTTTTTTTTTTGAAAGGCAAACAAGCACAACTACATTACATCATATTCCAAAAGACTCAAAATACTCCCACGAACCTCATTCCAAACTTCATGGACATCATGACCATACGTGCTAACCCATCAGTATACTTATTACTATCTCTTTACGTGAGTAATACGACTTTCCCAAGGATTATATTGATTTTAATTTTTTTATTTGAGAGGAGTTTGTTTTGTATATTTTTTTTCAGAGAACAATGAAAGATATTTTCATAATCACCAACTAATACAAAGGACTTAAAAAAAAAAAAAAAAAAAAAAGAAGTGGGGAAGCATCATCACGTAAAACATTAATCGGAATACAACAAAACTGCTTTGATCATGACATAAAAAACCCACGATGTGGGGTTACAAGCGGCATAGTTTGTGCTATGGAAAGTGAATCGAAATCTCCATTTCAGCCATCATCTCAAAACTTCCATATTTCATAAATAAAAGCTCTACCTTTCAACTTGTTGTAGAACTTCAGTTGTTTATTTCAAAAATAGTTTGGAGAGAATTGCTCTCTATTTATTGCCATATTGGAGAAGAAATCGTTAATCGCTAATATTTTGTAGGAAATGAGGTAGATGAAAGCTAGCGAATACGAAAAAGATCGAACTGTTTAAGCTTCACACGTGAACAAGAGTTGCATCAATGCCACCTCTATGAATAGAAAAATAATTTCTAATGTTTCGATAATTTTAAGAGTTAATGACGAAATAATTATATCTTAATTATTTTAAATTTTTAGTAATTCGTGCTGCAAAAACAAGCAATTTTCTTTTTGTTTTTTGTATTTTCTCGTCTCAAACTGAACCTGACCATACCCGAACTAATATTAAAACAAAGAGGCCCAACTATCTCAATTTTTGTAATACTCCTACGTTGTTCAGTTCGATAGACTCTTTTAAGTCTCCAATCTTCATCTTTATTTGCAGTTTGGTTTGATCTCTTTAATAAACCAACCGAAGACCTAGAAATCTTTGTTTCGTTCCCTTACTCAGTTTCCGAAAGAAAATTGCTAGTGAAAAGATTGAATCCATGAATCTGAATATGAATTCAGTAGAATCACTGGTAGCTCAAATCCAAGGGTTATCGGGCAACATTGCCGAGTTAAATCAGCTCCGTACCTACTTGAAGCACTCCGACGATTTGCTCCGCGCCGAGTCGCCTCGTCTCGCTCCCGTTCTCAACGAATTGGACCCTTCCGTTCATTCCCTAGGCTACCTCTATATTCTGTGAGTGTTCTTCTATGTTTATTCTTACCCTAACACCTACAGTTGTTTGCTTTTAGATAATTGGGTGAATTTATTCTGTGTAATTATTTTAAGGTACGAAACTAGGGTTTGTATTATTTTGCGAGGAATTTACTTTTTAGATATCTAAAATGTGTTATCTAGAACCTAAGGGTTAGAGTTTGTATTCGGCGGAGTGAAAGGTGTATGATAGAACTGAATTTTATCTGGATTATTGTTTCATGCTCGCCACTTTTTATTTTAGTTTTCATGTTTCTCGAGTATTTTCAAGGTGTTATTTTCTTATGCTGAAAAGAGGTTGAGACTGTTGAGAATATTGGAATTCAGGTTGCAGCACTCTGAAGCATTTTTGATTTTCGGCACAACCTTATCTATTCGAAGGAAGAACATATGGAAGTTATTAGTTCATATTTACACTTATGTATAGAATTGACTCTGTGATATCTTACGGAGTCTTTTGGTGTAACTGGCACAGCGGTTGGGGATGGTTGAAGTAGTGCATATATTCTGATTGGCTCTGGTTCTTACTGCGTAAATAGATGGTAGACGTGTCTCAAATTTTAATGGTTGAATATGATATTCTTAATATAGTAGTAGTGCTGATGGGTTAGCTTGGACAAGTGGAGATCATTTTGAGTTATCAAGTCTACTGAGATGAGCATTCCAATTGAGAATACACACCATAATGGAAATCATTTATGACCTGAACAATTTTTTGTATGAAAATCTTTTTAGTTAGTGTAAAAATCTTGTGTCGGAATGCTTATAATGCTCCTAATATGATGAAGATGGATACTTTGTTTGTCCCTTCCGTATGCTTGTACTTTCCGTCCGGTAATTAAAGTCAAACCACCATTTATTTTGAAAATGATCTTCATTTTTCACCATTGAGCTTCCTATTCTGCTGATTCGATGTTGCTTTTGAAATATATAACAATGATTATCCAAGTTAGTTGGGTGCCTTGATTTTGCTAAGCATTGTATTCTTATGTTTACTATGATTATTATGTTTTGATATCGCCATCTATGCAATATATTATTTATTTTATTATTTTCATCCTTTTCTTTTCAATTTATCAGGGACGCATGCACATCTGCTCTGGTCTCGAAAGAGCAAGCCAAGGAGTTTGTGCTTCATATAGCCAGATTTATAAATGTGTGTGCAGTTGAGCAAATTAGATTGGCGCCTGAGAAATGTATTAATCTTCTCGTTTTGATTATTAGTTTAATAGTTTGATATTCTGGCTATTGTCTTGCTCATCGAAAAATTGGTGGTGACTTGACTTGCAGTTATATCTGTCTGTAAAAGGTTTAAAGAGCATGTTCTGTTGCTTGAAGACCCCATACGTGGTGTGGCTCCATTGTTGACAGCTCTGCGGAAGCTTCAGATGTCCTCTGAGCAGTTAACAACTTTGCACCCAGAATTTCTTCTTCTCTGTTTATTATCAAAGTGTTATAAAACTGGTCTTTCCATTTTGGAGGATGACATATTTGAGGTTGATCAGCCTCGTGATCTTTTTCTGTATTGTTATTATGGGTAAGTTGTCTTGGCTCTAGATTTGCCAGTTTTTATGACAACCTTGGATTTAACAGTTTTTATGATATTTTGGTATTTTCTGCAACTCTAGGGGTTTAATTTGCATTGGGCAAAAACAGTTTCGGAAAGCTTTGGAGCTACTACACAATGTATGTAAAACTTATTCTACTTACTAGCACCCATGTTTGATGTCATATTCCCTCTTTTTTTTCTGGAAAAAAAAGGTAGCAGTTTGTAGCTTCAATTTAATAATTCATTCCTTTGCTGTGGTTTAGGTTGTAACTGCACCTATGTCCATAATTAGTGCTATAGCTGTTGAAGCATACAAGAAACACATTTTAGTTTCTCTCATTCATCTTGGGCAGGTAAATTTAAATCTTTGAATTATTGCTGATATATTTTTGTTTGGCATCATTCGCTCTTGTCCTGCCACATCTACTTACTTAATAATGCAATACTACCTCATCTGAAGCAGTTTTCTACTGGTCTCCCCAAGTATACTTCTTCAGCGGCTCAAAGGAATCTGAAAAACTTCTCTCAGGTACAAGTCTGGGACCTAATTTCCTTTCTGTATTTCTCAGACATAATATCCATAGGGCACGTTCGGTTCTTCATATTATATAAGGTAGGGTATATAATATTTCCAACAATTTACAAATAACTTATCTTACCATGCTTGTGTACAATGTAATTTAAGATTAAAAAGAATAAGGTAGGATAGATAATATTTCCAACAAATTACTAATAACTTATCTTACCATGCTTGTGTCCAATGTAAGTTAATATTAAAAAAAAATGACAAACAAATAATCTTATGTGGCACTCTATATTACATTTGTGATTTAGTTGAAATACAAAAATTCCCCACTTTTAACAAATCTATTCCGTTCTAATTTCCACTTTCTGTTGGTTGAAAGTGGTATTGATTTCTTGGTAAATTGGAAAGAAAGGGGGATAAATTCGAAACTATATTCCAATTGAAAATTAGATAACTAAACCAGGGGTCTAACCAATTATTAAGATTTGTTGTATTGTATAAGTTCTTGCGAGCCATGTATTACTTCTGGCCTTATTTGCTCACATGCCGCCACCACATCTCTCTTTCGTACTTTAGTTTCATGCTACCCTAATGAATGAAAGTGAGCTTTTTAGTATATTAAGCGTATATAAGCAGTTTTGTAGTGTATAAGCAAATCTTCAGTGGCCCACTGTAAGGTAAGTATGGTGGAGGTTTTTCATTTAGAACCTCGGTAGTATATTAAGTAATGGGAAGAAAGTAGATACTGCATTAAGAAATAAGAAAGGGGAGTGCCCTATCTACCCAGAACCTGCAGGCCAACTCGTAATTGAATCCGATGCTATGAGAGAAGGGTGGGAGGGAGGCCTTATAGAAATTGGATTTGGAAAACTTTATATATTATCCAGTCTGGGTTTATTAGGCCAACCTAACACATTCATACTATATTTCTGGGACCTAATCTCTTTTATAACAACAAATTATATTCCGTAAGTGAAAACTGAAAACTGATCCGTTAAGCTCACAATACCTTCACTTTGTGTCTTGTGATTTAGTGAATCTTTGATCTACGGTTTAGGCTGTTTTAATAAGGTTGTTGAAATGTAATTTTTTTTTTCCAAGCAGAAATCATTGGTCTTTTTGAGTTTGTCCTAAAACAACCGGGGTGAATGATTCTTCTTCTGCTACTCTTTTCGATTTTTGCTTTGGCTGGACATTTTAATACTTTATTTCTCATCTGAGTTCTACTTTGGATGAGTATTTTATTTTTGTTCTTCATCCCAGTGTTGTTTTTTCTTTTGTTTTTTGAGCAGCCGTACCTTGAGTTGGTTAATTGTTATACTACTGGAAACATATCAGAGCTTGAAGCCTGTGTGCAGTCGAACAAGGAAAAGTTTGAAACCGTAAGTTTTTATTTTCCTTCTAAATACATAGAACACTAGATCACTGCACTGAAATTTCTCACTCCATCACATCCGTTCCATCAAATACAAAATTTCGTCCATTTCAGGACAATAATCTTGGGTTGGTGAAGCAAGTTGTGTCTTCTTTATATAAACGTAATATTCAAAGGTTGACCCAAACATACCTTACACTCTCCCTCCAAGACATTGCCGATTCTGTTCATCTAAACAGTCCCAAGGAGGCTGAGATGCACGTCCTTCAAATGGTATGTGAAACCTTACATATTGCCCTTTTATTTGGAAAATATACTGAAAAATGCTCGTGTAATCTCTTGTGATCATTTCTTTTCTTTTGTAGATCCAGGAGGGAGATATTTATGCAACAATTAACCAGAAAGATGGAATGGTTAGATTCCTCGAGGATCCTGAACAATATAACTCCTGTGAGATGATTGAACACATCGATTCCTCAATCCAGAGGTGCGTATGTTAGAAATAGATATTTTAGTGTCTACATACAGAAAATAAGAACCCGTTTGATAGCAACTATAGAATCATGGTTAAAATATTTGGACTTGTTTGGTAGCAGTATCCAAATCAAAGATCAGAGTGACAAGTTAGTTAAATAAGACAACGTCTACTACTCTACTACCTTAATTTGATGTTGGACCGTGGAGATTTTGTTATGATAGGGTTGGACATGTGGTAAATTATTTGTGTTACTGCCTAATGGTGGCGGTTATGCTTTCCTGATTTGTTTTCAACGCTACCAAGTAAGAGATTAGACATAATCTCACCTAATCTTTGCTACCAAACAAATGTTTAGACGTTTTGTGATCCCTTCTGACCTGGTTAGCTCGATTTGAAGATCCATTAGCAACTTTTAATGTTAGTATATTTGTTTGGAAAAAGTATGAATCACAAAATTGTCTGTTCAATTTTGTGACAGGATAATGATGCTCTCGAAGAAGCTAACAGGGATGAATGAAACGATGTCTTGTGATCCTGCTTACCTAGGAAAGGTATATGTAAAGTTCACTATTCGCTTTCCTCGTTTAGTACTCGCCTCTTATCTTGTTTTGTTAATTTGTCGTTGATCTTGATTGTCTATTCAGGCCGGAAGGGAGCGCCAGAGATTTGATTTCGATGACTTTGATACTGTCCCAACAAAATTCAATATATGAGAAATCCACAATATGAAATCTTTTGTGGTGGAATTTGGTGGAATGTGAATTGTTCATTGGGTAGAGAAAGCTACTCCTTGCAAAGTATATGGTCCCAATTTCCAGTTATTTAACATAAGAAATACATCTAAATACATTTATGTGTTTTTCCCTCTTCAATTCAGCAAGTCTTTGATGATCACGCATGTTTTTTGGAATTCAATATTGAGAACGAAACTTGCTATTTTTCATATATTCAAATTAATAATATATCAACTGACACGTTAAAATACAAAAGCTGGCTTGGATAATGTTGCAAGTTGCAACACAAAAGCGTTAAAAATAGTTAAGAATCGTGACAGTGATAACAATTTTTCTCATGATTATTTGATTAGGAAAGATACACCTAATGTTAAATCTATTTTGTTTTCTTGGTTAATTCCTAGATTGCACATATACGGATACGGCGATACGTTATAATATGATATGTATACGGTGATACAGATTTTTAAAATTTATTAGATTTGATACGACAAAGATACGCATAATTTTATATTATGCATAATAATTAATTTGATCCTTCTAATATACCACAAAAGCAAAAGATTATATGCAAAATATGTATTGTTTACTAGTTTAATTTTGGGTTGGACAACATCACATAAAAGTTTTACACTAAAATTATCCAAGACAATTCAAAATACACAAAAGTTATATATCAAAAGTTGATAAAGTTAGACAAAATTCATATTGATTTAAAATTTCTAAGTAAACATCATGAGTATTGATACCTGTATTCAAGACCATTCAAAATTCACGTTTTTTTTTTTAATTTTAATTTATTAATTTTTTAATCCATAACTTTGAAAAACTAACTAAAACACCCATTGCGTATCCAAGACGTGTCCAAAACCTGCATGATACTCCAAAAAAACTTATTGTACCCGTATTCAAATTAATTTTTATTTAATTTAATCAGGATACTCCAAATGGCGTACCATATGCGTATCCCACGCGTATCCATATCCCTGGAGTACTGGATACTGCACGGGGGCATTTTTCAGAGTATCCGTGCAACCTAGGTTAATTCTCTTGATGGCAAATGTACTTCAAAACTATTGACTAAATACGGGATAGGCTTGAATAAGCTGTTGACTGATGAGTATGATAGGATAGTTTCTTAAACTTATCTAGTAATCGGAAAAAAAAAAACAAAGAAAAGGGTGAAATTGTTTAGGCTTTTAGCCAAGGTTTCTGGTAAGCAAAATGATGTGTAACTAATTCCATCTCGAAATGTATGCAACTTCTTTCTCGAAATGTACACAAATCGAAAGGAATATTCTTGCATAGACCTGGTCTATGAGATTTTTATAGACCTTGTGGTGGTAAATAAGCCACATCATACATTTTGATGATGATGTGGCTTATTTACCACCACATGCATAGACCTCTCAAAATGTATGATGTGGCTTATTTACCACCACAAGGTCTATGAAGATCTCATAGACCGGGTCTATACAAGAATTTTCCAAATCGAAATGTATGTAACTAATCCTCAACTTCTTTCCGGAACTCTGAACTCCTGAAACTTATATCGTATGTAATGTAATGATACATCTTAGAGGTCATTGGGTTGTTTGTTTGACATTTGTGAGATTAGTGCAGGTTGATGAATATTTCGATTCGTATAACGTTGTTGTTTGAGTTTTGAAATAGTAGTTTGAAAAATAAGGTTGATGTATGTTTTTTCTGAAAGAGTTTAGTTTGTAAATGTAAGATGTGTAAGACTATATATTAAATCATGTTTATTATATGAAATATAACTCGTAAGAGATCAAAATAAAATTTGTGTAAGTGTTTTTTCAGAGATAAAAAAATTTATTGTATGTTTGAGTTTAGAAACAATGATATGAGAAAATTGAAAGATGATAAATTTATTCGAAAAATAGGGAATATTTTTGTCTCACTTTTTGCAAATGCAAAATAATTTCGGATAATGCGAAACAAACAAATCCATTGATTTGACAACTATATTTTCTCCCTCTAAATTTTGACATCAAAATTCAATTCAAATTATATTTCAAAACTCGACGGAGAGATTCCATATAATATGTCTAATACATCTAAAATTGATTAAGTTAGGTTTAAAGAAACTAAATAATACAAACCAAAAAAATTATATCTCAAGATTTTAAAACTCATAAATCTAACACTCGAGCCTAATTTGAATATTTTCCTAAAAAAAAAACCTAATTTGGTTCATGTTTTAGAGGTTCACTAAGATCGTTCACAGATTAATTTTTTAAAATAAAAATCAAACTAAATTTTGTAAACACCAATTCATATGGACAATTGAGTGTTCTAAATTCTAATGTTGATTCCTGAAACTGAAGAAACAGACACTGATGTAAGGAACGTTAATAATATAAAGGAAGTTCTTCCCCCCCCCCAAAAAAAAAAAAATGTAAAGGCGGCTGCAACAATTTTTAAAAGAATAAACAAAACAACTACTGCATCGCCGTTCCTTCATTTTCACAGGAGATTCACAGTTCAAATTGACTCGCTTCAGTTTCAATCTCTCAAGTTCCAGCTGAAAATCATGCGCCGCCAATTCAAGCTCCGTCATTCCAATCGATATTCATTTTCCACAAGTCATTAAGTTTTGAACTCCCACTCACTCTCGCGAATCATAATCACTGTCATGGACATACTTTTTGCTCAGATCCAAGCGGACCTCCGCTCCAACGACGCGCTTCGGCAGTCCGGCGCGTTACTCCAAGCGCTGCAGCAATCGGCAGCTGGACGCGACATCTCTGTAATCGCGAAATCCGCAGTGGAAGAAATCGTCGCCTCCCCCTCCTCCGCCGTCTCCAAAAAACTTGCGTTCGATCTCATCCGCTCCACGCGGCTCACCGCAGATCTTTGGGAAACAGTGTGCATCGGCATTCGGAACGATCTCGATTTTCCCGATCCCGATGTCACTGCTGCTGCTGTTTCAATTCTCGCCGCCATCCCCTCCTATCGCCTCGGCAAACTCATCACTGACTGCAATAAAGAAATTTCCGCTTGCTTCGATTCAGTTAGTGATAATCTCCGTTTTTCAATCACTGAAACCCTAGGGTGCATCCTCGCGCGTGACGATCTAGTGACATTGTGCGAAAACAACATTAACTTGCTCGATCGCGTCTCGAATTGGTGGAATCGGATTGCTCAAAACATGCTTGACAAGTCTGATAATGTTTCGAAGGTAGCGTTTGAGTCCGTAGGTAAACTGTTTCAAGAATTCGAATCTAAAAGGATGAGTCGACTTGCTGGTGATAAGTTAGTGGATACTGAAAATTCAGTAGCAATTCGATCTAACTGGATTTCGTCGATGGTTGATTTTGTGTGGAAGAAGAGAAATGCGTTGATGGCTCGGTCTCTTATTCTTCCTGTGGAGAGTTTCAGAGCAACTGTTTTCCCGTTAGTTTATGCAGTGAAGGCAGTGGCATCTGGTTCAATAGAAGTGATTAAGAAGCTATCTAGGTCATCAAAGAGTAGGACTAATGATACGGCCTCAGATTCAGTGAATGCAGAGAGATTTGTAGGAGTTTCAGATGTGGTGTCGCATTTGGCGCCATTTTTGGCTTCATCATTGGATCCTGCGTTGATATTTGAGGTGGGGATTAATATGTTATACTTGGCTGATGTTCCCGGAGGGAAGCCTGAGTGGGCTTCCACGTCTACTATTGCAATTCTCACGCTATGGGATAGACAGGAGTATTCTTCTGCACGTGAGAGCATAGTTAGAGCTGTGGTGACTAATCTGCATCTCCTTGACCTAAGCATGCAGGTATGTTTGTCTTGTTTCGAGCTTAATATCTGATGCTTGATTTGTTCCCTAGTAGTGAACATCTCTTCGCTTGGGTAAATTAAGAATGCTAATAAAAAGTATGTCTGATTTTCTTGGTATGGCTGATAAATCTTACTCCATTTGCTTGTCAAGTAGAAAGGCTTCTTCATCCGAGCAAATCCCCTCGCAACAGCATACTTTCCCAGAAAATTAGTGGTTCAAATATTTCCCGTAACCTTTTGTAATTGTCAAATGACTATTTCAGCAAAATTTTAGGTTGTTTAAGATGTAAGTAGATTGTCAGTTTATTTCTCTGAAACCTTTTTAGTTTCATAGATTGACTTCATCCAAGTAGTTTCATGCTCTATGCAGTCTTATTTTTGTGTTCTGATGGCCAGTACTGCTCTTGAATATCTATGCTTATGGCTCAGATGGATATGAGGCCTTAATGAAGTTTCATTGCGCCATTTTGTAGGTTTCATTGTTTAAGAGGCTGCTTCTTATGGTCAGGAACTTAAGAGCAGAATCAGATCGAATGCATGCATTGGCATGCATCTGTCGAACTGCTCTCTGTGTTGATCTTTTTGCAAAGGAGAGCATTCGTCGTGGTCAAAAGCCTCTTGCTGGAACAGACATTGCTTCACTTTTTGAGGATGCTAGAATAAAGGATGATCTCAACAGTGTTACTAGTAAAAGCTTGTTTAGAGAAGAATTAGTTGCCATGCTGGTGGAGAGCTGCTTCCAGTTATCGCTGCCTTTGCCTGAACAGAAGAGCTCAGGTATGGAAAGCAGGGTCATTGGAGCCTTAGCTTATGGAACTGGTTATGGTGCGTTGAATTGGACAGAACCAGCTCTGGAAGTGGTGGAAGTGTGTAGGCCATGCGTTAAATGGGATTGTGATGGCAGAACATATGCCATCGATTGCTATCTAAAGTTGCTTGTTAGGCTTTGCCATATTTATGATACTAGAGGTGGTGTCAAAAGAGTTAAAGATGGGGCATCTCAAGATCAGATACTGAATGAAACACGGTTGCAAAATTTGCAGCGAGAACTTGTTAAAGATCTCCGTGAGGTTTGTAGTACTATTTTTAAATTTATTTCCCTTTTCCACACATGGAATCTTAGAGTTATATTGAGAATTTTTGCTAATGGCGTTCCTACACTGTAATGCTAAGAGATCTAGTGAAGCTTTGCACTCTGTTTATTTCTGAAAGTTATGATCTAGCAACTTCATGTGTTTACCCACATTAGTTCCTGCAAATTTTTTTAAAAGGTGCTTTAGGGATTTCCTGAAATGATAAATGTTTCATGGCTATTAATAAATACATGTCAAGTGTATCTGTACTTGGCAAATTCTAATCATGAATTTGTTTGAGATATTTGACATATCGCTAGTTTCATTTTAACGATATTTAGGTCAAAGAGAACTTAATTTTTTATATCTAGTTGCTAATCATAATATCTGATTACATGGCAATATCTTTCTTGTCAGGTTAACACACCTAGAATATGTGCTCGTCTTCTATGGGCTATTTCGGAGCACATTGATTTGGAGGGATTGGACCCCCTTCTTGCTGATGACCCCGAGGACCCATTAAACATCATTATAACCAATATCCACAAAGTTCTATTCAACATAGACTCCTCTGCAAATACAACAAATCGGCTTCAAGATGTTCAGGCAGTTCTTCTATGCACACAGCGGTTGGGATCGAGAAATGCTAGGGCTGGACAATTGCTGATTAAAGAGCTTGAAGAGTTTAGGGGAAATCCTTCTGCTGATTCAGTCAATAAGCACCAATCCCGTTTAATAATACAGAGAATTAAATACGTTTCAAGTCATCCAGATGACAAGTGAGCATTTTATCTTTGATCTTATACGCTGAAGTAGTAAATACGATACACTCATTTGCTCAAAAATTGAGTCCGCTGAGGAATTATATGGATTTGCAAACAACTGATATGCTCATATGTCACATGAAATATCAAGTGTTTGTATGAGTTTGTGGCGCGTAAGCACCTTCATTGTTGCCCATGAATATAGATTATGTTACCTCTAATGCTAGACAATAATATACAACACAACTACACAAGTAGTTGGAGGAAGGCACTCGGTTATAATCTGTTAATACTTATTCGTTTCTATTTTCATCTGCTATACATGATGCATGCTAATTTACTTTACATGAATTTGTGGCATGTAAGCACTTCTACAAGTGCCCATTCATATGAATTATGGTACCTTTAAAGCTAGACAATGATATTAAAGCACTTAGAGAAAGACATTCAGTTATATTTAGTTAATACCTTTTCATTTCAGTTTCATCTGATATACATGATGCATGTTAATTTATTATATATTCTCCAACTCCTCTAAGAGTTAGTAACAAGCCTTTCAGCACTGACCAATAACAAGATTTCTTTGAAACATACATATGATATGCAAATTGGAGCAACCCAGGGCTACCATAATATTTGAACCGGAATATCTGATTCATCAAGAAACTTATCATCGATCTTTATTGTGCCTTATTACAAGAGGCCCTTAATCTAAGTTACAATTTCTTCAAGTTAATTAGGTTTATGGCCAATGTTGCCAGTTAATTGTAAATTACCGAGTCCCTTCCTCTTGTTCAATTTTTTTCACTTTTGCGTCATAATTGGTTTCAGATTGCAATTTATGGTTGGGAATTCTATTTTATTTATTTTTAATTAGTGAAGCTAATAACAGACTAAATGTAACCAATTTCCACGACAATCTAGGATGCCACTCCTGTGATGCCGAAACAATGGAATAGGTTACTTAATAAATTTCTAAAATATATTATACCATTAAGGAGTTTGCAGCTTCTATACAAATATTTACTTATCTTTGTCAATCATTTTCTTCTCCTGTTGCCTGATTTTGTTATTTGGTATTCAGATGGGCTGGGGTTAGTGAAACCAGAGGAGACTACCCGTTTAGTCACCACAAGTTGACTGTTCAGTTCTATGACACATCTACAGCTCAAGACCGAAAACTAGATGGGTTGATTCATAAGGCTATTCTAGAACTGTGGAGACCAGATCCCAATGAATTAATTCAATTGTTGACCAAAGGGATTGACTCAAGTTTGATCAAGGTACCTCCAAGTGCATTCACTTTGACTGGTAGCAGTGATCCTTGCTTTGTTGAAGGTTATCACTTGACAGATCCAAATGATGGAAGGATTACTCTGCATTTGAAGGTTAGACTGTCCGTTCTTAGCTACTTCGGGTGTTGTTCTAAGTGGGGTTGCAAGTGAATTGATTCATTCTCGAACAGTATGTGTTTAGCTGGAAAAATATCTCATCTTCCTTTGAATAAGATACAGACTGAACTTGATCATAAATTTCAGTTTGTTTAATTGCATTAGCTGAGCTAAAAAAATATTCTGTTTCTTGACTAGTTGATGTATGTTGGTTTCATGTAAGCATATAAGTAAATAATGCATGTTCTTATGATTATGGGTTATGCACATATGAAAATGTAGGTGATATTAATTTTTCACTATAAGTGAAGCCTACTCTGCAGCTTATTAGATTCTTCAATATAGAGTGTCATTATGGCTCTCTAGACGCAAAAGCTGTTGAATTCTAACTATATAAATGGAGTATCCTGCTCCAGAAGTGATAAAAGAAAACAAGCAAACAGCCATTCATCACAGACAACCCATTTCCATGTACTTATCCTTAGGTGTTAACTTAGATCCTTAACATACTTGGCAGGTGCCATTCCCAATTCCATATTGGTTTTTTCAGTTATCCTTGTTTAAGGCCTCCAGATTTTCTTCATGTACTTAGTGAATATGTATGGATGGGATTTACATAGGAAATCGTATTTTTAACTTATCTCCTCTGAGGAGCACTTCATGGTTGAGAACAGATAGATTTCTGGATTTACTGAGATTTTTGAGGATCTGTGAATTTGTTACTTATTATGACATGTTGGCCTCTCATTTTTCACAACTTCATGACTCTGTTTGGAAGTATTCTTTGAATATAGAGCTCTTTCCTACTGACATAATTTAAGTCTTCCCAAGTTCACGTAATTAGCATTTAATTGGAGAAACAGGATATGGTCAAACTAAATTAAAGAAATTGCAGGTTCTAAATCTTACCGAGATTGATCTGAATCGGGTAGACATTCGAGTTGGACTATCTGGTGGGTTATACTTCATGGATGGATCTCCTCAAGCTGTGAGACAGTTGCGTGATCTTAATTCACAGGTTAAGTTGATGTTACATTCACTTTCATTCGACTTTAAGTAGTTTAATATTCACCAGGTTGCAGCAATTACTTTTGTATTATTGTGTTTTGCCATACAACGGACGCTGGAAAATATATTTTTCCATTTCTATTTGAATTACCTAAAGATTTCTTAAACCACCGTGAAAAATATATCATTCAACAGAAGAAAAGTCAAATGAAAGCATCTGTGTTTGGTCTAGTATTTTGTCTTAACACTTATTCTTGGTGTTTATTATACTCTTGGTTTTATTTCTTTAGGAACCGGTGCTATGTAGTGTGACTGTTGGTGTTTCCCATTTTGAACGGTGTGGCTTTTGGGTCCAAGTCCTGTACTATCCTTTTTATGGTAGTGGTGGTCCATCAGATTATGAAGGGGACTATCCTGAAGAAGATCCTCAGATTATGAGACAAAAGAAAAGCCTGAGGCCCGAAATAGGGGAACCCGTGATTTTAAGATGCCAGCCATACAAAATTCCCCTTACTGAACTTCTTTTACCCCATAAAATTTCACCCGTTGAGTATTTTCGCTTGTGGCCTAGTTTACCTGCTATAGTAGAGTGCACGGGTACATATACATATGAAGGAAGTGGTTTTAGGGCTACAGCAGCACAGCAGTATGGGGAGTCTCCATTTCTCAGTGGCTTGAAATCTCTCTCTTCTAAGCCTTTCCATAAAGTTTGCTCACATATTATCCGGACAGTTGCTGGATTTCAGGTTGGTGCTACTTTTACTACAACTAGTACTATAGTCTCAGTGCCTAATTTAGGTATACGTGTTTCATCTTTATTTCTTAGATATTAAATTCTTTCAAGTAAGCGCTTGATTTTGTAATGTGTAATTTTGTTTTTTATTATATTTGTTTCTACAAATTTTATAATTAGGAAGCAGCCAAGCAGGTCTGCATATAAATATTAAGCTCTTTGGTTGCAAATATAGGACACTCTTCACGCATGTATGTATGTGCCAAGACATACAAGCTAATTGGGCTGTGCACGGTTCGGTTAACCAATTGAACAGGATTGAAACAAATAAATTCGGTGCAAACCAAGCCGAAGAAATTCAATTATGTTTTCATTTTTTAGTTAGCAAAATTTCAATTTTTTGGCTGATTAACCAGTCCGAAAATTCAGATTTTCAGTGATTTTTTCACCATTTAAAGTTTCTTCTTAGCCCCACGTAATAGTTTTCTGGGTTTTTTAAATAGATACATGCGTGCTTCATGTTTGAATTTTAGATGCTAAATGCTTGAAAATTTGAATTTTTTTTTTTATGAGAAACAATCATTATTTTATTTTTTGTGGTCAAATTTGGTTATATGAACCGGAGCGAACCATGAAATCTCTGTTAAAACCAAAAACCAAACCTAAACATCGGGGTTCGTTAAGAAAATCGAAATTTTGGTTTTGTTTGAACCAAATGAACAACCCGACATACCAGGCATGTGAGAGATGGGCGGTTAAAAATCAAAGTATTAGGTTTAATAGTACCACTAGAGGTTGAGAGATACCCATATTCAAGCCATGCAATAAAATTCTTATGGACGTCTCTCCATCCAAGCTACAGAAAGATCATTTCCTTTTGTCTCTAATACTTCTAAAATTATCCACCCTTCTATTAATACAATTTTTTTGTTCTTAATCAGCTTTGCTATGCTGCTAAAACTTGGTACGGAGGCTTTGTAGGCATGATGATATTTGGTGCCAGTGAAGTGAGCAGAAACGTGGACCTTGGAGACGAAACCACAACCATGATTTGCAAATTCGTGGTTCGAGCTTCAGATGCATCTATAACAAAAGAAATCGAATCAGATCTACAAGGCTGGATGGATGACCTTACTGATGGCAGCATTGAATACATGCCCGAAGATGAAGTCAAAACAGCTGCTGCAGAGAGGCTAAGGATCTCAATGGAACGGATAGCATTACTAAAGGCAGCACAGCCTCGTGCAAAGTCTACAAAATCTGACGATGAAGAAGAAAAGGAAGAGGAAAAGGAAGAGGAAAGTAAAGAAAATGAAGAGGGAGAGGGTAAAAGTAAAACGAAGGGACCTTCTACATTGTTTAAATTAACCGCAGAGGAGGTTGAACACCGTGCTCTACAATCAGCTGTGCTGCAGGAATGGCATATGCTATGTAAAGACAGGGGTACAAAAGTTAATTAACTGATTTTTTTTTTTTTTTTTTTTATTACGCAAATTTTGATTTGATTATTTGTTTGTTCTTTGTGGCTAATCTTGTATAATTGGTTAACCGGTTGTTAGTTTGATTTATCGTGAGTTGGTTTTCTATTTTTGTGCCATTTTTAAGTGAATTCTGCATTCTACCTTTCTTTTAAATAGATTTAGAGTGGGAAAAGGTGGGACTATTGATTTATAATACAATGGAACTTTCTCATGGGAGTAAATTTGATCTTTTATCATGGAAATATTAACCAAAAAAGTATGTGCAATGTAATATACCTAGCCGGATTTTGGTGTAGGTGTTCGTTAGGGACGTTACCATCCAGTCAACCAAACGGAACTCCATATGGTTGATAAAAGATGGATCGAATTTGGAAGGAAAAATTATCTTGATATGTTCTGCTTACATCAATAAATTGTGTTTGTGCCTTTGGGAAAGAAGTGTGTTTCCAAACACAATTTAAGGTGAATAAAATATTCAGTTGGATTTGGTTAAGTTAGATAAACTGACAAAGTATGTCTTCAAAGAAAATTTTGTACCAATTACCAAACCAGAATTTATGTGGTAACAGTTGATTCATTTGCTTTATAGAACGCTTGCACAATGCGGACCCCAAATTATTATGTCAACAAGATGAATTTTTCAGTAGGATGTACGTGAATTTTCTTCATATTGAACATTCAGATACAATGTATGTAATTCTTCTATCTTTGAGAAATCGACCAAGAAAATTACAAAACATTCAGATACAATGTAAGTATGTAATTCTTCTATATCTTTGAGAAATCGACCAAGAAAATTACAAACAAGAACAAATTAAATGAATCAAATTCTAACCGAACCAAGTGGAAATGTCATAAAATGAGGTGTAATTAGGTACCCCATTTTGTTCTATCAAGGTTGGTGCAATTTCAGTTTGCTGATTCTGATTGTCTTCATTCTGTGACAGTGTACTGAGAGCAGCTATCTCTGCTTGAATACCGGCAAGTTGGCATTGTACATTGTGTATTTGTTGGTGCAAAATAGTGATAATCCCTACACAGCCATAAACAGGATCTCTTATTCTACAATACGCTTCGTAGTACAGCGAATTAGCTGCTTCTGCTCGATAATTCTCTGGGAGATCCTGAGATCGAAAAATGAAACAAAATCAAGAAATATTCAGAAATGTATACGATGGCATGTGTATGTACAGTTTTTGGGGGTAAAAGGCATAAACCCCTCTGTCTGTGTAGCAAAACCCGCATGAATATCCTCTCTATTAATTTTTTTTTGTTTGTTTTAATTTTGCATAAATCCACATCCACCTTATTTATTTTCCTTGCATGAAAACCTTCTTCCATACAACTTCATCCAAATTTTCGAGTGTGACTTCCACTTACTAGCTACATGTGTGAATGGCTAAAATTTTGTATATTATCCCTTAAGAAAATTTAGATGGAGGGAGATCATATGCCAAAAAAAAAAATGGAGATTGGAGATTGGAGTTTTGTGCAAAAAGAAATCAAAAGGGTGGAGATTCATGCCAATTTTGTTTGACAATAGGAGGTTTATACATTTGAAATTGTAAATTAAGGAGTTAAGATTAATGGAGGTTGTGGCAAGTGTGCAAATTGAAAAGGAGAATAAATAATATAGGAAAATTCTATTTCTATGTATTATATAGCCGGGGTTTTTGAGTTACCTTGAGTATCTTTCCAACATTGCTAGCCCCATAGATTTTGTGTACATACTGAAATCTTCGAGGATTATTAGATGGGAAGTAGGGTGAGAATATGCAGGTTGAAGGGCATCTTCTTCTCAAGTGTTTGCATGCAGCACAACGGGTTGAATTCATTCAATCCTGAATCTTTGAATCTATGTCTAAATCTTCTCTTCTCTTGTAATTTGTATGTATGGAGAAGAAAATTTGATGAGAAAGATTGGTTTTTATTTGTATTGGTAAGAAGGTTCGTAACGGCCATGAGCCTAGTCTCAATATACAAGGAACCAAAAGGGAAAGTTGCATTTAAATTGCTAATACCATAGTAAGACTGTCTACAATTGGTTGATCATCTCAAATCATGCAGTGTGTTTCTTTTTTTTTATGTTTTATTGCAATTATTTCTATGGAATTAATTAGTAATTGGAAATGATTGGGTAGTATGAAATTTCATGGTTTAAAACTTAATTAAAGTTAGGTCATACTTCATTTATTACCTTTTCAACAAACGGTAATGTATAATGTATTTGAATAATATAGAATTATTAGTTACTGAAGTATATTTGTTATAGATGCTACATTCACTGTATCAGATTGTAAGGAAAATGATCAAGGCACATAACCTTTATCTTAATTGACTCTTTAGCCTTATATATCAACAAAAAGAAGACGGAAGATGCTTTAATGGATCATTCCACATATTCTATATATTCTATTCTTTAAGCGACAAAAGTGAAAAGTACACGCCATATAAATGATATTACCAAAAAATTGATGCATTATAGCTAAATATCCTAAAATAGATCCATGTAGACTTATTTATTTACTCAATTCTAGACATTACTAGATCATCAATGAAGACTTTTTATCTAGTCGATTCTCGTATGATAAGGTTAAATTTATCAAGAAAGTATGGATCAATAGGAAGCAATTAATTTCCCATATTATGTAAACTCAAGTTTAAATTTATTTAGAAAAAAATGTTCATGTAATATTTCTGATCCCGAAAAAGTAAAGTCATATGGTAGGTCTTACATGATCAATCGTCATTCTATCATTTTAACTCATGTTGAGACCCATTGCCACTTACAAAAGAAAAATCTCACCACCTTAAAAACATTCATGCTAAACTAATACCTCTACAAGTTTGTAAGTAACTAATCAAACTAATTAACCTGATTTTTTTCAAAAGAAACACAAAATTGGCTTAAAAAGGAGCAAATATATATAAATGTTTATTTGTTACTTATGTGTATGTACGGGTCAAGTAATATCAAAACATATACGTTCAAGTTTCGTTTGAAATTTTTATCGAGTGTAAAATTGATTATTAAGAAAATCGAACTCGAACTAATTTGAGCGAGTATTTAGAATTTTCCCTATTATTTTTGTATATATTTTGTTATATCTTAGTTTATGAGTCAAATTCAAACTACACATTTCTAGCTTCGATAAAGAACCAAACTCAGATGAGACTTCAGTGCGAACGAGTACTACTCAAATAGGTTGATTAGATTTTCAGCTGTATGTAAAATGTGGGCCATACTTAATCAGAACCCGTACCCGGTTCCGGGTTTTCGGACCCCACCAGTTATTTGCTTCCCTCCAAACTCCCACCTCACCAGTCACGCCCCTCAAACTTTCAGTGGGTCAATCCAAATTCATATCTCAAACCAAATGAAGATATTTTCAGCTCTGCAAGCGTGAAAAGGAAATTCTACATTGCCGCTCGAAAAACCCTAATCTCAATCTCCATTCAACCCCCAAAATTAATAGTCAATACATGCAGTAATATAGTAAATAAAGAACAAATCCATGGAATTGCTGCAAAATACACACTGCATTTCATCTCCGTTTCGCCTTCCGGCACTGCTTCCTCGTTCCCGTGTTGCAATTTCAATTTCCATATGCAAGAAGCCTAAACAAGTCAGGAAATGTAAAAATACGTGTGCGGCTTCGAATTCCGATACAATGGTGAAATCGAGCAAAAAAGACGAAGAGTTGGGCGATTTGAAGTCTTGGATGCATAGCAACGGACTTCCCCCTTGCAAAGTTGTGCTGAAAGATAGGCCTTCGCTCGATTCCAAGCATCGACCTATTCACTATGTAGCTGCCAGTGAAGATCTTCAGGTCATCTCCTCAAATTGACGTATTGTTACTTTTCTCAATAAATCTATGTGTTTTAGTGATTATTGATAGTTACATGCAGAAAGTATCTTAAGATTGTTTAGAGATAAAATGTGAAGAAATTTACTTTTTAATGATTTTGCTAGTCATTTCTTGTTCAGTTTGATAAATCCTGGATGAGCGCACTAATTTCTGTTGGACTTGATGTGTGTTCCTTTTAGGTAGGTGATGTTGCATTTTCTGTCCCTAATTCATTAGTGGTGACGCTCGAGAGAGTTTTGGGGAATGAGACTATCGGTAAGGTGCTAAACTAATTATATCTTTAGTTTCTATTTGTGAATACAAAAATCGAGAATTAAGTTGCTACCACAAAACTGGAGTTCAGTGTCAAAGTTGCTCAAATGCTATGCATTTAATGGACTATTTAACCTGTTTCAAAGTGCTGTTTAGTAGAAAAACACTATTTAGTCATAAGCAAATTACAATATAACTGGATCTGGCTCGCACACAGTACTAACCAGTTGATTTAGTAAGACTATCGCTGTAAGGAACCGTTTGGTATCGTGCTTGTTTGGTGCTTCACTTTTTATTCAATTTAAATAGTGTAGCATTAGTCCATCTCAATGAGTCTTTATAGATGAGGGTCAGTGTTTGTTAATCTCTTTCTCACTTGGTCATGCAAACTTCTGATTAACTTTAGTTCTTATCTATAATATTAATGCAGCGGAACTCTTAACCACAAACAAATTATCAGAATTAGCCTGTTTGGCCCTATATCTAATGTATGAGAAGAAGCAAGGTAAGAAGTCCTTCTGGCATCCATATATTAGAGAACTTGATCGTCAACGAGGTAGAGGGCAGTTAGCTGTTGAATCGCCACTTTTATGGTCAGAAGCTGAATTGGATTACCTGACAGGAAGCCCTACAAAGGTGTGTCTATAAAATCCTGTTTTCAGTTGAAATGTGAACAAGGTTTGTGGTCTTTAGTTATTATAAATTATATTTTATCTGGACCTAGTGTTCTTATCTGGCATACTATTGATGATTCAGACTGAAGTTTTCCAGAGGGCTGAAGGAATCAAGAGAGAGTATAATGAGCTTGACACTGTCTGGTTCATGGCTGGATCATTGTTTCAGGTAAGTTTTTTTGTGTCGAGATTATTGTTTGATGCTGATTTGTCATCCTACAAATACTACCCTACTATTTTGTCCTCAAAAGTACTTCATACCATTTTCAGCAATATCCATATGATATCCCGACAGAGGCTTTCCCTTTCGAGATTTTCAAACAAGCTTTTGTAGCAGTTCAGTCCTGTGTGGTGCATCTGCAGGTATGCTTTGTTTGGGAATAATGGTCTTTGTGTAATATCTTGGTAAAGTTAAAATATGAAAGCAAGCTTGATAGAGTCAGTCTTATATTACTGAACAAGTTTTATGTAATCTAAAAGTTGATTTTTGAACTGCTTCTCAACCAGAAAGTCAGTTTGGCCAGGAGATTTGCATTGGTTCCTCTAGGGCCTCCGTTATTAACTTATAGAAGCAATTGCAAGGCTATGTTAACTGCTGTTGATGGGGCTGTGCAACTGGTCGTTGATCGTCCATATAATGAAGGAGAACCTATTGTTGTCTGGTAAAAATCTCTAGCTCCCTCGGAAGAAAAATCAGCAGTTTGATTGAAATGAGAAGGGCTGATGCCTTTCTTTTAAACTATTTATATCTTTCAATTTTCTTGTCTTAGTTTGGGGATTCTTTTTCTTTCTAGGTGTGGGCCACAGCCTAATTCAAAATTACTCATAAACTATGGTTTCGTGGATGAAGATAATTCTTATGATCGCATGGTGGTTGAGGTAAAATTCGATGTCTATTCTTCTCTAGCCACAATTATTGAACTCATCGATCATCTTTCTTCTGCCACTCAGGCTTCTTTAAACACCGAGGATCCTCAGTATCAAGACAAAAGATTGGCTGCTCAAAGGAATGGGAAACTATCAGTACAACCTTTTCAGGTAGAAAGTCATTGTTATGCTTATATCCTTGAGGAAATTTCGCAACTTAAATAATACACTCCCGGGTACAGGTGTCTGTGGGAAAGGAAAGAGAAGCCGTGATAGACATGCTTCCTTATCTACGATTGGGATATGTTTCTGATCCTCAAGAGATGCAAACTGTCCTATCTTCTCAAGGTCCTATATGTCTGGTAAGCTTATGTGGCTCATTTATAGGTTTATGCTTCAATTTAAGGTACACCTTATTAGGTTGGAAACACAATCAAGCAATGATGGTGGTATGCACAAGAGGATTCACATGCACGCAGTGAGCCTAACCTTCTATTATTGTTGATACTTCATATTCTATAATATCAGGGTGCAAGCCCGGCTTCTGGCTTTAATATAGTCACATTACAAACAAAAAAATGACAGTTTCATGTTGGTCTGAGTTCCATAAGACATGGAATTAACTTCTATTTGAATACTTTTGCTAATAAACACAGGTCAGTCCATGCATGGAGCGTGCAGTTCTGGACCAACTCGCTGAGTATTTTAGAGGGAGACTTGCTGGTTATCCTACTACCCTTGCTGAAGATGAGACTTTGGTAACTTCCTACAAAAACACTTTCACTAAATTAATTTAATTTTTCTTTTGTAACATCTTTTAGTTGTTGCAGCTTACAGATTGTAACTTGAATCCAAGAAGACGAGTAGCAACACAACTTGTCAGAATGGAGAAGAAAATATTAAACGCATGTTTGCAGGCAACAGTGGACCTGATAAGCCAGTTACCTGATCATTCTATATCCCCATGCCCTGCTCCTTATTCCCCCATTCTGAAATGGTTCTCTCTCTCTCTCTCTCTCTCTCTCTCTCTCTATATATATATATATATATATATATACACACACACACACACACACACACACACATGTAATATATTACATAAATTTATCTTTCTACATATCTCTTATACTATATTGTATTATTGTGTTTATTGCTGGTAATTTTAAGTGATAAAACATTTTGCAGATTCTTAGATCTCCATTATGACCCTTTTGTCCTGGAAATTGTGAATTTTTGATATTGGTGCAAATGGGCATACATGAACTAGGTTGGTAAAGTTGAGATACATGTCATTGACTTCAATCATATTTGTGGCAATGAAATATTTTCTCATTTAAGGGTTGAGGATATTTTTATTAATTAAGGTAAATTTGCCTCATTGTATTAATACCCCCCCCCCCCCCCCCTGCTCGGATTTATTATTCAATACAACAATACACTTTCTCCTACTTTATTTTATCTTCAAACAACAATATTACATTGTTGGCAAATCTCATAGATTTAGTAATTAGTATGACACTCACACGCCATAACTTCCAATTTAGTATCAATTCACAATTTTTATTTGTCAGCCACCTGAGGAACCATCGTCACTTTCCCAGTTTATAAGCTTTTCATACTATAGACTCCTCTAAAACTTGACATATTGAATTTTTTATTCATCTAATTATCCTACACTTTGGACTTGAATTTGTTCGGTTGAACAAATTCAATTAATTAGGTTTTGCACTCTTGTTCTATGACGAACATAAACTTATATGAGGAAAGATGTTGCAACAATTTCCTTAATTTTGTCTTATGATAAGTACCTCGTTATTAAATCTCACTGTTGAGTCAAGTGTGTCAGCATTGATGTTGCCTACCTGTTTATGATTAGTGAGTAAAAATTCATTGTCCCCACCGACTTTATTTCGCTATGGTTTTCCAGGTTCAATGCATTATTAGTTTTATGGCGATCTTTGCTAATCTATTCGGTAATTTATGATAATTGGACTAAGCCCTTGTGAGAATTCCATTACCTCTATGTCTTTGTTGATACGACCAAATTTTCTTTCAGAATGGATAGAAATTCAACTTGATGAGCTGAAGAATCATCGTAATACTAATTATAAATATTTAGGAGGCGAAATCAAATAATTGATGAAACATGAAACAGTTAGTTTTAACTTAACAAGGACTTACTTCGATGTTGGCTACTTATCGTGATGTTGCCTTCATTTCGGTTTCTTATCATTTTGTGTTAAACTTTTACTATTCTGTTATAGCCAGGTGAAACTTTCTAATATTTGTCCTATTTTCCTTCTCTTCAGGTGAATCTCACTTTAAGGGACTGTCCTGAATATGATGGGTAGCCCTATATGTGCCATTGTGTATACCCTATCATCCATAGTTTTCTATCACACATTTTGTATACAGATTTGCCAATCATTTTTTTGTAAGAAGCCTATCGTCTATGGTCAATGATTAAGCTTTTGGCCAAAAAATTACATGGTATCCATTTGGAGAATGATAAATAGAATTCTCACATGTTCATTTTCACGTTGCAGAACATGTATGTGTTGTTGATAACCTGATGCTAAAGGAATTCCATACAGAACATCGTAGCAAGTAATTGATGATTTGCTTTAATTGCTAATCTAATGTATATAATCAACTTGGTCAAAATCATATGGACGTATATACATATGAGCTATCTCCAGAAAACTATCAACTACTAGATTTCACCATTTCTTGAAGCAAGAAAAACAAAACATGATAGAGCCAAATCACAAGTTCAACTTGGTTCTCCACATTTCTCCGATGACTTTCCTGGGTTGTGGGTTATCTGGTCCTCTGTCTCTTTGTCCAGACGTAAAATAGAGCCAGCCATTCCAGAAACCAGTCATAGTGGTCTTTACGCGATATGGAAGCTTTCCAATTACAGACCATTGCTGCAAAATTTGACAAATAAAGAAAACTTCAACAAGACAATAGTGATAGAAATAATGACTGCAAAATTTGACAAATAAAGAAAACTTCAACAAGACAATAGTGATAGAAATAATGATTTGATTTGAAGTGATTCTTTATTTAGCAATGAGCCAAGACCCATCTTTAACCATAGTTACTTTTCAATTTTTATTTAGTTCGGTTGGGAGCAAGGATTAAATTTAGATCTTTTCGGATCGGATCATGTAAATAAAACACACTCAATATACTAAGATATTCCAACATTCAAGGGTCTACCAGAAATTTTCCCCAACACAACCCTTTTCGGATAACCTAATTTTTTCATTCATAAGCCCAACAATTCTTCTACCCATGCTCAAGTTTCAAACCGGCCCGACCCACTCAAATGCCACCTATATTTCATAGAAAGAAATTGAAGAATGCTATGAACAGCTAAAAAGACAAAAGCTTGGTGTAGTGCTAGGAAGATGCATACCATTGTGTCTAAGTTAAACTGAAAGACCTCCCCAACTAAGATCATCCTCTTGGTCACAGGGTGCTTCTCAGTTGTGCCTCCAGTAATAATAATGGAGTTGTTCACAACAACCCAAGAAGATTCAATATGGGAGTTAGGTTTGGGCATGGGAGGCAATGCTTTCCATTTATTTTCACCGTCGAGCCTATAAACATCCCCATAAACCACCTGAAGCAACAAGCAATCAAGAATAAGATTTCTAGAGAAAGTTTACACAAAAAGCAACACTAACATCTAGTAATAGTTAACTCATTCACCTCATTCCTCCGTGAGCATTTGAAAATCGGAGACCCTGGTTTTGCCATAAAATCGCCCTCTTGACCACCGATAACAAAAAGCCTATCATCCACAACAACACAAACCCTATTGAAAGATAAAAGCACTTACGTTAGAGAGATTGGTCGAACCATAGTAATATTAATATTATTTTATGAGGAAGAATTATTTATTTATCTTTTTCCTCTCCGAATTTCTTCACTGTTTATTTCTACAGGCATCTTTTTTCCGGAGGCCCTTCTTATTGCATGATCATGATACTTCGTAAATAACTTGATCAACGGAAGAACAATGTCACCATTTTACCATTTTGTTCAATAGTAGAACACATACCTGTGAGGTCCCCCTCGGGGTATGGGTATTTCAATCCTCCATTGTTTCTCAAGTGGTTTCCCATTCTTCACTCCGAGACTCCAATGGTCTACTCCGGGTGTATGACGATTCTCTTTACTGCCGCCCATCACATGAAGCCTTCCCCTCCAAAGCTGAGTGGCAGGGGCATACCTAGGGGCCGGTAATGGAGGCAAGCTCTCCCACTTTCTCGTCTCAGTGTCCAGCACAAATGTACGAGCAGTAGCAGCTCTGCACTGAGGACCTGGCTGCCCAGATACAACATATATGTATCTTCCATCACTTGCCATTCCCAAATGTGAATTTGCCATATCTTTCGGTATGTCAAATCTTCCGCTCCATGTATCATCCGTAAAGTTATAGATATCAACATGATTATGCACCTATTGCATAAATAAAGATCAAAACAATAAGAAAACTTGATCCTTAACATATTCAATTCGTTTTTTATCATTGCATATTTATTTTTTGGTCTGCAACAGTAATAGGCATTATCTTTTGAAATCAACACATTGGGTCCTAATATTTTCTAGATTTAATCATGTTCCGTTCCTTTTTGGCTCAGCATACTTGGTCAGACAGATATAGTATCGTCTATCTTTTAAGCTTATTACAATAGCTTCAAAAGAAAAAAAACATTTAAGTGCTGCGGGATTAGTCTGGGTTAATTTTTTGCTTGAAAAATGGCTCGTAATGCAACTAAAGTAAATGACTTTTATACTACATATTTTTTGTAAAATGGAGAGATAGAGAACTAAATGTGCTTAGCTCAAAAGGTAAATGACCAGATATGTTGAGCCCAAAAGATGAAATCTGTTAAAAGTAGGACCAAATGTGTTGATCTGAAATACAATTGACTATTTTCTCACGACTTGAATGTTAGATGATGCAATTTCGCCATTCGTTCTTCAAGCAAAGATATATTTAGATCCAGACCTAACAATTCAAAAATTCAAAATGTGAATCAAAATTCCTTACATAATCGAGGGTTCCATAACCAGCAAACACATATAGAAGATTCTTGATCTGAATTGCGAAACCATCCAAACGCGGCACAGGTGCTGTTGGCATTTCCTCCCATTTTAATTCTGGAGCTGGTAAATCAGCAAATGTACCTGATAATACTCGCTCTGGTATACGAGTTACATGTTCCTTCTCTACTTTATCACCTCCTCCATTCTGTGTAATTGTCAATCGATCAAGTATCAATTCACAAAACAGATTAATTATGTGTTAATGGAAAAATTGACATAATTGCATTGATTGAGAATTTTTTTCACTTTACCCTATAACATAATTTCAAAATAGAACAATATACACCCCCCAGAAATCATCTCATAAGAAAAATAACAAGTACTAGTATATAACGTCAGAACAGTATCAATCAGCAAATATACCTTTTTGATTTTTTCGATTTGAGCGATTTCTGTGGGCTTTGGTTCCTCAAAAGTGCGTTGTTTCTGGCTAGCCCAATTGGTTGCAATTGATAAATATGTGGAGGAAGAAGTAGAAGCAAAGAGAAAATTCACCGTTAAAGCAACCCCAAGAAGAGATATGAGTGATAAAATGGCGGTGGATTTTGAGAAAGGATTGTGTTTTTCCCCGGATCTTAACATTGTCTTCCGATCTCGAATACCTAAGATTAAGAAGACCCATTAACAGAAAGAAATATATATACAGGAGAAGAGAATGTGAAAGAAAGAAACAATGTAAAATGGAGAGTGGTGGAATTTTTTGGAGAGTGAGAAAGCATGGGCGCCAATGGTTTCTGTTTCTGCTACTTTTTATTACTCCTAATTTATTTATTTTCTTTATTCTTCAGTTTTCTTTTTCGGGAATTACTATTTTTCCTCAAATTCTTCCCATATATAGCATATGGTCTGATAATTTAACAACCCCCTCCCCCCCCCCCCCCCCTACCTTTTTTAATGAGATAAAGTGAAGGGATTATTTTGTGATAATATTTTATTTTATTTTTATAATTGGTATATGGTTTAATGTTATTACGCAACCATAAGTTCATAACATAGAATTATTAGAATAAAAGAAACGTTAATTGAATTTTTTGCATTAAAGTGTCTTTTTTAAGAGAGCATTAAAGTGTTAAAATTGTATATACCATTACATAAAATAATACTCCGTATTTTTTATGAGACATTTATGTGACGTTAATTTTGTACATAAAAACTTGTGCAATAATAAAACAACTTATTGTTGCTTGCAATTTAGTTTTATTTTAGTGCAAATGAGAGACTGAGTTCGTTAGTCCTTGCCATTAATTTCTTAAAATTAATTAGCTCAATAAACAAAAACCATTATACATGAAATCTAAGGAAAAAAAATACTTTACTTTAGAAATTTATAAGGAAAAGAAGGACGTGTTATTCTATGAGGAGATAAGTCAGAAATATCTCTATCACGAAATTAAATAGTCAATCTATTCTTGACCCTTAAATATAATATAGATTAAATCTTGATCACATAATTTTGTCCAATTGAACCCATTTTATTGTTGTGTATTTATATAAATAATAATTTACTTCTATACTATCATAAAAATATGTTTCATAAAACCTAAAAAAATTAAAAAATCCTTCATTTCTTTAACTTTCATCTTCTTTCTCCTTCTTCCCAAGTCCAGACCGTATCACCACGGCCCCACCCCACCACCTCATCCAGACCTGCCATGGTGTGGCCGAAAATCAGTAATATTCTAATTGTTTTTCATGAATAATTATTAATAATCACTAATAAATATGAGATATTTTATTAAACAATAATTATTAATAATTTTTCATGTGTTATTATAAAATATTGTTAGGTTCTGTTGTAAAATAAGTTTATATAACATTAAGGTGGTGTTTTCAAATATTTGTGCTTTTGCTTAGATTAGAGAATTCAAAAAAAAATCAAAAGTAGCAGATAATTAAAAGTATATAGTGTTTGCAGACCATGCGAAAAGGTGATATTGTGAATGTTTGCCAAGATTGGCTTTTTACGAATTTTTTCATGTACTACCAAAATTACCCATGAAATTTAAACATGTATTTTACTTGTTGATGATATACCAAAATCGTGTATGCAGCTTCTCTTGTCAAATTGAGTGAAACTTTTTGTGGAATTTTGTTCATTAATAGGAGATCAAATTCTTATCAAAAGATCTCCACTAACTGATTTCATTGGCTTTAATTATAACCAATAAAATAGGACATATTAAAATTCAAAACCCACAAAATTCTAACAAAGTTACTTAGTATAAGCTACACATTTTTGTTGATCTATTTATGAAATAACATAATTGATTAGCAAAGAGAAATGTAGAAATCGAAAAAAAAATCTACTAAACTTTTCAATGTCACCTACTGTCGATCTATGCTTCACGGACATAGGTTTATTTGAGAATTTTTTTTTATTGGGTCTTTAAATCCTTGTTAAGGTTTGAGAGGAAGAAAGGAGAAAAAAAATGAGGTATTATATATATATATGAGCTAAAGACAAAAATATTCTTTGTGCTTTGTCCAACTCCCAAAAAATTTCCGGTATTATTTTAACTCTAAAAAAACCTCATGTTTTAGGTTTTAATTACCACACTCATCCCAAGTAGAATACTTATTTTGACTTTTGACGGAATAACAAAACTACCCCTTTGTGTTTGTTTTTATCTTAAATTTATTTATTCTTTTTGAAAATATAAGTATATACTATTTGGTTCGAGTGTGGTATTTAAAACCAAACACAAGAGTTTTTTTGGGATATAAAATAATACATGGGTTTTTTTGGAAGTTAGGCAAAGCATAGGGGGCATATTTGTCTTTCGATGTCAGGGTAGAATTGTTAGAATAACATAGAGTTTTTTTTTTTAAATTAGACAAAAGAATAAAAGGCGTTTTTGTCTTTCGCTACTATATACGTAAATATGGACTAAAACAAATGAATTAAGGGTGAATATGTCCAAAATCAACTTTTTTCATAATTACAAAACTGCATTCCAAAAGCACGTCCCTACCTGCTTCTAGATTATAACTTATTTTAGCTTTCTTTTTTTTTAGAAGTAAAAGTAAAATTTGAATTGCAAATACTTCATAAACACTATTTTTTTAAGTGATTGCAAACCCCACCTAAATACTAATTACACTTATCATGGTTAGGTAATAATATTCTAATTTTTGAAATCATGTAGATTAATTGATTACATGCATTTAATAATTTTTGAAATCATGTAGATGAGATTGGGGGAGAACTGAAGAAGTACTTGTTAAGCAGAGTGCAAAAATAGTAAAAGGGTAAAATAGTATTTTAATAATTCATTTGTTTAGTTTTCTAATTTTGAAGACACTTGGCATTCAACAGAAAATAAAAAATAATCAGGTAAGCTGGCCTACAATAGACATTCATCCGAAATGCTTTGGGCCAATCCGACCCTGTAAAGGCCCATCCCTATCTTAATATCAATTTTACCATTTCCGATCCGTAAATTGGTCTTCTTCTTCTTCTTCGTATCAGATCTCCCGGACGCCCGCAGCTAATCAGTTTTCCTTTACTCTCAGGTGATTTTTTTGCTACCCTTTTTCTTTCCATCGATCTGAGAAACCTATGTTTAATTACACATAGCTTCTTTATATTTCTATGCATCTGTAAATAGAAGTTGCGGCACTTACATATCTTCATCTGACTGGAATTTTATGTTATAATTGTTGTTGGAGATGTTGAGGAGTTGTTTCATGTTGATTATCTTGTTAATCGTATTAGTTCGAGCTCATAAAAGCTGTATATTTGCGGCTTTTGTTTTACTAAATGAATGTGAATTGTATAAAAACGGTAGAAAATTTGTTTTGGTTCTTTGTTCACGGCTTATTCTCTGGCAGTGGTGACGAGTTTACCGAAATGTATGAGAAGGCTATTAGTTAACATAAAAATAGATATTGTGGAATGTTGTGCATGGTAAGAGTTCGTCATTTTGGTATTAGGTAGACTGAAATTTTATGGATTTGCCTCCTCTATTATTAATTGCATGCTGAAGACATGAAGGTATGACCGCTGTTGTGGATTAGGAAAAATATTTATTTATCTCTGAGGCTGAAGAACTCCTTTCCTTGTCTGTTACAGAAGGCGGTATCTAATTGGCCTAATTCTTGCGTGGGTAAGGAATTGTTTAGTCTATAAGTATTTCTGTTGCAACAAAGGTCAGTGCAAAATGAAAATCTAGTTGGACAGCAACCTTGGCTGATGGCGAGGGAGAAAAAATACTAATGTTTTCACTTGGTAGAATGTATAGGCTGCTAGTTTTTCGTTCTATTCTCAATTTTGGAAGAGGATGGTGCTTGTGATACATTATCTTCTCTGAGTAATGCTAGTCATTCTAGGAGCTTGTCTAATATCTAGGAAGAGCAACCATACTGTTTATATTAAATAGCTGCACACTTAAAAAATTTGATGCTAAGACTGTAGGTTGCCACACCAAAACTTTGCAACATAACTCATAGGGCAGATATGTTGTTGGAGGCTTCATATCATGATTCATGACACATTGTATCGCATTGCAGAAGTGCTGAAAACCTTGATGTCATTATATCCAATATTTGAAAAATATTAGTAATGCTCTCTTATAACTTACATAGATAAATATATGAGAAAAGAAGAGGAAGTGAAAGAATCACTGATTATATATCTATCATATAAACAAATTTATAAAGAAGATGCAATTTTTTTTTCTTGAAGAAACTATGACTTACTGTATAATGAATGTGAATTCTTTAGTTGTTATCTCTACTTGGATAGGATACTTCCAGTACCATCTAAACCCTTGTTTGGTCAAATATTCTGTTTTATCAGAAAAATGCAGAAAATTAAGAAGTCTGAAGTGGATTAAGGTTCTCAGTGCCTCCCTCCTACAGAAAAATATCTCTAATTTCATTATTTTGATAAAAGGTGGACATTCCATCCCAAAAATATGAAATTATCTTATAAATCCCCAAATTCCATTGATATGAGATGTGAATAACCTGTTTAATGAGTGCTCTTTTTGGAGCTTGAGGGAGCCAGAATCCTGTTCCCATCTTGTGCAAGGGATTGTAAGATTTATGCACTCCCTTCTTTTGCATCATGGTCCTTGAAGTTGCTCTATGAAATTATGTAGCTGGTCTGTTGTATTTTGCTTACATTGTATTCAGTATCTGCCCTTTATTCTTCTTTTTTGTATAAACAGGGTGCTCGTTTAAGATGTTTCGGGGTAGAGCAATCCATCGGTTGCTGAGTGAGAGACTTCAGTCACAGACTGCTGTAAAGATTCTAACCTTGATTGTCATTTTCCATGAAATTCTTTTATTATGTTCCATATAATTACATGCATCTTATATCATACTGCCTATAATCTAGTAATACTTAATAGAGAGCGATAACTTTATAAAATAGCAAATTTAATTACAATCTTTGTTTGCCCATCAAGTGTCATTAAATCATGCATCCATTCTTCACAAAATGTTCTTATTAAGGATTGAAAAATGAATATGTATAATTAGCCTTTTGGGCCTAAATTAAGGTTCATTTGGTCAGGTTGCTAGCTTCTCAAACTATACTTATTTGAGTAGAAAATGAAATCCAAAGTACCTACTTAAGTTTTTCCTCTTTCAGGCTTCGCCAGTTTTATCATCTCTTGTTTCGAAGAAAGAGCACGAAGGAGCTGGATCTGCCACCACGAAGTCCTTGAGGGCTTTGGCCCTTCTTGGGGCAGGTGTAACAGGGCTGTTAAGTTTTGCAACAATATCATCTTGTGATGAGGCTGAGCATGGTTTGGATGTTCCTAACTATCCCTGGCCCCACGAAGGCATTCTAAGTTCATATGACCATGCTTCGTGAGTACTACATTAGCTTATCTAGTATTTTCTGAATCGCTTTTTTATTCATACCAAATGTTTTACCAAGTTTCGGAACATGATCTAGAATTAGATGCCATGAATCAGTTATGGGTACTCATTCCATCTGTTTATATATTGTTTTCTTCTCTTATTATCTCCATAAAATGGACTCCTTCAAATATTCACAATGTACACTAAGAATTCTCTGGACTCCTGTCTTAATTCCAAAATCATCTCACCTTTACCTGTTTCTAGGGAAATATATAAGTATCATTATTTGCCTTGTTGATTGGATGTTATTTTCCTAATTAAAAGTCCTTAAATATTTTCATTTGAGCGTATTGAATTTTTTTTGGGTATAGAACTCTTCCTCTACTGTTATATTGACATGTTATATTCAATTTCATACAGGATTCGTCGTGGTCACCAGGTTTATCAACAAGTCTGTGCGTCCTGCCATTCCATGTCCTTAATTTCATATCGTGACTTAGTCGGTGTAGCGTATACAGAGGAGGAAACTAAAGCTATGGCAGCTGAGATTGAAGTAGTTGATGGACCTAATGATGAGGGAGAGATGTTTACCCGTCCTGGAAAACTGAGCGATCGTTTTCCTAAGCCATATTCAAATGAACAAGCAGCTAGGTTTGCTAATGGAGGGGCCTATCCACCAGATTTGAGTCTCATTACAAAAGTATTTCCTTCCTTTCCATCCAATTGGTTTATTCAGAAGTCATTTCCATCTTTCTCATCTAATTTGGACCTCTTGACTCCTTAGGCTCGCCATAATGGTCAAAATTATGTTTTTGGTCTTCTAACTGGATACCGTGATCCTCCTGCTGGTGTTTCAGTAAGTTCTTCTGATGGATATTTCAAATATTTTACTGCACAAACAACTGCCATATTATCTTGACTTCTTGTATATGTGCATTAATAACTGATCCTCGGCAAATGTGTAATTTTATATGCTGATTGAATATTTTTGTACAGAAATGTTCATTTCGCGACTGAGTATATGGAATAGAGAATTTTGCATGTGAATTCTATCAACTGTTGCATATTTGAGTTCTTCTTTTTCCTGTTTCTTGTATTTTGGTTGGTTTGGTGGGGCTTCTGTGATCATTATTTAATTCAGACACCCCATATAATAATATACTCGATTCTGAATGCATCTTCCGCTATTTGGTTTCTCTCATTGTGTTTAAAGAACTGAATTGCAATTATTTGGGCCCGTTGAGTACATTATGTTTGTGTAGGAGCATCTTAGAAAACTTGATCCATAATGCATTGTGAGTGTTTCTTGATAATATCTCCTATTTGTCCGAGTGGTGTTTAGACTCCAATCTAGATGTAGTTTGTACTTTGTAGGTTTAGATGAAGCGAGTGGGGTATGGGGCAGTTTCATTATGAAAAGTTATTTCGTGGAAAATATAGCAGTTCTTGGAATGCATCTTAAAAAGTGGTCTTTCTCTTTTATGGTATCTTCACTTTGTCTACTCAAGATCTAGGATATGATATTTGATTTGTTTATTTCCTTTATTCTGAGTTAATTCTGCATTTAGGCTATGTTTGGTTCTCTAATTTTAGGGAGTACAACACTAAGAAAAATGTGATTCTTGCATTGTGCTTTATTTTTTGTTATTTTTTTCTCACTGAAATCTCTGAATCAACATAGGCTTAGTGTGATTAAACTCTTGGTTCACATTAATGATAATTCTCTTTGATATCTTTAGGATGGATTTTTTTTAATTTTTTTTATGATATGCTAACTAGGCAAGATACTTTTCCTCATTCAGATTCGTGAAGGATTACATTATAACCCTTACTTCCCTGGTGGAGCTATTGCCATGCCTAAAATGCTTAATGATGGTGCTGTGGAGTATGAAGATGGTACTCCTGCAACAGAAGCTCAGGCAAGTTCATTGCTAATGCCACCTTTTGTGTCTTATAATATGCATATGCATATATGTATATGTGTGTGTGTGCGCGTGTGTGTGTGTGTGTCAAAGTTTGGCTCGCATTGTTTTTGCTTATCATCACTCTTATCCTTCTCATGTCTTCTTCTCCTTCTAGATGGGGAAAGATATTGTGTCCTTTTTAACCTGGGCCGCAGAGCCCGAAATGGAAGAGAGGAAACTGGTAAGCAGTTTCTATTGTTTAGTAAAAAATATACAATTTTTTTTTTTCATTTTGGAAATAAATATGTCGTACTAATAAATAATTTATCGCAGATGGGATTCAAATGGATATTTGTTCTATCACTTGCCCTTCTTCAAGCTGGCTACTACAGGCGTATGAGGTGGTCTGTTCTCAAGTCCCGGAAACTGGTGCTTGATGTCGTCAACTAGATTCCTCGAATTAAACCAGAGGATCTGAAATCGGCAAATAATTATGTTTTGTTATCTACTACTATTATCTGCTGTGTTAAACCGGCTGGTATCTTTTTTTGATTAATACACAACACAATTTTTCCAATAAAAGTTTTTCTTCTCAATCATGTGAGAAGCTATAAGTATTTGCTTATTGCAGCTGATGTTATACTTTGGAGTTCTTTATGACATTGAGTTATGGTGTCTAGTACTGCTTTATTAGTTGGATATATTTCTTTCAAGTAGGTTTTTTTTTATCTCACTTTCATATGCTTCGTTGCATTTAATTTGTTATGTATCAGATACAGTTATGTAGAATTAAAGTTGTGAATAACATACATGGAAATCAAATTTAAACGTAGAATGAAAGGTTTTGATTGTATTATGTCATCTTCTGGTTTTTAGAAAATGTGAGATACTAACAGGTGATTGGTCTCATCTTATATGTTCAGTGCGTCTCAGAAAATGTGAGATACTAACAGGTGATTGGTCTCATCTTATATGTTCAGTGCGTCTCGAAACGAATTAAAACACTTATGAAACCACCCAAAAAAAGAAATTTGTGCAAACCAGTGTAGCCAAATAAAACGCGAAAGTTATTGGAGTCTTACCAAATTAGACCGAATATATTAGCCTAGCACCTTTGGATAAATTTCAGTTTGGGATTTTCTTAACTTCGACTGGATATTTGGAAAACTCTAGTAAGTATTTGCACGAAATATTGAAGTATAATTTTGATATATTTCAATGTTAGTATTTAAAATATTAAATAAAGAATTAAGACCATCTCCAACCGCAAATGTAAAACTCAAATTTTAAGAAAATAATAACATTCACATAAAAATGAAGCTCCAATAGCACTTTTATATTTTAAGGGTCTTTAAAAAATTTAAGCTGGGCCTCTCAAAAACTTGATATGTTAATTTCTGAATTGTTGCAGGAAAGTATAAACTTTGTACTTTTGCAGAAAATATGTGCATCATTTAGCATCTTTTTTTTTCCAAAAAAATTATATCAGCCAACACTTCCTTCAACCCCCAAAATTGATAATAAAATAAAATTAAATATCAGAAAATTTATTGTAAGATTTACATACTTTTCCGAATACTTATATTAATTGTAATTAATATATTTTTATTATCATTATATTTTATAGTTAGAATATTTATAATAATTATTTTATAGTCGGAATATTTTTTCGAAATAATTATAATTAATATATTTTTTATTATAATCTTAAATAAATAAGTTTATATATATATAATTATTATTTATATAAATGATGTGATTGTTTAAAAGTAATCTTTTAAAATATAAATTATTTGTTGAAGTCCTGAGTAAAATATGATAATGTAAAATATTGTTCAAATAGTTAAATTTTAAAATAAGAGATCATAATGTAAGAGGGCCGTTGGATGGCCTAATTGATATATTTAAAAATGTGATACTCCATATATATTGAGATTTGAGAATTCATGTGAATAGTTGGTGGATATGGTTTATATTTATTCGTCGGGCCAGTGATTAATTGTTCTTTTTTTTTTCTATCTACAATTAAATACTATGAATGACATAATTGGGTGGTTGTGGACCCATATGTCGGAAATGCATTTGGATCAAGTTACTATATTTTGTTTTGAGATATTTGGACTTTTCCAATTGCAGCTCAGCTACTTTCACTTTTGACACGGAATTTTATATAAGAGTTACTCCCTTCGTTCTATATTGGGGTGAACTATTGTTTTACTTTTACCCTTTAAAATATTGGGTGTTATGAGTTATCCTTAAAATATTAGTTATAACATTTGTCCTCGTCAATTATAGTTTTATAGATTTTATTTCAAAAATATTCCCATCCATTTGAAATTGATACTGTAATAAATTGGGTTAAGTATTAAAATTGATACTTTAGAGGAGTAACTGATACCATCCCTTATAACTGTTTGTGAGGTCTATAAATTTGTAAACATTGAAACTTCGCACTTAGCATATTTCTTAAATATATGATACCAAATTTTTTCTTTTCTTTTTAATAAATGGATATTGTGTAGTTTTCATGTTCTTTATATACTCCCTTCATTTTTTTTATTTCTCGTTTGGGAGGATTGCACACGAATTAAGAAATGCAATAAATAGTCACTTTTTTTAAGCAAAAACTCCAAAACACCCTTTTAATAAAATAATACTAACATCATCAATTAGCATTTATTACAAACATTAACAAGAAGGATACTATTGGTAGAAAACAATTCAGTTTACACTGAAATCTAAAACGATAAATATAAGTAAACAAATTTTTTGGCCAATGTCTACAAATAAAAAAAACGGAGGGAATATATAATAATCATGATATTTAATATTTCATACATATTATTATAAACTCCTACATAAATAGATTTAATAAAAGTTCGTGCATAGCACGGAGAGAGTATACTAGTTTCAAATTAATTGGCATGTTTGAATTTTCAAAGCATTTTTGATACAATTTTGCCCCTTTCTCACATTTAAACTAGAAAATTCAATGGGCACCACTCACTAATAAGAAAAATTAAAAGTAGCCATCATTATAAAGATTTTTTGAGAAATTTTCTCACAAAAAAATATGTAATAACGAAGTTTCTTAATCAGCTTCTTAATCTGCGTGAAAATAAAAAAAGTGTCAATTAATATGAAACGGAGGGAGTATTAAAAAAGTAAAACTTTTAAATACTTTACCACTTGTGTCACAAATAGTAGTGCGTGAATATTAGTTGTATCAAATCAATACTTTATATGCCAGGATATTTTTGAAAAACAAATATTCATTTTATGAAAGAGAATTTCATGTTGATATATATATATACCAAAAATAAAATAAAAGTAAAAATTTAAAGACGAAAGGAGTAAATAATTAGCACATCTTTCGAGATGTCTAAAAGACATTCGATTTTTTAAGTGTATATATATGTTCATTAGCGATATGTTTTTAAAAATACTTGAAACATCAATATTTTGTCTTTTGGCATAACTTCCAACTAAAGAATCATAGAAGTGTCGTCTAAATTCAAATTTACTATACGCAATTGTTCATAAGCTCAATGTACAATAACCTATTTTTATGATTGTTCTTTTATCAGTTCAATTGCTTAATCTCTTCATTTTTCGTCGCAAACTTTAGAAAATTAGAAATCAAATAATATTTTTCTAGTAGAAAAATTAATGTTTAGAAGTTATATGGATATTACTTGAAAAATGGAAAACTAGCTCTAGCAGCCCCTTCGATTTTTATAAGAAAAACTAAACAACATATATATAAGAAAAATATACATTTACATTCCTAATTATTTCCTTTTATTAGCATGAAGTAGTAAAACATTTATAAGTTAATTTAAGTTGTTAGGCTCCAATGATTGAGTATTAAATATTCCCTTGGACCTTAACCTAACAAACAAATTTAGTCCGACAAAAACGTCATCTAACCACACACGCGTCCTCAATCCAAACACCTCGACTCTTTACAGAAATTTCAAAATTGAAAAATATCCGCCACGCGTCTAGTTGTTTACAAAAGCAGTCCCACACGTATCGAGTGCTGTAGCTATGTGTCCACTCTCTCATTGGTTACTTCCCAGCTGTCCAATTAAACCACTCCTTTTCCTCAGATACGATAGCTTTTTCATGGGACCAACAATCCACCTCCACCAATCAAAATTTAGTCATTATGATTTTGACACAAACAACAAATACAGTACTATATATCTATCTAAAAATAAAATAAATAAGCATGCAGCAGCCCAAAAAGAAAAAGGGCGGTGACTGCCGCCGGTGGCTGTTTGAGCTTCCCGGCGCCGGTGATGAACTTGGTGAAGAAAAATGAAAAATAGGTAAAAGTTCAAAAATAAAAGAAAAAAAATGATGTCTTTTATGAAATTATATTATATGGCAAGATTACTTATATAAGCAACAATATTTATGAGCATTTTCATGAACACTGTTGTATGTTATATATGGGTCAATTGCGTGATAACATATCATATCTTAGAATTGCAATAACAAGGGTTTTCATTCATTTCCTTTTTCTTTCTTTAATAATTTCTCTTTATCTTCAACGAATGAATGCTTAGCTTATGTATGTTAACAAATGAACCAGATGAGAACATCCTCGTCAATGACAGGTAATGCAGCTACATCAATGAATATGACATCTTCTATTAATCAAACAAGAACTATGACTTAGAGTTATCTAACTTAATTGCAAAACAAATATATTGTGATTGGTTATCGTAACTAATGGAAACTCAGTCTCATACTCTATGGAATAATTAAATTTGTTGCCCTACATATAATTTAATACGTATATTATATATATGGTGATTGATTAACTTTGCTTATACAATTATATATATATGCATAATAATTATATGTTGCAATTTAATTTGACTTTGTGTACAGTACAAATTTGTGATTGGTGGAATGAAAACCAATAGCTTTTCCTTAACTTTATGTGGATACTGGATAGTTAATAAAGATTTGGAAAGAATTTATTTCTATTCCACCAATAAATGAATGCTTCCCACCATACAACCAATTAAAATTAAGGACGTACGATCAACTACCTCACAAGACCTTCCACGTATCACACCATCCTTTGATAGGAGCTAGATAGGAATTTAGCATACTGCTCACTCGCACCCCCAGTTCGTGAGCATCTCTCTTCAAATTATCCCAACTTATACTAATTAATAATCTAAATGTTCTTCTAAATCACGATTTACCTAAATATTTATAGATATATAATAATTAAGTAGATTAAAGGCTAAACCAATTCAAATACCATACATTATTTATTAGTTGCAAACAAAATTAAATTTAGAGTTCACTTATCAAAATAGCAACTTATAATTCGATCTTCCGAATACTGACCTAGTAAAAGAAAATAGGTTTACTTATTTTAGAACAAAAAAAGAAATGTGTTACACTCACCTCAAATTAAATAACCGGAGTTGAGCTGAATCGAGTTGTGTATAATACCCAATTTTCCCTTTCCTCTCATAAACATTGCACATTGGCCTCTAATTAGGGATCAACTAAACTTTGCTCTAAACATTTTCCTCCAAAGAGTTTTATATATATCACATTGCTCAACACATACGACTAATGGCGAGTGAGCTTATATATATAAAACCCTCCCAAACCGTAACTTTCACCATTATCAACCCAAAATAATACCAACACGTGTCCCTCTTTCTGGAACCTTTCCATTTCCCCTCCTCATGAAAAACACTATGATTCCCTAACAATGGCTAGGTGTCCCCTCAACAACAGCAAGTGTGGACACGTCTCGCTCTCCCATTCGTCGAATCTCGTGCACTATTGTCAGCAGGTACAGTTTTTCAAAAACAAATCAATACTGACAGATCTTCATTTCCTCACTCTCCTCTAGTGACCTACCATGTGTCGACATTTCGTACATTACCTTTACTTTTTTGCGTGAGTTATTTCAAATACATATTCCTTTTCGTTTATTTTTTCAGATTTCAAACCGGTAGATTAATTTGGTGATGGTGAACCGCTGATTACTTTGTTCGATTTGTTGTGGTTTAGAGTTTCATTGCTTAGATCGGTTAACGATGCGTGGTTGTATGGTCAAATCTTCGGAAAATAATTACTCTGTGATGAATCGGATTATGCTTCGGTTCCGACCGATTGCTCCGAAGCCTGCCGGCGGAGAAGCGGTTCCCGATGCGTCGGACGAGAAGAGAAACGGCGGTGTTAGAAATGGAATAAGGAGAACTAAGAGGAAGTACGTTAGGGTTCGTACTCGAACAACTAAAAGGAAGACTGAATCGTCTCCGCCGGAAAAATCGGCGACCGACGACGGACCTCTGCCGGGGAAAGGATTTGTGACGCTTCAACTGCTTCCGGAGAGATCTGAAAGTTTCAACAATAATATTACAGCACAAAAAAATTGGAGTGATATAGATCACTTTACCGTAGACAATAATCTGACGGCGGTTATCGGCGGAGGAGCGGTTGCTTTGAGTGGCTTCAGATCTACGATTGAAACGTGGATTATGGTTGAATCCGTGACGGATGCGTATATGGATACTGAAGTAGGGTTAGGGTTTTCAGATAGGGAAAAGCTGAATAATCTGGAGGTGGATAACTGCCCGGCGTTTGTTTCGGACTATAAGAATAACGTGGTTTGGGTGAATGAAGCTTATAAGAGTATGGTGGCGGAAGGGGAGGCGGCGGAGAAAGGAGTTACGGTGAGATTGGTGGTGAATGAAAAGTTACCCCATTTTTACCCTTCATTTGCATGCAGAGTGAGGCTAATTCAGCATACAAAGCATGGGCAAAAATGGAATAGGATAGTACCATGTGATGTGTGGAGAATGGAATTTGGAGGGTTTGCATGGAAATTGGACGTGAATACTGCACTTGGTTTAGGGATTTAGATTGGTGCGACATGTTGAAGATCCACGGATAATTGCAGAAAAATATCAGGTGATTAAGAAATAACTAGTATTAATCTATATAAATATATATATTATATTTTATCTAATTCATGGTATTGATTTTTTGTCTTTTAATCTTAATTTAATAACTTCAAAAAAAATATCTAAATCAAACTCTTTACTCTCATCCAAAACAATTAATTATATCTTACACAAAAAGTTTCAAAGCTCAAATCAAATCAAATCTAACTCAACTGTACCCGAAATAAACATGCAATATACTTGTTTATTCTTACGTGGTGGAATAACATTAAAAAGCGACCAATGACAAAATGTACATATTAACAAGTTTTTATTGTTATATTTATTTATTTAATGAGTAGCTAGAGTCTAATTAAATAAATTATACAGTTTTTTATTCTTCCACTCCATTTTCCTATACCCTTGAATTTCACCAAACATGGAATGAGAAAGTGAGGCCATCTCCATTAAAATTGGGCATGAGGGGAGGAGGGGGAGCTGGAAATGGCTTCCAACCGGCGGGGGATTGGGCAAAGGGAGGGGGTAGGGGGGGTGGCACAGCCCAGTTGCCCGCGGTCAACACGCCCTTGGACGGTCGGTGCAAAGAACGCGCTTGTCCAGCCAATGGGTGGCGGCAACCTGTTGGTTATGCTTTTTTTAAAAAAAAATTGATTTATATATATATATTAATTTTGTAAAAAATAATTTAACAGTAAAATGATAAACTTTATTTTTAAATATTGTTAAAGATTTACTAACATTGTATTTTAAATTTTGTGTAAGATTTAATAACGCGATTAGTTTATATTTTAAAATTTAAAATTTGTCTACATTTCTAAAATTTATACAAATAAACATAATTAGAATTTAGTTTAATAATCTAGGCGAACACGATTTTACTCCTTTCTATCCATCCGAGTGATCCAAGTTCTTGTAATTGCTGTTGTTTTTCTTTAATTAAGTTTAATTACTGTTGTTTTTCTTGTAATCGTCGTTGTTTTTCGTCAATTATACTTAGTCATAGTTTATTTTCTTATTATTATAAATGCCTTAAATATTATTGAGTACCTAATAAAAATATTTTTTTATTATTATTATGATTAAGTGAGAGCGGAAAAAATTGTGAAGTCATGAAATTAAATGAACTGCCCTTTTGTTGGAGATGATAGGCAATGGGGTGAAGAAGGGGGTGAGAAGGGGAAGGACACGAAAGGGATGAAGAGGGTATTTGATTGGAGATGGCCTAAGTCCCCAAATACATAAACCAACATTTTATAGAATTTTTAATTGAATTTATGATATATATATATATATATATATATGTTCTTAGCACTTCTTATTTAATTAAAGCCTAGATCAATGTTCTGATGTACTATTTAATTTATGAAAGTTTAAATCCCAAATATATGGGACAAAATTGAATAGTAAAGAAACATCGTGCTATGCTAACTTCGGTCCTATTTATGTCCTACTACCCATGACACCGCAGATTTAAATCATATTCAACCTTGAAATCAACCATATGGTACTTGATTATTTTGGTCAATTATTAAATTATAATTCTAACAACATTTTTTTTTTGATAAATCAATACATTCTAACAACAAACGTTTTAAATTCGATCCTATCCAAAATTAATGGATGTACAATATGTAACTATATATTGGTTATCTTAAATGCTTTATAACTCACATATAAACATAGATACAGAAGATATATTATCTTATTTATTTATAAACATTTATTCTGTAATATAAACCACACACAACAGAGCCGGTCATGAGTTTTTGGTGGCACTAAGCCAACTCTAAAATTGTGCCCTTAAGTTTTCATGTGCAATTAAATTATGTTAATAACTAATATAATTTTTTGTAAAAATAAAACTATTAATTAGAAAAATAAGAAAACATAATAATGTGAATAAAATATAATATTGCTTTGTAAAAAATATCGGTAATACGAGACACACTTCAATTTAATAAGAAAATGATAACATATATGAATGTGACATAAACACATAAAATCTTAGTAAAATATTACTTAAATATTCTTCTACTAGCATTTTTTATTGCAAAATCACTAATTAATTAAACTGCATAACAAATATTTTTCAATCAACAATATGGCTAACCGATTCGATTTATTTTGTGACAATGGTTGATCAGAAGTAAGACTTAATCAACTATAGCTTCGAAAATATTATCTCTACAACTGCAACTGTAACGAGAATACTTGACAATATTCTATAAGCAATCCATCTATTTGAGAAATCAACATTATATAGTTTGCAAATAATTCAAGTTTTTTAGTTCTTTTGGTAAAATATATCTTAAGACTCTCAACTCAAATAATTAAGTCAATCTCATCTATATCATAAGTGTCATTCAAATAATTTTCAAGTTTGAAACAATAAATACTTAAAAGCTCATCATCAATAAATTATAACATCATCAAGTCGAATGATTTTTTTTTTTAATATATTAATATGGATCTCTTTGGTCACATGACTCACAACTCCAAAATTTTAAAATTGTAATACAAAGATTCATTTTCATACTTTGAAAATATAAGGATTCGAACACTGACCTCACGCACTCTTATAGGGAGGTTTACCATCTATGCCACAATCAAGGTTAAAGATAAAAAATTAATTAATTAAATTTGGTATTTATTAGGAGTATTACAAAAAATAAAAAATAAAGATATAATTGAACTTGATTATGGGTAGTTAGTATAAATGGCCTTCCGCAAAAAAACAAAAACTATACATTATGGACGTCCTTCTATAACAAAGCAAGGTTAAAGCTTATATTATCTTTTATCTTTTATCATTTTGCAATTTATTTTTGATACTGCATCACTAATTTTCTTACGCGTGAACTATATTTGTACACTAAACTAAGATTGTACCTGAAAAAATCAATGTACCCATTAAATTTAAAAAAAAAAAATGTTGAGAATTATTGATAAAAATAAAATGTTAATACTGTGAAAAAAAATATAAATCCATACGTCTCATAATATCATAAACAACTTAAGATTATCCTTCCATTAAATATTCAGTCACTTACTGATGTTAATACGTACGTGCATGCAGCCAGATATATGAACCCACAACTATTCCTATCCAATATTGTCTTTGAACCAGTTCCACTAATGACCAAACCAATATTGTATCGAGAAATATATTATTATCCAATATATATATATATATATATATATATAAAACACAAATTGATTTCGAAGTTCGAAAATGGATAAATCTTGAAGTACTTTATACATATATATACTATATAATATAATACATAATTTTTTCCTTGTTCTTTATAATATTTTTTAGTATGAGAAATTCTTACCATCCTGGATTTAGTCAAATTCAAAGTAACTATATAACAAGTACAATACATTTAGTCACTTACTTTGGGACTGGATATAACTCTCAGGAAAGTGACCAATCACAAAGCAAGTGCAATACACTTGCTAGGTGGTTAAATATGTTTGGCCAAACCAAACTTGGACAATAATTTTTGGAAAATTCTTGTATAGACCTGGTCTATTAGCTTTTCATAGACCTTGTGATTGTAAATGTGTCACATCATACATTTTGATAATGTCATGCTCTCAAAATGTATGATGTGACGTATTTACCACCATAAGATCTATAAAAATCTCATAGATCAGGTCTATGCAAGAATATCCCATAATTTTTCTATTGATATTGATGGACATACTCAGAAAATGGGGTGTAGATCCTCTGTACCACTTTTGGTGTACCACTTAAGTGTACCACCACTAAGTGATTGACACATGCACATTTGACAATTATAATAATTCTAACATGTGCATGTGTCAATCACTTAGTGGTGGTACACTTAAGTGGTACACCAAAAGTGGTACAGAGGATCTTGAGCCCAGAAAATGAGGCTTTACCTTTTTTTTTCTTTTTTTCCCATATTTTGGCTCTCAAAAGACTTGGTTTCAGGCTTTCAGCTTTTTCCCTTTAAATTTAATAGAGAAAATAACAGGTTAGATTATCAAAGCCACGGGAATTTACTGTGACAGGTCAATTTTCAAGCCTCATTTTTCGAAGATAGAGTTTCAACTTCGTGTCAGAATGATCATTTTAAAAATATTATTTTTCTTCAGGATCTTACTTTAATACTTTTACCTTTTGTTTATTTATTAATTATATGGTTGTTATTACACTATCCTCTGTACTATTTTTTGTGTACCACTTATGTGTATCATCATTAATTAATTGATACTTGCACATGACAATTATAATAATTCTTACATGTGCATGTGTCAATCAATTAGTGGTACACCAAAAATGATACAGAGGATCTTGAGCCTATATGTTAATGATAAGTTATCAAATAAATGATATTATGAGATTTAACACACGTATATATTATGATATTATGAGATTTAACACACGTAAATTGTCAAATACTCAAATTCAGTGTGGAACACTTTTAGTTTATGATGCAATATAATTCAATGTTGACATTACACCAGTAAATTAGTTGTGTAATTCAACCAATCAAACCAACAACCATTAGTTCGACTACTTTTTGCCAGTTAGTCATTTTCTCTAACTTTGAGACCTATAAATTAAATAATGCTCATCAATAATCAATTCTTTCAATAACATCATTTCACCGCTATAGGCGGAGGCCTCAGAGTGTTAGAAATATGACATATATATATATATATATATCCCATCATAGAAAACTTTTAACACTTCTTTTTGGGTATAGATAAATATGTCACCACTTAAATAAAAGTTACACAAACAGTACTTTCTGAAGATATAAAGTACGCATATCCTAAGGCCATCTCCATTGACTAAATGGGAGGGGAAGCCATAGGAGAGGGGAGAAAAAATGAAGTTTCATGAGAGGGGTGAATTTGGATTTTGGAGGGCATGTTGGGCGGTGGTTACCCACCGCCCCACACATCTTCTTTTGGGGTTGGGCTTTTCTTGTTTTTTTTTTTTTTTTTTTTTTTTTTTTTGTTAATTGGACTGGGCAACATTTCTCTTTTTTTCTTTTTTTTATTTGTTTAATACGTGCCCAGCCCCATATACTTATTATTATTATTTTTAAATTTAAATATTTAAAAATGTTATCTTTTAATATCTTAACATTAATTTATTTTTATTACTTGTGCATTTTGTATTTTTATAACTTGTAATATTATAATTTTATGTACAATGTTTATTAATTGTTATTATTATTTAGTTCTATTATTATTAATTTTATTAAGTGAGAGTGAAAAAATATGAGAATTAGAATTTTGTGGAATAAATGGTAATAAAGATATTTTATTACTTGTAATATTTTAACTTTTATGTAATAAACTTAACATTAATTTATTTTCTTGTTTGAAATAATCACATTGTAAAAGAAAAAAATTTATGAAAATTAAATACGACTAGTGGATTAAAAATAGGATACTGGTTACATAATTTAAATACGACTAAGGAAAAAGTTATTATTAATGCCAATGTTAAATTACTTATTATTAATGCCAATATTTAATTTACTATTGACTTTATTATTATTGTTATTATTAAATAGAATGAGAATTAGAATTGAATAGAATGTGAAGATTGGGAAGATTAAGTAAGAGTGAGGAAGTATGAGAACTGAAATTAAATAGAAGGTGAAGATTGAGTCACTGAAAATGACTATGAAAAGAGGAGTCTGAATGGAAAGGGGAGTCTGAGGGGAATGGGAGTCCATACCCACTGGAGATGGCCTTAATGCACATCCTTAATAATTAGGCTATTTACTCATAGGCCCCTATTCTTTAGAGAAGCACATATATGGTACTTTCTAATTAGCAAATATCATGATAGTACAATAACTTACACATTTAAACTAATTAAAGCTAAGTTATAACTTTCTTTTTTGGCATACTAAACCTTTTGAGGTACGATCCGTAAATTAAGTGTGAACCTTTTTTAAATAGGATCGTATTTGAATTGGAATTCGCTAGTAATCAAGATGTGGTCCTAGTAGCAAAAGAAAACTCTCCTTCAATACGTAATTATTTTCTAGACTAATAATCTCATCGTATAATTTTCATTTGCATACCATTTTTTTTTATGAAACTGGGAGGAATTTTTTGTTTTCATGGAATTTAGACAGTCCCTCATGTATGAGCTAACTACAACGAGACCCCTATTTTCTTGCGGAGTTACACAAGTACCCCTATTACCCCTGAATATAAATTTCTTTTGAGAGTTGATGTCGTAAGATGGAAAGTGTCAAGAGTATGACTATAAGTTCCATGTATCATGTATGTAGGGATGTATAGAGTAATTTTCATGTAGTAGGGGTAACGCTGTAAATAACTCATTTAGGATGTTTGTTATTTAATATTTACTAGTATTAAACATTTTCTGTATTGCATTACAATCTACAAGTTACAAAACAGAGATATATTCTGAAATTATTATCGCATAATAACGTTTTGTTTTCATTCTGAAATTATTCTGTATTAAACATTTTCTGTATTGCATTACAATCTACAAGTTACAAAACAGTGATATATTCTGAAATTATTCTGAAATCTACAAGTTACAAAACAGTGATATATTCTGAAATTATTATCGCATAATAACGTTTTTTACTTTCCTCTGCAGAATTGGATCGTGAGGATGTATGTATATGCTCCACAAAATATGGAGTTAAAGTCGCGTAACTAATGAATATAAATATGCAAGTATGTTTCGAATTTCAACCAACAAATGTTTGGGCAGGTGAAGACCTGAGAAATGGAACTTTACTGTGTTAATATTTACAGTTCTGAAAGGTTTGAAAAGCATATCAATTATGTGCAGATAGAGGTATATATGTATATATAATACTGTAACAGTTTGAATCTTCTCTTGGAGACCAGCATTCTATTTCGCCAGCATCGATCGAGCATGAAGTTGATAAAAATTCTACTTCATACCTAGTTACTTGTTCCAACTCATCTTACTTACTCAGAAACCAAGTGATCATATCTTGTAATATACTGACCAGTTTCTGGGATTAATCTAATTATAAAACATGTGTTGCTCTTGTCTAATTTGGATTTAGTTGAACCAAATTCTTTTTTTTTTATTGAGAATTGATTAATTTCTGGCTTTCCATTGAAGAGAGGAAAACAGTAACAGGTAGGAATTGTGGCATTGTGGAAAATGGCAAAGTGCTGTCAAGGTTTCTCAGACCAGAGCTCTCTATTAACATGGCTTAAAATCAAAGAAAGTTGTTCAAATTCAGCTCTGACTTCCTCAAGTAAAAGCTCATCTGATTTAAATTAGTAAAATATAATATGAAGCTTGAAAAATATTTATTTAATAAATTTTGAATCTCGATTCAAACTCAACTTAATAAACTAAAAGACCAAATATTAAAACTTGATGACCTTATAAAACAGATCATATTAAATCACAATATTATGTTAGAAAAGAAATCAAATATATACAGTACCAACTGGTCTACCACATACTATTGATGAGTAATAGAGATGCTGAACAATATACATCAACCTTAGTGAAATGGCATTCCAACACTGAAATTATTACGGACTTACAGTTACGAACTACAATATTACCAAGTAATTTGATTGCGAAAAATGACAAAAAGTAAAACACACACAGCAATTATTTTCCAAATGAACATTCAATGTAATGATAATCAAGAAACACATAATACAACCACAAATCACATCTCTTACAACCATAACTTAAGGCGAGATGGATAACAATAAGTTCTCCAATAATGTAAATAATTAACTTTACCACAGCTCTGAAATAGGCTTCCCTTTTCCGCAAATCTGAAGGCACTCCAGAACAGTTTGCCTCAGTTGTTTCTCAACATCTTCAACAGGAAGGGTCGCATCTATTACCTACACCATAAAGAGGACAAACAAGACCAGCATTAGGAATCAGAATAAGTCACGATCCAACACACTTCGTCTAATTCTGTAGATCGTGATTGAAGTAACAATATAGTGTGGGCTCATAATCAAACAGAAGAGCTACACTGAAGTTTACATTATAGAGAGGGATAATCGGCAATGAATTCAAGACAGCTAAAATAATACAGAAATACACTTGTTGATTAAAAGTAATTAGACACTTGACTCACAAACAGTCCTACATAGTACAAATGAAATTGTATGATTAGCAGCCTCTGAATGAATTTCACCATGAGCCGATTCTAATGTTCTGAAAAAGAAAGTTTCACAATAACTTTTGTAAATCAAGCAGACCTTAAACCTAGCACCCAGTTCAACCGTGCATAAGCGACAAGTGGCCCAGCTTTTTGAAAAGTACATTCAACCTTATTAACAGAAATGCCGTCTGTCTATTAGCATCTAATAATAAGACTTTCTTTGCATAGATTTTGTTCCAAAGAATCATTCTACTTTAAAAGGACGCTATTAGATATTAATTACCTAACATATGAAAAATTATAAAAGGACTCAAATACCCTTAACATTTAAATAAAAGAAAATATTTCACTTATTATGCATATTGCATCCGAAATATTTTTTTTAACAAATTCATAAATGATGAACATTATAATTCCTTAAATTTAAAAAATGTAAAAAGACTAAAAGACTATAGTATACTTTATTACAATCATGGAATTTAAGTATACTCTCATACTCCAATTTTTTAACATCTCTTACTCAGAAAACGAAGAAGAGATGTGATGCTTCTTATAATTTAAACTCCACCGACAAAAAAACAACTAAAGAACTTAAAACTCAAAACTCAAAACACAACAACACTACAACTAAAGAAAGACATTGGTCTAAAAGATCATTACCTTCCAAGTGTCATCACGAAGCATTTGATATGATAGAGCAACTTTTTTCTGAAACTCAAGCTGCTCGTACCTCTCACCTCCATAACCTCCTCTTTCTGCGGCTTTCTATATATTCAAACAACAGTCAGCTAACAAGTCATTCAACTCTGAACAAAATTGGGCATTAACAGAAACATAATTTATGGGTAAAATTGCAGAAAACGTCCCAAACTAATTAGTGATTTTGGATTTTCGTCCCAAACTAGATTACCTCCCCGAATTTCGTCCCGCAATTTAATATTTGTTTGAAACATCGTCCCAAACTAATTACTAATTTTGATTTTTCGTCCCAAACTATATCAACTCGCCGAATTTCGTCCCATAATTTACCATTTTGTATGAATTTAGTCTCAATATTAAATTTCTAATTTAATGGAAATGACGGTTCAATCTTGTAATTAGTTTGGGACGAACTCTGCAATATTATATAATTATTCATCTTAAAATTTACCACGTCATGATAAGCAGCCATGTGATAATTCAACGGCAAATGCGCAATTTCCGTCTTATAATTAACGGTGGGACGATATTCCAAAAAAATATTAAATTACGGGACAAAATTCGCAAACTTGAATAGTTTGGGACGAAAATCCAAAATCAGTGATTAGTTTGGGACGATTTTTGCAATTTTGCCTAATTTATGCAACAAAAGTTCATAAAGCAATTGAGATTTAATTCTCCAGTCAATGAACCTTTGTTAGGATGGAAGTTCAAGAACGATTACCCATGCACTAAGAAGGTATGCACACCAAGTAAACTTTACAGAATCAAAATTATTCTTAAATTATGAAAGAGAAATATACTAATTGGATAAATTGCTCTATATACAGGATACCACGTATGCAAATTTAAAGGTTGATTTGACATAGTAGCATACCTCAGGTGATATGTCAAGGTATACTACTAGATCTGGAGCTAGCAATCCTGCCTCTGGAGCCTGGGAAGAGTTCCAACACAACAAAGTCAAATAAAGGTTTTGACAACCAAATCTAAGGGTTATTTGCAAATACACTCCTTCCCATTTTTGTGATGGGAGATTTACTCTTGTTTAACATATAATTTAGTTTCTGATATCAGGTTAATTCATCGGAAAATTTAAAAAATTAAAAAAAATACACCCATGTGTTATATATATTAGCATATACCCCATTGTTTTGATAGACATGCAGCTAATTACTCCTTTTCACATGTCAAAACTCAATAAAATATGAAATTACCTATCTGTAAGTATTAAATATAATATATCATTCATTATTTTATAGAGTTGTGGTAGGAAAAAACTATAAGAAAATTATGAGTCCATATTGAAGAAATCACAATTGATAATATATTTATGATAATGATAAAATAATATTTTTTTCTTTATTATTATAAATAAGCATGTGATCATATTCAATCAGACTAATATGCATCTACAACATAATATAAATATTTAGAGATCATTTAATAGTAAAAAGATGAATCATAGATAACAATTAAATGCACATACACAAAAACTAATGCACAAAGGGATCTAATGGCTACATTTCTATGACCATGAATCCATGATGGTTCTATGCTAATTAATATAACACATGGGTGTATTTGCTAAACATAAAGGTGTATTTTGCTAATTAGAATGAACATAAGGGTGTATATTGCTAATAACTCCCAAATATAATATGCAAAAATATTCACACCTTACACCAGTCTAGATCAAGTCCTTTGGCAGATGAGAAAGCAACCCCAGAAAAAGAATAACGGTCAACAATTAGTGTGGTATTACTCCTCAGCTTAGACTCCATCAATGATCTGTCACATAGTCAAATAATTCAACTTCAAATGTGAGCTTGAGAAGGTATTGATTCAATAATGAGTTAAAAACATCATAAACGCATTTGCAGTTAAGAAAAGATACATGCCTCATAGTTTAAACTATGTAAGTTAAAGATAAAATTCAAGTACTATCACAAACAAGTAAACCTAACCTCTTCTCCCAACGGTTTGCGCTGAAGAGAAGATGGATCGTATGATCATCTAACTGAGACTTTTGGGTAAGATAGGAAGAAATCATTTGCCCAACACCAGTATTTCTATCAGGAAATCTCCATGATTCAACTGAATGACCCAACTCTTCTAAGTAAGAAAGCAATCTGCTGCACTGAGAGGTCTTTCCACAACGATCCAAACCTTCTAGAACAATTAGGGCACCCCTCGAATCACTTTTGTTATTGCTCTCCATGTGAATTTGTCTTATCGAGCACTTGAGAGGGAACTTCAAATTGCGAGGAGAAATTAATGATCGTGGTAGTGTAACTGTCCCAAAACTTCTGAAAGATATAACATGTCACAGAAAACAAATTAAACACTTCCTATAATATAAAACCCAGAATATTTTAATTAGTGGCCAAATCACGTTCTAAAGGCTTCCCAGAGAAATCAAGTATCAAATACATATTCAGTAACGCAAAACCAGTAAAGTCACATTTTTGGTTGAAGTACTTAAGCTTTAAATTATTTCAATCCATGAATTTATACTTGTTAGTTTAAATTCTTAGTTTGAGAAAAAGATCATTCCTAAAGATTTAAATTTCAAAATTTCCTGGAGTTAAAGAACAAGTATAGTTTTACATAACAATAATCTGATATCCAAAAAACCCCCCAATATGCATTTTATCAAACAACTTATAAGCACGCCCCTTGATATGTCAAAAATAACAAAAAATAATACTAACAAATCAAAAATAATTAAACTACAAAAGAAGGCAAATTGTGGGTGATCCAACTTACAAAGCCTTAAAAACGGTGCCGTAGCAAGCATTTGTCATGCCCTATAGCGCAAATCCTGCACATATTTAAAAAACCTATTTCCAATCACCAAATCCCGTATTCAGATCAAGTGTGATCAATACTTAAAGTGCAGGAATCAAACAAAATTAAAAAGGACTATTGATCGGTTAATTAAATGAAAAATAAGTTACCTATTGAAGAAGCCATGTATTTGTCTGTTGAACAAGCAAAGTATTGGACTGAAACTGGAAAGGAGAAAAAGGTTCAAAGGATTTAAGGTGTTTCGCGGCTTTAGTAATTAGAATTATTGCGCGCCTAATTATTTCAAAGTTGGGCCCAAAAAACCTAATCAGTGATGCGGGCCTATACGCCCAATAGGTTTATTGTAGCAATTTTATTTAATTATTTTCAACATTAATCATCAATCATTTCATTAACATCTCAAATATTTAAAAAAAAAAATTACAAATAATAAATTACTATTAAAAAAAGTTACATTTATGAAAGTGGAACCCAAAACCTCTTTGAGAATTGGGGTGGAATCGAAAGAAATGATTTAATTAGGGCTGTCAATGGGTCGGATTCTCGTCGGATCAGCCTCATCCAGATCCGACTCCATTTATATCGGATCGAATTATGTCGGATTTGGATCTTGCTTGGATTGTGCTCGGATCGAAATTTTTTGAATCCAACGGATCTTGATCGGATTTAGCTTGATATCAAATCTTTTTCGGATCCAATAAATTTTCATTTAAAAAGTTAAATTAATATTTTTTTCCTAAAACAAGTTTATTAACTTTCAATTTTATTTGATTTTAACTCACATGTTGAAAGTTTCTTTACTATATTCATATTTGTAGAATGAAAATATTGTTTTAAATAAATTTATAAATGAGTTATAAATTACTATCTTCTTAAATTGTCAGTGAAATATTATTAATGATACTTATTTTTATAAAAAATATGTATATATATCTTTCTTTTTATTTATTGTCGGATACGGATTTTTAATGGATCGGATCGACCTAAATTCATATTAACTCCATGAGTTTCGGAGTACGGATCTTTATAATCGGATCAGGTCCATCGAATCTCTAATCGGACAAATCCTAATAAATCGGACCGGATTCGGACGGATCCGGATTGAAATCCGCCCCATTGACAGCCCTAGATTTAATATAGGGTTTTTTATAGTTCAATATCAGAAAAAGAAAATGAAGTGCAAGAATTGAACAATGGCAAAGGCTGAGGAGTACAAAGGTGAAGAAGGAAGACTGAATAATTTTTTGGAAAGATAAAAAATTACTAATGGGTAAATTGGTCTTATTTGTAAAATTTTATAATCAATGTCAACATATCAAGAGTCAAACATTTAATATCCTGCTGTTTATTAGGGTTACTCAAATACTAGATGGATTTGATTCATTCCTTATGTAGTGGAAGATTTAATAAGGGTTAATATCCACAAACATAATTAAAAGAATCAAATAATAAGTAGTTGAATTTTCCTTATATTTAACGCGAGTTTTACAAAAGGCAAGATTTTATATGAAAATATAAGAGCATATATGGGGAATAGGAAAGGTTTCTAGAAAATTAATACTTACATTACATTACAAAAAATAAAAATAGGTGGGATTTGATTTATACTTAAGTCAGTGTAAAAATCTTTCTTCAAAAACAAAAATATTTTGCATGTAGCCTTTAGGATTCCTTGCTCCATAGGATTCGGAAAAGATTTTCATCTTTTCTACTCTCAAAGTCAAACCCTATTCCTTTTCTTCCTGCAAATTACACACACATAAAGAAAAAATATATATAGTCATCTTATGTTCATACATCTCATCTGCGATTTCCGTGTGAGTTTATTACTTAATACATTGTATGATCTTTTCTTGTAATTACTTTGTGACTTTTACAAATATGGGAAGGATTTTTTTTATATTTCTTCTTGTAATTACTTTGTGATTTTTACAAATATGGGATGGATTTTTTTAATATTCTGACAGGCATAATATGCGTACTGGAAAAGCTTGTTTGAGTTCGGTATCCAGGCGAACCAGAAGCCAATATGATGTATATTACAAAAATTGCCACGAAGAGATTAAGAAGAAACGCTATGAAGAAAGCACTACCATTGATAATGAAACAAGTAATGTTCAAGATTTTGACTCCTCTAATAATTCAGAAGAAGATGAGAATTTTCTGAAAAAGGGTGTTCAAAATGACATTAACTTAATCCGAATCGATGATTCTGAGAATTCATCAGATGATTCTGAGAAAGACAGTGACGAAGATGATGATGATCATGATGATCATGATAATGATTATTACGATGAACATGTAAAAAATATCAGTAAAACAGAGCGAAAAACCGTGGAACAAACAAGAAAAAAAACAGGGAGGCTCCCAAAGAAGAAAGCTTGTGTTAGGAAAGAAGATGTAATTGATATTTTAGTGGATTCAATTTGGAAAGAAAAGGATTTACCTGAAGAAGATCCTGTTCGTTTTCAAGAGGGTCATTTGAGTCAAAGCACTCTGCCATTAAAGTTCAAATTTGGGGATGATCTAGAGTCTTCTGTACCCGAGAAAACAGATGAAGAGAAGGAAATTGAATCCCTTTTTCGGGACTTAGAAATGGGACTTTGGGAATCTGAAATTGGATTAACAAATTCTTCTTTGGTAAGTTCTTTATTACGTTCATTGCTCAAATCTAACTGATATTTTTCAAAAGAAAAAATTACAATCGATATTGTAGGACGAAGATACTATCTCAACAAATGCGGATGAAAGTGGAGCACCGCGTTGTCTTAAAGGAGAGCATGATCTTGTTCTTGATGAACAAATAGGACTTGTATGCAGATACTGTCATGCTGTGATTCTGGATATAAAAGATATTATGCCACCTTTCGTAAGTATATGAACTTGCTCATTATCATGTGTTTCAATATATTCTTTGCAATTCATGACTCATTAAGGAAGATTTATTTGCAATATACTCCTTTGTGTTTTCCTAATTGATGATTACTCCCTCCAATTATTTCACTTACTGATATCCCTTGTTCTACAGTTCCACAAAATATAGTTCCTATATTTGTTAGTCTTCAGTCTTCACTAAAATGATGTAATGAAGTTCTACACATATTTTGATGGAATAAACATAGTTTAATGATGGATGCAAGTGTTATAGCTAACAACCTATAAGAGGGTAAACGTTATAGCTTATTCTTATTAGGATGAGTTTAATATTCCAAAATAGAATATATGATAAATTATTCATTATACCATACAAATATACCCCTAATAACCTTTTTTAGGATATTAAACCTTGAGATATTAATATTTCTTTGCTCTAAAAAAATGTATGATTTAGAGGTGACTTTAAGTAAATTTTTAGACATTATATTTCTCTTTTCTTCTGCAGTATGTTGAATCTCCAGAGAGACGATCCGCAGAGAAACGAGAAAGGAAAGACTCGGACTCGGAAGAAACAAAGAATTCAATGATGAATCAAATTCAATTTCAGAGTTCTGCTTTTGATACTATAAAGTCTTCAATTCAATCCAACGGCACAGTTTTGGATTTGATTCCTAATGACAAAAATGAACTTTACCCACATCAACGCGAAGGATTCGAATTCATGTGGAAGAACATAGCAGGCGACACTCAAATCAAGAACCTGCTCCAACTGCCTGCTGACAGTGGGGGAGGCTGCATAATCTCACACGCACCAGGCACAGGCAAGACTCGACTGACCATAGTGTTTCTCCAGTCATTTCTAAAGCTATATCCAGCCTGTAGACCCGTGATTATAGCTCCTAAAGGCATGCTCCTTACTTGGGAACAAGAATTCAAGAAATGGGAAGTTGCAATTAAGTTCCACAACTTAAATGAAAGCAAGCTATCTAGGCAAGAAACTGAAATTGCAGGCAGTGTTCTTGGTCAAACTAGAGGTCACAAAAACAATACAGACTATATCCGGCTACTAAAACTGTATTCTTGGATGAAGGGAGGAAGCGTATTGGGAATAAGTTACCGGTTATTCGAACAACTTGCTGGAGAAGACAAGGAAAAGGGATCAAATAAGAAATTCAGAAAAATACTCTTGGAATTACCAGGTCTTTTAGTGTTGGATGAAGGGCATACTCCTCGTAATAGCCAGAGCCTAATGTGGAAGGCTTTAACTAAGGTCATGACGCAGAGACGTGCGATTTTATCCGGGACTCCTTTTCAAAACAACTTCTCGGAACTATACAATACATTATGTTTAGTGAATCCGAGATTCTCTAAGCAGATCATGGAAACAGGTTTCGACGCAAAAGTCTACAAACGAAAACGAAAGGGAAAGTGCAATGCAGAAAGAGGCGAATGGGATTATCTAACAAATTCCATAAGCAAAAACAACAATGATGATCAAGCAATAAAGAAACTTGGATTGATGATGAAACCATTTGTTCATATACACAAAGGAAGCATACTTCAGAAAACACTTCCAGGAATAAGGGACTGTTTGATTCTCTTAAGACCAACAGATATACAAAGAGAATTACTCCTAAACATAAGTAAAGTAGAGAAGTTTCTTGATCAAGCTTACTTGGCATCATTGATCTCGATCCACCCTTCACTGGCAGCGAAAAATCCAGAATTCTCCGTTTACAAGAAAAAGCTGAACAAAATCGAATCCGACCCGAACGCTGGAGTGAAAACCCGATTCCTAATCGAACTAATTAGGGTTTCAGCTAGATTAAACGAAAAGGTCTTAATCTTTAGCCAGTTCATTGATCCATTACACCACATCCAAAACCTTCTCAAATCTCATTTCTCTTGGAACGAAGGAAAGGAAGTAATCTACATGGACGGAGATCTAGGGTTAAAACAACGCCAAATCTCGATTAATTCATTCAATGACAAAACCGGAGGAGCTAAAGTGATGCTCGCATCTCAAAGGGCTTGCTCCGAAGGAATTAGTCTAGTTGGGGCTTCTAGGGTTGTGCTGCTCGACGTCGTTTGGAATCCGGCGGTTGAGAGACAAGCGATTAGCCGCGCGTACAGGATAGGTCAAGAGAAGGTTGTTTATGTTTATCATTTGGTGACTTTAATGGAGGTGAAGAAATTTGCGAGGCAGGTTGAGAAGGAAAGGATTTCGGAGCTTATATTTTCGAAGGAGAATGGAGGTGAGAGGAGTAGTTGTTGTAACGACGTCGTGAAAGAGGATCAAGTGTTGGAAGCCATGGTTGGACATTCGAGCTTGAGTGGCATGTTTGAGAAGATTGTTCATCAACCTAAAGAATCTGATTTGGTTGACACTTTTGGTTTTGTTGATCTATAGCCTCTATGATTTTGAATTTGGCTCCAAAGTTAAAAAGTGATAGATTAGGTGCAATATTTGTGCCAAAAAAATTTAATTTTGGCCCTTGGCTGCGTTTCAAATTTGGTTGTTTATTGTTTTACCCACAATAATATACATCATTTATTGTTTCATTATCATCAATTTCAATTCTTATCATCGAAATTTTTAATTACCGCCAGAAATCATTAATTTATATCATATTTGATCGAAAAATTAATTTTTTTGACCGAAATTATCAATTTTGTCCAATCTAATCGAAAATTTTTAATTTTAGCCAAAAATATCATTTACTGAATTATACTTGAAAATTAAAAATTTCATATTCTGACTCCAATATTTGCAAGTCCAAGTCAAATGATAGGTCTAAATATTCAATTTTTATTTTAGATTAGAATTGTACAATTCCCTTAAAAAGAAGGATTTGTACAATGAAATGTGTATAAATATCAAGCAAATGTGATGTGAATTTGACCTATTTATTTCTTTATAAATATAATAGGTATCTTTGATTTATGTGGGAACTTTAACCGTTTTTTCATAAGAAAATTGAAGTTATAAACCTATCACATGACTTGGACTAGCAAATTTTGGAATCATAAAAATTCTCAATTTGTAAGTATCATTCAAGAAATGATAATTCTAGCTAAAATTAAAATTTTCGGTTAGATTGGACATAAATTTGTGGTTTTTAGCAAAAAAAAATTAATTTTATTTTCAAATAAGACATAAATTGGTTATTTTCGATGATAATTAAAATTTTCTGGTGATAAGTATTGAAATTGATGATGATGACATAATAAATAATAATGGACATATATTGTCGACGTACCACAATAAAGGCCAATTTGAAACCTATCCACTTTAGAAGGCCAAAAATAAAATTTAGTTTGTTTGGGTTTTTGACAAGTTATCTTAATGTGATATATAAATCTTTCACAAAAATGGATTTCACATTGAATTAAATGAAAGAAGGAATTTTTTTTATCTACTAAATTGTCTATTTTAGATTGAATCGGAGAGTGTGTTTGGTATATGTCCTCCCCAATTTAGTGATTTCAGTAGAACTAGAGTTTCACATCTGACAGCCGCAAGAGCCACTATCACTTGATACAACTATCTTGGGTTAAAGAGATCTGTTTCAAATTAATTAACAAATTTGCAAAAAAAAAAAAATTCAAATTACTTTGTCATATTTGATTTCCCAATGCATCTTTTTTTCAATTTTGCATTTCTTACTTCTAGAAGCTCTTAACTAACATTAAAGTGTATTTTTTACATTTTAGTTTTAAAAAATGACTAATTATTGAATTTAGCTTGATTTAAAAAATGAAAATATTTATTTAGCTTGATTTATATAATGAATAAAACTCAAATGAGATTTATTGAGCATCAACCGAATATCTAATAAGTTAGTTCGAGTTTCAATCTTAATCTTATATAGTTAATCGTGTAAAAACTGAGGAGCATTGAATTGATCAACTAGATAGATTAAATTAAAACATTTATATAAATAATAATCCGAAAGAGAAAAATAGCTATCATATGAAATTTTAAGCTAATACATGCGATTCTTGCCACACTACCATCGAAGACCTAATTCTTGAATCTGAAAAATCACTATCTCCTCGAAAAGTACGAAAATCTGCACCCTTAATTTCCTCACCAAATATACAGGTTACAGGCGTTACCATTTTCAAACAGTGTAACCCGTGATTCTGCCTCTAAACTTCACGGATAAAAGAAAGCCCCAATTTCCCTGTTTCGATTTGAAACTATCATGGACATTCTGATCTCTAACCCTCTTCCTCTTTTTTTCACCGTATATTTAATCATCTACCTGATTGCCTATTTCGTCATTTTCCGAAACTGGGCCGGGAAGCTCCGGCCCGAAGCTTCCAGCTGCGCGATTTCCCTCGCACACGGCACCCCCGCTGTCCTTTTAGCCACCCGGGCCATTTTATCCGACCCGACCCTTGATTTCAACTCCTTCAACACCCCGCTCCAGAACCTCGTCCTTGAGTACAGCATTGCTTATTTCCTGATGGATCTTGTTCATTACTTGATCTTTTTCCCGTCCGATGTTCTCTTCATCGGCCACCATTTGGCCACGTTATTCGTGTTCATGACCTGTCGTTACGTTGTGTATCACGGGGCTCTCGCAATTCTCGGGCTTCTGATTTTGGCCGAAGTTACGAGCTTTTGCCAGAATGTGTGGACTCTCGCGGGTGCTAGGAGGTTGGATGTTGAATTTGCTGCCAAAGTGTATGATCTTTTGTCCCCTCCGTTTTATGCTTTGTATAGTGTGGTTAGGGGTTGTTTGGGACCTTATTTCGTGTATCGAATGTTTCGGTTTTATTTGAGTGGAGCTGCGGATAAGGTGATACCGAAATGGGTCTGGATTTCTTGGGTCATAGTTGTTGTGACTGCGATATCGCTCAGTATTATGTGGATTCTGAATCTTTGGATTGAGTTGTACAGAGATAGGAAGAAGGTACTTGAAAAGAAAGTTAGGTAGGAAGTTGCGGAGAATAAAGTTTATATCTTTTTAGCATATTGTATGTATTTTGTGAAATGATTTATGAATGCCAAGTCATTGTTGTTTTTCATTTGCTCTTGCAGTGAGATTGTGGTGAGTTTTTGAATTATGATGATACTATATAAATTCTTGAGGATTTCATTTTTTCTAAGAAATGGACAAATCAATGAATCATGAATTGAACTTATTGTGTTTATTTTTGTGTTAGTTTCATGTTTGATATTTTAAGACGAGGAGCTATAGTTATTCACATTCTGCTTCTATGCTATAATTGGTCTTTAGCATAATGATAATTGCACAGACTATGCACAAATCTTCACTTGATATCCAGAACTAGTTCGCATTGCATGATGCTGGCACATATTGGTTAAAACATAACTTTTTATGTTCGTAGTATTGCAATGACTAGATTCTCTTACTAGCTCTCTTAATATTTCGACTTCAAAAGAGTAAGAATTCGTAATTAAACAGCAGAATCATAACACCGTGTTATTTAGCCAACTGATGTATGGTAGTAATATTACATTTTTCCTCTCATTGAGCTTATTGTGATAAACATGGGGCCCGCGACTACTAATCAATGCGTTCAAATGTTTTGCAAACAATGCCGACATAATTCACGATTAGATTTAGTGAAGAAGTAACTGAGGAATATGCTTTCTTGTTAGGCTGAGAGTTCTTAAAGTGCTCCTGGACCTGGCAATCTTCTGTCACTTTTCTTATTCACATTTGCAGTCTTCGATTACAGAAGCATAGTGTTTTTAATCTGCATAGATAGATGCTTACAAGTAGAATTTATAGTCTTTTGCCTACACTACGATATTTCTTACCCCTCCAATCGGTGACAATATCATTAGTAGAACTTAAAGAATGATAAAAATCTGAAATACACCAGGTAGAGGAAACAAATTTGTTAATTTGCATGATAAACAGTTATAATTTTGAAAAATGTCACTTACCCAATTTATGTACCAAGATGAGCCATGTTTTTTCAGTTTACCCACATAATGCAGGGAAGCTGTTAAAGAGATAAATACAGATTCAGCAATTAAAAGAAGATTTATTTGGTGAACTTTTGTTGTACATCTAAAAGCTTGATTGACACTATTGTTACTGATTAATAGTGCTTGGTTTGAGATGCAGCTTCTTCACTAATACATTTTGTATCATGTCAAATACTGGCATGGCATAAATCTTCAGAAACACAGATTGAGCATGGTAAAGAACTGATCAATTTGTTAGCCGAAAGATTAATGATTAACAAACAACTTGATATTTGAGCTTGTTTCTTGAGTTTAATCTTAACAGGAATTATTGAGAAGCTCATTAATTGAAGAAAGAGGTTCATTTACGAATAAAGCTTAATTGAGAAGAAAAGGCCCAATAAAGATCTTACAAGTCCATCAATGAAGAAAGGCCAAATCGAAGAATAGTTTGAAGACCCACGCACCCTTGGAAGGGCCCAATTTTTTATACAAGAAAATTGAGGTCATGTAAGTATCAAATGTCTCAAACTATTAAGAGCAAGAAAATTCCTAGCCCAATCTTTTTAAATACTTTTGGCCCAACATTTTTCACCCTTTTCTAAAGTTTGTTTCTTATGAAAGTACATGCCTACCTATTTTAAAAAAATGGCCGTAGCACTTGATTATTAATGGCTGAAAATCATTTTTTAATTATGCTTAAATTACTCTTGAAAAACTTAATTACTTTAGCCATTGTTTTGAATTCTAAATCAAATCAATTCTTAAAGGTATGATTTCTTTCAAATCATTTGATTAGCTAGCAAAATAATTTGTCTCCAATTTGTCTTCAATTTGTCTAGCTAAATATCTTACCCTTGTTTCTAAAATCATATTTTTTGGAAAGATTTCTTCTCCACCTAATTACTAAAACTTGTCCACATTCATTGAAAAATTAGTCACATGGTTTAATCTTGCAACATCTTTTTAAATGTGACAAAATCATTTTTGAATTTCAAAATCTTTCCTAAACTATCCAATTTCTCCACCTATAAATTGAGCTCTCTTGAATCATTTTACACACCAACTTTGAGAGAAAAATAGAGCTCTACTTTGAGAAAATTATTCTTGCTTTTTCATGCTTTAATTTGTGAAAATCTTTTGAAAAGCAAAATTCATTTTTGAATTACACTTGCGAAAATATTTTGGGAAAAACGAAAATCTTTTTTAACCCTTGCTCTTGAGAACTTTGAAATATTTTGAGAGGTTAAAAGAGATACTAGTGAGCATACTTTTGTACATCTTACTCGAGAGGAGTGTTCATTGTACTACTTTAAAATCATCTTGTAATAGTGCGATAGGAAGTGTCCTAGCAAGCACAATTGTTTAGTGCGATAGGTTGTTTACCTAGCAAGCACATATTTGGTGCGATAGAACAAAAGGTTCTAGCAAGCACATGTTAGTGCGATAGGCCGAGGTCTAGCAAGCACATTGTTGGAGCGATAGGAGGTGTCCTAGCAAGCTCGTATCGAGAGAAAGAACTGATCTTGTAATCTCGAGTGGCGAAGGTTCGTCCTGCAAGCCACGATATATTAGTGAATTTTACCCAGGGGTGCTGGAAGAGAGGAAGTAGGCCGTTGGGGCGCGAACCTCTATAAATTGTGTTTGCCTTCTCTCCTTTTACTTTTTTGCACTTTACTTCTTTCGTAACTTTAATCTTAAAATCATTGGAACGATTAATTTTTATTTAAAGTTACTGGAACTTTTCACTAATTGTCTTTTGGGAAAAACTCATTGAAAAAGTTATATACCTAATTCACCCCCCCCCCCCCCCCCTCTTAGGTATCACAATTAATCATTGTATAAAACAAAAACAAGAAAAGAATGTTAAGACAAATTAGCTACACCTGATTACTTTCAGTTACATGGATAACCACAAACATATTTGCTGCTGTAATGAGCCATGTATGCAGGTTTCTCCAATGCAGGCCTGTCAAAGGTAGGGTCTGGACCCAGACCCTACCCAAATCCATTAAAGACCTATTTTACTTTAAATTTTCAGGTCTAGATTTGGACCTGGACCCAGACCCACTACAGACCCAATAATAAATAATAAGTTGGACCTGGACCCGACCCGGCCCGAACCAAAACAAGACCCGGACCCGACCCGGACCCGAACATGACCCGACCCAGACCCGAACAAGACCCGACCCAGGCCCGACCCGGTTTTTTTTTTTTTTTTTTTTTTTTTTTTTTTTTTTTTTTGTATTGTATTGTATTGTAAAAAGTAAAGCAATAAAATCTCTAATTTAACAGTCTAATAAAATCTCTTCGAATCAAAACAGTCTAATAAAATCTCTAATTTAACAGTCTAATTTAACAGTCTAATATAAATTAGAAATCTCTAATTTAACAGTCTAATTTAAAAGTCTAATATAAATTAGAAATTAAATTTCAACAATAAAATCTCCATATATTGAATCAAAACAATTTCAAAGATTCAGAATCAGGTCTCTTCGATCCGCCACTTCTCCAAAATGGCAAATTATAATCTAATTGCCCTCTCTGCTTCAGTTTCGGATGTCACATCAGAATTACCTACGTAGCCAAAATGCAATAGTGATATTATATAAACACACCTTTAAGAAAATAATAAGATTTAACAACATGAAGTAATAATTCTACTTACTTGTATTCTTTCTCAGTGGAAGCCAATCACCTCCTACTATCAATGCCTCTAGTGCATCAGGAAGCATTGAAGAACGCTGCGGGTCTAGTACCCTTCCCCCAACACTAAATGCTGCTTCGGATGCGACTGTAGTAGCCGGGACAGCCAGAATATCACGCGCTATCCTTGCCAAAACAGGGTATCTTGCATTGTTAGTCTTCCACCAATTCAAAATATCGAATCTGCGAAGTAAACCTGATACAAACCAGTGGAAATATAATTAATATCTCTTAACATAACCATAAAGCTCAACAAAAGCATAGAATCTAACAAAAAGAAATAAGGCTGTCTTTCCAAATGAAATCTGAGCTAAACACTAGTACTAAGTGTTAGATCATCCTGCAACATAAAATAATAGGGCTGTTCAAACTTGCAATAATCACATAGCTATAACACTTAAAAAAATAGTACTAAATGTTTCAAATATCTTCACCAGATCAATTTCATAATTGGTGGGCTAAAGTGGTAGTTCGAGACATTCAAGAGAGTTAAGGTAATTAACTTTGATTTAAGTTGAGGGACATATTAGGAAATTAATAAATTATGCTCCGAAAGCAACAACTGTTGAGTTAGTTTTCAATGCAACTCCAGTCATCTCCCCCAAAACTTGTTCTTCTTTACTCAAAAGCAAAAAATAATGAGCAATCCTCATAGTCCTTTGAAACAATCGAAAGATATGCAATTTGCAAAACCAACATAAAATGCAAAGTTAAAAGGAACAATAAAAAAAAAACACATTAAAGCAGTAAGACAAACAAAGCTACCAGAAATGCGAAAGAAATGGTACGACAACCATGAGGCACGTTGCACCAAGTAAAGATCACAGACTTGTCAAGCAAACTAAAGAGGGACCAAAGGCCTCTGTTTCATAAAAAAGATAAGATGTGCCACATGCTTAGATCGATGAACTAAAGACAAGATCGAATGATGGTGATAAAAAATCGCATAGTATTGAGTATATTCGGTGATGAAATCCTGATGATTCAACATTTCAACTGGTAACAAGGTAATCCACAACAAAACCAAGCTACTGAATAATAAGTGAAGTTCTGATTTCAAGTTTATTGTCATACTAGTACAACATGCAAGGTAATTCCAAGAACAGAACATGAAAACCATAAAAAAATCCAGTCTAGTGCACATTTAAATATGTAAAAAATCAAGTATTACTCAAGATAAAAGTGATTGACAAAAACCAAGATCAATCTTCACATGGCTTAAGAATATAAAAAATCCCAGATCAAAAACTACGCAACGTTAATTTCTTATGAAATTAAAGAAAATGCTTCAAGATCAAACAATCTCTGTTTTCTATGTAATTTAACTACAAAAAGTTCAAACTAAGCCATTTTTTATGAAAAATATCATAAACCGAGATCAATCTTCACAAATCACAAGACTAATAATATAAACAGTCCCAGATTAAGAACTAGGCAACAGTAACTATGAAATTAAGATGAAATTGAATTCAAGATTTAGTTACTTACTTCAGGGGAAGAGTTTTTTCAAGATCAGGGACTGGATAAAGTGAACCACTGCCTCTAATTTCTTTGCTCTGAACTTCTTCTTCGCTCTCGAAATTCAGAAACTGAGTTGACGACTTGACGCACTATTAGTATCAGTATCAGTATTTGATTGGGTGAGAAATTCAATTGACAAACCCTAGAGATTGGGTGAGACCGTGAGAGAGAAATCTGGAATTAAATGTGTAAGGCAGTAAGGGATTCATCGTGTAAAAAAAAAAAAAAAAAAAAAATATTCAGGTCCAGATCGGGTCCGGGTCTCAATCGGGTCCAGATTTGGACCCGACCTGGACCCGATCAGTTTGGAAAAATAATTCGGGTCGGGTCCGGGTCTGGACCCAAAACTGAACGGGTCGGGTCCGGGTCCAGACCCGATAATTAATAAGCAGGTCGGGTCCAGGTCCGGACCCGACCTTTGACAGGCCTACTCCAATGAAAGAAGAATGTTGTCCTGCACCTGGTTTCCGAACACATGGTAAGTAAGAGCAACAGGGGAAGTAGCATAATGCAACAATGAAGTTTCGAAAACTCTGAATCCCGCAATCCAAATGTAGCCTTATGGTAATGTTGAAAATTATTGAAAACTTAGGTTAAAGACATGACAGTTTCAGCCAAAGAGATCCTGAAATGGAGTTGAAGTTTGGGAGATGAGAGATGAAGAAATGAACGAGAGCAAATATCTCATTATAAGTAATTAATAATTTTGATTTGCTTGCAGCTTCCACACACGGTTTCGTGAAATTTCTTTAGTGATTTGCCTCCAACAAGTACCGTGTATACTATGTTGACACCAACTTCACCAAGCTTTTCACCAAATGCATTTTGGCCGAGTTCATGGTATCTGTCGAATCGTTTTCTAGGTACCATTACAATCTTATGTACTCTAATATACTTACTTATATAGCTATATGCTTCTATGGATCCAATAGATATTCTGTTAGTTCATTATTATCATTGGCATTGGTTACATAAACGTGCAGTTTGTAAAACGGTTTTCTTGGGACGAAATGTATCGTCAAATATACAAGATTCCATTTTTCATGTAACGAACTCTAGCCAATTAAAAAGATCTTTTGATCAACAATTTGTAGAACTCGCTCTTATGAGTATTTTGGTGTTAATCTTGTTAAAAGGCAAATCAAAGTACATAATAACACAATGCAATCCTAGTTCTTACATAAGTATTTATTATCTTGACATGTAACATAAGTTCGAGTCATCCTTGTGAAGTCAGGAGTACAAATGCACTGATAATAGACTCTTGTTAGCATCATGACTACAGCTGTCAATGGGGCGGATTTCAATCCGGATCCGTCGAATCCGGTCCGATATATCAGGATAATTGTTCAATTAAAGATTCGATGGACCTTATCCGATTATAAAGACCCGTAATTCAAAATACATGGATCGAATATGGAATTAGGACTATCCGACCCGTTAAATATCCGTATCTGATAAAAAATAAAAAGAATGATGTAGATATAATGTTTTATAAAAGTAGGTACTATTAATAATATTTCACTGTCAATTTAAAAAGATGGTAATTATAACTCGTTTATAAATTCATTCAAGCAAATATTTTCATCTAAAAATAGGAATATTAGTAAAGGATGTTTAAACATGTGAGCTAAAATAAAATAAAATTATAAAGTTAATAAACTTGTTTTAGGAAAAAAAATTAAAGTAAATTTTTAAATGAAAAATTTATTGGATCCGAAAAGATCCGATATCTAGTCAAATAAGACAAGATCCGATCCGTTATAAATAGAACCAGATCTGGACAAGCATGTTCCGACCAAAATCCGTCCCATTGGTAGCCCTAATCATGACCAATGATAACATATACTCCTATATATATATAGAGAGAGAGAGAGTTGAAAATAACCAAACTACTCAAAATTCTGCTCTAACACGTTTGAAACAATATCTCTAACTTTTGATCTCTAACATTAGATTAGTTGAAGCTCAACTCGATAAATAAATAATATTCACAACTACAACAAACTTCAACTACACATTACAACACATTATCGTCTCAATATCTCTAACTTTTGATCTCCACAATCAAGCCGCAGATAAAACAGAGCGCTCATAAACATCATAAGACTGCAAACCCGAGCTAGAAGCCTCCACAGTTTGCCCAGGAGCACCAAAGCATAAGAAATTATTCATCGATTTCTTGTTAAATAAACCATGTTCATCATTCACATGATTAGAACATGAACCTTTTGTAAATCCATTCTCAATTATCCCTCCTTTTTGCATATCCACAGAACTCTGCGAAGAAGAAACCGATAACTTAGAAAACGAACTAGAACGAGACCTGTAACTCGGAATTCCCTGCATTACACCATGCATCAATCCAGAAGCTAACTTCTTCTTTGCAGTTGGACTCGGCACATCACTCCTTACAGAAAGCGCTCGTTTATTGCTCGTCTTTGAATATCTCTGTCTCAAAGGAATAGGAACTTCTACCGGTTTCTTGAGCCTTTCTACAGATCTGTTTTTTGTCAAGGGCCAATGGAGGAACCGTTTTATCCATTCTGCTGTGTTAGTGGTTTTTTTCGGCCTATGATGGGTCTCGATGTTGGAGTCGTGTTGACTTTGTTCCGGTGAAAAAGTGCTCATACGACTGCCTTCTGATGCGTTCTCTAAGCCAGTATATAGAAATATTTCAATGTCGTTTATTCTAAAGGAAGTGCCTGGACTATTGCCTATACTTTGTCTCTTTATATGTGAAGCAATAGCTTTTCTTGCTGAATAATCTTGAGAACTCAGAATCCCACCAGCCGAAATCAATTGCTTACTTAGAATCTCAGATGATACCGAACGAGGCCTTTTTTTTAATACATCTAGTGGAGTCGAGCCATTTACATCACGTACATTCACATCAATGCAGCTAACGGACATGAGTAATTCCACGAGATCTGAATGAATGTTGCTCGAAATGGCTAAATGTAAAGCAGTTTTACCATCGTTGTTTTTGGCGTTGATTATTTCTTCGACTTTGAAGAGTTTTCCGTGTAGTATGTGTTTTATGAGCGCGATTTGGCGGTCTAGTCTTTGGAATCCGGGAGTTTGGAAACCGGTGATGATTGCATGGAGGAAAGTGTCTCCGGCATTGTTTGTGGCGGTGACTGATGAAGGCGATGCGAGAATTAAAGCCTCAACTACGGGTAAGTGGCCTCGGTGAGCAGCTACGTGCAGTGCCGTGTTGCCGTGATTGTCTGTTGAGTTGATAAGCTCAGGAGAGGATGCAAGATCTTTTACTACCTGTATTGAACCAAAGAAATTACACACAAGAACCATTTTATTAATTAGTCCCTCAAACGTGAAGGAAATTTAATTCTGAAAATTATGCAACTTAATAACCATAGTAAAATGATGCAAATTACTATTTATGCCCTTAAAATGACATCAGACGAAAAATAAGATAAAGTTGATTTCCGGTCGGGGGTAAGATTTGGGCCAGAAATTGGCTGAAAAAATAAGGTGGGGGTGCCGTTCGCCAAATAAATGTTAACATTGAGGATGTGAAATTTTCCTTTTGTAATCTGAGGGTGCATTTTGCCAAAATTCGTCAACTCGAACCAGGGTGCAACATGCAATTCAGCCTCAAATCTATTAGGCCTTTTATCTTTATCATAGATGGAAGCTTGTTCCTATTTTCCAATCCTTGTTGAGATGTTCTCTTTTAATCAATTAAAGTCCTATTTTAAGAAATGATAATACTACTACGTAATATTATGATATAAATACCAATAAACCATATAAACATCAAATCAAAGAGCTGAATCTAATTAGCAAGTCAATTCAATTCGATACACAAACACAAACCAAATATAACCAATTCATAAAGAAGAAAAGAGTAACATGCAATTCAAAAAGACTTTTACCTTTCCTAGACCACGGGGTGTCCCATTCATAAATAATAGTAATATTCTTCATGATTTGCATGAAAATAACAATAATATACGCAAATGTTATCTTTTTTCTTTGAAATATAAATCTAAAGCATTAAAAAATTGGCAATAATTCTTTCTTATTTTAAAAATTATAGCAATAACTCACTTGAAAATTGATGATAACCTTCTCGTGATTTACAAGTGTAATTTTATCTTCTATCTATTGTTTCAGTATTAATTTTCAAATGAATGCATAGGCTAAAAAATATTAAAGTTTCGATTAAAAAGTTAACACGTACGTAACTCTTTACAATTTTAGCAATTTAGATAAAGTATTTTGAGTGTATATTTGCATCAGAACCCATATAATATGTACTGTATAATAAAAAGAAAGTGAAATTCGGATCCTCACCTCAACCCGGCCCCGACCCGCCGCCGCGTGCAAAACAGTAGCTCCATGAACATCCCTATAAGCCAAAACCCCATCCGAACAATCACCCATTAGCTCCCTCAATAACTTCAAATTACCTCCTCTAGCCGCAGCATGAATAGCCCTATTCAATATCTCCATCTTATACCCCAACGGCACCACCCCTCCTCCGCCGTCTGCGGCGAACCTCGGCGTGGCGGCGAAGTCGAAAACAACCTTAAAAACCTCATCATCCTTACTCCTAGCAGCCGCATACAAAACATCAGTAACCCCATATTCCCCCTCCCCGAAGACCAAAAGTGGATCCTTCTCCAACAATTCCTTAACAAAACTTAAATCTCCGGCGGACGCGGCGGTGTACAAAAGCCACCCGCCGTACCCATTTCCGATGAGGGAGTTTTTCCCTTTCTTAATTTCACAATCGGAGTGAAGCTTTCTGGCAACCTCGGACCGACACTTGGCGACGTCGTGGAAATGTTCTTCGTCGTCCCATACGGTTTCGAGGCGGCGGATGCGGCGGAGGGAGGTTAGTTTGATGAGGTGGTTGCCGTCGAGGCGGAGGAGCTCGCGGGCTAATTCGTAGTGGCCGTTCGCGGCGGCGAAGTCGATGGGAGAAGCGTACCACCATTGGTCGCCGGTGCTTTCCCACCGGAGAGGAAAATATGTAGGCGGAGACATTTTAATTAATTAGTTGAATAGTGTGAAGCAATAGTTTGTATTATTATTATTATTATTGGTAAAATATTAATCGTCGGAGAAATGGGATTTGGTTTGAGTCTGATTTTTTGAGCAGATTGGGAAAGTTTTTTTTAAAAAGAATGGAACAAGGGAAGACAGAGAGAGAGAGAGAGAGAGAGAGAGAGAGGTCACAAGTTTGTTTGCTTATTGTATGGAGAAAAATGCATACTCTATTATTATTACTACTCCATATAAAAGAGAATAATGAGATACACCCCACCAACTTTTACCCATAATCATCTAAATTAAAGGAATGATCAAATTTTCCTTATATTTCATGGAAAGTACGGGAAACTTTTTTGTTTTTTGAATTTCGTATCAAAATTACTATTAGAATATACTAGTTTTTGCTTTTTTTAGATCTTTTTGAAATTTCCCCAACAGTTTTAAATATTTTATTGATCCAAACATATTACCAAAACACGCATTGAATTAAATTCGATTCACACCTTCGATTATTTAAGGCTTTTAAGAAAATAGCAAATTAGTCCCTCCAAAAACATAAATTGTGGCAAGATGCACCACCCTATAGCATTTTGCATTTTTTTACATAAATAAGAACGACCTTGCAGCTTGTTTCGTCCATAACTTCAAGTCACATGAGTTATATTAGGGGGAAATTTGTCCATTTATATGAACATTTAAATAAAACAAATTGTAAACATATTCAAAAGAATCATTCACAACTCAAACTTATGTCTTGGCTACGTATTCCTAGTTTGTTTTTCCTCGATTTCCATCCTTTCATATGCATTTCATGTAAATTCGAAAAACTACATTTAACTTATACTCGTACATATATATACATTGAACATTAGCAATGTTGCAGAGATGGCGCCTAGACGGAGTCGAGACTCATACTCTTGGTTGTCAAGCTCTACACTACGTTAGTAAATTTTACTATCTTTTTTTTTCCTTTTTCAACTTAATATCTAACATGTGGTGTTTATTTAAATGAATTTGATTTTATGGTACTTTTATGTAATTTAATAAAGAATATAAATTATGGAGGGAACTGCATCGAAAAGGCGTTCTTGCCCTTGCAAATTATAATTTCACAGTTCTCCAATCAATTTTTTAACCAGAATGTGCTAAAGAGGTGAATCTTGTCACTAACTTATATTTTGGAGGATGCATAATTAATTCTTGTTTTTCAACTTTCTGAGGATAGGAAAGATCGAACGACAGCGTTTTGATGGTACAAGATGCCATTAATATATCCAAATTAGCTAGACTACAAATGCATAAAGTGGAGGAATGTAAAAGGATGAAACATAGTCATTTGGAGAAATAATTACAACAGTTAAAAGCTACCATCAGTGCTTTGCAATATTGTTTAATTTCAGACAGTTGAACTACCAGGATTAACAATTAGTATTATACTGTAATCTCTGAAAAAGTATAAGAGGAATAAGAGAATAAGCACATGGCACCATGAGTATTGTTTATTAGGAATTATATCCAAAAATAGAAAATCATTATTAACAATATCAGCAAGAGATATGCATTAAACAATACCACAATTAAATCTTGAAAAAGTGTAAAGAAGATAAAAATGGAAAGAAGAGAAATAATCCGTGTGGGTGGAAGAAAAGGCGGCTTCGAATTTATGAAGTTGGCCCAATCAAACAGCAGAATTAACACAGATTCGGACCGATTCTAGTAGGACCTAAAGAAGTTCATCTTTGGAACCTTGTCAATATTTATTTGGAATATGGCTGTGGCTTGTCCGAACAGCTAGCCGTCCAAACTCCCAACTAATATTTTCATCAAATTATGGATTTTTTATTTAAGTGTCGGCTTTTGATACAACTACCTAGCTTCTAGTTCCATCATTTTTATATCACATATTTTTATTATAGAATCTAGGTGTATGTGGATTGGTTTTGACCCGATTTTAATGAGTTTTGATTTTAAATTATTGACTTGTATGATTTTGGCGAAATCTTTGAAATATATTTGGATTAAGTTTGAGTGTAAAAGCCTGAGTAATCAAGTAGGTGATAAGATATAAAATCGACTTATAATGTTTGAGATGAGATAACGTGAATAGTAGGTACCAAATCAATGATTTTTAAAAAAAATTAAAATGAAAAAGAATAGGTGATAAGTTTAATATGCAGTATATCATTTGATTTAGGTTTGAGTCTCAGTTGAGTCGTTCAAATGCGAGTGTGACAATTTTTATTGTCCGTGGGTCGTCACTAATTAAGTGGAATGACGATGTTTTTTCAATGGATTGGTAGGTCGATCCGCTTGCGTCCACCAATCATCAAAATAATCCTTGATGAAATCCGAGCAAGGAAATTTTTGCAAAACATGTAGGCTGATGCAACAGGCCAACACCATGTGAACCCACTCCAATGTTTAGTTTAGATAGTTGTACTTGAGATTTTCTTCACGTAATGTATGTTCTAGAATAATGCGACATGATTGACCTTTTTATCACACGACAATGAGGCCTAGCCCGCTGGTATAAGATTGAGGTCATGAGTTCAATCCCTACTAATGTGAATGTTCTTTTAGTTTAACACTAGTTGGTTGATAGTAATTTTTTTGTAATTTGATTCTATTCAAACAGATTTGTGGTTTGTAATCAGAAGATATTGATGTAATGATATAATTTGTATCTCTAAAAAAAAAAAACCTTTTATCACATCTCCAATGTCCCTTTCGGTCGTTAATGGGTCATAGGCTTGATTATAAACATTCCATGCATGTCAAGGATTGGCAACGGGAGTTTTTTTTCCATTTACAGACATGATGAAGGACGTGTCTCAACTAGTTTCGCAATTATATCTCAGTTGATGAGATTATAGTATGATATGGTTCAAATATTTCAAAATCCCAGGGGTCCTTTAGCTCGAAAGGGTTTGTGAGCTAAAATTGACCAGGTAGTAGGCCGTCTCCGGTCTAAATAAAATACTCCCATATCATTAAGGGAATCAAAATGATATTTGTAATAAGATTAAACTTATTGTCACATAAATATGTTATTTATAAGGTCGTTGGTGGTCGATCTGTAAGTGACATTTGGTTCTTGAGACATGCCCTGGCCCGTGGTGGTGATCGGAACCGAACCCACCCAAATTTTTCTGTATTAAAAAAAAAATGCAACTTTGCAATGATAATTAAACAATAACACCTGTCCCAATATCCCATTATTTGTAAAGAAATTAGGTCAAACTAATAACTAATAACAAATATATATTCAACTAACAAGCCGTTACACCATATAAACTGTCCTTCTTTTTATGGTGTAAAACATAAGAGTAAATTTATTCATGAACAATATCTGTCTATCACAAAATTTTGAGTGAAACTACCTAGATAACTCCATAAGAGGAGAAATATTTATAGTTACTTTTTAATTTTGGCTAAAGCACAAGCAATTTAAGGGATTACCTTTGGACCTTTTACACCCATTACAATCTTACCATAAAAACTAATTCACGTATAGTTTGATAACTAATCCAATCTATTTATTACAACCAGTCACATATAAATAAAACATAGTATGATAATCAATCCAAACTCTTTATAATTACAACCAATCAGTTTCCTATTCAATTTTCCCAAAAAAAAAAAAAAAAAAAAAAAATTTGGAACAACATTGGTGTATGCAAGAAAAGGATATTCGTTCCCGTCGGACAGGGGATGAGGGGCGCCCGGTGTGAGCGATTTCACATTTTGGAACAAGAAAAGGAGATTCGTGGATGGGGACATCGTTAGCACCAAAATCTTGTCCTGGGATTTTCACAAAGTCCTCCCACTGCTTTTGGTTTCTCCAAAAAATCCCCACATTTTAACGTGTTTTCAAAGAGAAATGCATGTGACAAAAGCAGCTTTAAAGTACTACTGAATAAAGCGATGATATTAAAAAAGATGGATCATGGATGCATGCCATTCTGCCTGCACCTCTTATCAATGTAATAATCATGCATGTGATCCTAATCCTAATAAAAATCTCAACCCATTGTCTAGCTACCGCACTTTCATTTCAATACACAAAATATTATTAATCTTATTTCCTTATATATATTTAAGTTCAATTTTAATAAGCACACTATTATTTAATTATATTTTGATATATTTGATAATCGCATGTAACTCAACAAATTAAAAACATACATAAAAAGTTTAAATTAACTAGATCCTGATATAGAGTGCATTTTATTAGAAGACTTCTGACCACGGATCGAGGTCGTCTGCCCCTTAGGGCATCTCCTATGTTGGGGTGGAAAGCTGGACTTGGATTTAAAGGGGTGGATTTCATCAAGTTAAATGAGTAAAGGGGATGAAAAGGCAATTATGCCTTGATTTGTTGATCCACCGCCTGAATGGGTGAGGCGAGGCAACCCATTGCGGTGGATCACTCGCTGGGAGCTCGGCCAATTGTTGATCCATTTTTTTTTTATTTTTGTTTTTATTTATTTTATTTAATAAAAACCTTTTTATTATAAAAAAAAATTCTTTAAAATGCCTTATTAAATAAAATGTAACTCTTATTTAATAAACTCAAATTTAATTTATTTTGTTTTAATTTAAAAAAAATCCTTAAATTTGTGTATTATTTTTGAAAAGTTAATGTCAATCTTAAATTATATCTTATTGTTATTTATTATTGTTTAATTTTTATTATTATTGCTATTATTATTATTATTATTAAGTGAGAGTGGGGAAAATGAGAATTGGAATTAAATGGAATTGATAGATTGAATCATTTGAGATGACTTATGAAAAGGAAAAGGGAAGCTGGACTTAGACTGAGGGCATCACTGGAGAGGCCCTTAGTTTAGTTTGATTTATGGAGATTATAACCTCCTTTTTGGATGGTCTTGGGAGTCGATTTGGATTGTCTGGAGTTCATTCCTTGGCATTTTCATGTATCCTTCTATTCTATTTTTTTTGGGTTTTCTAATAATATTCATGTCTTATATTTGACATATTATATGAGAATCTCTTTTAACAGGGATTCAAACTTGAGTTCGTCATTTTGTGGAGCTAGTCCTTCCACTTAACCAATCACTCGTTCCTCCTGTTATTAAAGGCTACATTTCGACATGTAACATCTAAATTTCCACAATGAAGGCGGAGTTAAGTTTCCTGTAATATTACCCAAAAAAAAAAAAAGGTTTCATGTAGCATATCTCAGCTATAAATGGATGTTGACCGCCAAGTAAAAAGATTCATGGATAAAAAGATACAAAAGAAAAGCTATCAGACATCAATGTATTATCTATCTGTATAGTGTATACCTTAAAAGATCATAATCTTTCCAATTAATCGCCCCCACCAATTATTAGCCCAGCCCGGGAAGTAAAAATGAGTGAGATCCGGTTGACACTCAGCTAACCCAAAGCTACTTGGTATTCGTCCTAAACTCGTTCAGTATTATTTTTATTTTATAACTTTTGAAGTTCGATTCAAACTCAACTTGATAAACTATGTATGTAAATATCAAGTCGGAATGATTTAATTGTCTCATCCACAAAAACTCGTTAAAAATCGATTAACAATCAAATGAAGCTCAAATTTATTTTAAACTCGATATAATATTCAAATAAAACTTTAACAATACATAGCCCGGTACTTTACAACTTGTTTTTTTTCTTTTTTTTGATAAATAAATTTTACAACTTGTTTACACCTCTACAATTTATTTGACTTTGTCCCCTGAAAATAGTATTAAAATAATAATAATATTCTCTATAAAAAATTGATGTGGTCTCATTAATTTAGACAATAGGAGTGAGTGAGGTTTCAATTAATAAACTACTGTTTGCTACGTTAGATAAACCGTAACAAATAGCCATATTTCGTAATAAATATTATTTTGGTACTTTAGCACGAACCTTATTAATCTACAAATTCAAGACTACACTTTAATGTTCAAATGGACAAAGACGGGTTAGGAGTTAGGACGATTTTGAGGTCTTAAATCTAATTCATATTCTTTTGTTTTAATATTTCGTTAATTTAAATGCAGAAAGTGTTCATCACTTCACATTTGGTTATTATAGTTTTGATTAATGAATAAATTTAGTAGATTCACATACGATATATTACCGATCATACAATATCAACTAACAACGTATGATCACCAATAATATATCATTTACAAGGAGATATGAGGGATTCGTTTAACAATTAAGTTTTACTTTGAAATGAGCAATAATACCAATTTAATATATTTATAGCTAAGTTAATTAAAGATATTGAAAAATACTCTTTTAGTTAAAGCCCTATCGTAAACTTGTAGAATTTTCCTAACCATCAAGGCATCAACCTATATATCACGCTGCTTATCAAAAAAAAAAAGAGGGGAAAAAAAAAGGAAAAAAAATAGAGGAAACAAAAAGGATAAAAGGAAAAAAATGAAAAACAAGAAAAAGATTAACATTCTAAAATGAAATGACCATTTTGTAAATTTAGTTATTAAATAGTTGTGGTTTGGACCGGATCTGAACTAAAAAATTTGAAACTCTGTGCTTCTTGGGTTTCAACTTTGAATAGTATCAAACTGGGCCAAACTTAATCAAAAACCTAACTATTTGTTTTTATATAAGTTAAACTTAGGCCCATTACACGCGCCCACACGCCCGAGTTTTCTCTGTTTCTCTTTCTTGAACAACAATCCAAAACCCCTATTTCTCCTTCTCGATCTTAAACCCTAACTATTTCATTTCTTCCCAAAACCCTCTCCATCCAAAGGTAATTCAGAACCAATCTCGAAAATGGCTAACCCTGCTGCGGCATCATTTCTGTCGAACATAGCACGCGCCGCCTTCGGTCTTGGCCTTGGCGCCTCCGTCGTCAACTCTTCCCTTTACACCGTCGACGGTGGCCAACGCGCCGTCCTCTTCGATCGTTTCCGTGGAGTCATTGAAGACACTGTCGGCGAAGGGACACACTTTCTGATCCCATGGCTCCAAAAACCCTACATCTTCGACATTCGCACGCGCCCTCACACCTTCTCCTCTGTCTCTGGTATATTAACATTAATTCTCCACAATTTTTCTTCTTATCTCTCATATTTGAAAAATATGTCATAGATTAGTCTATTGTTACATTTGCATATGTTGTGATTTAATTTTTTTTACTATTAGATTATTTATTTACAGAATCTTACTTGTGAATATGGCCTTAAATTATGGAGGTGTTGCTTTCTATTTATGCACAATATAAACATGATATATTTAAATTATTCTTAGGAACTAAGGATCTCCAGATGGTGAATCTCACTCTGCGTGTGCTGTCACGCCCTGAGGTCAATCGCCTTCCCGACATTTTCAAAACCCTGGGTATTGAGTATGACGAGAAAGTCCTCCCATCAATTGGCAATGAGGTCCTGAAGTCTGTTGTTGCACAATTCAATGCTGACCAATTGCTTACTGAACGTCCTCATGTTTCTGCCCTTGTGCGTGAGAGTTTGATCCGTAGGGCTAAGGACTTTAACATTGTGCTGGATGACGTGGCAATCACTCATTTGTCATATGGTGCTGAGTTTTCGAGGGCTGTGGAGCAGAAGCAGGTGGCTCAGCAGGAGGCTGAGCGATCGAAATTTGTGGTGATGAAGGCAGAGCAGGAGAGGAGGGCTGCGATTATTAGAGCTGAAGGAGAGAGTGAGTCTGCAAAGCTGATTTCTGAAGCAACTGCAGCTGCAGGGATGGGGTTGATTGAGCTGAGGAAGATCGAGGCTGCCAAAGAGAATGTGACTTCCATGTGCAGAAAAGGGGATGTGGTCTATCTTCCTAGCAGCAACAACATGCTTCTTGGTCTTCCTGGGCATGCACGTTGATTGTGAGGTAGAATTTCTTTTGGTTCTACCAACTGGTGTATTTCTTTGTTGATTTCCATTGCTTAAGGTTTGGTTATTAATGGTTGCCTGAGTGGTTTATTATTTTGTACTCTTTGTTATATGCTTTTGCTTGAGGATATTCTTCATGCTTTTTGGCCATGTATATTGGAATTTGTTTAAGATATTCTTAATTCCTGTGGGAATGCAAATTGCGACCGAATCTGAAAACAATAATGATATGTTTTGAATGCAAAATGCGACCGAATCTGAAAACAATAATGATATGTTTTGAATGCAAAATGCGACTGAATCTGAAAACAATGATGATATGTTTCTCAGTATAAATACCAGACAATCATTTTGATGTAGTTGTAAAGTTATCCTTCTATTTCGTGGTTTCTAGTTTCTTGATTTGTGTAATAAGTTGTTAACTGATGTGACACTTTGACTTGCATTGGGTTGTGTGGCTGTTAGCCTGATAATTCACAAATTGCTCTCATGCTTGCAGTTGTCATTAGCGTCCTGTTGTAATTCAACACTTTTGGTTTGTATCCTGGAATGGAATGCTGACAATGTGTCACAATATCAATATTTTGTTAACCACGGTGACATCATTTGCCATAAGTTGCTATTGGTTGAGATTTCATATTGCCATGACCATGGATCAAAATTTCCATCTTTTCTTTCGAAAATATCGAGAAGTTTTTGTTTTTGAATCAAGCGAAACGTAAATAAGATGTAATTCCGAAACTATTTGTTTGAATTAAACTCTGTTATTTATCTAAATATAGTAACTTTTATTACAATTTTTCCTTAGTGTTTCCGAAACATTTCCGAAAAGTTTCAAAAAGTTTCCAATATTTGGTTGACCGAAACATACACTCGAAACGAAATTTTGATCCATGGCCATGACTGTGTTATGCAACTGTCGGGATTGTCTGTACTGAGTTAAGCACTTTACTTCATTTCTCCATCTGCTTGGCAGCTATAAGTAATTTATATGTTTGTTGCTGCTGCTGCTGCTGTTGTTTTGGTTTATATTACAGTTATAATGATTTTCATCCCCAATCAGCTATTCTAGTACTAAGCTGTATTTTGCTAAAATTGCAAGTGTCTAGAAGTCTTTTCCCCAATATCGCAAGGAACAAAACAACTGATTGTCTTGTTTTAACCCTCAAGGCAATCGACATAGTAGTTTGGCATTACTACTGTCTCTACGACTTGATTGGGGGTTTTCATTTTATTCTGTTTCATCATTTTAAACAAATTATTATCTGATTCTATAATTGTTTCTTTTGTTTCAGGGTGTTGAGAGTAACCCGACTGCTGGTGGTTTTTTTTTGTGTCCCAGGAATACCTTATTTTATCGAATGTTCCAAATGTAGTTAAAACTTTTATCCTCTAGCTAGGAAATTTCATAAGCTGTAAGAATATTAAGCAGGAAATGGATGATGGGGCTTTTGATTCTGTTTGATTGGTCAATGATTCCTATTTCTCCCGTGGATTCTGCTGGAGAGAGCACTTTCTTTATCCCCAACTACATGTCGTAAATTTACATTGCAACTGAATTATCATCTATATATGGTGGCATTGAATTTCTTTTGTTTGCTATCTTATTTTTATATTCCATTTTAGTAGTACATGTTAATTATCCTATACTGGGTGAAATTAAATGGGAGTACATTTTATCGTTCTTTTGTCTGATTGAGGCTATATAGTCTATGGAAAGTAAATTGTGGGACACAATGCACAAAACTTATGATGCACCTAACAGAACATGATTATGTTATGTGTTTACGTATCATAATATTCATGCTATATCTCTGAATGTCATCCAATGGAAAAGTGACGAGTTAATTTATTTGCGTAATTTAGAAGTTTCCTTTGATTTGTTCTCTGAAAAGTAAATGAAAGCATTTACCAATTTGAAGATGTGCTCTTACTTAATAAATACTTTATATATTTTCGTAATCACATTATTAATACAAAAATGTTTGAAGATATTATCTCTCTGACTTCCAAATAATGATAATATTTGTATGAAGGCTGATGAAAGTATTTACTAAGTTGTCTCTAGAATTATTTTGAAAATAAGTTAGAATCCTAGCAAAAACGTATATGATGCTCAATCAGTTTTGAGCGGGCATAAAATTTTACTTCGAGATCAATGAAAAATACCTGTGGTATACTTATGGTTTTGGATCGTATGATACATTTTAAATTTTAAACTTGAATTAAACCATCCCTCCTGGACATGATTAAATTTCATTTCTTTGATATGTTCGATTAGTTAAATGTTAGGTATTTTTATATAATACTCCTGAATCCGAAACATTTATAAATCAAAGGAAAATATTAAATTTGTAGTTTCAGCTCATCTTCATAGGTCTAAAGTAGAAAATCACGTGGTGTTTTTGGTGGCAAGATATTTGTCCATATTCAGAGATAGGTCTTTGGGGAAACTTTATCTAATAACAAAACATGAATCATTATTATATTCTGTTTCCTTGATTTTTGCTCGGATCTGCCACCTCTTCTTTGTGTAGGGAAGACCCTCATACTACATTTTATTAAAGAAAACTAAATCATTATTTGCCTTTTTTTTTAGAGTATCATGACAACCAAATCTGGATCATCCTGTATGAGTGCTAGATTATTCTGGGAGAAAGCACATAACCAAATGAGATGAAAAGAGAGAATAAAAACGCTTATAGCATGACAAAATCTTTAACTCAGAGCTACCCAGGTTTTGTTCTACATTATCGAACAACGTTTTGCCGGAAGTACTACAGACAGTCAGGTTCTCAAAAAAATTCATCAGCCCAATTATTTCAGATAAGCCTAACCAAGATCGCATCCAAAATGGACAACAATTGAATCCTTTCAAGCCCCTTATGCAACAGTTGCCATATGTCGGATCAAGTCAATGACACGGTTACTGCAACACAACAACATTATAATACAATTTTAATTAAAACTTATTAGCAACCCCCAAGAAGAATATTATCCATAAGACTAAGTCTTACCTGTAACCCCATTCATTGTCATACCAAGAGACAACCTTCACAAAGTTGCCATTAAGTGCAATTCCAGCCTTGGCATCAAATATGCTAGACCTGTCAAATTACAACGAATAAGGCCATGAGTTATTTTATTAAATATCTACATAAAAGAAGTTTGGTACACATTCATAAAATCCTCACCTGCAGTCGCCTACAAAGTCAGTTGACACTACATCATCTTCTGTGTATCCGAGGATACCCTTCAAGTTAGTCTCAGACTCCTTCCTGCAAAACAGTAACAAGACGAGAATTATTTTGGACATGAGCAAAATAAGGCTGCCTTGATTAGAGAAAAGAACAGTTGATAAAGAAATTACTTTATAGCAGCTTTAATTTCATCGTATGTGGCTGCCTTCTCAAGTCTCACAGTTAGATCAACCACTGAAACATCAACAGTTGGTACACGGAAAGCCATCCCAGTAAGCTTTCCATTTAGAGCAGGAAGTACTTTTCCAACAGCCTATAATTATCATGTCATTACTTACTGATCAACAATATAAATATAATATTCAGTACATATAGGTAGAATATACAAGAAAGGTGTCGATTTATTCTATAGCTTATATCACAGAAATACATTTTATAATAATGATGTAGTTCTAAATGAAAGGTATGTATGAAAATTAAACATGATTGAAGATTCTAATCACAGTACCTTAGCAGCTCCAGTGCTGCTGGGAATGATGTTGAACGAAGCAGCTCGTCCACCTCTCCAGTCCTTCGATGATGGACCATCAACAGTCTTCTGCGTAGCTGAAGGACATAAAAAGAAACATCAACCCCCATTTCACGTTCATGATTGAGAATATTAATAAGTAGCAGGTAAACTTACCAGTCATGGCATGGACAGTTGTCATCAGCCCCTCAACGATACCGAATTTGTCATTAAGAACCTGTAATATAACAAAGCATTAGAATATTGTTCAGAAATTATTTTGTGAAATGAGGTATGAAGAATTCATTACAGAACGGACCTTAGCTAATGGGGCAAGACAGTTGGTAGTGCAACTAGCATTAGAAACAATATTAATGTCTTTCTTGTATTCCTTCTCGTTGACACCAACAACAAACATGGGGGCGTTATTGCTTGGCGCTGAAATTACAACCTTCTTTGCACCACCCTGAGAATAAAATAAAACAGCCAAAAACACCTATCATTTAACCATCCTAAATTTACATAGCAATAAAAGAGTGTCAAAAATGAATATGAAACATCAGACACTTCTTCAGTATATTAGCAAACAGATGTACCCTAATGTGGATTGCCAATAACTTTAAGAGTAGAGAAATAGTTGAATATAAACCTTCAAGTGGGCAGCAGCCTTGTCCTTATCGGTAAAAACTCCAGTGGACTCCACAACATATTCAGCCCCGGCGTCACCCCATGGGATCTCCTCTGGGTTCCTATTAGTCATAAGGAATATTACAATGTAAATAGAAAGATACGGCCAAAACTCCTCAATCTTATCAAGGAAATAAGAACCTCATGCCAAAGACAGCCACTGGCCTCTCTCCAAGGAGAAGGGTCTTCTCATCCTTAACTTTAAGCTCATTGTGCTTCCATTGACCATGAACAGTGTCGTATTTAAACATGTAGGTCTGTACAAGGCAGGATAAGATAATCACAATTGAGATTAAATTAAGCTATATCAACACAACTGATAACCGAAATAAAAGGCACATCATAGAATTTCCTTTCCTCACAGATGCATAATTTTCTGTGCTGATTGTTTTCAAATGTAAGAAGAAATATAACAACTGCTTCCATGTCATATAATTCTCCCAGTTCCACGTGATTTTACTTAAAATTTTAACTAATAAAGTTGAAAAGAAAAATGAACTTGAAACTTTACGTAATTAAGCGAGTGGAGCAAACTTTTAAAAACACAATAATCACGCAAAATAAAATCGTAATAATTAAATCACCGCATGATCAACTAAATCAACTAATAAAAAAAACAGAGATGTATTTATTCTAAAAATCAGCTCATAGAAAGTTTAAGCTACAAAAGTACAGATCAAGTAATCGGCTGGAAGAGAAGAGTACCATGTAATCGGTGGTAATAAACGGATCATTAACAGCAACGAGTTCAACATCATCACTCTGCAGAGCAACTCGAGCAACCAAACGTCCGATCCTTCCAAATCCTAAACAATTCAAAGCATCAGTCTAAAATCTAATTGAACATCATAAGATCATTTTATAAGTTGAAATGAACAATTACCGTTGATGCCGATCTTGATTTTGCCCATGATGAATGAGAGATCTAGAGAGAATTAAAAGAAATAACTGTAATGGAAATAGGGAGAATTTGCAACTGTAGCTTTGGGCTACGTGATTGTATTTATAGTTATAGTTGAAGAAAGAAAACGCAGAAAATGGTGAGGGCGTTACGATCTAAAAGCATGGGGCGGCATGCTCGAGATTGAATTGGGACCACTAAGAGCGAGTTTTGTGCTGTTTTAAGAGCTATTCAACATTATGAATTAAAAAAGATAAAAAAAAATTAATTTAATTTATAAAATATACTACTAATCTATATCTATATATCTATATACTATTAAAAAAAGCAGCATGTTTTTACTCACAAACAAGTCATGACAATATGTTACGCCAAAAATTTGTCACTTCCCAAAAATTATCCCCAACTCATCGGTGTACTATTTTCTATTACAGTTATTTAACTTATTCCCACTAACTCATAAACCCACTACCCGAGAAATTTGCATTGATCATTATCTATTAATATAATAATTAAGCACGGTAAGTATTTCATTTATAGTTACAGTTACATTCCCTATTTCCATTAATGTATGTATTCAACATCATCAATTTTAATTTTGAAAGAGATATTTGAAGCTCTAATTTTCCGATAATTCCAAGTAAGTTGCAGATTCATATTTAGAGTGAGTTTTGATGGTCTAAAAATTATTTTTTTAAATACCTTAATTTTTTTTCCAAAATTAGTTTATTCTTTAAAATTAATTACCTTTTCCTTATTTTATTTTGCCCACGTATATTATCGATGATGGCCAAATCCATGATGGCAATTTACTCTGAACATGTCATGTAAAAAGTTATTTCGTTACATCATAAATAATTATGCACGCAAGTTCTGCGTGTCACCGTTGCGTAACTAATAAGGGTAACTATTGTGTGACGCAATATTTGAACTTGTCAACTTTTTTTTTTTTTTTCTGAAAAAAAAATGGCCAAGTTATAATTAATTGATCTAAATTACTATAATCCAAAACTAAATTAGAAAGTAGTTTATGAAATTTGGAAAAATGACAGGTGATTCTAATATATTGACCGAAAAGAAACTGAATATATGTCGATTATCGAGAATTTGTGAAGTTGTATTATTTTTATTATAATTATTTTGCTAAATCACAATTGTACTTGCTATAATAATTAAACTTGTACTGACTAATATCAAAAGTGGTTGACTAATATCAAAAGTTGTATTGACTAATATCAAAAGCTTAGGGAATATAAGTATTTATGATTGGTTGGCTTCGTATTTGAGAGAATAGTGGAGATTTATGAAATAATATTGATTTGTGTTATGTTGTTTATTTGAGTTTTGAGAGAATAGTATGATAAATATGGCAAGCATAATATTTTTTAATTTTTAATTTTTTATGTATTTTAGGTTTTGGTACAAGATGTGCGATACTTTATGTCAAATTATGTATATTATGTGAGAATAATTGAGATAAATTGTGTGATAGATATAATGTCAAAGCAATGTAAAATTTGTGTAGACATTTTTTAAAGTCAAGAAAACTTTTGTTTGCTCACTCTTAAGATTATTTTAAGAAAATTGAGAGATGATAAATTATATTTTAAAAAGTTAAAATGTGTTTGTCCGACTTTTCTCAAACACAAAATCATTTGAAACTTCCAGGAAAAAACTTCGAATTACCGAAGAACGCTCGACCGTGAGTCGCAAGGTGAAAGGAACTTAGCCAATGAGGTCCGGCTATTTGGAAAAAGCAACAAACACAAGGATTTTCAAAGTAGCATATTTTCTATATAAATCGCCCTAACTAGAGATTGGTCAGGACCATTTTTGACATAGCCCATGTTCAATCCGTAGAAAGTAACTTAACCCGACCTATTTTAAGTCGCCCAAACCCAGCCTAATCCGCCCAGCTATAGCCTATATGCCACCTTACAAACAATCAATGTATAAGAGAAAAAATATAAAGAAGCATGCATACAACAAGCTTCATATTTTATTGTCTCTCAAACAAGATTTAATAATACATACAAGCTTTCGTACACCTTATTTCTTGCACATTTGCATTTGATGCACACGCTTGACCCCTAAACATGCCGATTAATATCATAATAATACATGCTATATGAAGTTGTAAGAACATGACTTTTATTGATTAGTTTCAAAAAAGAACTTCAATTTAGCGTAGGGGGAATCCATATGTAGCCATGTGTTTGTACATAACCTGCTCTTTCCAACAGTTCATCTGCTTCTGCAGGGCCTCTACTGCCTGGCTTATATGGAAGTGATTTAAATTCTCCCTTATCTATTCGGTGCAGAACGGGTGTAAATATCTCCCAAGCAGCCTAAATATTTTGGAATAAAAAGACATATTCAATATGGTCCCTTGGAAAAATAGGCAAAATTGCATTTTCAATCGCAAAGGGTGGACCTCACCACTTTTGGCCATAGTTTTTACTAAAATATTTTGCACTTTTGGACCCAAATTGGAAGGGGAAAATGGGAGCATAGGAACAAAAGTGGAAAACATTTTAAGAAATTGGAAATAAAAATGCAATTTTCCTGGAAAAAATCATAACATGCTTTATGTGAACTATTTAGCTGTTACCTTCAACTCATCTCTACGTACAAAATGCTGTTGATCACCTTTAATTCTGTAAACAAAAAGCAAGAATCTTACTAGTAGTTTGTTATATTATTTGTTTCCATTTATACAGAATAAGAAAGGCAGCATTTATGATTTTTTTTTTTTAAAAAGAATCGTACGTGTCAAGAATTAGTCGTTCGTAAGCTTCCGGAATGACAACCCCTTGGTAGCGTTGAGTGTATGACAAGTCTAGTTCACTCTGAACAGTTGACATTTCCAAACCAGGCTTCTTGACCTGAGCAGTCGGAAAAAGCCAATTCAGCAACAACAGAAAAAAAAACAAAGGCTTTGCTTGGTTTGAGTAACATGGTAAGGAAAATGAAAATGAACAAATTTAAAACTCAATCTCTTATCATTTGAAGTAAGAAAACACGTTCTTCTTAGAGTTTTACTCACTAAATTTCAAGAACAAAACATAGCCCACCAATCATGCCAAGACTATAATAATATCTTTGAGCTACATGAGAACAACACTACTGCAGAATAAGAATTACCGTTAGCTTCATGTACATGGCTTCTGAAGGTTGCAGACGAATTACAAATTCATTTCTTCCTTGCTTTTGACCTACATAGATATGAAAAGATTGAGTTGAAAGAAGTGAGGCGATCAAGTTAATAAATTATAATAAAAATGTATAAATATTTTTCTAATATGTCAGATTTGCATGGGAAGATGAAAGTTGATAATCCATTCTTCAAAATCCATAATTCTACGGAGAGGAAAAACTCACCGGTTTTAACTCCCTCAAGAGTATCTGCCTATTTCAATTTAAGTAGTTTATAACACTTCATGATGTACTTCATTATATTGAATTGTGACAATGTTAAGGTAGCAATTTTAAATTTGAAAAGATCAAAAGTCAAAAAGGAGTTGTCACACCTATACTGTACTACCAATTTTTCTTCCTCTTAAACTTATTGCCTTATTGGTTTTCAAATTGTGCGCCTCTTGCTATTCTATATCAACCTTGAAACAATTTTTGACTAATACTGAAAACCCATTGACAATATAGGACTTGTAAAACATACATTTAAATATATCGCCAGGAACATCCTTGAATTGAACCCGTATTTCTGCTTTTCTTGAATTTAAAGCTTTCCCTGCCTTGAGTATAAAGGGCACACCTATGAAAAGTAATAGTTAGTTACAACTTACAACACGGGATTAGATATTATGCAACTCTGACGCCTCATATGAAGAGAGTTCAAAAAAAAAAATTAATGATATATACAAAAGTTTGGCGTTTTTGTCTACCTTCCCATCTTTCGTTGTGAATACGTAAAATCATGGTTGCAAAAGTAGGAGTGTTTGAGATGTCAGGAACTGTCGGATCATCCTTATAGCCATCATATTGTCCAAGCACCACTTCTTCGTCTAAGATTGGAGCAACTGATTGAAGAACCTAAGTTGCAACTAAGTTATCAATGAAACTGGATATACTCTGTAAAGTCATACGTACAACTCACCAAATCGAAGTACAAGATACACAAAAATCCATCCAATAAGAAGAATTTCATTACAAGTGGCATCACCAATCAAACAACAAAACAAAAGACTATTTCGAGAATTTTCCGTTGCACAGAAATGCGGAAACAGTCTCCACTTAACATAAAAGTTTTTCTTTTTTACACAACATGATCAATTAAGTTTAACAAGGTAACGATTGTTTGACGCAAGCTAACTTTACATACCTTCACTTTCTCATCTCGAACATGTTCAGGCTTCAGCGAAACAGGCTTCTCCATGGCAACAAGGCAAAGAACCTGGGAATTTTTTGTGAAATGATAAGGTCAACAAGCGGCGCAATGATGCTACTTGAAAGCCTACTATAACTTCAAACAGAACCCAAAAAGACATAGCGAAGGGAGATGGTGAAAAAGCACATGCGCAAATATGGTATGGTACAAACCATAGATACAAAATCAACTCGGATTGCATCTCAACAAGTGTTTTAAACGTAGCATCATAATATCACAATTGAAAAAAATAGAACTCAAGTAGGAATTTATATAAACAAGACTCACTTGCAACAGGTGATTCTGAATAATATCACGGATGATTCTGCATAGTAAACAAAAACAAAATATGTAGCAATAAGACATTCATCAAACTTCATATACTGACATAAGTGACAGAGGTTTACATATATTCTTCAGATATACTGTAATAACATATATCTCTGAAGTGGGAGGATAAGATTTAAATTAACTAAAGAAGAACTCTGAAGTGAAGTGTACCCGTATTGATCAAAATATCCACCACGTCCCTCAGTTCCAAAATCTTCTCTAAACACAATCTATGGAAAGAAAAGTTAAACTTGTTAACATCACAGGTCTAGGAAGACTTATTAACAACTTTTCTTGATTCAAGTAACCTGTATGTTATCGATGTTGTCGCGATTCCAAAGAGGTAAAAAGAAGCGATTTGCAAAACGGAGTACTAGCTGCAATGTTTTGGGAGATAGATTAATATGCTTCTTTTTGTTTTGAATGGTAAACACATACTAAATAGCTGGACAAGATAGCATCAGACTATTCAGGTAGCAGGTATTACCAAGTTCTGCACCAATTCCTTTCCCAGATAATGATCTATACGGTAAATTTGTGGTTCTTCAAATAATTCTCCTATCTGGGAGCTCAGTTCCTCGGCTGAAGCCAAATCCTTGCCAAACGGCTTCTCAACAACAATGCGAGTCCATCCACCAAGATCAGCTGAAAAATATTGTTTTCATGAGTCAAAAAGCTTTTACTTTATGTTCTATATATACCAAATGAGAATCATCAGTATAGATCTTATTCCTGATCTACAAGAATCAGATGGAAATTGATTGACACAAAGCTACAATATAAATGAATTAAAGGTTTCCTGACTGTTTTCTTTCATTCAGATGAAGACACGATAACTTATATTGCACCTCAATAGCAGCACACATCAAGTTTTTGAGCACGTTTGTATGGTATATGTATTCTATGCTTATGATTCTTTGGGTGGGGGTTTATCTCAAGCAGTTGGCTGACTACAGCAAATTGCAAGAGAATGATAACATTTCCATCAATTAAAGCAGGCATGTATCTTTCTCAATAACACCATTCTTTCTACAGTCTCGAAAAAATAAATGATTCCCAGGCATCAACTAACAATACAAATATGTTTGATACCATTACTGTCCTCTGGGACCCAAATAGAAGTCTGAGAGTAAAGGTAGAGCTTCTGACAACTATATACAGCGAGTATGGAAGGAAATACGGTAGGTATGAGCTATGTTAAGACTACTTCTGAATAGAATACATACATTTGTTCGTGGCATGGTTCTTGATCATTTTGCAGACTTGTGGATATACTGTTGGAGGAAGTGCAAGGTAGAAAAGCCTCCGGGATGATCCTTCCGTACTGTTCTTCGATATTTCATGCTCAGATATTGCCTTATCTAATGCTTGAAACCCTTCTGGAGCATCATAAGCGCCACTCACATATTTAATCTACGATATGAAGGAAGATTCAATTAAGCTAAGCATACTGCATACTTATCCTTTAGGGTTAAGCATGAGGGAACATGTATAGCCACTAGCAACCACTAACCAACAGCAGAAAGTTTGAAACATTTTCTGAGTTTTCTTTCCCTTGGGGAAGATACCTACAACAATTAATGATAGGATCAGTGAAATTAAAGAAATCAACTCTTAAATTAGCTGCAGAGACTTCTACGATTAAGAACGAGAAAAACAAGATATATTGTGAGGAAGAGTGTTTTGATTAATTTTGACAATAAAGACAACTGCAGGCATTTCCGACATCTTCAGCTTTGGACTTGCCAAGTAACAGAAGCAGATTGTTCCAGAACAAAGATATGCAACAAATATGTGTGCAAGATGACTTTCAACAAAAAACTTAAGTGCAAGATGCAAAAATCATATCATACCCTCGAATTCGATTTCTCAATTCATCATCAGAAATCTTAGTCCTTGCGTAGCCAAAGATGTGAACATCATTCAATTGCAAAAATCCCTGATATCCCACCAAATTAAGTCAGAAATTACCATCAGAGAAGTTGGGTATTAAACATATCAGCATCTCTTTACTCAAAAGACTAACTTAATGACCATTCTCTAATTTGTGGCACAATTTCATTCTACAATCAAATGACAAACCAATTAAGATTAACAGCAATCAAGACAGGACTTGACCAACCAACCTGGCGGTAAAGGTTAAAAAGAGCAGGAAAAGTCTTTTTCTTGGCAAGATCACCAGAAGCACCAAGAACGATGATTGACAGGCAACCAGTTTCCGTCACATTCTCATTCTCTCTAGCCAAAGACTCATTATTAGAAAAAGGTCTTTGCTCGCAGTGCCACTCTGCCATTCTCTCCACTTCAAATAAGCTAAAACAAACACTTATTTATAGCTCCTGAGCTGCAAATCAAAAATTTCAACTCAAATTTTCATCACAATTACTAATATAAAACAGCAAAAAATCATCTTAACTAAAGTTCGCCGGTCAATTACAAAGCTAAACAGCTGCTTGATCCGAAAATGGTAATAGATCCAAGCAAAACTCAAAATTCATAAAAAAATCAACTAAAAACAGATTATGGACGGCATCAAGATCATCTGCGTGCAGTTTACCTTCAAAATGTTTGGATAGAATCGACAATTAGGCGACAGAGCATGAGGTGGTGTAAACTGAAACAACTTATATACTAATAGTTAGTACCATCAATGACGTAATGAACTGCGTAAGCAAGAGACAGAAAAAGGCATCTTTTTGGTTGAGTTGTATGAATTTGACCCGAGAGATTGGGGTTGGTGAATTAATTAATTTTCAGATATTTTTTTTTTGTAAAGCGTGTGTTTATGTATATTTATTTTTTGACTCGTGTAGAAGTTGGAAGTATTATTAACTTTAATCTTCTACTCCATGTCCCAAATTAAGTGTCATTTTACATATTTTCACACATATTAAGGTATCTAATACATAATCTCACTTTTATGGAAAAAAATTAATTATATACCTCAAATATTCTTATTCTTTATTTATCCCATCATTAGCTATTTACACGTTATTCAAGTTATGCACTCTCTCTCTTACTTTTTCTCTAAAAGTATCTAAAATATGTAATTAATGTGTATTAAAATCTTAAAGTGACACATAATTTGGGACAAATTTTTTCTCTCTAAAAGGACAAATAATTTGAGACAAGGTAGTAGTAAATTAGCAATAAGAAAAGAATATTAAATTATTGTATTTGTAATCCAATATATTTATTTATTATATAATTCATATTGTTTGATTGAGTTCTACTAGACTCATTTAAACCTCTAGTTTCACAAAATTTGTTCTACTCAAACGTTCCAATATTTTAAATAATTTATTATTTTATTATGTAAGCTTATATTGATAATCTTAATTAATTATAAGTATTTATTATTAGTATGTTGATCAATATTACGATATTCATGAAATACTTTGGTCAAATTGCTCAATACCGCTAAGAAAATATGATCAAACTTATATAGCAATCATATTAAAAAGACATGATTTAACATTATTTATTTCTAACCGAGTTTAAGATTGTTTTCAGTTTAATTAAATTCAGAAATGAAACAAGTTAGAACTAATTATCTAGATACAAGTCGGGTTTTAGTGAATTAAAATAAATCATTAACGATTGAGATCAAGTTAAATTGAATTCAAATAATTATTAAACCATAGAGATTCTCAAGCTTAAAAAAATCTCTCAATTTCTGTTTTTGTGATCTCATGATAATAAAATAAAAATGAAAAAGGATAGATTAACCGATTCTTTAATAAAGTAGATTGAATTTTCTTCAATTTTACGCATTATTCTGAAAATAACCATTTAAGCATTATACTGTATTCAGAGTAGTTAAATTGTCATTAACATATTACATATGTATTTGGTAATAATTGACAAAGCACAATCCCACGGGATCCATGACACGATTATTTTCCGGACATAAAAAAAAGCCAACGCATGTTTTATAATTATTTAGCATTTATCTTTTTTTTCCCCATGATTAAAAAAAAATCCCCCCACTAGGCAATCAAGGAAGTACTTAATATTACAGCTAATTATTGTAGTTTAATGCATGTCTAATTTTTACTTATAAAAAATAAAAAATATAAACACAATATCGCAGTGCTGATTCGCAATCATCTTGCTGAAAGATTATAATTTATAATCAACTAGACCTTCAAAGAAATCTTCTTATTTGTCAGATTATCATTGTAATAATTCAAAGGTTTTTCACACTAAGTATCCACTTTGCAATGTTTTACAGTATGACAAATTATCAAATAATTACAAGTCTTCTCTTATGAATGTTTCCTCCGAAATTGAACCTACTTATTATCATCAAGCTATTGATCAACAAAAATGGAAAGATGCTATGAATGATGAGATAAAAGCCTTAGAGGGCACTCACACTTGGAGTATTGTTCCTTTACCTCCTAACAAAAAATCAATTGGTTGTAGATGGGTATATAAGATAAAGAGGAATCCTGATGGTTCTATTGACAGGTACAAAGCTAGATTAGTTGCTAAGGGTTACACTCAAAAGAAGGGAATAAATTATATAGAAACTTTCTCACCTATTGCTAAATTAGTTATTGTCAAGATTTTGTTAGCCTTAGCAGCTGCAAAGAACTAGGAATTATGTCAATTAGACATAAATAATGCTTTCTTGTATGAGGATTTGGAAAAGGAGGTCTTTATGGATCTTCCCTTGGGCTATCCTAAACCTTCTACTGTCAAAGGTGATCCTAAATTAGTCTGCAAATTGCAGAAGTCTCAATAAACATCATTAAAATTTACATTTACATGAATCCTAGTGTATCATTGTTTCAGAAAAGTAGTTTTTTTTTTTTTTTAATGATAATTTCAGAAAAGTAGGTACTTTATAAGTGATTGTCCATAAAACCGCAGTGCCAGTGATTAGTAATTTTCACATCTTTAAAGTGGTGTTTTCAATTGCTTGCACTTTTACATAGAGTAGAGATTCTTAAAAAATTACTTAAAAGTAGTTGAGAATAAAAAGTGGGTAGTGTTTGCATTGTAAGAGAAAAATTGTTATAAGTGGGTAGTGTTGTAAATTAAGAGGAAAAAAAAATACTAGAAGCTAAAAGCTACCTTTCATTAACTTTAGCTTTTCTGTAGTTTTTAACTTATTTTTAAAGAAGTTAATTCATAAACTGATTCTGAAAACACCGTCATAAACACTTTTGAAGAAAAAAAACAAAAAATAATTCTTTTAAGCCATTAAAAACACCACCTAAAACTTCTACCACTTCTGACTTCTGGCTTCTTGTCCATGATCTTTTAAGTAGGCCGAATTGCCGAAGTAATATAACATGCCTAATTGGGCCAGCATAAAATTATTGCGCGGGCTGATCCAATGCCGTATTGGATAAATATAATGCCATATTTAACCAGGGCTGTCAATGGGACAGCAAATAAGCCCGACCAAGATTTTGACTCCATTTATGATGGAACTTAACTGGGTCAAGTCCAGAACTTGCTCGGGTCTAAATTTTTGAACCCGTATAATCTTGTCTGGATACGGCCGGATGCAAATTCTTTTTCCGGATCAAACATATCTGAATGGTATTTTTGTTAAACAAATTGTTAAAGTTACTATTTCATTTAATTAAGTTGACGTGTTTAAACTTTCTACATGATCCACCAATCTTTATTATAAAAATGATGGACGCTTGACTCATTTAATCACTCTCTTCAAATGATTTGACAAATTACTTTCGAAACAATGATATTGATAAGATAATGTATGATGTATCGAGATGTATGATGTATCAAGATTAATTCATAATGTCATATGAAAATATGCATAAAAATAAGATTATGAATGAATTGTTGACTAATATTTTCTTCAGATGAATTTATCAAAAATCTACCTAGATCCCGTCTTAATCGAATCAAATCCATCAAAACTCTAATCAAACAAAAAATTAAAATAGACCATGTTTGATTCAGGTTGAATTTGAATTGACATACACCCAATTAACTACCATAATTGCATATAAGTGAGGTGGCCCCTTTCCCTGCACTAGTCCAAAGATTTATTGGACTAACAAACAAAATATTAGACCTTGGGTTGTAAATGGGGCGGGTATCCACTCGGATCCAATTAAAATTCGGCTCATTTTTTTTTTTTATATAATTAGGGATTTGATGGACGCGGTTCGATTATGAAGATACGTAATTCGAAATACATGGAGCAACTATGAATTTAGATCGATCCGATCGATCAATAATCTGTACTAGTAATTAATGCAAAATTTATGTTTATACATAACATTTTATTATGACAAGTAACATCAATAATATTTACCATTAATTTAAGAAGATATTCGTATAAAAATATATAATTCTATTTTTTATATTTACTTTATTCTAAAATCATGAATATTATATAAGAAACTTTGAACACCCGAGTTAAATTAAACAAAATTATATGATTTATATACGAATTTTTTAGAAAAAAGTATTGGTGTGAATCTTGAAAATGAAGATTGAATTGGTTTCGAAATAGATCCGATATTCTATCGAATCAGGGCAAAACTCGACTAATTCGAAATGTTAGATTCGAGCAAGATTTGAATCCAATTTAAATTTGATTCAACATAAATTGAGTCGAATCTAATTCAGACCGATCCATTCACAGCTCTAATTAAACCCAATAAATTATCGATTTGAACCAGCAACCCCAACCGATCGTTGCCATAATTTTTCCCACAATTGAAAGAGCAAATTTGTAACCACCACCAGATGACAAAATTGGCCGGCAAATGAGTGCGCCAGCGCACGTTAGAGACATTCCTCCTCCCACAATTTCAAATTGCCCCTAAGACGTGACTCCTTCACCCCCTGCGGGACCTACCTTATTTTTGAGAAAAACTCAAAAAGCCATCCTAATATTTGAAATACTCAAAACCCCCCCAAAGTATTTGAAATTTATAACTCAAATTTTACATTCAGATTATAATTTACAATATAATACCTCTATTTTTTTGTTAAATTTAAACAATTTCACTTGCTTATTTCTTAAAAAAAAATGATTTTGTAGTTGTTAGTTACTAACATGTCTGCATTAGAAAAAAATTATTAAAACTTCTCAATACATATTATCTCGTCTGTATATTTTATATAATGAATTTTTTTTAAATGATATAAAGAAAAAACATAATATGGTGAATATCATAATGCATTTAAGTAAAGAATTAAGTAAAGAATTATGTAGAAATTAAAAAGTATGTAAAGAATTATGTATTACTTAGAAGTTAGAACATTCGAATTTTCAATTGCTATATATAGAATTTCAGCATAACTAGAGGGGCCATCCTCAATTTGAAGTATTTACAAGGGCTCATATTTTCAAAACAACTTAAAAAATTATAAAGCAAAAGACCTGAAACGAAATCTCATCGGAAAAACCAAACCACCCCGAAAATCACACACAGTGAGGGTGTTAGTAAGTGTGAATGACAATGGACAGAGAGAAGGAGAGAGAGATAGAGCTCGAGAGTGCAATGTACACGAATTGCTTGCTACTAGGGTTGGATCCGAATATAATCGGAATCGGGTCCAGCAACGGCACTCCTCGGGCCGGGTTATTCCGCCATTCGAACCCAAAATTGGGCGAACAGCTTCTGTACTTCATATTGTCTTCTCTCCGGGGCCCAGTACAATCCGCCAAGGTTAATCCTACCTCTCTCTCTCTCTCTCGAATTTTTTTTTTTAAATTGATTTCTGTTCCGTTAGTGCTTATAAAGAAGTTGTTGAGATGGATCTTTGAACAGGACTTTGATAAGGTGTGGCCGATTTTTGATTCGGCTCAGTCTAGGGACTTTAGGAAGGTAAAGTTGGTTGTATTTGCTTACAGTGTATTTGAGTATTTCGGTTCGAAGGTTGAACTAATATTATGAACTTTCTTAGGTTGTACAAGGGATTATAAGTGAGCTGGAATCACAAGGAGCTCTGCCAAGGAGCAATTCGAGGGTTTCTTCGCTTGCTACTTGCTGTGGACCGAGGTTACTTTTGTGGAGTGCAATTAGTGTTTAGTTTGATTGAACTATAGTTTAAGGTTTTGTTTGTTGAATTGTTGCCCTAATTTGGCTTAATTTGTTTGGCTAGTGTTTCAATTATGAAATGTAGAAATGTGGTAGGATTCAACTAAGTCTATTGTTATTAGAAGTTAAAAAAGGGATTATTTTGGTTATATCACTTTGTCTGCTTACAGTGTGACATTTATTCGTAGATTCTTAATTCATTTTTGAAGCAAAAGGAAATTACCCCAATTCTCCTCGATTACGTGGTGTTAGAATTTGTTATTCACGATTCTCAAAGATTTTTATTTCAGTTTGAAATATGGAAATAATTATTAATATCATCTTACTCGAGGGTGCATTCAATGATTTTGGGTCTTCTGTAAAATATGTTTCACAATACAAGTTCCAACCTAAAAGTGTTTTATTTTTAAGCATTTCCTGTAGGCAGCTTAAGCGAATAGAAACTCAAATTTCCTTGGCAAATTACGAAAGCTAAAAATACGTCTCAATTGTGGGTCCGGGTCTTCATTGTAGGAGACACTTTGCCTTACGGCAAAACTCTATAATACTTTTATATGCCTTTTACAGATTCGTTGAACTCTTGTGGCAACTTTCCCTTCACGCTCTGAGGGAAGTTCATAGGCGAACATTTGCAGCTGATGTAGCATCAAATTCACTGCCTGCACCATTGACTGATGTAGCTTTCTCGCATGCAGCTACTTTACTTCCTGTAACTAAGGTAATTTATTTGATCTTCCCATCAATAGGACAAACAAATGACATGATTCCACTATCATCAAGTAAAATATGATCGGCAAACCCTTTCACTGTAGCACTCCTCTTTGACATGACGCTAGGTTAACTGAAGCTTATTTGGGTTATTTAATTGAAGTTATTACCGACTTTGAAATATGGTTTTTGTTTCTATGCTTGAAAGTAAGACTTCAGGGATTGCAGCGATGCTGAATATTTTTTTCCTGTAAACAAGTTTCAAGTCATGCCACATGTATTTTGTCCTTTATGCAATATTTTTCTTTTATTATTCGACATAGAAGAACTTGGGCACTAACAAAGTTATCTTCCTTTTAATTTGTATCAATCATCAAACTGGGAATGTGATTATATTGTATAATGTCAGAACGGACAGTATAGTTTTTCCGGGTTATTTTAATTTCAAGTTTTAAAATAGGTAGTCTGATGATCTGGAAATTCATTTTCAAATTATACATTTCCCCATCGTTTTTGTTATTACAATGACTTAGTCCAGAAAGTTACTTGCACTTTCAGTCTGAGATATATCTTCTATAGCTTGATAGAGTCTTCAGACTAACTATCTTCGGAATTGTTTCTCCATAAACAGGCTAGAATAGCTCTTGAAAGAAGAAGGTTTTTGGAAAATGCAGAGACTGCAGTCCAAAGGCAGGCCATGTGGTCGAATTTGGCTCATGAAATGACAGCAGAGTTTCGTGGTCTATGTGCTGAAGAGGTGAAATATATCTTACAATGGTGCATTGGAGAATATATTATCAATCATATAGTATTGTTCATGGAAAAACATTTTCTCATATTTCTTTCTCTTCTTCTTATTAGGCGTATCTGCAGCAAGAGCTTGAAAAACTACACGACTTAAGAAACAAAGTGAAACTTGAAGGTGAACTCTGGGATGAGCTTGTATCTAGCTCAAGTCAGAATTCTCATATGGTTCAAAGAGCTACCCGCTTGTGGGACTCTTTGTTATCTCGCAAAAGTAAGTATCATTAGTTTGTTGCTCTGTCAGATATCATTGAATGTTCTTGATTTCATTAAGCTGTGGCGTGGAATCTCTTTGATGAAATCCCATGCTTCTCCACTTCTATAAAAAGTTATGTTGCTGTTGCAGTGTTGTGTGAGTCCCTTGGTGGACAACTTTTTTCTTTTCTGACACCTGTTACGTAATTTCAGTATCCTTGAGAAGTCTCTATGCTATAACTTTATAATATTACAGGAGTTCATTGTTGGCTTTTATTAGTCCTAGAGTAACTTGTAAAATATATAATCCTTAGCTTGACACATACATTTGCAAAATCATTTGCGACATATGTTGGGTATTCATCTTACTAAGAGTTTAAATAGAATAGAAAAAGATGATCAACAACAATTTAGTTACTATCTCATGCAATAATCCTTTATATGTGCGAATTGGGATCTTGTGTAGGTCAGCACGAGGTTCTTGCTTCAGGCCCAATCGAGGATCTTATAGCTCATCGTGAGCATAGGTAACATCCCTATACTGCTTATAGGTCATTCTGATAATAATTACCTCCAATTTTATTAATGCATAGCATTTTTTTTCCAGGTATCGCATCTCTGGGTCATCTTTGCTAGCAGCGATGGATCAAAGTTCTGCAATTCCGTCTACTAATTTAACTCCTCAACACTATAATAATGGAGAAACTGAGGCTTCGCAAGAAGAAAGAAACATGAGGGGGCAGCCCACTGTTGATATTGCAGAAGTATTGCGGCGCTGGACCCATGCCTTGCAGCGTATTCATAAACAATCACTCCAACTGGTATTCACTTTCAGCAGAACCAGTCTTTTTCCTTGTTTGCCAGTCAATTTTCTTCTCTCGAGTGTGTTTGTGTGTATGACCATGACTAGTTTAGGATGTGACCATATTCTGAACCAGTCGGAAATCATGACAACGATGTGGCCAAAAAGAAGGTTTTATAGGAGAAACTGGTTAAAAACATAATTTCTGCGTTCTTTCATATGTTATGCAATTATCAGACCTAGGTTGCAGAGTTTGGTTTCGCTCTAAATTCTCGGAACAGTCTAGATTTGCAACACATCAAAATATTTTATCTGGTTAAGTATTAAGAAGGTCCTCTAACGCTGCATTTGCAGATAAAATGATTTTCACTCCCTATTGTTGTAGACTTATCATTATAATTACAATAAGCGGCATGCTGGTGGTTGATATCTGTGATTTAGTAAAATCTCTGACTGATGTAGTGATGTTGCAGGCGAAAGCCAATGATGGAGAGGGTCCAGAGCTCCTACGAAGTGGGCATGTTGGTGGTACCAGTAGTCATGCTGAGTCTTTGGGCGCCACACTTACGGAACATCGGCAGCACCTAGACAGCATACAGGTAAATGGCGATATTATTGACCTACACATGAGTTTGTACTAATGCAGCAGTTGCAAAGTTGTTCAGAATATTGGTGGTTTTTCATTGAAGCTTTACAACATATGCCTGTGAACTAAGCTACATCTGAAACCTTTTCAGCCTTAATTTTATCATTAGAAATTGTAGAGTTGTTGAGCCAGATGTCACATAGTGAAAAAAATTGTGCAGGTTCTCATCAATCAACTAAAGGACGTTGCTCCAACTATACAAAACTCAATATCTGAGCTTACGGAAGAAGTCAATAGCATGTCATCCGATCTTCCTCCTGTAATGAAGCTTAGATCAAACTCACCTAACCAGGCACAAAGCAGTGGAAGGACATTGGTTAGTTAAAGTTTCATTATTATTTTTCCTGAAAAAAATTCTGGAGATCATGACTTATTGATTGAACCTTTCCTCTAAAATGGCCCCTCTCGAATTTGATAATGTCCAGGAAAGTGGTAACGATGAGGTTGTTGAAATGTCTTCTAGGCTGTCATCACTTCAGCTTGAAAAGGCATCAGTTACCCCCCCTATTTTGAAACTGCGGCCATTATTTAGTTCGCCACCAAATGCTTCTGGGAAAGGTGGAAACATGCAAAAGCGACATAATGCAGCTCAAATCAATCAAATAGAAACCAGTACAGAGAAAAAATCCCTGGACCAGCCTCCATTAAACCACCATACGGATAATCCACCACATGGTTTGTGCTTTGTAGCCTTCCTTTTGTACTTGAGCATGTTTCAATCGGTGATGCTTCTTTAGTTTCACTTCTAATCTATATGCAGATGAAGATATTGTTTTTCTACAAAAGTTGAAGAGATCTGTTAGAATAGCTGCTCTTTCATCTCAATCACGCAACTTGGAATCTTCACAAGACAGTCGTTCTGATGATAGCTCCGAACACTTCTTAGTACCTTTCTCTGGGACTGGATTTTCCCGGGTTGGTCAAGATAAGAAACTTAATTCAACCAAAAGTAGACAATTATATACATCTCAAACAGATTCGTCCTTGCTTCAGACCCATACTAAGGACAACCATCTTCTGAACAAGTATAGTGGGGTTGCAGACATGTTAAATGATTTGGGCTCGTTCGATGAATTTGATGGTGTGAATGGTTTCCTCTCTGTTGTTGGTTCAAATTCGCCAGTTTCTGATGCTCATAGATCATTCTTTGATATGGGTGAAGTTCAGGATCAAGTTTTTTCACCTCCTTTATTGATGGATACAGAACTTTTGGCAGATTCTTATGAAGATTTGCTAGGTATGCCCTGACTGAGTAATCTGATTCTGAACTTTATGTTTCTTGATACTACTGATGCTGATAATTCTTTCCCTTTTTTCTATAAAATGTTTGATGCATGATATTTCTTAATTTTGATCAAATAGTTTTTCAGTTTAGTAGGTAGGCTTTAATCATCTTTTGACTCAGTTGCATAGGTATGTGGAGCTTGTTTAGAGGTTGCATTAATTGTTTCTATGTAGATTTAGTTCTTCACTTGTTACTCGCTGCACTGCATTTGGATTGATTGTAGAAAGTTCCTACCATTATTTGATCCCTCACATTCTGTTGCAGCACCCTTATCAGAAACTGAAACAGCCTTAATGGAGCATTGAAATGTCTGAGAGCAAATTTCCATTCGCTGCGATAATACCCAACTCGAGATGGATTGCTGATTTTCTCGACTGGTGCTGGAATTGTATCTGCACTCTTTGGAAGGACTAGTGCTGGCTTATTCAGAACATGACTCATGTATAGTTGTACTCTGATGCATTGGTATTGATCTTTGACATCACTTTATTCTTTGTTGAGTGAGAAATGATGGTAATTCATTTGCGTCCAATTTCCTACTCATATTTCTAGTTGTTTGATTGTATCATATATTTATATTAGCAGTGTGCTTTGTATGATCGATATTTAAAAAATCATCATATATATTTGGGATTCTGTATTATTATATTTTTGTGTTAGTACCTGTGAATTAGACTGTTTTCCAAAGTTGATTTGATCAAATCTGTGAATTAGCTGCAAGGAAACCTAATCAACTCATGCTTCAAATAATATATTTCGATTTGGATAATTTTCATTGAACAAATAGCACTATCGAACTTTCAACTAAGGACCACTTGATCAAAATCAATACTCACTCATTAAATTAAAATTAAGACATACATCACAAATTTATCAAATTTCAACTTGTCTAGGAGGGTGAAGTTACCGCTTCTCATAGCACGTGGAGACTTCATCCAAACACGGCTAAAGCTTATGCCAACAGTGTGAGATAATGAAAATTCTAGAAAAAATTAACATAAAAAAATGAGATTTTTTTTTTGGATAAATAGGAGGAGGTGGGAAAAGGAGATGAAAAGGAGAGCTCTTTAAAAGAAAAAGAAAAAGAGGCAGAAAAATCAGGAAAATAAACAATACAGTAATCCATCAAAACATAACACATCATCAAGAAACAACATCCAGAAATTGATTTATGATTTTTTCTTTTCTTCTCAACCCCATAACACACTTTTCCTCTCTTTCTCTCTCTCAGGCGCCTATTTTGTGATTTCAATCACTGACCCAACTCAGAAAGACTCAATCTTTTTATCCCCTTTGCTTTTTCTTTACCTTTATTTTTCCATCAAAACTAAACCTCAACTAATATACTTCATTTATTGCATTATTGACCCTTTATTTTTGCGTTATTTTCCTCCATGTATTTGCACCTGTGCATGTATAATTTCGAACTTTAGTTGTGTATGTATACTTGTATAGATATATTGTTTTTGGGTTCTGGGTGTTACTGTTTCGACGCTTTCATATAGTTGATTGATTCTGGATGAAGAATGTTAACTGGGTTTTCTAGATCGCGCTCAGATCTTAGCACTCCTGATCTGGCTAAATATAGTCGGTGAATCTTTCAAAAATTGGGACCAAAAGGGAAACTTGAGGTAAGTTCACATCTAGCTTTTTTTTTTTTTGTTAAAATAAAGTTTGATAAGTCAAATTTTTGGGATCTAATCCTTATCCCTTGTTATTTCTGCATCTACTGTTTGTAACAGTATGATTGTGAATTGAAAAATGGAAATTAATTTAGTAAAAGGTGATGTTAGTTGTTCATCAGGTGTGTTACTTTAACATTTTGACCATCTTTTAAATGAAATTTTTTCTTGCCTTTTAGAATTGGTGAAATTGAATATGGCTCGTGTATTGTGTGTTAGTAGGTTTTTCCTCATTTTAGTTCAATTTATTTTACACTCTTTCTTTCTTAAAGAACTTTTAGTAGATCATAATTTTTCAGCTGCAGAGAGTAGAAGTTCATTGATCATGCATTTCTATTTTTGCTGGTGGAGAAGATAGGGAGTGAAAAGGGGGAATAAATCCTGAGTGAATAGAGTTCAAAATCGGTTTTATGGTTTATTTGCCACAAATTGTAATTTGTGGCTCTAAGTTATGATTAAAAATATCCTCAATAGGCTTCCAAGGAAACAAGCCAAGTTATCCGAAAATCGTGATGGAGGATCCTCTACTTACTCTGCACATTCTTCAACTACTTCGAGAACCAATTTCGGTACAAGTTCCCGGTTATCCAGTTCAAATTCCACAAATCCAACTCCAAATTTCGGACTAAATCATGGAAACAAACATGACCCTTTAAACACAAAGGTAAACGGGACTGCGGGACCCGTCCTATACGAGGCACTCCCTAGTTTCAAGGACGTCCCAAATTCCGAAAAGCAAAGCTTATTCATCAAGAAGTTGAGTTTGTGTTGCGTAGTGTTTGACTTCACGGACCCTTCAAAGAATTTGAAAGAAAAAGACATCAAACGACAAACATTAGTCGAGCTTGTTGATTACATCACTTCGGCAAATGGGAAATTCAGTGAAGCTTTAATGCAAGAGACCGTAAAAATGCTATCCGTAAACCTATTCCGTACACTATCTACTCAGCCACGCGAAAACAAAATCTTAGAAGCCTTTGATTTGGAAGAAGAGGAACCGTTAATGGACCCCGCTTGGCCCCACTTACAAATAGTGTACGAGTTTCTTCTAAGATTTGTCGCTTCCCCAGAGACAGATGCAAAGATAGCAAAAAGATACATGGATCACTCTTTTGTTCTGAAGCTATTAGATCTCTTCGATTCCGAAGATCCTAGAGAAAGAGAGTACTTAAAAACGGTACTTCACCGAATATACGGAAAATTTATGGTTCATCGTCCGTTTATCAGAAAATCAATAAATAATATATTTTTCCGTTTTATTTTTGAAACGGAGAAGCACAACGGGATCGCGGAGCTTTTGGAAATTTTGGGTAGTATTATAAATGGATTTGCATTGCCTTTGAAAGAAGAGCATAAACTTTTTCTCATAAGGGCACTCATTCCACTTCACAAACCAAAGTGCTTGCCTACTTACCATCAACAGCTTTCTTATTGCATTACTCAATTTGTGGAAAAGGATTGCAAACTTGCTGATTTTGTCATAAGGGGGTTACTTAAATATTGGCCTATTACTAATAGTTCGAAGGAGGTTATGTTTATAGGCGAGCTTGAGGAGGTCTTGGAAGCAACTCAGTCTCCGGAGTTTCAACGTTGCATGGTTCCTTTGTTTCGCCAGATTGCTCGTTGCTTGAGTAGTTCACATTTTCAGGTTCACGCTATCATAAAATTATAATTACCTTTTTTTATTCTCTCATTGTAATTGTTATTATACTGTATAATTACACTCTACCCCTAAGGTATGGTCAAATTACTAGGAGATTGAGAAACTATACGAACTACCCTTAGGTAAGCGGCCGTTAACTCCTTATGGAATTTGATGATGTCATGAAAAATTTCAAAAGAAAATCTCGGCCAACTTTGTTTATAAAAATACCTCTGCAGCAAAGCACAAATCTTAGGTATTCAAGGGTGTGTTAATAAGTATTGTGTTGTTGGAGGGCTGTCAAAGTAATGAGAGGTTAAACTTTCATACATAAAAAAGAGGGCATTTGTGTACTTACAACTTAACCTTCAGGATTTTAACTGACGTTAGATTCAGTGGTCGTTTGTGACTTTGTGTCATTTCCCAAAAAAGGGAAGATCTCTTTGTAATTTGACAATACCTCATTTTTAGTTTATGTAATTTACCTTACTATATTTGCTTATACTTTCTCTTTCATTTTTGGGTATGATTAATGATTGTCCTTTTTAGGAGTCAAGTATTAGGTTGAAGTCTATCTACGCGGAAATGCCTAAATAAATATGATCATATAAAATGGGGAATCCAAGATATCAATTTAGGTGGTTAAAGTAGATTGTAAATTAATTACTAGCATAAAGATTGCATTGCCTAATCAATTCTTCAAGATTAGATGTCCAAGTGCCCGAGTAACCATGATTAATGGCTATTGTACTTTTTTTTTTATCACATTGGCTATTGTACTATCTGTTTCATTTTTCCGTATTATCCCCATATCACCCCCAAGCAAATTACATAATTCTCGTTTCTACAGGTAGCAGAAAGGGCTCTATTTTTATGGAACAACGATCATATCGAGAACCTAATCAAACAAAACCGTAAAGTTATACTCCCAATCATCTTCCCCGCCTTAGAGAAGAACACAAGGAACCACTGGAATCAAGCAGTTCAAAGCCTAACACTAAATGTCCGTAAGATCTTCTCTGATGTGGACCCGGAACTATTCGAGGATTGTCTGCTCAAATTCCAAGAAGACGAAGCACAAGAAGAAGAAGCAAAGACAAAAAGGGAAGCAATATGGAAACGCATAGAGGAAATAGCTGCCATGAAAGCCGCAAGCAATCAGCCAGTTCTCATTTCTCAAAAGATGAACACTAATGGCTGAATTAAAGTTGGGAAACTCTGAAACAGTATTTTGCGTATTTTCTTGATTTAGAGACAAGGAATGTATATATAGAATCGAGGGAGCCAACTAAAGGAGATTTTAGGTAAAGATTCTTCACTGCGTGTTACTTGGGGGAAAGTTAGCGTTTTTATGGGTCGTTAGTTAGATTTTAATATGATGATGTTGAAATTTATAGTTTTTATTTGTTGTTCTGTTTAGATATTTTTTATTTGGGTTTCAACTTATGTATTTTAATCTCTGCAATTATATAGATAAATATGTATCATTATAGGATATATGGATATTTACCTGGCATGAAATGGCAGTCTAGATAAAAAATCACTTATATCTTGTCTGTAAAATCTTTTGGAATTTTGTTTTTGACTTTTGGATTCTGCAAATCTAGGTGTTTATGATTTGGACTGAGTGTATTAGTATGCTTTAGTTTCTGCTTTAAGATAAACAACGTAAAAGTACTCGAAAGATAGAAGCAATGTAAGAATTGCTTATGGCTTCTATTCTAGAGGTATTGCTTTAAATAGCACCATTTTTTTTTTCTTTGTCTTTTTAGCCTCTTAATTTAATGTGTTGTAAGAACTAAGGATGCTATTTTTTGACATTTATTTTCCTACTAAGAAAATTCCCACTTATAGTCATAATTAAAGTTTAAATGAGTTGTGCTAAAAGCCTAAAACGAGTAACTTTTAAGTTTGAATATAGTTTTTTTTATTTTAATTTAGTTTACTTTGAATCAACCGAACTTTGAGTAACTTTAACTGTGATTAGTTGAATTATTAAATGATAAATGTTATTTATTCTTGTATCACGAATTTGAGTTAAATATGTATATATTTAATTTAAATTAACTACTTTAGTTAGCTCATCCCACCTACTCAACCAAATCTTTATTATTGAAAACGAAAAACAGCGGAAACCTTCATGTTAGACTAGCTAAATTTTCATAATCTAAATCCAATTGCAATTAAATTCTATTACTACTGTTATTATTTAAATTACCAAAACAAATACGGAAATATTTTATGAATTATTTGAATTCATCACAATCCACACACACAGACAGAGGCAAGAGCAGAGAGACCCACCTCCTCCCCCTCTCTCTCTACAGAACTCTCGAAAATTTGGATTACGATTACAATTCAATTTTTCAAAACCCTTATTTGATTCCAATGTGAAATCTACTCATTAATTGATTTTAATCAATATCACGTTTCTTGAATTTCTGGAGGCGGCGGAGAAAAATCAAAATTGTGTCTTGTGTATATACTTTATTGTATTATATATAAGCATAATTTTTATCTGTTCTCGGGAAATGCCAAGCATTGGTGTGAAATTATACAGCGTATTTTTCAAATTTTTGCTCAAGCATCGGTTACAGAGCCGATTACAGGCGTGGGAAAATGACGGCGGAGATTCCTTTGGTGTGACATCACGCCCGGAGGAGGAGACGCCCGCCGCCGCCAATCCTTCCTTCACCGAAGGCGTCGCCACCAAGGATATACATGTTGATCCCTTAACCTCTCTTTCAGTTCGCATTTTTCTCCCTGATACCTGCCTTCATTTCCCCGAAACCCTAGCCAGATATCGGGTCGGGATTTCGAACACCGGATCCGATCCTAATCAATCCCAAACTCGTCGAAACAGCTACGGATCGCCAAATAATAGCGGTGGTGCAGTTGTAAAGCGTGTTCAGAATGTTGATACAAATTATAGGAGGAGTAGCTACGGAAGTAGTATTGATTCGAATTTGAAATCGGAAGCTGGAAGTTACAGAGGGTATAATCCGGTTGGAAATAACTGTCGTAGATTACCTGTGATGTTACAGTTTCATGGTGGGGGGTTTGTAAGTGGGAGCAATGATTCCATGGCCAATGATTATTTCTGTAGGCGGATCGCAAAATTTTGTGACGTGATAGTTTTGGCTGTGGGGTACAGGTTGGCTCCGGAGAATAAGTATCCCGCAGCTTTTGAGGATGGGTTGAAGGTGTTGCATTGGCTGGCAAAGCAGGCAAATTTGGCTGAATGTAACAAGTCGGTGGGGGTTACGAGGGGAGGAGGGGCGGATTTGAGGAGGTCGGAAGGTAATTTGCATATTGCAGATGCTTTTGGAGCTTCCATGGTGGAGCCATGGTTAGCTGCTCATGGGGATCCGTCGAGGTTAGTTGTTAATTCAGTAATTTTTTGATGTTAATTGCTAGTTAATGTTGATGTTCGTGCATTATTGTGGAGTTTTGTGTTATGCAATACATTCCCCTGTTGTATGAGTAGTTTCTAATGTAAAACATGAAAGGTTGCTACTCAGAAAATAAATGCTTGTGTTTGTGTGTATCACTTAACTTGAACAAGGAAGATAAACTTAATTGACTCCGGTCTTCGGACAATTCATGCATTTGAGTTGGTATAGATCTAATTAGTGTGTTCCGTAAGATGTGATATGTTTTTAGTGAGCAGATCTTTTAGACAAATTATCACCTCCTTGTAATGAAATAGATTATTGTGAACTAGGCTACCTTGGACATATGTTCAACTGGACTAGCTGCTGCTGCAATCAGTTCATTCTGGGAGTAAATGACCCTTTAAAAAAATGGAAAAAGTATCTGAAATGAGTTTTGTTTTTAACATTGGGAACTTTTCTGGCATAATTTCCATTTCAATTTTCTTGGAAATATGTAGTAATCTTGTTAGGTTTTCCAGAAGAACTTGTCTGAAATTGTTTGCTATTTAGTCTGATCATGAGAAAATGCTGGTTGTTTCACCCTCAATTTATTAAGAATGTGGATTATGACTCTGTTCTCCAAAATGTATGAGACATCCTTCTCATTCTTAATCTTTGATGTGGTATACTGTCATGCCATTGTCTTTGTCAAACTCGTGCTTTCTAACTATAGGTTATGAGGTTTGAACATGAACATCCAATTTTTAAGTAAGAAACAAGTTTGGAGCTAACACACACACACACATGCCTCATTTCAGAGGCGTCTCAGTTTTTTAGGAGATCAAACTTAGCAGGAAGGATTTTAGTTGAGAGAGAGTTCTGATATGGGCACACTCTGAGACAGAGAGAGAGGTAACGAAACCAAATGATGCTATTTATGTGGGTTTTGCAGTGTTGATATCTCCGGTCTCCTCTTCAAATGCATAAATCTTTCAGGTTGTGTTTTTTAAAGGAAATTAACTCGATAGACATCAGTAACAGATAATTTGCAAATGTAGATACTTGCGTATTACTATGGAGTGAAATGTCTCCATATCCCTCCTCTAAATAATGCTGAAAATTGGGAGATGCTTTTTAGATGTTTTACTACAATAAGATCAATTATATTGCTGCACTTGCTTGCTTATCTATACATCTATATGCTCCAAAAAGAACAATTTTGAATTGATTTTTAACTTGACATTACATGTAATCAGATGTGTACTTTTGGGGGTGAGTTGTGGAGGAAATATTGCCGACTATGTAGCAAGAAAAGCTGTCGAAGCAGGCAAGCTTTTGGATCCAGTAAAAGTAGTTGCCCAAGTTTTGATGTATCCTTTCTTCATCGGAAGTGTACCAACACATTCTGAAATAAAACTGGCAAACTCTTATTTCTATGACAAGGCTATGTGCTTACTTGCATGGAAGCTTTTCTTACCCGAGGAGGGGTTCACCCTGGACCACTCTGCAGCCAATCCCCTAGTTTCTAACAGAGAAGGACCTCCTCTGAAGCAAATGCCTCCGACTCTGACTATAGTTGCTGAACATGATTGGATGAGAGATCGAGCAATTGCTTACTCAGAGGAACTACGTAAGGTAAATGTAGATGCACCTGTACTAGAGTATAAAGATGCAGTTCATGAATTTGCTACACTTGATATGCTTCTTAAGACCCCTCAAGCCCAGGCTTGTGCCGAAGATATTGCTATATGGGTCAAGAAGCATATCTCTCTTCGAGGTCATGAGTTCTCCTATTGACTTGGATATGGGCGTTTCTCTGTATTTTCTTGCACCGGGTTCGTTTTTTAATATACTACGTATTAAGATGTAACGTTAGCTGTTACAATGTAAAATTGAACTAGGCCCATTTTTCCTATCCTTCGGTGTTTTTGTATTGTTATTGTAGTGTTCTTTTTTTGTTATTGAAGTATTCCATGGTAGTACAGTTATACAAAGAATTTCAATAGTATTATATCATATTGTTTCTACTTTACCAATAACATTCTTGGACGAAATTGCAGTTTTAGTACAAGGCCCGAACCTCAGCACTTTAGATCATGTGCATTATGATTTCTCCTATATTTTAAAAAATTATTTTGCACTTTGGTCCCTTATTTTATAAAAAACGCATTTTAATCTCAATTTCTAAAATATTTTGACTCTTGGCCCATAAAATAGTCTATGTTTTTGGCAACTTGGTTTTATAGGACTGCTTTATTATTGTAATTTTGGTCCCAAAATGAGTGAAAATGAGGTAATGGGGCAACAAGTGCCGGATATTTTAAAAAGCTAGATCTAGAGGTGCGATTTTGTGAAGTACAGTATGCGCATGAAAATCCTATTACCATCACCATAAATCGACTCAAGTCAACGGTGCAGGGGCGCGGGGCAGGGCGGACGAAGGGAGCCCTGCGCCCGGCCCCGGGCTCGCGTCTGAAAAATAGGGAAGAAGAGGGGCGCGTGTTTTTCACGCCCCCTCTTTCTTTTTTTAAATTTATTACCTGGGAAATGTTTTCCAATGATTTGAAGAACTGGGTTCCCACATTTGTGTCTGCCTTGAATCTCGAAGATTTTAATTTCTTGATGAATTCTTCTTGTTCTGATTGAGAAAGTATAAAATTATTCATGGTGGAATCATGGGTTTAGGAATTAATTAAGATTTTAGAGTAGTTTACATATGTGGGGTGGGTAGGCAATTGGAAGGGGTGATCCGTTGAAAGAGGTGGCTAGGAGAGTATACTCCTAGCACCTTCTTTCTTCATTTAGCAGCATAGATGAGATTAAACTTAATCATTAATAATTTATTACAATTTTAATTAAATTTATTTATGGACAAATCACTACTAAATAACTTTAACATTATATTTTAATTTTTTTATTGTAATTAAAATTTTAATTATTTAATTACAATATTTGGTGGTGATTTTGTATTTTTAAAAATATCGAATTAGTTGGAAAATAAAATTAAACACTTAGACAAATAATTTAAATTAATACTTAAATAATAAAATATTTTAATACACATTAAAATTAACAACATAAGTAATTTTTTTTGAAGTCTACGATTAATTTCTTTACTCTCTTTAATTTTAATATTTTAAAAATTATTAATAATTTAATTATACTAATAAAATTATTATTAGTATTATTAATATTAAAAACAAAATTAAAACTAAAATTATAAGTGAGAATAGACAAGGGAAGAAAATGGAATTAATTTCATTTCGGAGCCCTGTCATTGGAGACGATCAGGCAGGGCTTGGGGTGGGGTCAGGGGCAGCCCCAGGGCTCCGGAGCCCCGAGCCCCCCCCCCCCCCCCCAACCATTGGAGATGGCCTTATAACACCAAATAATAGTATGATGCTACTGGGGGGCGGAGTCTTGTTGGTGCATGTGACAATTATCTAGTCTTTTGGAAAAAAATTATGAAAATTTATCACGTGATAAAAAAGATAATGTGAGGAATTCACTATCTTTTTTAGTTCAAATACGAGATAACATGATAATTTTCCTTCCAAAAGTAAGGGAAACGTAATAATTCTTCCTCAAAAAGACGAGATAGCAGCCACATGATCAATTTAGTTCAATTATTTGACGGTGGTATGAACATTACAATCAATATTAATTGTTTGTACTAAATATACATTTATGTATCCAGCGAGGCAGTGATAAAGGTTGAATACACCAAATAATAAAATATCCCTATTAAAAATTCTCACGTCAAATTCCTTGTAGCCAAAAATGAAGTTTTATTTATCATCCTCCCACGCTCTCCGATTCTCCCACTTGTGCTGAAGTTTGCAAAAAACTTGTCTATCCGACCGCCTATTTCGGTCCTCTTTTCGTCAATTATTCATCTCTCAAAAAGGATATTCTGTTAAAATTCTCTTTGTCTAAGTTATGTAAGCTCCGTTTAGCTACAAGATGTTTCAAAAATGATTATTTCATATTATAGTGTCAAATGATAAAGAATCTAGGTATAAGTTGTATCCTAGTATTTGGTAAAACCTTTCACATTACGGTAATTTTGCAATAATACATTAACTATTAGGATTTGGAGGCATCTAAGTTATATGTAAAATTAATTGGGGTATGGAGGAGCCGTTTTTATCTTTTTCTTATTCTTGTACTTGGGTCAAGCTACAAATTTTAAAATTTAATTTATAGAAAATTTACTAAAAAAACCCAAAACTATACCTTTTGGTTCCTACTAATCAAATTGTTCGGATTGACATGCGATACAAATTCTTAAATCACCTAACCAACCTATATACCCAAAATTGGTACGACTAGGCTTGATTTTACCAAACGCACACCTCAAAAATAGAGAAGCCACTTTTGTATTATATCTATTATTGTTTTGACAGATAAAAAACAAACTCTATTAAAGTATATTAGTTATGTAATCATGTTCACAATATTTATAGTATTTGCCTTTGAAAAAAAAAGGATTTTAGAATTAAATGTTCTTATTTAAAAACAACTAGTATACGCTCCGTGCTATACACGGTGTCACATAAATTAAGTGAAATATTATTGTATATAATTTTTTCTAAGAATATTAATGTATATGATTTATTAGTGCTAAAAACAGAGAGTGTCTTTAACATTATTGAAATGAATCAATAATGTAAAGAGAAAATTTAAACTTGTCTTCAATTTACAAATACAGAATATATAGCCACAAGATATTTGTTGAATTAATATTTATGAAAAAGTTCATGTTGATATTTAATTTAGTATACATTAATTTGGTAATCTAGTTAAACTTTGAGTTGTACACAACTTGAAAAATATAGCCTATAGTTAAACTTTGAACTTTACACAACTTGAAAAATATGGCATATATTACAGCTTATAGACAGTGAAGACAAAAATAGTGTATCTAGAAATCAAACTCAAGTAGAAAAAGTTGAACAGGTAAAGTAATTATATTTCTTTCTATTTATGTTCTCATATGATTTATACAACAATTACATGTTTCATTCATTCATCAAATACAATATTTTGCTCTGGTTCTTATAAATCATGTTGTTGTCTTGACCATATACCCTATGGAAGTTGTTTTTTTTCAGGTCTCCATCTGCTACACATAAACAACAAACAAAACCAATGATGATTGTTCCTTTCTAACTTGCAAGGGTGTTTATAATGCCGAGTACCAATAATGCTCACGCCGTTGTATATTTACTTGCTAATTATTTTTGCTTTCAATGCATATCTTGCTCTTTTCACTTTGTATATCTACAGATTTTACCTGCAAATTACAGTTCAAACATCTTACAGTTTCCACATCATGTTATAAATCACTCAACAAACTTTATAAAACCGCATAGATGAGCTTCATCATCCTCAACCAATCCAAGGACACATATAGCAAAAATTCACAAAAATATCCAAATAAAATGTGTGATTCACGAAAATATGCTAATATAAATTTTAAGGTCCTTCAAGATAAAATAGAAGAATTATTTTTTCAAAAACTACTACTGGATATTGTCAATTGTAAAAAAGATGACATAAGAAGTACATTATTTATGTGATTCGTTATCTCCCCTTTCTTTAGCTCGGTTTGTTAAAAACATGTTCTTTTTATGATTCACACTACTTCTCGACCTTCTCATTTTTACTAAGAACAAAGTTAACTCCGACAGTATCACCTATGACAATAAATTACATAAATATATTCCATGCTTCCGTTGCTAAAGAAAACTCATCAAAAAGTGTGACCTAAAATTGATCCCTTAAACGACAAAAACTCGTTCATCGGAAACATGAGAATCTTTGAATGTATGCATTTTGAAAAAGTATTTTTCAATTAAATCCTAAAGTTTTTATTTTGATTTTTATTCATCGAAAACAGTCTCAGTTAAGATTCATTTTAGCAATACAATGGATATAATTCATCATAGCTCAAAGAAGCCAAAAATATTAATCATCTTGGAATTCACACCGTTCATTTCAAGAAAGCCTCCAAATAACCAATCTAAACAACAAATGAATGAAACTTATTTTGACCTGAAAACCATTTCCTCCGTCAAAATATTTGTTATATTTGGTATTATCAAGGTTCCCTGAGCTCATAGAATAACATAAGATAAACTCTAAGACCAACTAAAAGAAATATCTCATTATGGACAGTCAAAACAAAAAAAATCAAAGTAATACATTAAGAATGAAGAAATAATTTCAACTTTAGCATTCAAAGAAAACAGAGAAGAAGTTCAACAATTATAGGTCATAGAAACAGAACTCAAATATTTTTTTACCAATCAGGAGTTCGCCCTCTCTGTATAAAGCATCACCATCGATTCATTCATTCATGTAATATTCTTTTATGCTTATGTCTAACACTGGTGCTTGTGCACACGGCTTCAAGCGGGCTGCACAAGAAACGAGCACCAATCAGTTCCAGAAGAATAAGATTTAATTCCATATAACTGAACTTGATGTATAAATTGATATTAATAAAAATCTCTTGACAAAATGATAAATTTCACCTGACCAACATCTACTTCAATTTTTCTTTTCCTTTATTCTATTTTCTAAAATCTTCGACGAAGGCTTGTATGGTTAATAGGGAGTTGTTCCGAGTACTTGTATTTGGTATTGTGGCTGCGGCAGGGTTCGTGATTTTAAGGTATTGGTCATATTCTTGAGGCGGATACAGAAACCTGTACACTTCCAAAATAATGCTTCAATTGCAGCAGTTTATGAGAGGATACATTATCCATGATAACATAGAATAGGGAGAAAATATAAGGGGAGATTAATTCATGAACAAAGTAATAAGGACAGCATGAGAACCATTGGATAAATCAAACCAATGTTAAACAGTTGGCAAATATTAACCCTTAAAGTTCTGTATGGTCTAATTAATCAAAAGACATTGGTGGATGGTAATACGAAGGTAGAGAAAAAATTTGTACTTTTTATCATATAAAACAGATATCAGTTTAATGTAATTAATATTTTAATTCCTATAACATAAAACATTAAAAGTTTTGTAAAATGTAGTACAAAATCTTAGATCTTGTCTAAGTCTAACCTTCAAGTATAAAGTATTCTTAAATGCTAATATTTAGAGAGAGCATAATATTGCTCTGTGATTATAAAGTAACCCTAGACAATATACAATTTCTTTACAGTTTAAATGTTCGAATTAACATGTAGCAGTACTTTGGCATTCATCAAATTAAGAATTGGTCATAGCTTCTGCATATTCAAAAAATGTTCATTGAATCAGAATTGATGTAAACCAAATCTAGATTAAAGAACATAAATCCATTCACCTTGCAACCATATTCCTTATTCTCTTCCGCCGTTTTTGATTCATACCATCCGAAGGTCACCAAAGCCTAGAATAGCAGTAATTTTATAAACTTATGAAATCCCAATTCATTTAAAGAATCAACAAAGAAATTCAATCTCTCATATAATCTGAAAAATAAAAGAACGAATAAAAATATACCTGTAATGGAGAAACAAATTCCTATCCATTTTGTGGGACATCATTACTTTCTCCTATCCGTTTTGTGAAATTTTCCGAAAATCCCATCAAATTCCTAGCAATGTTGGCTGAGAAATCCCCAATTTATAATGGAGAAACAAATTCCTATCCATTTTGTGGGACATCATTACTTTCTCCTATCCGTTTTGTGAAATTTTCCGAAAATCCCATCAAATTCCTAGCAATGTTGGCTGAGAAATCCCCAATTTATAATGGAGAAACAAATTCCTATCCATTTTGTGGGACATCATTACTTTCTCCTATCCATTTTGTGAAATTTTCCGAAAATCCTATCAAATTCCTAGCAATGTTGGCTGAGAAATCCCCAATTTACTTAATTTCCCACTGCTATTCTTTGGAGGAAATTGAAATCTGCAGCAAAATCGTTTGAAACTGACGAAAATTGAAGAACTACATACGATTCCGATCGGTTTTTTCAACTTTTGAAGAGATAAAACCGTTTTGAGAGGAATGTGGAGTTGAAGTGGGTTATCAGAAGGATTTGGTGGCGTTAGTTACTAATTTACAGTTACCAAGAGTAATACATTTTGTAATTAAAAATAATTCAAAATTCTATAAAAATAGAATTTGATCAAAATAATTATGCAGCAGTTAGTAGACTGATCTCAAATATATTTATAAGTAGATAGATATTACAATTGAATTTAAATTAATTTGTCATTTTATCTATCTATAACAAATATGTTAAACCATGTAAATACTCAATAAACACTTTCACAATTTTAGAAGTAAGAAAATAATTTTTAATAATTCCTTTTGTACAATAGGACCCCGATTTAAAATTTCGCCTAGGCCCCCCTAATATGTCAGGGGGCGGCCCTGACCCGAAATGCTCCCATATATTCTTCTCTTTGCAATCTCAAAGCCAATGCAGCATCCTCATCTTGGATGGGTAACTCTGTCCTTATATCACTAAAATTTTCTCTACCAGAAGGCCTTGAACTTCGGACTCGGTGGCTTCTTCTCTCCGACTCTTGACTATTTAGGGCTTGAACCGATCGGCATCGAGCATTGGGCCTACTAGTTCCTGCAGTACTTTGCCTTTGAAGTTTATGACTATCTGATGCAGCAGCAGAAGTTTTTCTTGCTTCAACTTCTTGTGGAAATAGAAGCTGAATAGTGTTCCAAAGAACTGTGTTCACTGTGTAATACTTTCCATTGCTGCCAAATTTCAAAATTTCACACAATTAGATATATATCATATATCTTGAATGAAAAATGATGTTAGGAAAGTTATAAATGTCGATTACTTAGTTCAATCTATAATAATTAATTAAATCAAGATTTCCATGACTAAACAAACATCCTTCCTTAATGCATCACACTCATTGAACAATTAACTTTTCAGAATCCAAATGCTAAAAGGATTTACCTCATAAGCTGCCTGCACTTTGGGCATTTCTTCCCACATTTATCAGCAGCAGAACCCAAGCATCTTTTGCAAAAACTGCAAAACATATAGCAAATCATTCAAAACTTGCTGAAATTGAGTTCACAATGATAACAAATAGGAAAACATTAAGTCTTCTTCTATTTTACCTGTGTCCACAACGCGTAGTACTTGGCTCATAACATATCTCCAAACAAATCTGCCAAATTGAATATGTCAGAAAACTTCACCATAAGAACAAAAACATTGTCGAGATTAGTTAATGTATCTCGTTCTTACCGCACAAGAAAGCTCTTCTCGAAGCCGATCAATGCAAGGAATTGCAGGACTAATGCTTGAAACATCAGAGCCTTTTGTATTATCTCCTGTATTCTTCTCTACTTTCGCAAAATTAATTTCTTTATTTCCCTTAAGTATCTCACTATCTACAATAAATTTGAAGGTAAAATTGTAGAGTACATAACCAAAATATTCATCACCCAAAATCAGAAGAGTAAACAAACACCTGGTTTTGCAGTTGAGTCATCTAAATCTTCATCAAGATCAAGAACTGCAACCGGTATAGAAGCGGGACTTCTCCTCGGAGCCCATCTTTTTCTGCAAATATTCCACTTTAACAACCCAATAAATAAAATAACTCCAAAAACCATTTTAGTTGAGGAAGCAACAGCAGTAACATGGCGCCGTAAAAACAAAGAACTCATCTTCGGTACCATAATAAAAAGATATCCTAACTCCCTCAAATTACATTCATGAACAATTGGTAAACTGAATATTATTATGAAATTGAAAATTAATTGATATTAATACTCTTCGAAATCATAAAATACAAGGGAATTTTCCAAAATTAATCATGTCCGAATATGGTAATTAAAATATATGATATTACCTTCTTGAATTTGATGGTGGGGTTTTTAAACTATGTAAACCGGCTCTTTTCTTGTGCTTGAATTGGCGATCTGGCGTATCTTCAACGGTGAGGCTTGCAATCAAAAGAGCTTCTTCATCCCAACCGGCCATGGCGGCCACTGAACGAAACCCTGGACTGAACGAATTCTCATTTTCAGTGATTTCTGGTTGTTTTCTAGATGGGTTTTCTGGGTTCTTGTTCGAATCTTCATTGTTCACCATTTTCTAGAAACTCTACCTAGTGGATCAGAAGAGGAGGCGAGGGTTTTGATTTAACGGTTATTTTTTTGAGAGGGAGCCTAATTTGGTAAAGCTGAAACGGCTACTCGGCTAGTTGGGGAGTTAGATGATGTGGTGCGAGTGCAGGATAATTAGTGTGGATCTTACCTCAACTTCCACTCGATCAATCGTACGTGGGAAGAGTCTAAAGAATCGTGATTAATCTCAACCATGGATCTTTTAGGTATAAGATACATATTTAAAAAAAATTGAAAAACTTATATAATAAACTAATTATTACAAACAAGAAATTTGAGCAAAGTTTCAAATATATTCTTGTAACGTTGGATTTCTTTAAAAAATAGTCCTTTAACTATATCAAACATATATTTAGTCCTTTAAATTTCACCAATTTTTAGTTTTAATCATATACATAGCAAAGTTCGTTCGCTCTAACTTTCAATGAGTTTTAATTTCCATCCTCAATTACAAACTTTTTTCCCGATAATATGATTAAATTGTAATTGTATGACGAAAATTGAAACTTATTAAAAGTTAGAGGACCAGATTTATTATTTATAAAAGTGATATTAAAATTAAGTGAAAGTTAAAGAATTAAATTTGTGTTCACTATAGTTACATAACTATTTTAAAATAAGCACCAAAATTACTGGACCAATTTCAAAATTTTGCATGTCCAATTTTCTTTTTGTTTTTTTATAACAATGACATATTTTGAGCGAAACAAACAGGCCCTAATCTCACAACTATTTGTTAATAACTTTAAATTGGATATGAAGATCTCCTCAGAAAAAGGAACTTTTCTTCTTCTTATTTTATGAGATTAATAATAAATAGTTAATTCACACACACACAAAAAAAAAAAAAAAAAAAAATTCTTTTTCTTATTTTATGAGACTTAAGAATAGCTAGTTAATTCGGGGGGATACATAATCCACGGATCAGTTCGACCATTATGGTCCTTATGGACCCAACATTATTTATTTTAAGTTTTCGATTTGTTATGAGCTAAAAAAATGTTTTCATTCTGTTATTTATGACTGAATCAAATTGAATTGGATTAAATAAATAAATGCCAAATTTAAATTTTAGTGGAACAACATTGAATTAAATAAAGAAAATCAGAGAACTATAAGTAATTATTAAAATTTGTTTTCTTATATACAAAAGTGGTCTAATAGATCAAATTAATTTTGAGAAAGCCTCCTTCCCAAAACCCACCCATCCATAGTGCAGGGAGTAAGTTAACCTCTAGAATCTTCACTGGAATTCGAAAGAAAGACTGTCCATTTTCTCTCTGCTACTTCTCGCATTTACTATGACACTGGGTTCAATTTCATTCCTCCGCCAAAAACTACCGCCATTACTCTCCTCCGCCTTCCTCCGCTACAACCGTACCAGCTTCACCTCCTCCTCCTCCTTCCTCCGCCACAACTATATCACTTTCAACGCCTCCGCCGCAAGTCGCGATGTCAGAAGGCAGCAACAACCTAAAAAACACCAACACAAAGCTCGAGAAATCTCCAAACGCCACTTCTCCTCCCCCACTTCTATTTCTCCCGTCCTTTCCCCAAACGATAAGCCGCCTCTCTCTGAAAATCAAGCAATCGGCAGAGTGGCCTCCTCGCAAGCCAATTTCATGCGCGTAGTCGTGAACTCGGAGAATTCTGGAAGCGTAGGAGTGGAATTACTATGTGTGGTGAAGGCGGTATTGAAAAAAATAAAGACACGTGTACTTGTAGGGGATGATGTTTTGGTAGGGGGAATAGATTGGGTGGATAGAAGAGGAATGATCGAGAATGTGTTTCAGCGGAAGAGTGAGATTTTGGATCCTCCTGTGGCTAATGTGGATCATTTGCTATTGCTGTTTTCCTTGGAACAGCCTAAAATTGAGCCGTATATGCTTACTAGGTTCCTTGTAGAAGCTGAATCTACTGGAATTCCACTCACACTTGCTCTGAATAAAGCAGAGCTCGTTGACGAAGCGGTACTTTACATATAACTCAAATATTTTATACAGATTTGTGTGAGCTGTTTCTTATGTTAGTTTTTGTGGATTAAATCGCGTAATGGATTTTCAATCTCTTTTTTTGAAAAGTTTTCAGAAATGTCAATTTGAATACAATAGCATTGATGGATCTTCATTTTTATTGCTCGAGTGTGTGACTTAAATGTTAGTAGATTGTCTTTCGAAACTTGAATAAGTTACACAGATTGTATGAGCATTTTTTTAGGTCACCGATTCCTTGATGTGATACTGGATTTACTTTAGTTCAAATAGAATCCTAGACTAGAGTGAGATCGATATGTTAATGGATTGCACATGAAAAGTTTAGTTAGTTTTTTTTTTTAATATATCAGATCAAAAGTTTAGTTGTTGAATTACAATCGTTCTACTCTCTCTATCTTCCATTGTATTGCTCCACTAACTTGTATTAGATTTGCTACTGGAAGCAAATTGGATAATATGTGATTTCTTTCTATCGCGATAGTACTGCTCATTTTGTTGGGTGTTGTAGGCTTGTTCAGATTTACATATTCGAAATCTTAAGAAGGACTCTGGTTTGCTTGCATATGTTGTGTATGACTTTTAGTTTAACAGGGCTCACATATATTTATGTTACATTATTTATTATTGATGAATTCTGCCTCCCTTTTTCTTTTAATGATGTTATGTTTCCTAGTTATTACGCTAACTTTATAATGTAAATTGACTTGTGAAGACACTCCTTGAGTGGGAATCTCGACTTCGGGATTGGGGCTATGAGGTAGTTCTTTGTAGCGTCGATACCGAACGAGGACTGGATAAGCTGAAATTCATTTTGAGAGGCCAGACTTCAGTTATTGTTGGTCCCAGCGGTGTTGGTAAATCGAGTTTGATTAATGCATTAAGAGGAAACAAGAATGCTGTTGGGGCCACTGAGGATGATAATTGGTTTGAACCTGTATGTTTACCCTTTGTTGTTTGCATATATTTTTCTTATAAATTCATTCAATATGCCAACATTGAGTGACTCTTTTTCCCTTCCCTGAATCACATGTTTAGATTCTAGGCAGCAAGTGGCTAGAAGAGCAGCGTGTTGGGGAAGTGTCAGCCCGCAGTGGAAGAGGGAAGCACACTACTCGAAATGTTTCACTGCTTCCATTGTCCGGAGGAGGATATCTTGCCGACACTCCGGGATTTAGCCAGCCTAGTTTACTGAAAGTATCGAAGCAATCCCTTGCAAAACATTTTCCAGAGGTTTTTGTCCATTAAATATTTTTTCTTTAAATTGTCTTAATTTTTTCATTTATATGTTCTTCAAATTGAACTGAATGGCTAACAATTTGCTTTCAGATCCGTAGGATGATGAAGGACAGTGAATCTGGAAAATGCGCATTCAGTAACTGCCTGCATATAGGTGAACCAGGGTGCCTTGTGAAAGGAGACTGGGAACGGTATACCTACTATCTTCAACTGCTTGATGAGATTAAGATTAGAGAGGAGTTTCAACTGAGGACTCTTGGTACTAAAAGAGAGAGTAATGTGAGGTATGTAAAGTTAGAAAATATTTACTGTACATGCATACAGTATATTATTCATTCTTTAATGCTATCCCATAAAGTTTGAAGTCCAGAATGATAGCAAACTTCATATAGTTATGTGATGAATTCTTATCAAAACCATAATGCTTCTTCTTCTATTTCAAGTTTTCAACAAGTTAAGACCCTTTTGTATGAATGATTTGGCCACCAAGAAAAGTGTTTTCTTCAAAATTGTGCCATTATTTTCTTCTTATTTCTGCAATGACTTTTTTTTAGGATCAAGACTATAGGCCTTGGTGTCAAGCAAGCAGAACCAAGACTCGAAACCAAGAAGCACAGAAGACAGTCCCGCAAGAAGGTAAACCAGTCATTTCTAGATGAGCTAGATGATGATGATGATGATGATGAAGACGAAATATTAGATAATGAAGATTCCATGCTTAGTATGAGTGAAGAAGAAAATCAGTGATACTATATAATTGTACACCTCTACAATTTGTTTGAATTGGTAGTGTGAATATTAATATTGCCTCGAAATATCATTGTAAATAATTAGTCTTGGCGTTTCTAACCTTAGTCGATGTGTTCCCCCAGTGAGGATGGAAAGTTTTCTCCTGTTACATGGTTACAAGAGAGGAACAATTGTAGGTGTTTTGAGTGCACAAATAGTTGCCTTGTACTAAATACTAATTGACTACTTATTCTGCTGCTTTAAATTTAACTTCCGTCGAATTCATTTATTAGAAGAAACATTTACTGCTTTGGATTGGCTTCTATCTTTCCACTGAAACTAGTTATAAAAAATAATTCATCAATATATATTATTTGCATTTTAGAATATAGCATTTTTTAGTGCTTCACACGCGCCAAAATATGCATGAAATTACCTTCTTTATTTTTTTGCATAGCTTTCCCTTCTTTTTCTATTTTTCTTTACATGAAAACTCCCCTTCCGTCCGAACTATTTTGTGTGAAGTTTTTTCACACGCTACATGCGCGATTGAGCTAAAATTTTAATTTAATGCAGTTTTTACTCTTTAAAATCCTGTGCAAGAAACAATAATCAAGAGGGATTTTAGGCCAAAAAAGAGTAATTGAGGGAGCTCCATGTTATACTTAGGCCATCTCCAGCGGTATGGGCGGGGCCGGGGCCGGGGTCGGGGTGGTGGCGGCGAGTCGTCTCCAGCGGTGCGGGGCGGGGGCCGGGCTCGGCTGCGGGGCGGAACGGGCTGGGCGCAGGGCTCGGCGGAGCCCTGCGCCCAGCCCGCTCCGCGAGTGGGAAGAAAGGGGGCGCGTGGCGCGTGTAAACACGCGCCCCTCTTTAAGTCAGGTGCCGCCAAGTGGCGGCACCTGATTGGACCCGATTTTTTTTTTTTCTTTTTTTTGTTGTGTATTTATTGTGTGTATGGTTTATTTAATGTGTGTATGATTTTGTATAATTAATGTGTTGTATGTAATTTTAATTAATGTGTTGTATTTTAATTAATGTGTTATTGTAATTAATGTGATTTTATTTAATGTGTTATTTTAATTAGTGTTTTATTTTAATAAATGTGTTATAGTAATTAATGTATTATTTTAATTAATGTGTTGTTTTAATTATATAGATATAATATGATTAATTATTTAATGATATTTTAAATAAAATTATGATATACTATTTAATATTAGAATAGTCCATTTAATTTAACACTCATACAAATAATTTTTTTTTAAATACCAAATTAGTTAAAAATACAAAATAAACACGTCATAACCATAAAATTTAGATTAATACTTAATCTAAAGTAAAAATTTAAATACATACTAAAATAGATAAGAAAATTAAATTTAAACACTCGTTTTTAACCGTATTTTGCATAAACATGTTCTATTAAGTCTTTTTGGAGTCTACGGTTGGTCATCTTGGAACGAATTGCTTCATGACGCAGCATATAAGTATCCAACGTTTGTCTTCTCCGTCCAACATTTTGAAACTCTTTTCCGCGATTGTCATAAATTCTAGCGCGTGCTCTACGAGACGTGCTAATGTCGGTATCATCATCGTCCGAGTCATCGTCCTTGTATTCGTCACGTTCATCCTCCACAATCATGTTGTGGAGTATGATACAAGTTAACATGATATTGCCAAGATCTTGCGTATGCCACCCCCTGCCAGGTTGATTAACGATTGAGAACCGAGCTTGGAGAATTCCGAACGCTCGTTCAACATCTTTGCGGAACGATTCTTGATATCGCGAGAATACTTGTTCTTGAGGTGTTCTCGGATTTCTCACCGACTGTATTAGCGTTCCCCACTTCGGATATATACCATCCGCAAGATAGTAAGGCATGCGGTAAGTATTTCCATTCACTTCATACTGAACCGCGGGAACGTTACCGGAAGTGAGGTTATCGAATAGAGGTGAACGACCAAGTACTGTAATGTCGTTCAATGCTCCCGGCACGCCAAAAAAGGCGTGCCATATCCACGTATCATGTGATGCAACAGCTTCAAGAACAATCGTAGGTTTCTTCGACCTTCCAGAAAAACTTCCTTGCCATGCGGTTGGGCAATTTTTCCACGTCCAATGCATACAGTCGATCGAGCCAATCATCCCCGGAAATCCACGTCGTTCCGATTTCTTAAGTAGACGGTCCAAATCGTCTGCGGTTGGGGCACGAAGGTACTCGTGTTTATATACGCGCAAAATTGTTTGACAAAATTCGCGGACAATTTCGCATGTGGTACTCTCTGCAACACGAAAGTTTTCATCTTGAGCATCGTGGGGAGTTGCGTATGCCAACGTCCGCATGGCAATTGTTGCCTTCAGAATTGGTGAAAACCCTGCTCGATTGGCGGCATCGTATCTTTGACGAAAAAATTTATTTTCACGCTCGCAATCCGCAAGGATACGGAGGAAAAGAGGACGCTTCATACGGAAACGGCGCATGAACGTTTCATCAGAGTACAACGGTCTTTCGATGAAATAATCGTTCATCAGTTGTTGGTGTCGTGCTTGGTGGTTCCTGTCTAAATTACGACGACCAGGAACAGAACCACCATGAACAGGCACAATTTCTGTTGGAGAACTGAAAAGTTCATGATCAATTTCTTCTTGTGTTCGTACACGTTCATTTTCTTCTTCTGCAATCCTGGTGTTATAATCTTCCCAAAATTGGTTTCGGGAAGAAGATGATACGTCATAATCACCATAACCACCAAAATCATCGTACGGATTCATCTTGAGAAAGTAAATATTTTATGTAGAGTGAATATTTTTTGTAGAGTGAACAATTGTTGCCTTCAGATATTTTTTAAGAATGAATGTGTTCACTACAATGTGAGATTGGATTATTAAATAGGCAAAATGTATCAAATCTCAACCCTTCTTTATTTTGTACCGATCAGATCTCAACCCTATATTTTCTGCACCAATCTCAACCCTTCTTTATTTTGTACCGATCAGATCTCAACCCTTCCTTTTCTGCACCAATCTCAACCCTTCTTTATTTTGTACCGATCATATCTCAACCCTTCTTTTTCTGCACCAATCCCAACCCTTCCTTTTCTGCACCAATCTCAACCCTTCTTTATTTTGTACCGATCAGATCTCAACCCTTCTTTTTCTGCACCAATCTCAACCCTTCTTTATTTTGTACCGATCAGATCTCAACCCTTCTTTTTCTGCACCAATCCCAACCCTTCCTTTTCTGCACCAATCTCAACCCTTCTTTATTTTGTACCGATCAGATCTCAACCCTTCCTTTTCTGCACCAATCTCAACCCTTCTTTATTTTGTACCGATCATATCTCAACCCTTCAATTTTTAGAAAATTACATAATACACCCTATAGCTTTTCCTATTTAAAGGGAGTTGTATTCACTTCTGAAATCACACCTCTCAATATCTTTCTCTCTAACTAAAAAAGAAAGCAAAAAATTTTTAGGCAATGTCAACTAAAAAGTGGACTCCCGCTGAAGATGTAGCCTTGACAAAGGCTTACATCGAGATATCGGAGGACAACATCGTCGGGGCAGACCAGGCTTCGGGAAATTTCTGGGATAGAGTCATGTTTTTAATGTATGTTATTCTTGAAAGTCCTGGAGTTCATTACGAACGCAGAACAAAAGAATCACTCACTAGTAGATGGAAAAAACACATCTGCAACAGCATGCAAAAATGGAACGAAGCACTTGAAAAAGCCAGAAGGGAAGTGGGAAGTGGCGGCCAAATAATGGACGAGGTAAATATTACGTTAATTATATGCTAAATAATTATTAATATGTTATATTAACTATTTTTTGGTAATTTTTAGCATGATCTGGCATTGCGTTTGTACAAGTCCGATATGAAGAAAAATTGGTGCTTCCAACACACATGGGAAGTTGCATCAGACTGGATCATGTTCAGGTCAACAGCTGGAGTGTCTCAACCACCTCCGGTTAACCGATCTCAACCAACGGTAGATTGCTATATTCCAACCCCACTAGAAACTCAATTTGAATCGGAAACAACTCCACTAGGCGATGAAGAAAATCCCGAGACTCCCCACTCGACAGCAAGATCTGAAAGACCTATTGGTAATAAAAAAGCCAAGAAGGGAAAAGGGAAGGCTTCGTCGAGTTCGCATCTTTCTGATTTTGAAAGCCAAAGATTGATAGCCATGGAGTTGTCCAGACAAAGTCAAATTGAATTCGAGGCTGGACGAGAGAGAAGGCATGCGGAGAGTCTTCAACGTCAACGGGAAGAAGAAGCAACGAGAGTGGGAATCACAAAAGAGTTACAAGAGGAACGGATTATGGCGATGGACTGCTCATCATTCACTCCAATTACAAAGGCGTATTGGAGTCACAAAAGAAGAGAAATAGCAAGGAAAAATCTTCTAACAAACTTATTTGGAGATGAATCGAATGAAGGTCCCGACTTGTTTCAGGGGGGTAATCAGTAAAATGTAATATTTTTATGTGTTTCCTTTCTTGTATTTCCCGTATTTTTGATTTCTTGTATTTCCTTTGTTGTTTGTTGTATTTCCTTTGTTGTTTGTTGTATTTCATTTCTTGTATTTTCTTCCGTGTTATAAAAATATTTGTTTGCGTATTAATTTTCTGTATTAATTTTAAATTACTTTTATTAAATATTCTATTTAATATTAATATTTTTAATATAATTAATAATTAAATTGTTGCATTTTATTATAATTACTATTATTAATATTAATATTAAAAAAATTTAAAACTATAATATTAATAGGTGAGAGTGGGCAAAGTTTGAAAATGGAATTAATTCCCCCACGGAGCCCCAACCACTGGAGACGACGACAGGGCTCAGGGCTAGCCCTGGGGCTGCCCCGGGGGGGCAGCCCCAGGGCTAGCCCTGAACCATTGGAGATGGCCTTAGGAAGCAAAAGAAAATGGATGAATTGGGTTTATATATAAAAGAAATAATATCCTATCGGGGCAGCCCCAGGGCTAGCCCTGAACCATTGGAGATGGCCTTAGGAAGCAAAAGAAAATGGATGAATTGGGTTTATATATAAAAGAAATAATATCCTATCTACAACGTTGGAGGGGATTATGAAACTAATCATATTGTAAATTTAAACCATTCTTTGCCAAGGCCACTATGGCTGTCTTACTCTATGTTTACTTGAATGAAGACCGGCCCAAAGATCATATCTCGGCAGAACAAGTTCATCTTTCAAAATCACCGGGAACCCATGCGACAAGTTGTTTGCTCAGCAAAACATTTGGCGGAGGACCTCTCGAGGATCAAAAGAAAGAATAAATTACAGAAACAAAGGAAAATATTCAAGTGAAATGGATCAAACATAATGAAGGGTGGCACAAAGTGAATACGAATGGAAGTGTGCTTGTTGATGGGGGCCTCATAAGAGATAATAATGGGAATTGGGTTGTTGGTTTCACACGAAAACTTGGTGATATATCCATTATAATTGCGGAGCTACTTGCGGCTAGGGAAGAACTTTCACTTGCTTGGGAACGACGACTACAAAGGATTGTTTTGGATATTGACTCCGAGGTGTTGGTGCAACTCATTAAAGACGCGAAAACGGAAAACCACCCCTTGGGACACATTAATGAAGAATGTCGGGCTTTACTTGGAAGACCTGGGGAGAGTTGTATCATTCATACAAGCATAGAAAGGAACCATTGTGCAGATGCTTTGAAGGAAATTCTCAAGCATCCAAGAATGAAACCCATAAGTTTTAAAGGGGTGTTTGTAAATGTTTTTTTTTTTTTTTTTTTTTGTATTTAAAGTATTTTGATAGTGTTTGCAAGTAGATATTTTTGCTACTGCTTCTTTAACTAAAGAGCCGTTAAAAATAAATTGACAAAAAAACATTTAGGAAGTGCTTCTTATAGATGATACTTTTGTAATAATTAAAGTTGCTTTACTATATATTTGTAACTTTTGAATAAAATTACTTATTTTTTACTTTTTCTTTAAATAATTATTTTTGGGTTTCCAAATCAGTTTTGAAGTACGTCGCATCTTAGTTGCTACACATATATCCAAAGTCGCGTTCACACCCCAAGGCCAAGATTTGGAGACTGTTTGAAATGGAGAAGATGCAGAATTCGCCATTAGAAGAATCCAGACGATTGCGGACTGCCCTCGGCTCACCAGATTCTCTCTCCAAGCTCCGAAAGGGTAAGATTTTGTCAATTGCATGTTTTATTTCCTGCTGAAATTCATTTTCTACATATTTGCAATTATTTATTATTTGCTGATTTCCAGCGATTATATCGTTTTATGCTAGGTTACACTCTACTTCAAGGCTGTTATTTTTTTTTCCGAATTCTTTCGGAAAATTTTGCATTTGGATTTTTGTTTTTAAATTGTTCATTGGCTTGTTTTAGCTCGATGCTAGTATAGTATGAATCATTCTAAAAAGAACACTGATTAATGCGAAATTACTTTTTATTGTCTTCGTTTGGGCTTACAAGTAATTCGTGAATTTTTGTGGCAGGGTTGCTGCCAAGCTCAAGTTATTCATGAAATATTGGTTAGCACTTATTAGTTAACACTCCGATCAATCTCAAAGTAGTGGCGTTTTGCATCCAGAAACATTTTGCCGAGAGAAAAATGATTTGGGAGTGTATTTTGCTATATTTAGATTGTGGGCGTGCGAATGGCCAAATGGGGTTGTTTATACGCAACTAATGTAGTCACATTTTTGGCTACGTTGCAAGTTTTGTATCAGGTGGATGTGGAATTTGACAATGTAAATGCCTATAATTCCTTAGCTGAGTATCTCAGAGTATATAGTCCTGCAGTTAGTAAGATTAGATCAACTGGAGGAGAAAAGGTAAATAATGAGCACTTATGGCAAATTTTTTTTTTTTTTTGGGTGTGGGTGGGTGGGTTGCTTGGTTTGTGGTGTTGGAAATCATAACTGTCTGAATTGGACTATAGACTATTTTCATTAAGGGTCTGAATTAGGTTATATCTGCGAGGTCACGTTGGAATTATGTTCACAGCCTGTAGGAAACTATGGGGTGAGGTACTATGATCCTATTAATCTAGGACTTGAGTTATAAGAGTTCTAAATATTGATTTTCTGATGTCTTGATTCTACTATGATGGGTGTAGGTTACTATTTGATGACTTGCATGAAACAAGAATCTTCACACGGGAGTATGTTTATCATTTGGGTAGCAATAAATCCACTCTCATGAGAGAACACATCAGAACTCTGAAGAAACACGGACTTAGCCGGGACCCTCCACCATGGATGAAATAATGATATATTCAAAGTTATACGGTAAATATTATGGTCTCAGCCTGTTTTTTTTTTTCTTTTTCTTTCCTAAATTATTATTTTTATTATAAAAATTTGGATACTCCATCGATGAGCCTTCTCCTTCATTCATTACGACATTCTTTGTCCTCATCTGTATCGTTTACTTGTTCTGTGCTAAGTTGTCTTCGTTTTCCTTATTATCATCTTGCTTCCTTTCATCAGTAATATTTTGTGTGAATTGATTAAAATTGTATTAATTTTTCTTTGATTGAAATGTTACTCATTTGAGTTGCTATAGGAAAACAGAATAGTTGGGAAACTGTCTAAAACAGAATAGATAATAAAGTATGTTGTATGTTGAATACAAGCTATTACGTAAAATTTCTCAATATGGATAATAAAATTACTCAACTTGGAAAGTGTGATTCTTTAGAGAAATAGCCATTGATCAATGGTAAAACTAATGTTTCAGAACCAAGAGGTTATTAGTTTGAATTTTACTAATATTACTAATTAGGGGTTTTTCTTCTAGTCTAATACTAGTATTTGGTAGTTGATTTTCTTTGCACGTTGCACCCTCAAAAAATAAATTAACCACAATAAAGTTGTAAAATTAGATGACTAATTTGCACGTTATACCCTCGAAATAGCACCCTCTGACAATCTGGATGTTAATAAAATTTGATAACCTTTTTTTTTTGGTCAGGATTTGATATCCTTTTATTTTGGTAAGATTTCAATCTTTGATGTTAATCTACATTTATTAAGAACCCATAATTGGTATAAATTGACTAAAATTTTGCATATCTTATCTAATATTTGAATTTTCCTATCTAGAGAAAAAAAAAGTTTATTTTAGGGAGCTTTTATTTTTGGCTGGATTTTATAATCGATACATATATTAATCATACAAGGGGCCATTTGGTAGGGTGTATGGGATTAAAGTGGATTAGATTAGAGCCGGATTGAAGGTCATATTATAACTACGTTTGGTAGATTTGATTGAGTCATATTACATTAAAACAATCTACCATAATATGTTTTAAGAGTTATGAGTTTAGGCATATATTAATATATTTTCACTACTTAATTGAAAATATTATGTTGGATAAGATATCAATTCATCGAAGCCATTTGTTTGATATGTATGAGAGTATGAGTTGATCAATGTTTGATCAATATTTTAGTTTGAATGCCTCCATGTTATTGTAAATTGATATAGAATTTAATTTGTGATTTATTTACGTAGAATGTGTTTCCATTTTCAAAGATTTGAGAAGAATTTATGATATTTATTGATATGTTAAAAAGAAAATATGTAAATTTGAGGTTATAAGTGACATTTTATCTAATTCATATTCACCCGGAGTAACTAATCATATAATATGACCTATTACCCCCTATTAGGTCCTACCAAATGGCCCTAAAAATACAAAATTTAGCAATAAATGAAAATGTCTCTATTTGTAACACTATTTTTAAGGTTGGAATGATATGATTACCCTTTTTTTTTTTTTTTTTGAAATTGAATGATATGATTACTTATTCTTATTATAATTATTAGTAGTAGTAGTAGTGAGAGTGGTGGTGGAAATTAAATGTAAGGATATCCCCTATGGGTTGGAGACGAGAAGGGAGGGGGAGGGGGATAAGCCCTCGGGTAAGAGATGGCCTAATTTTATAGGCATATTACAAATTTCGAATATACATCAAAGACTAAAAGCTAATTTACAATAAATATAAACTTAGAGTTTGAAACTAACGAAAACATTGAAAAATAAAGAGTTTGAGACTGACTATGACATTGAACTGTTATGGACTCCTAAAATGATCAACCGTGAGTCCACAATTTTAGCTTCTTTCCCACCCATGGTGAGGAGTATATAAGTTGAACATCTATTAATCTATTTGCAAACACTAACATAGTCAGTAATCTCCACTGAAATTCAAAAGACTTTTTTTTCACTATGACCCGAGGCACAATCTCAATCCTCCGCCAAAAACTACGGCCGTTACTCTACTCCGCTATCCTCTGCCACGATCCTACCAATTTCACCTCCTCTGCTGTCTTCCTCCGCCACAACTATATCACTCTCTCCACCTCCACCTATGTCAGAAAGCAACAACAACCTAAAAAACACCAAGGCAAAGCTCGAGAAATCTCCAAACAGCACTTCTCCTCCTCTGCATCTCTTTCTCTCGTCCTTACCCCAAACGAAAAGCCGCAGCTCTCAGAAAATCAAGCAATTGGCACGGTTGCCTCGTCGCTAGCCAATTTCAAGCGCGTAGTCGTCAACTCAGAGAATTCCGGAAGCGTAGGAGTGGAATTACTATGTGTTGTGAAGGGGGTGTTGAAGAATATAAATACACGAGTGCTTGTAGGGGATGAGGTGTTGGTAGGAGCAATTGATTGGGTGGATAGAAGAGGAAGGATTGAAAAAGTGTTTCCGAGGAAAAGTGAGATTTTGGGTCCTTATGTAGCTAATGTGGATCATTTGCTTTTGATGTTTTCGTTGGAGCAACCTAAAATTAAGCCCTACATGCTTACTAGGTTCCTTGTGGAAGCTGAATCTACTGGAATTCCACTCACACTTGTTTTGAATAAAGCAGAGCTCATTGATGAAGCGGTATGATAGATTATATCTTCAAATATTTTATACTATGTGTGAGCTGTTTGTTGTGTTAGATTTTGTAGTCACGAGATATCATAATGGATTTTCAATTTTGTTTGCTTGAAGAGTTTTCTGGAATGTCAATTTGAATGCATTGATGGATCTTCATTTTAATTGCTACAGTATGTGACCTAAATGGTAATAGTTTGTCTTTGGAAACTTGAATAATTTAGGTCACCAATTTCTTGATGAGATATTGGATTTAGTTTAGTTCAATCGAATCCTAGTCTAGAGCGCATAGATTGCACATCAGAAGTTTAGTGGTTGAATTACAATTGTTCTTCACTCTCTATCATCCATTGTATTGGGTAAACTGCACTAGTAATTTGTCTTGGATTTGCATCTGGAAGCGAATAGGATAATTTCTGGTTCCTTTCATTCATGAAAGTGTATCTTCTTTGATTGATTTATGGCTACGCATTTTGTTGGATATTTTAGCTTTGTGCAGATTTACACAATCGGCGTCTTTTGAAATTTTGCCTTTTGGTTTGCGTTGCATGTGTAGTGTCTGAATTTCAGTCTAACAGGTCTCACATTATTGTTTCTTATTTATAAATTCTATTTGTTTCTTTTCTTGTAACGATTTCCCGTTTCTTTGTTACTACATCAACTTTTTGGTGAAAATTGACTTGTGAAGACACTGCTTGAGTGGGAATCTCGACTTCATAGTTGGGGCTATGAGGTAGTTCTTTGTAGTGTCAATACTGAACGAGGACTGGATAAGCTGAAATTCATATTGAGAGACCAGACTTCAGTTATTTTTGGTCCCAGCGGTGTTGGAAAATCGAGTTTGATTAATGCATTAAGAGGAAACAAGAATGTTCTTGGGGCTACTGAAGATGATAATTTGTCTAAACCTGTACGTTTACCCTCTGTTACTTGCATACTTTTACTTGTGAATTCATTCATGCCAATAATTGAATGACATTTCATTCCCTCCCTGAATCACTTGTTTAGATTGTAGGCAGCAAGTGGCTCGAAGAGCAGCGTGTTGGCGAAGTGTCAGCGTTCAATGGACTAGGAAAACATACTACTCGAAATGTTTCATTGCTTCCATTGTCCAGAGGAGGATATCTTGCTGACACTCCGGGATTTAGTCAGCCTAGCTTGATGAAAGTAACAACGCAGTCCCTTGCGCAATATTTTCCAGAGGTTTCTGCCATTGAATCTTCTCTAATTGTCTTATTTATTTGCATCTATTTCTCAAAATTTCAATTTGAACTGAGATGCTTGAACAACTTACCTTCCAGATCCGGAAAATACTGAAAGACGGTGAATCTAGAAAATGCACTCTCAGTGATTGCTTGCATATTGGTGAGCCGGGGTGCCTTGTGACAGGAGATTGGGAACGATATGCCTACTATTATAAGCTGGTACGTGAGATTATGGAAAGAGAAAAGGAAGAACTGAAGACTGTTGGTACTAAAAGAAAGAGCAAGAGGTATGTAAGTTTGAAAATATTCACGGTATATTCTTCGTTCTTTAATGTATTCCCATAAAGTTTGAAGCTTAGAATGATAGCAAACTTCGAATAGTTATGTGCTGAAATCTTACCAGAAACCATAATGCAATCCTTATTTCTATGATTAATTAGGCCACTAAAAGAATTGTGCCATTATTTTTTTCTTATTTCTGCCATGAAATTTTTCCTAGGATTAAGAATTTAGGTCATGGTGTCATGCTCACGCGAGCAGAACCAAGACTAGAAACCAAGAAGCAAAAGAGACAGTCCCGCAAGAAGGTAAAGCAGTCATTTCTGGAAAAGTATGATGATGATGATGATTTTGAAGACAATATATTATATTAGATCTTGAAAATCTATGAGTCATGAAGAAAATCAATTGTAAAATATAATTTTACACCTCTACAATTTGTTTGAATTGGTAGTGTGCATAATAGTATTACCACGAAATATCATTGTAAATAAATAGTCTTGCGTTTTTAACCTTTAGTAAATGTGATAGTTCAGTATTGTTCATTGCTTTTTTTCTTTTTTTCCTCTGAACATAGTATATAGTAAAATAGTATTTGCATTTTTTAACATAACATATCTAACAGTAATATTATGCGCAAAATTCATTAAAATCCTCTATACGTCGCAAAACATGCATAAAATTCCCTTCTATTATGCTCCCATCGTTCCAATAATCTTGCTCTCATTAGGTTTGGCACGGAGTTTTAGACAGTTTGTTAAAAAAGAAAATTTTTGTTATTTTTTGAGAGTCAAAGGGAGTCATGTTTTGGAACTGTCCCAAAATAGAGGTAGGAGCAAGAAAAGTGGGACGGTGGGAGTAGTAGAGTATTTTACTGGCACAAAAACTCCCATCTGTTCATTTATGTCTAAACTCTTTTGAGTGTGTGTCACGCGCTACATGAGCTTAAATTTAATTTATTTTAATTTTTTCTCTTTACAAAACTCAGATAGACTGACAGAGAGGGGTTTTAAGCAAGAAAAAATAATCAAGAGGGGATTTAGGCCAAAAATAAATAATTGAGGGAACTTCATGCATATCTTACTTAACAAATGAACACTTTTTTTTAGTAGAACGAGCAATTTAGTCAAAGAGATACTAAAAGATCACAGTACAAGCTACTACAACTTCACTGCATGTGTTGCTTAAGATAAGAGAGTTCTTTTTATAATCTACCCGTAGAAAAAATAATCTTATTTCAGTTATTACTTAGTTATGTATCAAAAGGCTATATCTAATGTAGGATATTAATTTGATTGCATCCCACGAAATTCATTCGCATCCCTTGTACATGTTTCAAACGAATTTGGAACTGAATAAAAAATTTATTTTTATTTTTTATAATTAAACATTACATTTTAACGAAATTAAATAAATGGTACAATAAAGTCAAAGATATAGGGTAATCGGTGACCCTATCAAAAAAAAAAAAAAAAAAAAACACTAAGAGGAAGCCAAATAAAATAGAATACACAAAAATATCAAATCATTTATATTAAAGGCTCACAGCCTCACACAACTATTTTATGAGCCGCAAAATTGGATTCATGAGGGATATGAAGGAATTTTCACTTTGGTCAATATGGTAAAAAACTCCGAATTTCTTCAATTAAGTCACGCACAATCCAATCTGGCTATTTCCCCAATTCTGAATGCTACAAAAAGTTATTTGTTAATAGGTAAAAAGAATGAAAGTTGTGAACCTAGTCATAATGTAAATTTAAGGCCCTATTTGAATGTATTTTGATTTGGTTTGGTCAAGGAAAATTATCTTGGTTGAATGTTTTGAAGATTCTTCTTTAAGTTTGTGTGAAATAATTGAAATATGATTTGAATGTATTTTGATTGAACCATTGAACATAGTATATTCAACTAACTTATACTACTTAAAATTCAATCTGACTATGAAGAATTAAAACAAAATAAAATTGGGCAAACTCATGGTTAATGGCCCATTTTGCCAAACGCAACTATAATTCCTAGCTACACAATTCACCAATCCGGTTTGGTCAACAAAATTAATCACTGATAGGGTGATCTTTATGGGTAGGATCAATTCTACAATTGTTTTATAAGAAGAAATTACGTACATATATACAGTGCAAAAATTAATTAATTAATTGATGCATAAGTTATAGTACTCATTTTTTTTTTTTATAGAAATTAAAAAAAATAATTTAAATATATTCTAAACTCATATGTTCTCCAAACTCTTTTTGTGTACTGCAAAAGAAAGGGATCTACAGTTAACAAGAGCACATAAAATAAGGTAGGTGTGACAAGATCTTTAAACTAAATATCCAACAACGGAATTGGGTATTTGGTTAATAACTATGAATAACTTAAACTTCAAAACCTTTGATGTTCCTCTTTCCTCTAGCTCGCTCAAATTTCCTACCCTTGGCTCGCACGTATGGCTTGGTGTGACTTATGAGTGATGAAAATTGAGAACTGATTTTGAATCTTGATTTTTGAGGAGAGGCGCGATGGAGAATAGAACTAGAGAGTGGAGCAGGCATGAAGCTTAGAGATGGAAAACCCTCATTATTTTTCAATGTTTAGTTTGGTAAGTGGTGTTGGGTAGATAAAATATTTTATATTTGGATGGGTCGGGTTAAGGGCAATTTTTAACCATTAAAACCTCAACCCGACCCATGACTTTCGGGTGGTCACAATTTCAACCCGTTACTAGTTTTATAAGAGTAAAAACCGTCGGGTTCGAGTTGGATCGGGTCATGTTGAGCGGGTCGGGCGGGTTAATGAACACCCCTAGTTGAATGTTTTGAAGATTCTTCTTTAAGTTTGTGTGAAATAATTGAAATATGATTTGAATGTATTTTGATTGAAGTGTATATGGAAAAAATAAAAATTAATTGAGGAGTTTTGTTAAACATTGTGAATTATGATTTGGTTGTATTTTAAAAGTTTGAGTTTTTGAGGTGAAAAATAGTTGATGCGTCAAATATCTCTTTTAGATATAAATTAATCGATATTTTATCGTATCATAATTGATGTTTAAATTAAAATGTTGAGATTTCATACCACTATAGAGACCTTACACCGGCTCATATATATCTCAACCTCGGATAAAAGGAAATCGAAAAGTTGCCCATAATAATCCAAAATTCCAAATCCAACGTCTGTAGCAATAAGTCATAGGCAACATGGGTTGTCAATGGGGCAGATTTCAATCCGGATCCGATTCGAATCCAGTCCGATTTATTAGGATAATTGTCCGATTAGTAATCCGATGAACCTGATCCGATTAAGAAAATCCGTAATCCGAATTATATGAAGCGAATATGTAACTAGGCTGATCTGATCCGTTATAGTTCCATATCCAATATATAATATGTATTTAACCAAAATAAAAATAAAACTATCTATATTACACTAAAATCTTTTACTACATTAAAAATAATCTTAAAAAGAAATGCATGAGATGTGGTGTTGAACTGAACTAGTAACTAATTGGACCTACAACATATTAATTTATGTCATTTAATAAGAAAAATCAAAACCCTAACCAATCTATGTAGTAGCCACCATCTTCCCTTTACTTTTTCCTTCAATTTTCTTCTTCTCTTCCTTTATTCAATATTGGGGTTTCTTCATCTTTTTCTCTGTTTCTTTATTTTTTTTATTCCTTTGATCTAATTTTTATCTTTTATACTTATCCACCATGTTCCATCTTTTTCAAATTTCAGACAATAGTTTTGATGAAATAAGTAAAATATTACATTTTTAATTCCTAGTGATGAAATCTACAATGATTTGAAGAAAAATGAAACAATAAAAATTATTGTTAAATATGCTAAACATATCCGAAATATCCACTAGATTCAAATTCGGTTGCTATACACTCAGATCCGAATCCAAATAAAAGAAATAAAAATCGAACTCGAATCCGGATCTGCCCTGGTTCGGTCCGAGTCCGGCACATTGACACACCTAAGTGCAACTGTAATAAAGGCAGTCAATTCCCGGACCTTCAGTTTTGAACCAAGTCGCATCTTAGTTGCTAAGCCTATATCCAAAGTCGCGTTTAACACAGCAAGGGGCAAAATTTGGAGAGGGTTTGAAATGAAGAAGATGACAGAATTCGCCATTCGAAGAATTCAGACGATTGCGGACTGCCCTCGGCTCACCAGATTCTCTCTCCAAGCTCCTAAAGGGGTAAGATTTTTTCAATTGCATGTTTTAATTCCTGCTAAATTCATTTTCTACTAGTTATTATTTGCTGATTTTTCATAGTCTCGCATTATATCGTTTTATGCTAGGTTACACTCTAATTGAAGGCTGTTATTTTTTCCGAATTCATTTTGATTTTTGTTTATGAATAATTCATTGGCTTGTTTTAGCTAGATGCTGGAGTAGTATTTTACTTGAATCATACTATAAAGAAAACTGATAAATGAAAATTTGTTTTTTATGGTGTTCGTTTGGCTTACAAGTATTTCATCAATTAACACTTACTAGTGAACACTGTGGATCAATCAAAACTACATTTGTGTTTTGCATCGAGAAACATTTTGCCAGGAGAAACCTTGTCTATCTAGTGGTGGAATCATCTAGAATTAACTCTTCTGTCGATTCATGTTCTCATAAAGAAGCAATTTTTTTAATAGCATGTTGGAAAAAGTTAGTTACATTATGCTTTATTGATGGCTCTTATAAGTAACTGGTCTTAATGTAGTCATGTTTTTTGGCTATGTTGCGAATCTTGTATTAGGTAGAGGTGGAATATGATAATGGCACTGCCTATAATTTCTCAGCTGAATATCTCAGAGTATATAGTCCTGCTGTTGACAGTAAGATTAGATCAATTGGAGGTGAAAAGGTAAACAGATAAGCGCTTCAATATTTTCATCTTACACTTCATTTTTCTTTCTTTTTGGGAATCATAACTGTCTGAATTGAACTTATAGACTATTGCTGTAAAAAAATTGAGAATTACTTAAGTGTCTGATTTAGGTTATATCTGGGAGGCGTTACGTTGGAATTATGTCCGCAGAGCCTGTAGGAAACTATGGGGTGAGGTACTATGCTCCCATTAATTTAGTACTAGTGTTAGAAGAGTTGTTCTACTTTGGTTTCTTGATTCTATTTTGATCGGTGTAGATTACTTTTTGATGACTTGCATAAAACGGGAATCTTTACGTGGGAGTACTTTTATCATTTGGGCAGCAATAAATCCACTCTCATGAGAGAATACATCAGAACTCTGAAGAAACATGGACTTAGTCGGGACCCTACACCACGGAAGAAATGATGACTTATTCAAAATTATACGGTAAATATCATGGTCTCGGTCTTTGTTCTTTTTAATCTAAATTTGGATAATATATCAACTGCCCTCGCCTTCATTCATTACAATAGTCTTCATCCTCAAGTTTATCATCTTTCCTTGTTATGTGTTATGTTGTCTTACTTTTCCTTATCATAATCTTTCTTCTGTTGATAGTAATATTTCATGTGTATTGATTACAGTTGTGTTATTTTTTCTTTGATTTAGATTTTACATTTGAGTTTCTTTTCTGAAACAGAATAGTTGAGAAAACTTTTATTTGAGTATCTCTTTACCAAAAGAAGAGCTTGGTAAAAAGTTATAACATTTCTGTATTCAACTTTTTTGCATTTGATGTTTATTGGTGCTATAAATTGATTATAGACATTTTTGCAAATATTTCTATAGTGGTAGCATTGACATCATTACATCTACACAATATCCGGTCCAAAATTTTGACGTTCATATTCAATTGCTCAGTTTCTTAAAAATGGAATTTATGACTGAGGCACTTCTATTTCAGGAAATTTATTTATGAGTGTTCTGTTGAATATATATTTCTTACTATTATTGTTTAATCTACTGTTTTTAATCAATTGAATGCTTGTAGTAGTTGCCAAAGGCGAACATCGACAGGAACGATCCACGGATTATGCGCGCTTAGTTTTTCTTATTAAAAAGCTGGGTAGTGAGTTGCTCATTCAACGGTTCCAATTGCTGATCTGAAAGGTTTTTGCTGGCAAAATTTGAATCTTCGGTCCGGAACTTTAAAAAAATTACACTTTTGGTCCCTTCTTTAAATATTTAAAACATTTGGTTTTGCACTTAACATAATTGCATTTTGAGTCTCTATTATAAAGTTTGCAGTTTTGATTCCAAAGTGAATGGAACAAAAATGATAGGACTAATAGTGCAATATTACGAAATGTGAGATCACATGTATTGAGGTTTCACTCTTCTAAATATGTGTTATTTGGAGGGACTACAATTATCTCAATTTCAATATATAGCTTCATTTATTATGTCGTAGTTGCCCAAATATGGAACCAATTTTTTTTCTTGAAATCTCCTTTTGCATATGAAACAGTTGAAGACAGAGAAAAAAAATCGTAAAATATGTGTAAATATACTTGTCAGTACGATTGAATAAGCTCGAACATCACATCTGATGTAGAATTTTCAGTTTTGAACCACAAAAAGATTCAAAATCATGTAAAATGTCAACTTTCATTAGCTACTACTTTTTTTTTTCTATGTCGATTGATACATAAACTAGTACTAGTTGACTAGGTTAGGTTAATAACTAATGGTTTACCGAATTCATTTATAAACACGATCAATCAATAGCATTAATTTCATTTGTTAGTACTTTTTATGGCTACTTACTTGTGTGGCTAATATTCTTCATTGAGGTAGATTTTTTTATGGAAGAGCCAAGTGCAGTGCTTAAGCAAAAATTTTCTTCAAATGACAAATATTAATTGTTGATCTTTTTTTCTTTTTGAAACTATTATTGTTTATTGTTTGGCAAGTCAAAAAATGAGTTCTAAGCTTGATTCAATTGTTATTTGAGTTTGATTTATGTAATACTACAAACTAAAATCAAACATAATACTGTATTATTTTTGTTAAAAAAAGTCCAATAAAATTCTAACAGCATATTATTTTTTGAGCAATTTAAAAAAAAAAAAAAAAAAAAAAAAAACTAAATGTGAATACCGAAGAATTCTAGCTTATTTCCACGCATACCCAAAACTATAGTAATTTTAATTTCTTTCATGTCTGAAAAAATGCAAATAGGAAATAGCTGCACGACGCCGTTTCAATAAGTCAACAAGCATTGCCATTTTTTCCATATTTACTGTCATCAAATTTGTAATAATTCACAGCAACTGAGCAACCTAATTTTTTTTTCAGTAGTGTCTGAATCGTGATCGTTTCTCTTTAATTTCGGCGATTAAATAATCACATCTCACACTATAAAGTCTATAACATACAACATATATATATATAGTATTTAAATAAATAAACACCATTTCGATTTCGAATACAGGTCAGCAGCAGAAGAAACTTTGCCTTATTCAACGATCTTCGTTTCGTTGGCATCAAATTGAATAAAAAGAAATGATCAAATAGAGAGCTATTTCCTTAATTAATTTCAGATCTTTTAGAAAACACCCATTTCAGTCAGTTGTTGGCTATGTGACAATGACAATGTCAAAGTTCCTATCTTTATTGACTATGGTGGTGGTGGGACTGTCGATGACCAGCGTACGGGCCCAGATATCGGGCCAAGAAGCGGCAGGTCGAACGGCGCCGTTTAGAATCCACACGCTTTTCTCGGTGGAGTGTCAGAATTACTTTGATTGGCAGACTGTTGGTCTCATGCACAGCTACCGTAAAGCCCAACAACCCGGCCCGATTACCCGACTGCTTAGCTGTACAGAGGAAGAGAAGAAGAAGTATAGAGGCATGGAATTGGCACCAACACTTGAGGTCCCTTCAATGAGTAGGCACCCCAAGACTGGTGATTGGTGAGTAAAAATAATAAATGCATGCACATATTATAACTTTTTAATGATTCTTACCAATTCAGAAAGGAGAGATCTTTGATGTATTCATGAACTAATATTTCATTTATTTGGTATGTTTCAGTCAGTCAGATATCAGAAACAATTCCAGCAAGATTTGGGAAAATTGTTAATCAAAGAAACACTTCGAGTAGAACTACTCTTAGTTTCGTTACAATTAACCAAGAAACAATTTTTTTTCGATGTTCTAAGTAGAAACTTTGGTAATTTTGATTGTTTTATTTGTTATCAGTATGGGATTGACTTTAAGATATGGATTGAATTTTCATGATCTTTTCCATTATTGTTAGTTAGATTCAAATAGTGAACTTTCATTAGTTAATATTTGTTCAAGTGATTGATGTTTTACTAATTTACCTCCTGAAACTACACTTACCAAAAAGGGGTTTATGATGGATTTACTGTTTGATTAAATATCTTGTGCCTATATGGAAAATAGAAAATTAATTTCCTGATAATGATTTCTCTGATTGTGGCAGGTACCCGGCAATTAATAAACCAGCTGGGATCGTTCACTGGCTTAAACATAGCAAAGATGCGGAGAATGTTGATTGGGTGGTAATTCTAGACGCGGACATGATTATCCGTGGTCCAATCGTACCATGGGAGCTTGGAGCAGAGAAAGGCAGACCTGTTTCTGCTTATTATGGGTAACATGGGTCAAATAATCTATGTTCTTGAATCTTGATCCTTTTCATTCAATGGCAATTCAATGTGAAAGTTAAATGAGATATTGTGATTTATGTGAGATTAAAATGTATATAAGCTTACATAGATCATTTATTTTAACTTCCATTAGATGGTGGGAGATTGAAATCATAGGTCGAAATGGTCAAAGATCACCTTAAGCAGGACCTTATTTTTGGTAAATTAATTTTCATTTTAGATTTGATTTCGATGGTTGGGAAATTGATGAACGTGAAATCTTACAAATCAAAACTATCAAGAAAATTAATTTCCAGTCTCTTCACCAACAAATGATGACTATATCTGTATCTATTTATGTAATCAATTTTTTTTTCTTCTTTTTGATGGTTATTTTCTAAGGATATGAAGATAATTTCATAAGAACTGCAATTCTTGCCAGGTATTTGATAGGATGTGACAATCTTCTTGCTAAATTGCATACAAAGCATCCGGAACTATGTGACAAGGTTGGTGGGCTCTTAGCCATGCACATAGATGATCTTCGAGCTTTGGCACCAATGTGGCTCTCAAAAACTGAAGAAGTAAGGGATGATAAAGCTCATTGGGCAACTAATTATACCGGTGACATATATGGAACAGGATGGATTAGTGAAATGTATGGATACTCATTTGGAGCGGCAGAGGTAACTAATCTTTTCTTCGATATGCATACAATGTGGTTTTTTTTTTTTTCTCATCCTATTGGAACTCATGGTATAGAAGAATAGGTGAGATTATATCTTTTATCAGCCTTTATCCCTTGTTTGTCACTCATGGTAGTGCTGATAAAGCTTGTCGGACCATAAACAAGTGAAAAACATGCCATCACAAATATAATAATGTCACATGACTAACTTGTCACTGATCTCTTGGCAGGGCTACCAAATAAGTGCAATATTCTTATTATCATATTTGTAATGACAATTAATTTTCCCACCATTATTCTGTAGCTGCTATATGACGATTTCTTGATGGGTATATGCATAAATACGTATTGATTCTATGACTTGCTTTTTTAGGTGGGACTCCATCACAAGATAAATGATAACTTGATGATATATCCTGGCTATGTTCCTCGAGAGGGAATTGAGCCCATTCTCATGCATTATGGATTGCCTTTCAGCGTCGGAAATTGGTCATTTAGTAAATTAGAACATCATGAAGACAATGTAGTGTATGATTGTGACCGCCTCTTTCCCGAACCTCCATACCCACGAGAGGTAATTTTATGAGACGCAAATTAAAGTGGATGATTTTTTTAACAATATTATATATTTATTACTTTTCTTGCAGGTTAAAGAAATGGAAGCCGATCCAAACAAACAGAGGGCACTATTACTTAGTATAGAATGTATAAACACCATGAATGAAGGTCTATTAATTCAACATGCAGCAAATGGTTGCCCCAAGCCAAAATGGTCTAAGTATATGAGTTTTTTAAAGAGCAAAACATTTGCGGATTTAACACGACCAAAACAATTGACTCCACAAAGCCGTAAAATGATGGAAGTTAGTGTACAAAAACAAGAAGTTGATGATCCGGGGAAGACGTACCCAAAAATACATACACTTTTTTCGACAGAATGTTCGTCTTATTTTGATTGGCAGACTGTAGGGCTTGTCCATAGTTTCCACAGTAGTGGCCAGCCTGGAGACATCACTAGGCTTTTGAGTTGTACAGAAGAGGACTTGAAGGAATATAAAGGACATGATTTAGCTCCTACTCATTATGTTCCATCTATGAGCCGACATCCATTGACTGGAGATTGGTAACTCTATCTACCCATATAACTTGCTCGTGAAATGATATTGAAATGGGAAGATTGTAATTTTAGTCGCACATGACTGGAATCACAACACCCTTCGGTTTCACACTTTAAAAAATAGTACTTTTGGTCCCAACTATTTTTATTCTTTCTTGCACAGTTCGTCCTTTTCTTCCTTTCCCATACAATTTTTGCACCTTAGACATGCTTGCACTTTTGGTTCCACTGCCAAATTGGTATGGAAAGGGGTGAAAAGGACGAATGTGCAAAAAAAAAAAATTAAAATTATTTCTTCCAAAAGTACAATATTTGAAAGCACGACACTAAAAATGCCGAGTGTCCAGTCACTTAGGACTACAAATGCATTTTTACAAAACCGATTAGCTTTTTCATTGCTAGCGTTGTTTGTGATGTTCAGGTATCCCGCCATTAATAAACCAGCAGCAGTCGTGCACTGGATCAACCATGTAAAAACTGATGCAGAGTACGTAGTAATTCTAGACGCTGACATGATAATGAGAGGACCAATTACACCATGGGAGTTCAACGCCGCTAAAGGCCATCCAGTTTCTACTCCCTATGAGTAAGATTTCAAATCTTCTTATCTTCTTTTAAGGCAAATTTTGAACTGAAATTGGATATTATGGAATAAGCTAAATGCAAAAATACCCCTTGTGATTGATCTAATTGGCAAAAATCCCCCTTTTGTATTTTTATTAGGAAAAAAAAAAAAAAACCCTGTTCTTTTTTCATTAGCAAAAACCCCCATTTGAAATTCCTTCATAAATCAATAGGGAGTTTATTGCCAATGTTGTAATTGGACATGGAGGTTATTGCCAATTTTCAAAGTTAAGAGGGGGTTTATTGTCATTTTTAGGTGAATAGTGGTGGTTTTGCATTTTTGGTGGGGTATAATTGTCATTTTTTCTGTAAAATATGTACTCCGGCTTGAGAGGTTTTTTTTTTCTAATAAAAATAGCACGGGGGGTGGGGGGTGTGTGGTAATAAAAATAACACATGAAGATTTTTGCTAATTAGGAAAAGCATAGGGGATATTTTGCATTTCACTCTATTATGGAATGCTAGTTTGAGTTTTTATACGCTGTGCCAGCTACCTGATTGGCTGCGATAATGAGCTTGCAAAACTTCATACTCGACACCCTGAAGCTTGCGACAAAGTTGGGGGTGTGATTATAATGCATATAAGGGATCTCAAGAGATTTGCTTTGCTTTGGCTGCACAAAACCGAGGAAGTACGAGCTGATATGGCTCATTGGTCCAAATACTTTACGGGTGACATTTATGAAGCTGGTTGGATCAGTGAAATGTATGGATACTCTTTTGCAGCAGCAGAGGTATATCGTTTTTTTCTTTTTTAATTAAATCATTGAAACTAAAAATTGTAGAAAAGTAGGAGAAGAGGTGATTGTTATCTTTCAATAGTATGCAATGGTGTGCATTACGTCATACACCCTGTGTGTATTTATACAAAAAGATTGGGAAATTAGCATTTTGAATTCGACAGGACTGGACCTTTAGTACCTTTGGTCCCAAAATTGCAGTTTCGGTCCCTATTTATTTAAAGTATTTTGAATTTTTGTCCATCTCTCATTTCCATCCAAATTTGGGACCAAAATTGCAAACTCAGATGGTCTTTTGGGACCTAAAGTGCATAACATAAACTATCTTATGGGACCAGAAGTGCAATTTTAAAAACTGTGAGATCAAAAGTGTTGAGGGCCCAGTCCAGCAGGACTAAAAATGCAGGTATTCCTGAAAAATATACTAAGATAAAGTACTAAAATATCCTCACCTAATACTGTTGAGATATCTCACCGAGCACTCTTAATACTACTTTTACAAAATCACCCAACACTCATTTTGATTAACTCTAAAGAAATCAACCATTTTCATGTTATTTGATGTTTTTGTTTCAAGCTTATTTTTTTTTTTTTTTGGTTTCCCAAGGGTTTAAATGTTTAATCCCTTTTGAGGCGCGTCGGCACATTAAGTGGGAATCTCTCCCAACAGGGATTCGAACCTGGGTTCACTACTTTGTAGTGACTAGTCCCTTCCACTAGACCAAACTTGATGGTGTTTTTGTTACAAGCTTATTTTGATGTTTTTGTTTCAAGCTTATTTTGATGTTGTCCATGCAGATGAACTTGCGACATGTCATAAGCAACGAGATTTTGATATATCCTGGATATGTTCCATTACCTAATGTCAAATATAGAGTCTTCCACTATGGGTTAGAATTTAGGGTCGGGAATTGGAGCTTCGATAAAGCTAAATGGAGACATAATGATATCGTTAACAAATGTTGGGCGAAATTTCCTGATCCACCCGACCCATCAACTCTCGACCGGTCTAATGAAGAGTCGTTTCAACGTGACTTGCTTAGCATAGAATGTGCAAATTCTTTGAACGAGGCCCTACGCCTCAACCATGAAAGAAAAAAATGTCCTGATCCGAATTCCTTGTCCCCTCCAGCTTTAAAGTCCCCCGATCCTCCATCCTTGTCGACTCCAGAGTTAAAGACACCCGATCCTCCTTCCTTGCCTACACCAGATACAACAAATAATGAAATAAAAGCATCAAGAAAAGTTGGAAAAATCGATGAAATTGATGCCTCTAGACATAATGCAGAGACTAAGAATGAAACTCGAGAACTATCACCACCAGTGGAGTCGAATCAAACGTTTACTTCAATGAGATATTGGATAATTGGGCTTTGGGCGTTTTCGATTATTGGTTTTGTGGTGGTGATGTCAATGATGATTTTCAGACGAAAAGGACAGAAGAAAAGAGGTAAAGGTTTTAAGACAAAGAGAAGAACCTCGTATTCTGGATTCTGGGATACAAGTGGAAACGATAGGCATCCTCGTAATGCTGAGATGTTGTAAGAAGGACAAAATCGACTTTTCAGGCTGGTATATATTGTGTATCTAACAGCACATAGTAAGTATACTTACAAAGACACCGAGATCAGGTAAAAGGCGTGGTTCTTTATGCAGAAGGAAGAAAATGTTTATGTTTTGGGATCATGATTTTGTATACAAATTGTGATGTTAGATTGAGCTTATATGGAGTTTTGGAATTAAAATTATTAAACTGATTTATTTTGACACTGAGATGATGGGATAAAGAACAATGAAAAGCTTCTCATTTTATTTTATTTTTCTCTATAAATCTTCTGAATCCTGACCATTTAAATCTGTTTAAATATGGGCTGTTGCCTTTTCCTCAATGTTCTTACATCAGTGTTCACTATATATAGTGCTGGAGATTTCGCTGGGTATAAAAAAAGAGAGACAAATTAAATGACCGCTATAAATTATAAAGATTTCATTCTTTCTTGTATGTACTTTTGGTCTTCTTGTTACATTTTCATATTTTTATGTTTACAAGAGGAAAAAGTGAACAAAATATTCTACCAGATTTGACGTGGAAATGCAAATGAGTATGGAGTAGTAGGTAGCATTTATTTATGACGAATTGAGAAAACATCCCAAACTAATTAATGATTTTGGATTTTTATCATAAATTATATCATCTCATCGAATTTCGTCCCGTAATTTAATATTTTTTTGGAATATCGTTCCACCGTTAATTATGGTACATAAATTGCGTATTTGTCCGTTAAATTACACATGGATGCTTACGTATCATGACGTGACAAATTTTAGCATGAACAATTATACAATATTGCAGAGTTCGTCACAAACTAATTACAAGGTTGAAACGTCATTTTCACTAAATTAGAATTTAATATTGGGACTAGGTTCATGCAAAAAGGTAAGTTACGGGACGAAATTCGACGAGTTAATATAGTTTGGGACAAAAAACTAAAATTAGTGAATAGTTTGGGACAATATTCCAAAAAAATATTAAATTATGGAACGAAATTCGGCGAGGTAATATAGTTCGGGACAAAAATCCAAAAACACTAATTAGTTTGGGACGTTTTCTATAATTTTGCCTTTATTTATTGTCTATTTTTATAAATGATAACATATTCAATTTATATTTGTAAGTTTTCTAAAAAAAGTTTATGCATTTTCACACCATTTTCCTAAAACAGGACAAAACAGAGGGGGGGAAATAAGACATAAAAATCAAATCAAAGCAATTATATTTAAGTCAATTCACTAAAAGTTCATTTGAGTTTCTTTCTTTTTAAATGCAATAAATCACACTTGGACTTGAATAATATCTACTGCTTAACAATTTTGAATTTTAATTTGAGATCAACTCTATATATTAAAAGAAAAATGTATGTGTAAATTATTTTGAACACAACTAGACAACTTTAAAAATAAAAATTAGATGTGAAAATATCAAAATACATGGAACCATTTTGTGCTCGACTTAACTATTTATTATTCATATTCAACTAGTTTAGCATTCCAATCAAATTTAAAATACAATTTTGATCTTAGTTTGATTCTACTCCTACTTGGCCAAGAAGAGTATTTGGGTATAGTGATGTAGCAACTAGAGGTTGTTCAGCACAATACGTCCCAACTTCTTCAATATCAACAACCACTCTTCTTCATTAATCACTTTGTGCATGAATTAACAATTCTTCCATTTAATTTCTATTTATTTTATGAAAAAAATTGAGAGATCCTTGGTTAATTTTTTTTAGCGATATAAGAAAACAACACATTTTACACAAAGGAAAAGGAAACATGCACTTTTAGTCCACCAACAAGCCGCAAAAATTAGTCTGTTATCTCAACGCATTCTATACTAATTTTCTCAAATTTGATTATTTTTATATTTCAAGCTGAGAATATATATATATATATATATATATATATATATATATATATATATATATATATATATATATATATATATATATATATATATATATTTGGTTCTTAATCTTTTGGATCAAATAAACTTAATCATCTGGCCATTATACCCTATCTTTTGAACTAAAAAAGAATAGTTTGAAACTTAATAAGCTTACTTTAATAGGTCATATTTGAATGAATTTGTTTATTAGAACGAGTTATATGTGATTATTATTAATATATCTATGTATAAAATACAAAATATGGGAATAAAAGTGATATTTGGATGACTAAATGTGCTAGATATAAACTACTAGTATTAAATTTGTCAAAAATAAGACCAAATACATGCAAATATGCAAAAGACAAGTAAACTATTTTTATCACCATCTAAAAGTCACTGGACCAAAAGTGTGATTTTGGCTAATTACTTAATCAAATGTAAATTTTCAAGAAACCCACTTGGTTGACCCGAACGTTACGATTGGGAATAAATAAGCAATTATAGAGTGGGACCCGCGCTACTAAGGCTGAAAAAGAAGACTGAAACCTCCTCACCAACTAAAAACAATTAATAAAAAAACTTGGACAACATTAATTTATACTTCAATTCACCTTTATGTGTGGCCTACACTTTTTCCTCCCAACGTTTGCTTTTTATTTGAATTTCAAATTTAAGGTCTCGAGGACACAGACACAGATTATTATATGCCATAAAAAATAAAAAATGAAATAAACCCAAAACATGTACAAAAACAAGTGGGGATTCTGTTATTTGTCTTGTTTTGTTGCTGTTCTGTTCTGAGCTTCTTCACTCTGCAAATAGAATGGGAGACTCAGCTACTGCTTGTCTCATTCATGGCTTCTCCTATGCTTCTGCCATACCCAATGATTCCAAACAGGTAACACATCTTCTTTTCTTCTTCTTCTTCTTCTTCTCAGTATTTTTTTGAATATAATAACAGGGAGGGTTTTAATGAGTTGAAAACTGAAGAGCATGATTCTTGATAATAAGAGCAAGGTCTAGAAATGAAATTTGAATCCATGGTAGAAATGACATAATTATTGAAAATAAGGGTGTGTATTAGTGAGAAATTAAAGTGTTCATGTGTTGCAGGGCAACCCCATGCATGTTCTTGGGGAATCAATTTCATTTGGGAGGTTTATGAATGAACCCTTGTCATGGGAGAAGTGGTCTACATTTTCGCACAAGAAATACGTTGAGGAGGCTGAGAGATATGCCAAGCCGGGTTCTGTGGCTCAAAAGAAAGCATTCTTTGAAGCCCATTACAAGAAAATTGCTGCTCAAAAGGCTGCAGCTTTGCTTGAACAGGAAAATGCTATTAAAATAGAAGCTAAAAAGGATATTGATAACAATCAGCAAAGAGTTATACCGAATTCTCATTTGGATGTTGATGAGAAAACAGAAAGGAAGCAGAGTTCAATTGCTGTTGAAGAAACTGATAAAGAGGATGAAAAGGTAGTGGTAATAACAGGCAATGAGGCCTCAGGGGTGAGTCCTGTGAAGAGAGATTCAAATAACCAGTTTGATGATAATCTTGAAAATCAAGACACTGTTTCTGTATCTGAGGGTAGTGGAATTCCACAGATTGAGAGGCCTTTGCTAAAGGTAATAACTTTAGGCTTCATTTTCGATTTCGTCTTTCTTCTTTTTGGTTGGGAATCACTGCGTTTTTAGTCCCACGGAACTGAACCCTCCAACATTTGTGGTTCATAGAATAGTAGTATTTGTTTAAGACATATGGTCCCATAGGACTGTCACAGTTTTGCACTTAGTTCATTTTCATTTTACTCACTGAAATCCAATAACCAAATATATAGCCTGAATTTTGTCATTTTCAAATTCTGCCCTATTTTATGTCCATGCAGCAGAATTCTGTAGCTAGTGAAGATATCCCATCAGTTACGAGCAAGAAAAGATCAAGTCTTTCTTTATTAAAGTCGTCAATTCAGCAAAAAACATGGAGAGTTCAATCTACGCAGGCCAAACCAGTTACTCCTCATTTCAAGAAAGAAAATGATGTCAATGAAAGCACAAGGAATTCTAGTGTGGACTCCATGGATAAAAAGGGATACTCCCCCAAGTCTTTACGCACGTTAATTAACTTAATTCCTATTAAAGAACCAGATAAACAGCCAAATCTTGCCACCAAGAAAACTGAAAGTTCTTCCAAGGCAACTAATGATTGCTCGACTCCTTTGAAGACTCCAATAGTGGTGATTCTTAAGATGCTATTGGTTTTTTGCAAGATATTTTAGTGTTATATTAGTTATTTATATTAGGTTTGTTTTTCAACTCTAGGCAGCTGCAAAGGGTGCGGGCAGATATCCTGCAGCTACCCCTCAATCAGAGAACAAAAGGTGCCTATTTTAACTTCCACAGAAATTTTGAAGCATTTGAAATAATTAAGATCAACGCCACTGATTTTACTGAACAATGTCAATGTATTTAACTTATAATACACAGGGTGAAAACTCCAACTGATCCCTCAGCCCCTGGAAGCAAAACAACTGGCCCTAAATGGCACCTTTTGTCTGCCGTGTAAGTCTAATGATATCTAAGTTCTGCTTCTTTTACTTGATTGGGAGCCAGATATTTAAATAGTAGAGTTAAGTATGAAGATATGTTGATATGCATTATGTGTAGAAGTTTTAAAACAAGAAGTGTGTAGTGTTATATTGTGATAAAAATAAAGCCATATGACGTGGTAGTGGAATCCTATCGTAGATTTTAGCAGCTTTTTAAATTGATATTTTTTCTAGCCAAATAGCAAAAGGTGTGTCAGTTATTGAAAAAGGTGTAACTTGTTCCATCTTAATCTTGTTTCGGTTACTAATATAGAGTGAATGCTCAGCAATGTTGTGTTAATAAACTGTATCTTATTCCATACTTCAAAAGGATAGCTCAAATTCGAATTATTAACTAATCCCATGTAAGTAGTGAAAGAACTCTTAACTAGAAAATAAATGATCAAATATCCTAGTATTTAACTTAAGCAACATCAATGATACTTTGTCAGATCGAGGAAAATAAACATTCTAGTCAAGAACTGACCTCATTGTTTCTTTAGTCTGAAATATAATTTCGATAATAATTGATTTGAAGAGTCTGTACATTCCCTTTGCGGCATGTTTCTTCATTGTGATTTAGAAGAGCTTGAAATTCTCACTAATGGTGCTTGTATGTCAGTTACTCCAAGTCATTATCTGCCTATAGAAAGAAATTACAGTCACCAACATCAGCCACTCCTTTTATTCTGAGAACAGAAGAAAGAGCTACCAAAAGGAAACAGGTAAGAATTTCAGTTACTCCCTCCCTAACTGTAAAAAATTAGTTGTCCGATTTTCCTCTTATATCTTACCCAACACTTCTAGAAACTCGAGGAGAAATTCAACGCCAACGACGTGCAGAAGGTGCAGCTAAAGAAGACATTAAAGGTTATAATACAAAGCCAACTATCTTTCTTTTATTACATAAACACCCTTCATTTGCGTTCTTAAAAAATAGAGCTAATGTCAATTTAACATCATGTGAAATGCATAATGTTCAATTTATCCTGCCCCTGGTGATTTAAAAAATTGCACTTTACCCCCCTATGAAAATTCTAAAGGAGCAATTTACCTCCTTCAGCTTGAGAGTGTAACTCACTTGCCAATATTGAAAGTGGGCATGAAAACTCGGGGAGGTAGTGTGAAACTTTTATAAGATTATAGGGAGGAAATGCTATTTTTAAAATTACAGGGAGATAAATTGAACATTACGCATACATGGGGGTTTACTCTAAAATTATATCAAATTCAAAGTCGACATTGATAAGGGGTAAATGGCGCCCATTAAAAATTATGTTGATGTCACTTGTACCATTGGAAAAGTAATAGCAGGGTATGAAACTATGTCCATATAATTTTAGTACTTATTTTGCAGGAAAAAACAGGAAATGAATTTAGAAAACTAAGTTGTGGCATTTGCTTTAAAGCTCGTCCCCTGCCGGACTTTTACAAGGAAAAAGAGTCCCCTCAAGATCAGATGAATAAGGTATACCCCTCATTTCTTGATCAGAAAATTTCTAAAATCTTATGAGCCGAATGTGATATAGCCTCAAAATGCCAACCTTCAGAGCTTTAGACTTTTTATGCTTAGTCATTGAGTTTTCCTTTATGCAGACTCCAGCTGGACAACCTCAGTCAGCAGTACTAGGAAGAAGCATTTCAAACAAGACGCAAAGCACTGCCTCAATGCCTCCTCCACCTCCACCTCCGACATCTTTTACCAAAAACGGAGCTTATAAGAATTTATCAATCAAGAATGCTCCAAACCCACACAAATTTCTCACTACTTCATTACCTGAAAAGTTCACACATGAGAACGCATCCCCAAATATTCGACAGTGAAACAGACCATGAAGCAGATTGAGTGTACCCATATATAGTGTATTAGAAGAGATATTTCTCTTCCCATTTGGTTTACACATGCATCATTGTTAAATGTTTCTACATGTCAAGAGTCATAGAGATATACTATTTTTCTAAAGCCATCTCCAAGTTTCCTTTTTTATTCTTTTGGTGGGGTGGGGGGAAACCTGCAAGCCTTCAATGAAATCCAGGAACAAGGCTTCAACTAGTTATTAATATGTTCAATACATGTACGTCATAATTGTAGCTAGGTTGTTGTAAAAGGAATGCGTCCACTGTCATTTTAAGAAAATGAATTGTGACAGTCAAATATATAATAAACTCAAATAAAATCTTATTGCATTTTATCTTTAGAAATATTTAGGGCCTCAAACAATAGAATCGGAAGGAAGATGAATAATATATAGTAAATTTTTGATAAAGAGTATGTGTACCAGAAATGCAGCAATGAGACAAAAATGAAGCTGACTTGTGAAAACACAGAAAAGTCTCAATAACAGAACTTAATAGATTACTCAACCGAAATCTACATAAATTTCCACAAAATTTACAAGTAATAGGCAATATGCAGTGACTTCAAGCTAACCTACACTAAAACAGGCTCCAGAGTACTTACAATTCCCTTGTCAAGTGCAAGCAAAAAATCACTTTAAGCACGTGCATCTCTGGTCCACCGCTTCAGTATATATTGACTAGGAACGATCTTTATATTCCTATAATCGAGCACTTTCAATGCATGGCTACACAAAATTCCTACAAACTGAAACTTCATACAACTGCAAACAACTGAATCATCTTCCGAGCTGCATAACACCATATACTGTCGAACTTGACCATATGTACTCACTTTATACTCAACCGAGGACTGAGTCTCAACGCATTGGTTAATCACAATATTTAGACTATTTTCATATTCATCGTGAAAAGTTTCATATATTATCGGTGTGTATACTTCCCTTACCTGTTTCAGCATTATGACATCTCCCATTAATCTAGGCATGTGCTGACCCATATCGTAGTTAGATTCTAATTCTTTGTAACGCCAGTCATTAACTACTCTCCCAAAATGTTTGACGAATTGAATAACATGTGATTCAGGATTAAGGTACTTTTTTAAGGTGGTAATGGAATCCTCGGAGAGTAATGCAGTTTCTATGTGGCCTAAAAATATATGCTTACCATAAGGTAAAGCCCATTTTTCGCGTTCTTCAAATATTCCATGCAGCCACTCATTTTCCCATAGAACATACGTATCCAGCATTGTTTTCCAGGAACTAACAAAGTCTTCCTCATCCGAATTAAGAATGCATCTGCATAAATCACTGGAAAAAGAATCGGCGCTGGCAACGACTTCACTGAGATGTTTAAGGGCATTTTGGTAAATTTGCCATGTGCATAACCGGTGGTGAGTTTCTGCGCACTCGGTGGCGATTGCTTCATAAATTGCTTCGTTTTTATCAGAAAGTATAGTCTTCGGTTTTTTTCCATTCATAGCTTTTATAAAGTTTTGAAATAGCCACTTGAAAGATTGAGCACTATCATTATATAAAAATGCAGCACCAAATATGAGTATCTGTTTATGATTATTTACTCCAAAAAGCAATACCAAAGGCCGTGAATCTCTGTTTAGTTGATAGGTTGTATCAAAGCAAACCACGTCCCCAAAATCACCATAGTCAACCAACATTTTCTCATCCGCCCAGAAGAAATTGGTCAATTGCTCTTCCACATCAAGTTGAACAGCGTAAAAGAACGATGGATCCTTCAATTTCTTGCTCTGGAAATACTGGTGAATGCTTTCCGCTTCTTCAAGCTTTAAATTCCATGCACGCTTAGATGTAAGCCTTGTTTCATGATCAATCGGATCATAACTGAAATCTTCATGGACTCCGACTCCTGTTAATAGCAACTCAGTAAGTGATTTTGGATGCATTTCATAACCCATTGAAGCATTCGATTTTACGGTTTGAATTGTTAAAGATCTCTTCTGTGATCGTAATAAACGAACTTTACAGGCAGGTACTAGCTCGTGATTGTGCCTTTCTTCAAAGTGGGTGACTCGGTACCTACCATCAACTTGACGCGAAATGACTAATTGAGCCATGCAACCAACTCTCGTTTCTTTTCTTGGTCTCTTCACCTTTGAACCTCTTTTGTCTTTCTGCCTATACCCTTCTCTAAAACAAGTATATCTCCTGGAAGCCACAGCACCATCTATTTTACTCCTATTGACATAATCCTTACGAACACTGAAACCTACTCGTGCAGCATATGTATTGTAAAACTCGTAAGCATGAATTTCTGAGTCAAAACCCATACCGAGTTTTGGAACCCCATCGGGCACTGGGATAGCAGTTGACTCACCCTCAACTGACTCAACAGCTTCAACAGCCTCAACAAAGGATATTCTCTTCTGTGAGGGTAGTAAGTGAGCTGTGAATGGTGTCACAAACTCATGATTGTGCCTCGTTTCAAAATGAATGACCCGATATTTTCCATTTGGTTGGCGAGTCACAGTCATATGAGCCAGGCAACCGGTTCTTGTTTCTCTTCTTGGTTTATTCACATTTCTGTCGCACTTTGTAGACCCGTAGCCTTGCCTGTGACAAGTATACCTCCTCGATACCACCAAACCTGTAATTTTACTTCTATTAACAAAATCTTTTCGAATGCTGAAACCTTCCATGAGAGCATATTTGTTGTAGCACTTGTACGCATGGTCTTCTGAATCGAATTCCGCACCAAGTTTTGGCACTACATACTCACCAAGTTCGCTCATAACTTGAATAGATCCAGATGAGGCAGTAGAAGGAGCTCCTGGCTGGTTGTCTGAGGAGATATCAAGACTTTGCTCATTTTGTTTTCCCTCAATATTAGGCAAACTATTACCACTACTGCTTGTATTTGGGCATATATCCTCGTTTAGCCCATTATGTTTCATGGATGAACCATTTTGGCTGGTGAAATCGCGCTCATTATCAGTATCACTGTCAATACTGTTCCTGTCAGATGAAGCATTAATGCAGCTATATGTGCCTTCACTGTCTAAGTCCATGCAATCTTTGTCAGATGATACTTCTTGGCTCATATATGCTTCTTCATAAGGAAATATTACAGCCTGACTTGCCAGTAAAGCAGCATCCACTTGAAATGTCTCATCAGATTTGCCTTTGATGCCATTCTCAAAAGCATTATTTACCCTAGCACCTTGGCCAGAGTCCATGGACATTCATTACAAGCAACAATCCTGTAAGACAATGAGGAATCTCCTCCTTAAAAAAGGAAGTACATGAATTCTAAATATATTAAGGATAATGAAGAACATTATCTTACTAAAAATTCAGAAATCTAAATTGATGATTATTATAACAATCCATGCCAAACACGGTATATTCAACTGGATAATAAAATCTCTAATCAATTATAAGATCAAGATAAACTCCCAAGATAAACCCCCAAACACCAGCAAAATCCATTGTTTTTATATTATTAGCATTCTATAGCAAGTATGCGTTAATAATTTCTCCTGACAAGACCGCATATTCAAAGATATAGGAGCAATAAACACAAAGATAAGCAAATATTACACAGCACAAAATATATGCATATATGCAACAAGTTCATTCCACTAAATAACCTAACCCAAAAATTATAATGCATGAACTTCTGAAAAAATTAAAAGATAAAATCAAATTTCAGTAAATTAAAATTTGAAGTGTACAATAAGCTTCTAACAGTTACATAAAAAATGTTCAATCAAAGGCTGCCCACTCATATAATATCAAGTACCTAAACCCACACACGTAAACACAAAAAGGAATCTGAACGATCATTATACTATGTGGTTCAATAATCTGCCTCTCTCTAATTAAACCTTTAAACAGCTGTTTATTGTCTTTATTTCTTACTTTAAGAAAGAAATAAAAAAAGGTAGTTTAGCTACAGTATATGTTAACAGATATTAACGTATATGTGACATTAGAGAACCTGAAGGATAGAATTTTAAACGGCAGAAAGAACTAACATAAGGAGGGGCGGAGGAGACGTCGGATCTGCACGGTTGCACCGCCGTTGGAGTAGGAGGGGGTGGGGTGAGGGTGGGGTACGAAGTCAGAGAGAGAAGAGGGGCCTCTGCTGTGATATTCACTCCGATCTTATCCAGTGTGGAACAAAAGGTCTTACGGAGGATAAGCGACTTTAATGTTTAAAGGTCGACTAAGAAAGTGCGCTTTAAATTCAGAGATTGATAATGCATAAAATTGGAGAAATTGGGACGGTTCAGGAATTGTTTTAGCGGGCAATTGGAGAAAAAAGTTTAAAAAAAAAACAATAATGAGAATATATCTAAAAATCAAAAATTTAATCTACACTAATTTGAAGAAAATATTTTTGAATAGATGAAAATCATCATTTGTTTGCCTTTTAGTAAAAATGGTACATTTTAATTGATCTTATTAGTTAATTATTGAGATAAGATTGTCTTGTTATATCAATGTAATTACAAGTTTTTGTCCAAAAAAAAATTAAATTTCAACGAATGTAAGCTATTCATTATATATGAGTAATTAAAATGTTATTTAAATATGAAAAAGACACATTATTGTATGGTTATATACAAGTTGAATTATTATTATCCCATTATCAACATTTCATTTGAAATCAACAAATAAATAAATGGACAATATATTGAGCATAATATTTTGAACACCCACAATCACAAGAAACACCTCCAACAATATAATATCAATAATTGATATTAATTTATTATTACTGGACTGAGCCAAGTAAATTGACATCTTGGCAAACAATCAAATAAACACAAATACACATATAAAAAAATCAAGTAGAATTAGTTGACAATTGACATAAAATATAATTGATCGGATCACATTTCTTCAACCAAGCACCAACTTTCATCCCCATCCACCGGTTGCCAAACAAATCCAACCTCACAAAAACTCATTTGATCCTCATTATCAACATCATTAACCTCATATTTATTAGCTTCACATTCATCAGCCTCTTCGATCTCAATAATGCGAGATGATACTTTATTATCGTGTAACTCTTCATCAATCTCAAACATACGAGACGATATTTTATTGTCGTATAATTCTTCAACTTTGATAGTATCAGTGTCATTGATACAATCAACTTCATAATCATGATCCATATAATCATCACTAGTCAAATAATCCAACATCCCAGTTGCAGAAAACTCTGAAACTCTGAATCTTGGCTTAGCATCCACTACTCTCCAACTGATCAATTTATGATTGGACACGACATCCGAAGATGACTTAATCTTTAAGGCTCCCTTAACCTTGTCCTTAGACTTACACGCCGGGTGGATGTGGCAATCGCGGCACATGGCCCGACCACATTTGCCTGTGAATTTGGAATGGTTTGTAGGCTTTCTGGAGACTTTGTTGAACAAGCCTGCAGTTGGAGGTGAATTGAGCTCGTTAAGGTTTCTCGAATTTGGTCGGGGATTCAATTGAGCCGACATGATTGGATATGTTCGGACCATACCGTGTTGGCGACCCTCCCTCTTCATATTTGGTTGTGTTTTGGGAGCTGAATAAATGAATTGAAGTGAAAAGTTTCTTTGGTTATGTGCATTTAAATAGAAAGAAAAAAAAGGTGCTTCTTCAGTTGAAGTTTAGTTAACTTGGGAAGCAAGGGGGTGATTGCCAAAATTGCTAGGCGTGTTGGCCAAGCCAATATTTATAAAATATTGAGCATATGCGCTATAAAATAGAACACAGAATGCAACAGGTCATCGACTCATCCAAAAAGACACTTGATCAAGGCAGATCGAATTTTACAGGGTCAATGACAGATGTAGTCTATCATTTTAGATCAGATCCATATTCATTTATTTTAAGCAGATTTGTATCCATAATTGATTGGATATGGACTCGGATCTAAGTCCGCAGTATTAGATTAAAATTTGGATCCGCTTAAATCTTCATTCTCAGAACAAACATCATAATTTTAATACGATATAATCATTCAACTACACCAACCTACTGGACCAACTGTTTAAAGTATTTATGCTGTTAATTAAGAATTAACTTATGCAGATGAGACTTTCTTTTAACTCTCTCCCTCTTAGACTAGCTATTAAACACTGTTAATTTTACTTAAAAAAATAAAACATCTCAAATTTGATTGTTTAATGAATTCATTGGTCAACCTAGATCCATATCTACTACTTCAAATTACAAATTCGTCTTAACCGTTTAAATTTATCTCTAATCAAGTACAAATATAAAAACTGCTTTAGATTGTTGATTTATCTCTATTGGATCGAATTCATATAAAAACGGTCTCCATTGACAACCCTAAATAGATTTATGGTAGTTTTAGATTCTGTCTAGACCAACCAACAAATTTTCACCCATTTTCCCAACTCTACAACTCGTTAATCTATATCTATTCTATACTATTATAAAAGCATGAATATTTCTTAACTTTTTTGTGCGGACTAAAATACCCTTACTTGAATTATTATTTAATTAAATAATAAATATATAAAAGTAATTGAAGAGGTATAATTAGACGTAAAGTCTTATTGTATTTATCTTCTACACGAACTCCTAAAATTTATAAATTATCTCTTACATAATTTTTAGTTATTTTAATCTTCTCTTATAATAGATAAAAACGAACCATAAAAATACACTATTATTTTAAATAGTCCCTAAATAATAGATAAACATTATTATATTATAGCATCAATATTTATTTAAACAAGAAAATTTTAATTTAAAATTTTATTACAACATAAGTCATAACCATTCTAAATATAAAAATTTAAATTGAAGTTTTCTTAAATATCGTGATGTTACAAAATAAATTAAAATTTAATCGTATCTTACTATGATAGAATAAAAATTACTTATGGCATGGCTAATTACGTAATTTTACTTTGACTAGAATAGAAAAATATAAAGAATATTCAATAATATCAAGACATGCATAACCATGAATTTTCATGAAATTTTTTTCGTGAAAAACGGGTGAAATTGGTGAAAAGGGGTGAAATGATAAAAAAAATAAGAAATCTTTAAAATATGTGAAATTGATGAAAATTCGAGTGCAATTGGTGAACACTGGTGAAGTTGGTGAAAATTTGGATGAAACCGGGAAAAAAGTGCCCTCGAAATTGGTATGCACATGTGAAATCGATGAAAATTCGGATCAAATTCGTAAAAAAATGATGAAATCGGTGAAACGACAACATCAATGAAAAGTAGGTGAAATCGGTGAAAAATAAAATGAATAAAGTTCAGGTTGGTGAAAAGAACATGTGAAATCAGTAAAAACAACGTTCAAAATGATAAAAATTTGTGAAAAATCAGTTAAAACAAAAGAGTTTAATTGACAAAATAAGGTGAAACCGGAAAAAATAATGGGACAAAATCTTAAAAACTATAAAATAAGTTATAACCAATAAAAAAAAAGGTATAACAGTGAAAAAATTAAACTGGTTAAACAAGTGAAAAATTAAAGTAAACTAAAAATAGGTGAAAACCGATTAATTTGCTTTATTTTATGACATAATCAAATTAATGTTACTCTTATTTACAAAACACACCCATAAAATTAACTATACACGTACAACGTACGTGCACTTTACTAGTGTATTTAAAATATGAGAATATATAACCAAGTCTGAAAGAAACAATTCACTAGGACATGAAACCTTGACTAGGCATAAGAAGTGCTTCCATTAAGTTTATTAAACTATCAATAATGGCAGATGAACCAGTATTCTGTGCCACCTTCAATTTATCTGTCAAATGAATGAAAATAATTAAAATTGCCCTTTTATCAGCCAAAGACAATATATAATATAACCCATCAGCTTGCCTCAATATCTCTTCCGTTACCTACAGTAAAATATATAAGAATCAGATATCACAACCAGGCTAGTTCGGCTTCCTTTGTCGATCCTCGACATTTTCTGGCTCATGAGATGCCATAGTTCGCGAAACATAGCACAACATACTTTTTAATCATGGCTGTAGTTGTTTTGTTGTTTTATACAAACTATTCAAAATCACTCCAGAAAAATATTATACTAAATTTGACTTGATCATCTATCAATCTGCATAGAGCAAGGATCAAGCAAGCTACTTTTGACAAAGTGAAGCTGCTTCTGCTCTGTAACTGTACATGGGTTGCTCTAGCGAATCGTGTGATGAGCTTGATATACTATACACTATCAGAATGTGGGTGATCAGAGGGTTTAAGCAGTGGTTCCTTGCTTACCACATTAGAATTAGAAGCAATATTAGTTTTGTTCTTGGACCGGTATAGAACATAATGCTGCAACATGAAAAGTATGTCAAAGAAGATAGACACCTGCAAAAGAAAATCATTGCAGTGTTCTTTAGATGTCCGACAATTTTCTAATAAAGAAATATTGGATTCAAAAGAGAGGGATGATTGTTACAAATATGCAATCAAAATATGTCATGAGTGTCAGTGTGTCAGAAAAAATAAAATATTAAATGTCATCTCTAACAGTTTAAGCTTTCAAATGATGTGGTCATTTTATTTAGTACGAAAGCCAGACCCAATGAAGGTCCTGTGCTGCAATCTTTGCCATCATTCATGAAAAATTGTTAGATGTGTTAGGCTTGAATACAGCCAAAACGCCACGGGGCATGTTAGAAACAACAAGCTATTAAAGAGCCAATGCCAATTTACCCCCGTGAATGCATAATGTTCAATTTACCCCCTATGGTTTGAAAAAGAGCATTTAACCCCCCGATGAAAATATTTAAAGAGCAATTTACCTCCTTTAGTCGGAGAGTGAAACTTTTATAAGATTGTAGGGTGTTATAGTGCTCTTTTTCAAATTACACGGCGGTAAATTGAAAATTATGCATATCATAAGGGGGTAAATTGTCATTAATTCCGATATTAAATGTCTCTTTTTAGATAATGTGGTCATTTAATAATGAGTATGATATACCTAGAACTTAACATAGAGTAGAAAGATAACACTGTGCTTTCTTATCGAGTATCACATTAGAGGATTATGGTTTTTATTTAATTGCATTATCCATGAGCTGCACAGAAGTTTATTATCAACCATATAAACAAGAATAAAATAAGCAATACCGTACCAAAGATATCATAGTCTTCCCTATGTTTCCATTAAAGTTCACCCAGGAATCTGTGAAATAAAAGTTATCAGTAGAGAAATGAATATATCTTCAGATACCTTATCAGAAGAGGCAAATCAATTTACTATGTGGTGAACAACTCACTTTGATCTATGGACTGCACTGCCATCTGACAATAGTTAGTTAGTCCTCCAAGGAAATCTAGCAAAATGTTGCCAATGCTAAACCCAATTGTGCTTTTCCGGCGGAAGTTCAAGATTACCTGTGATTGGCAATAGAACGAACTCTAAGTTAGATCATGCCAATTTACAGTTAAAAGGGAAAAGTTCATACACATAAAATCTTGAACAAACATGTTCCCAAAGTGTGATAGTCTTTAATGACATAATTAATATTCACCTGAGGAATGTACTTGATGATGGTCATAACAACCTGAATATCGCTGCAATCAGATACAGGCATGGTTAAAAAGCAAAAAATGAAAAAAGAAGAAGTTGGTTTTATCTACTAACTTCAGATAATAGCACAGAGAAAAACATATTCGAATCTAAAGAACTTTGATGAGGAATATCCAAGGCCATCTGGGTTCCGAGTTCGACCCATTAAAAGGTCCAATATGAAATCAAACAGTAATATGTAACATATGCAAATCCTATTTGAGATACTATATATACCCCAATATCCTTGACAACCACAAGGTATGCCTCATGTACACAAAGCTTATAAGTCACTCTAAAATACATATTTCTTCCTAATATATAGGAAAGACACTTGCTACAACAAAAACTAGTCATAATAGCAACAAAGCAAATGTTAATCGAGTCACTCTACAAAAAAAAATATCAAAGATACGGCCTATAGGTTACTAAGGGGTAAGGCATCTTACTTGAAGCAGGACACCAGCCAAAACCAAGAATGTCTAGGAATAGCTATGAATACACAAACTGCAGCAGATAACCAAACCACAGAAACAATCCCAATTGAAATTTTTGATACTTTCTGGTTTCCCCGCTGTAAATTTATAATATCCAAAAAGAGAATGATCAAAACATAAGCTTCTATTATGCTATAGGTAGTTGTTACATAAGCAATACAAAATGAAACTTAAGTTTCTACTTACATCATAAATTGCAATCTGGAACAGGGTATATGCAGTCAAGAGAACAGCATGTATGGAAAAAGCTACATCATTCGGAGCCACAGGTATCATCTGAAATAAAAAATTAATAATAATTAATAAATCTACTTCAATCTATTAATAAAATCATAAAACCAAATACTTACCTCGTTTAAACCAAATTTATTGCGGTACTGTCTCTGTACAGTGGAGCTAAAGAAGAGGGAAGCATTGTAGATGAGATAGGATGAGTGCTTCGTCAAATTCAAAAGAGCAAAATCGAAATTCAATCCCACAACACTGCCAAATAAATTTCAACCAAAATTATCACTAATGACTAAACAAAGACTAATTTACAGATAGAATTTGAAAAAAATGAGAAAGTAATAAACACCTTTTCCTTTGGAAATTTAGAATGACTTGAGGGTAGAAACTGATGGACCATGAAGAAAAAGCAACCCATCCAAGAACATTGTACAACACCTCCAGATGAACCGAGTTCCACGATGACATTATTTGTTTACTTGCTTAATTTTCACTTCTAGGGCTTCCAATTTGGGAATTCTCCGTATAAACTGTCCGAATATAAATGGAGGGTCCAATATGATCCCATCACTCATTTATGTAGAAGTTCTAACTGGAGAAGAAGATGGTGAAAAGAACGAGTCCCAATGAGCTAAGATGGAGGCTCGTGGGGGCCATTTATGGGTGAACGTGACCGGTATTACGTCCCGGTTCGTACAACTTCCCTGACCAGTTGCAGATTTTCCTTTCCTTGGAAATAGGATGGGTTAATTTTGAGTCATTTGCAAAAATAGCCTCGTGGCTTTTTCAATTTTTAAAAATAGCTTTATGAAGGTTGAGTTTGTAAAATTAGCCTTTCATTTAAGGAAAATTTTTGTCCAAGCCATGCTTGACCAAAATCATTCAACTACCAAGCAAGTGTATTGCAGTTGCTTTGTGATTGATCACTTCCCTGAAAGTTACGTCCAATCTCAAAGCAAGTGTACTACACTAGTCATGTAGTTACTTTGGGTTCGACCAAACCCGATATGGGTAAGAATTTTCCTCCATTTAATTAGTGTTTTAATTAAATGGAATATTGCAAAAAAAACCCAATAAACTTAATAAAATTAAAATTAACCCTATCCCATAGTCGCCCGACCGCTTGGAGGTCCAAGCAGCGGGTGACATTTGAAGATACATTTTTGGGAGAAATTTTTGTAATTAGAGAAATTTTGGGAGAAATTTTAAAATTTGAATTGTGAGTAAAAATAGATTTTATAGGTGTTTTGTATTATTATTATTAGATTAATTGATTAATTATACTTAATTAGATTTAATTGTTATTAAAACCAAGGAAAAGAAAAAAAGAAAGGCTAGTTTTGCGAAAAACTTTTGGAGTAAAGCTATTCAGCCAAATAACCCATTAATTTTCCTTAATTAAATTATTTTCCTTTTTGCGAATCCTTAATTACTATTCTTTTTTTTGGTCGAAAGGAAAAAAAAAAAACTTACAACTACTATTCTCTGTCTATTTCCTTGTATAAAAAATTCTACTAAATAATATATTCACTTTGACAACAATAATTTTAGGGAATTTTGTGCCTAGACCCGATCTTTCATAAATCATGAATAAAATTAGTGCATTCACCATACAAACAATAGTATTTTTCTTACTCTGATCTAGGCAAGTATCACCCGCTTTTAGGGGCAAAAAATTATACATATTAAAAAAATTATTTTTCTAACTCTTGTCTAAAACTGCGCATTAAGGGTGAAATGAGCAAAAAAATTGGGACAAATAGTATTTTTTAATGGTAATTGCATCATCATCACATTCGAATCTCACTAATGCGTGAAGAATAGTTTTACCAGCAATTGATAACAAAAGGAGGCAAAGTGGGAACGCAAACTAGTTATTGAAGTTAGACTAGCTTTACAACAAATTATTGCTGAAAAAGGAGAAGTATTCAAATTTACTGATTTAAAATTCTTTTTCTGTTTGTCTTCAATGCATATAGTGTGGTTTACATACAAAACAATAAGCTTGAAATTGTCAATGTAATTTTGACTAAAAACCATCTTGGAATGGAGAATCAGATATTCTAAGTAGAGGCTCTTTGCTTTCTGCATTGCTATTAGGAGAAATGGCCACATTTCTGGAAGGATATAGCACAAAATGCTGGATCATGAAAAGTATGTCAAAGAAGATGCACACCTGCAAAATTTGTACAATTACAACTCGGAAAGAAGATCTTTTGCTGCTTCAATTCAAAACAAGATTTTTAGCAGAATCAGCATAAATGGAAGCGAGCAAAGAGTAAAATTGATAGGGATTAGTCATTACATACCACAGACAGCAAAGTCTTGCCTATGTTTCCATAAAGGTTCACACAGGACCCTTAGAAGATAAGGAGTTATATTAGCATCCAAACTTAGACATGATGTCCTACCTATATGAAGATATATACATACATTTGGGTTTGGCTATAAAAACTCACTTTGATCTATAGATTGCACTATCATCTGAAATAAATTTGTCGTGCTCCCAAGAAAATCAAGCAAAACATAGCCGATGCTAAATCCAACACTGCTCTTACGTTGATAGTTAAAAGCAGCCTGTATTTCAACAACTCTATTATGCGTTAAAGAGCCCAGAACAAGTATATATAATTGAAAGGAAGATCATAATTATGAAAAAAATAATCTTCAAATGTTAAATACATTGCAAGGCAGTATCTCGTACTAACTAACCTGAGGAATATATTTTATCGTGGTCATAACAACTTGCAACGTGCTACAATTATAAATGACATGTTATAAGTTATACGTAACAAATTAAATGGCCTGTAGATCATGTCAGATAAGTGGATTATATATAAATATTTTCAAAATAACTACATATTTGGATTTGAGGGCATCTTATCTTACCTGAAACAAGACACCAGCCAATACCAGGAATGAGTTGGAAAAGCTATAAGAACACAAACTGCGGCTGATAACCATGCTGCAGAAACAATCGCGATTGAAATTTTTGAGATTTTCTGGTTTCCACGCTGCAAAAATCAATTAAGAAACCATAGATAATTATATACAGCATATACCAATGTCTTAGATATTGATATAAATCTAATATTGGTAACAAGAATTCAGGAAACTCAACTCATTTAAATCAGCTCCATTTTTTTAATACAAAAAATGTCTTTCTTGCAATCAATCATAGTAGAAAATAGAAATTGTTGTCATCATCAACTACTTACATCGTAAATCGCAATTTGAAACAAGGTTAAAGAGGTCAGTAGAACAGCATGTACTGAGAAAGCTACATCATTAGCAGCTACTGGTATCATCTGCAATTCGAAAACACAAATCCTCAATTTCATAAACCTAAACCCCATTACATAGTACATAATTTCATTTTCCAATAAACAATTAGTAATACAGAAAAGAAAAAAAAAAAACAATTCAATTAAACTTTTATTCATTGAATTCAGTAAGTAAGGGGTACCTGATCGAACCCAAATTTCTGGCGATACTGTCTTTGAACAGTGGAGTTAAAGTATAGAGAGGCATTGTATATCAAGTAAGATGTGTGTTTCGTCAAATTCAACACCACGAAATCAAAATTTAACCCTAGAACACTGAAAATTCACTATATAAGTTCAACAAGCATGAATGAAGAGGGAAATACACAATTTGGGGGGTGGGGGTTGTAGACCTTTTCCTACGGAAATTTAAGATGAGCTGAGGGTAAAAACAGAAAGCCCAGGAGGAAAATGCAATCCAACCCAGTACATAGTAAAGAACTTCTAGATTCACTGAATTCCAATCCGCCATTTTTGTTTCTTCTCGTTCGTCAGTTCATATGACTATTGAGTTGTGACTCATTAAGTGCAAAACTGAATCATTTGCCATATCGAAATACTATTAACAATGACTATGTGAAGATGACAAAAAAAAATACTACTATATTAAGAAATTCAATAATTAATCATTTTCTAAAATAAAATATCAAAAATACTTTAATTAATGACATTTATCTTTTTATCTTTTATTTTTTTGTTTAAATTAAAAATTAAGAAAAGATAAAATTAAAAAAAATACATTAAGAAATTAAATCTGACAAGGAATTAAAATGAATGTTTAATATCGAATAGAATATGGAGGATTGACAATGTATCATGCTAACTAAGTAATATCGGGGAGAGTTTTTCAAGCTGTCCCTCAAATTTAGCGTAAATAATTTACCATCCTTTAAGTTCGAAAAATTAATTACACTACCCCATAAGTATTAGTTTCATTACATATATCCTCTTACGATATTAATTTTTGATGACACGCGTTGTCATCAGAAAATCAATTTTTATTCAATAATAATCCTAATATGGTTTTAGAAAAAAATTCAAATGAACCCTCAAATTTAGTATAATTACACTATCATCTTCAAACTTTCAAAAATACCCAAACTACCTCATATTTATTGTATTTACTATAAATACCCTTATGATCTTAATTTTTGAACGGACATAAAATATAAATGTAGACTGAAATATTTTTAAATGGATCATTGATATATATATATATACTTAATTACTTTATTTCAATTTACATAAAAATAAATTTCAATGTATTTTGATCACTGTTATTTTCATGCATGTAAGTATTACAACTTGAATAGTTTTTTATAGTGATATAGATATTTGTAAAAATATAATTTATTTAAAACATATATTTCATGTATATTTTTTTTTATGGGATATGAGCTATGTATGATTGATAATGTATCATGTTAACTAAATATCAAGGGAGAATTGTGCAAACTCTCCGTCATATTTAGTGCTAATAACATATCATCCTTTAACTTTGAAAAATTACTCATACTACATAATAGGTATTTATTTTATTACATTTATCCTCTTACGAACGCTAAAATATGACGGCATACAAAAATGCCATAAAAACTCCATTTTTATTGAATAATATCACTGATTTTTTTTTTAAAAAAAATTGATTTGTTTTCTCAAAGTACCCCTCAAATTTGTTGTGATTTCACGATCACCCTCCAATTTTCACTAATTTTGCCATATTTTTCCTCTTTGCCCTCCTATGAAAACTGAACTATAAATAAGAACGAGGTAATTAATTTACGTAGGCTAAAACTGACCATGGTCAAGAATATGAGCAGTTACGATACCAATTTTTGAGTATTCCAAATTTAGCCTCAATTTTCAAATCTTCAATGGCAAAGAAAGAAGGATAAAATTTGAAAATTGAAGATTGTATCTTAGGTTGAGACCCACTTTCTCTCTCACGCCCTCCAATGTTTTTAGAATCAGACCATGAAGATTGTATATTACATAAAAAGCCCCTCGGAATGTCTTGATGTCCAGCTAATGTATCCATTACGTATTTATTTTAATTTTATTTATTTTTATTATCGATACTCTATGTGACGTATCAGATACATATCCACGCGTAAGATATATGTATCTATACCTCTTTCGTTTCCGATACAGTACTTCATATTTTTTTTTAAGTATCCGTTTAACGTAGATTCAAATTCAAAGTATGATACTCCCATTAAAGAAAATAAGAATTCATATGCTAGCCCAAGCCTATGGCATAATGGGCCGTATTTTTTATTCGTTTGATTGGTTTGGCCCATCACAGCCCATCCTCGAAGCGCAATGTACACTGTAAAATTGAATAGCAGTTTGCACTATAATCTGAATACGGATTGAACCGGAAAATTCCAGCCGAGCCGAGCAGCTGAAAATGGCGTTGTTGAGGAAAACCTTTAAAACCCTAAACCTCACCGTCATCAGATCCGTAACCTCAACCACTACCCGCCGCTTCAACAGCGTCGCCACCGCCGTCGAATCCGAACTTCCATCCTCATCGTTTACCTTTTCCCGGGAAGATCCGAAACCCGCGGATAACGATGATAAGATATTCGTCAAAGGCCCCAAAACGTCATTGTCTTCAGCATCATCCGTGACGATGCCGATGTCATTTATGACGGGTTCGATAGTGGGGAAGCGATTCTACGCGAAGGTTACGACGAGAGAAGCTGATGATGGCAATGGATGGAGCGTGATGCTGGATTACAGGACGCTGAAAACGCCTTCTAAGAGGAATCTCAAGTGCCCTACTTTAGCTCTTGCTAAAGCCATCGCTGCTGAATGGGAGTACCAGGTTTCTTTAAAGCTTGTACTTCATTTCTTACTCCGTGGATTCATGTTTCTAATTTTAGGTTTGTAGTATTATGAATTGAATATTCCTTTGATTATTTTGGTGGTTCTGGATTCTAGTAATTTGGATCAAAGAAATATAAAAGGACATGAAGCTTGATTTGAATTTTTTCATCCAGATTATGAGCTTGGTTTGATTATAAAGCTCAAAACAGTTTTTATCGAATGAGCTCGAATCGAGTGGCATGCCATTTGTATTTGCCTATTTGGACATTTTTGTTGTTCAAGCTTGTTTGCTAAGTATGATGAACCTGAGTACAAAGGAACTCAAGTCAAGTATCTAATAGCTTGATTTGATTTTGCATTCCTAACTACTAATTTGCATAGACATCAGTTTTTTGAGCATCTTCAGTTTTGTCTAGATTTTACTTTTTTCCCCTGAAAAGTAAATAATTTTGAAATTTCTCTCCCATGAAATCTTGAAATGTTACCAAAATAGGCCCTTAGCTCCATGTCGTAGTTCAATCAATTGTAACTGTTCATCTTTGCTGGTAGTTTTGTTTTTCTTTTTCTTTCAATTTGTAGAGTGAAGCAACATATGAAGCAACATTTATGCATTTCAATTTGCTGCATAGTTTTTGAAAGTTAAAAGTTCTATTTTTTTTTTTTGGTGGCTTCAATGCTTCATAAATTTGACAATGTGCATTCTTATAAGAATCCGTCATTACTTTGAGTTTCATATTGTGAATTGAGCTACAAATTTGAGTGCTGAGTGGAGACAATGTAATGAATTGATGCTTCTGTGGTTGTAGGAAACAGATGGGATAAGACCGTTCACAATGCCTCTGATGAGACTTACATGTACAGCACTAGAAAGAGTGCCTTTAACTCGTTCCAAGATAATTGAAAATTTGATTAAGAAACTCCATATGGATCTAGTATTTTGTCGAGCTCCAAATGACAATGATGTATCAAGTGATCTCCGAGGTACATATACCAATGTTAATATCGCCTACTACTTCTTTTCTATTGTTTTTTACGGAACAAATATCTGTCAATACTTCTATGTAGTTCTGACTTTTTTCAACTCAAATTCACATACACAAACTAGGTGTTTTTATTTCTATTATCTTGGATTGTGTAATTATATCGATCTAACTTGGTGTTTTTATTTCTATTGTCTTCGATTGTGTAATTATATCGATCTAACTTGGTGTTTTTATTTCTATTGTCTTGGATTGTGTAATTATATCGATCTATGTTACAATTTGCAGAACGACAAGTGGAGAAACTCGGTCCATTACTTAAGTGGGTAGAATCTGAGTTTGGCTTTAGGCCTGTTGTATACACAAGTTTTTTCGGTGGGATGCAAGAGCAAGGACTAGTGAGTGCCATCGAAAACCTCCTTAAAAAGACAGATGATTGTGAGCTAGCTTCAATTGACGCAATTGCTGCAGCTGCGCATTCTTTGTTCATTGCTATTGGAATTTTTCGTGGTCAGTTGAGTATTGAGCAGGCGATTGAGTTGATTAGGCTGGAGGAAGATATGCAGGTTGATCGATGGGGTTTGGTTGAAGGTGGTCATGATATTGATATTGCTGATCTTAGAGTTCAACTCTCATCTGCTACTGTGTTTCTTGGACTTACAAGGAAACATTAATTTCTTTTATTTTTAATTTAATTTGGTAATTACCTCCAATAAGTTTTTTCTTGGGGGGCATTTGTTTCTTCCCCGTGTGTGTATCAATAGGTATACAATAAATTGAATCTGTCCCAACTCCATAAATGTGTCTTGATATGTATTACCAAGATCTGTTTTCTACATACAATTGCATTTATATTCCATTAGACCATCCAGGAGCCTATGGATTTTAAGAAATGTGATTTCCTATTTCATTTTCAATAAGGAGAATAGAAAAAGGTTTGTATTTGGTAGCACTAAAGTAGATGATTGATTTTATTGATACCAAAACTTAGGTCACATATTTGACTCTCAAAAAGCACAATTGCAGAGGAATGGAATTGTAGGTTTGTGGATGGTAACAATTTCTCTTATAGGCTACCGAAATGTGGTGTTTAAGTTGTAAAATGTTTGTGATTTGAACTGTTATCATAAGCTTTAGCACAACGAAAAAATCTAACAAGCTCAAGATTCAAGTTGAGTTTGATTAATAAAAGTTGGTATGGCTTTCTTTGTTTTAGTTTTATAACAAATAAAGAATACAATGATAGTTTGATAATTTATAATGTTCGGTTTGAGCTTAGCTCAGAGAACAATGATCTAGTATATAAAGTAATTAATCTATCAACTACAACTCTTGCTCGATCCAATTAGACCTTGTTCAGTTTTGATTGAACAATTGAGCCTTGTTTTGATTTCAAACAAGCTGTTAAAACTTAAATAATTATTTCTAAACAATGAACTATTAAAATAAAATCGAACTTGGACTTAGATAATACTACAAAGTAATTCATGAATTTGAACATCGTTAGTTATTTAACAATACTCAAATTAATTTATTTACACCTCCAATACTAATCATATGATTAGCAACATTTTGAAGCAGTAATAGAACTCATACGAAAATAACAAATCCATCATTTCCTTCACCTATTAATCTCCATGTCCAACAACATAGAATGAGTGAAAAGATGCTAAATGTCAAGTAGTAATTCAATGAGTGTTTACACAAATTATTTGACATAATAATTAATACTGCAAATTTTAAAACAATACCTATCTACAGAGAGGTTGTTCATGTTTGGAAATCCAAATAAAAAACGTTTTAACTCTGAAGCTCAAGTTTCTTGATATTCTGAATTTGCATGCCAGGATTAAGTCCCTTGGGGCAAGCTTTAGCGCAATTCAGAATCGTATGACATCGATAGAGCTTATACTCATCGTTGATCGCATCAAGACGCTCCTTGGTGTACTCATCTCGACTATCCATGATCCATCTATTCGCGTGCAAAAGTGCAGCCGGACCCAAATACGACTCAGGATTCCACCAGTAGCTAGGGCAAGACGTACTACAGCAAGCACACAAAATACATTCATACATCCCATCCAATTTCTTCCTATCTTCCTTACTCTGCAAATTCTCCCTCCCTTGATTCTCCGGCGGACTCTTCCTCTTCAACCACGGCTCAATTGATTTATATTGATTGTAAAAGTTGGTCATGTCAACAACCAAGTCCTTAACCACGAACATGTGCGGTAGAGGCGTAATCATTGTGGGACCATCCGAGGGTATTTTCGTCAGACAAGCTAATCCGTTACGTCCGTCCATGTTCATAGCGCACGAACCGCAGATTCCTTCACGGCAGGAGCGGCGGAAGGTTAGGGTTGGATCAATCTCGTTTTTTATCTTGATTAGGGCGTCGAGTATCATGGGGCCACATTCCTTCAGATCGATCTCGTAGTCCTTGAGCTCCGGTTTGTTCGCGGAGTCGGGGCTCCATCGGTAGATTTGGAAGGTTTTTGATTGCTTCGCTTTGGGGTCTAATTGTTGCGCCTGAGCCTCCGAAGCGTGGGGTCGGGAAATTACGGCCCTCGCCGCTGGTGATAGTGGCGGAACCCTAGCTATAGCTCGCCGGAGCAACCCAGACGCCATTGTTAGGAGAGAAGGTGATTGTTGGTTTGTTTATAGAGAGAGGGAAAGTTAGATAGATAGATAGCTGAGGAAGGAATAATGTGTACAAAACAATTGTAGAGAGTACAACTCGTTGTTGAATGACGGGAATGGGTTTGGGTGGGATTATGTAGAGGATTAAGGCGGTTAAGGAAAGGGTGAGGGTAGTTTGGGGAATTACGTCGATGAAGTAAATGAGGGGTGGAGACGGGAATGAAGCAACGTGGTTGGCTCGAGGTTCATTTGTTATGTCTTTTGAATTTGTGTTGGGGGAGGGTGGAACGTTGTGAGCCTTGAGGTAATATTGTTAATTCAACCTTTTCTATTATCCATCCTTCTAGATATTCAAGTTTTGATTTTGATTTATTTTTCATCAAATTATGATCACTTTCTTTGACTATCAAGAACTCTAGGCTTCCTCTTCGTTCAAGCTTCAGAATGAAGTATTTTACATTGATTGGACACTTATTATTTATTAGAGGCTTATAAAATAAGCATGACTTTTCTCTCTATGTAACTCCCTCCACTATCATTTTGATGTATACCTTGTTAAAAATGGTGTTTAAATGAAACTTCTATTTCTATTTTATTTTTTTCTTTTTTTTTTTTAAATTCTAAAAGCAATGATTAGAGAATAAATTATACTATATATAGTATTATGTTTATATATTATGTGAAGATTGGTTATGAGAAACAAGGTTCAATTGAAGAAAATGAGTTAATGATCTTATCAATTTGAATTTTGGCTCCATGTTTGGTCGCAATTTAATCATAATACACATGCATGTTGTTGATAAATGAAAAAATGATGCTAATTTTTTGTGACAACCTATGACAACATGAACCAATGTCTTCTACTAGGTAGTTGAGAACATGGGCGCATGCAACAAATCATTCTAATAATCTGATGATTGATTGAGCTAATCACAATGCTTCTCTCCATTTTTAATTATGATCGAATCGATGTATAAACCTATAGCTTTATTTTTTATTTTTTTATTATCCTCGTGTTGTGTTGTTGCCTCTTCTTCTCCCTCCTAAAGACTCGTTCTAAATTAACATCAAATTTTCTTTCTTCTCTCTCTCTCTCTCTCTACAAGATTTTCTCTTCTCTCTTCCATCTGAAGGCTCAAACCTTCAATCTTTCTAGATGACGTCTGTAAGTTTCTTTCTTTTGTTTTTCATCTTTATTTTCATTAACTGCATATTATCAAAATCAGGAATTGGATGCATATTTCGACTCTTCTGGTTATACATATTGTTTGCTGAATGTCTTTTGCTAATTTCATTTGATATATATTAACCGTCCCTTAAATTTATTGTTGGTTTTTTCTCACGAGAAATCTATAGGGAAATTAATTCTAAGAACGTGATTGGACATTTTACGAATTCATGTCAATCCCCCAAACCCTACATTAATTGTTTGAAACATATAATTTTGCTTAATAGGAAAATCAAATTTTATTGACAACACAACAGCCCAGCCCAATATATGTTGGTGACTAGTATGGGGCAAATAATTTTAAAGAATTCGTTTTGATTACTTTCACATCAAAGTCTGTCTATATTTATTTACCCCATTGTTTAATTTGATGCAATAATAAATATATGGAGATTAAGTCTTATTAATCATTTTGCATTTTGCTAGTAAGCATGTTTTTATTAAACAAAACAATATGAACATGCTCCCAATACTTATGTAACACCAGAACAAATCAAAATTGTGCACTGCAGCACGAGAAAGGTCGGCCATTGCCGAAATTTGGTGAGTGGGACGTGAATAATCCAGCCTCGGCTGATGGATTTACGGTCATATTTGCTAAGGCTAGAGATGAAAAGAAAGCTACAGGCACAGCTGCAACTACTGTGCCACCACCAAGAAACGACGTCATGTCTCAACCGCACCAACCTTATGAGTACCCTGGAAAGGTTCTTCTTTTTTTATCCAATCCTAACCTATCTATTTTCATATTTTCTCTTCTTTCTTTTTTTTCCTTAAATGGTTTGTTCTCTAAATTGATGCAGAAAAAGTGGCTTTGCTGTTTCTGAAAAGTTTGATGAATACAAAGCTATGAAATGGGATACAATGTAGAGTTCAAAGTGGCCAATCAGACTCCGGTTTTTGGGGATTGAAAGGCTGATGTAATTTTTACTCTTACTGTTAAGGCATCTTTAACATAACTTCTTCAAATTTCTATACTTCTCATAAAGGGAAATTATGACAAGAATTTACTCTACATTTGTTGATCTACACTATCCAAATGCAGTATAAACTTGTATGTAGCCTAAGCATAACCGACAATTATGTAACTTGATTTTGTTGCATTAGACTAAAATGGTATATAAGTAGTAGGGAAAATGTTATGCCTATATACCCAGAAAGAGATTGACCACATATTTATAAAACACGTGGTTCCGCAAAAGGAAATAATTTCACAGTGATTTTGGTGGTTCCACATACGGGAACATATCACGATGACTCCACATTATTATTACGGAAATAGTATCCGACAATTCTTCTAGGCCCTAATATAGATATCCTTCAACAGAAACATCATCAAAAGTTACCTATCCTTTGAATAGGTTAAAAGATGAGGCTGAGATCAGTGATCCTAAGGTTCGTGCCAGAAATTACTTTTACTGGCATAAGTTAAATAGAAAGTTCTCGAAAAATCGCGATAGCTCCTACTAAAGAAGTAGTTTGATTGAGGTAGGGAAGCCATTAATGTACATAAATCATAATTCTCACACCTGCTGATGTGAATCTTATCATCCCAGCCCTCCATCTCCAGAGCCAACAACCGTTGCTGATGAAACGGGCAAATTCGCATTTGCTGCTGATCCAGATCCACGGCGCACCAATTTACGGCTCACCAATCCACTGCTCACCAATTTATGGCTCACCAATCCAAGGCTTGCTGGGTGGTCATACTGACATGCACGTCCAAACTTGCAAAGACCAATACGTTCATAATCCCGACAAATATTCTTACCCTGTCAAGGATTAAAATCAATTAGGAACAGAATAAAATTACGAAATTAGAGGGGGAGAATATTTTAGGACATTGGGATCGAAAGTGCAAATTCGTAAAGAAGTGCAAAATATTTGGAAAACAGGGACCAAAGGTGAAAATTTGTAATTGCGGGACCAAAGGTGCTGGACTAAAAATTTAACTTTGCCATTGATCCAGACATGACATTATGTTGCAGGTAACTTTAGCAATATATTATCCGCAAATATGGTTAACTCCTGAAAAACATTGCTTTGTGTTCATCTTCCAGAAGACATCGTCCAACCTATGAAATTTTACTATAGATCTTTCACATCTTTGAAATCCAAGGATGCATAGGATCCATGTTGACATGAAAATGATCGTTGGGAAGGATGCTTATAATTCCAAGTTATTCTTCATTACGTTACCACATTATTAATTTAAGACATTTCCAAACAAATCGTAAGAGATTCATGAAACTTCCTTACTCGGATTTCATGATCATTAGCTCAAGAATAAAAATCACCCAGATTTTTCAAAGGTATTATAGATTGTGTAAAAGTAGAGCATTTAATATTCTTTCAAATAAACACCATGAATTCTGTATCTAGGTCAAATGCCCCAACGGTTTCCTTATCATCACCACATCCCACCAAACCTTCCAGTCCACCACCATTCCACCAATAAATAGACAAGTAAACAGAAAGGTGTTTTTTTTTTCCATTCAATGTCGTATAACAGCAGAAAAATATGTATACTTATCCGCTGGGTACTTCTCAACCTTAAATGGCATGTGATGAAGCTAGAGAACGAAAATGATATATCAAACAGAAGTTCAAGGTGCAACAGAATTATTTGAACTTACAGGTCTCAGTGGCAGGCCGTTCTCATTAAGAACATATTCCACTGGCTTAGGCATCCTGTTCTTAGGGTGGTGATACTGACAGGTAAACTTGGATTTGCAATTTCCAGTTGTTATGAAGTAACAACATTCAGGCTGACCTGGTCGTTCAGGAAATTCCTCAACTTGCACAGTAATATCTGGTTTACTATCAGAACCATTGGCAGATGTCATGCTCTGATGGAAATAGCTTGAGTTCTGAGTAAATCAGGACTACATCATCAGATATGTGTATACGGCCTCAGGAAAATTAACTTTATCAAACAGCAGAGCCATTACATGCATTCCAAACATTCTGATGCTCTACGCAAGATAAAGAGAATTTGGGATTTGGGAATCATATGCAAACATATTACACAATAGAAAATAAATAAAGAACTTGATTTTACCATGAAATGCGAATACAAAGGCAGGGCTTAATATGAATAAGGGGAAAAAAAAAAAGAGTACATATTAAAAGTGACCGTGGCAAAGAAAAAGTTTTAAGTACCTGATACCCATTCCATTCTGGTTGTTTAACCATCCATGGCGAAAAAGAATGGACAGGTTCATAAGGGGAGAAGTTTTCCGGAAGAGAACCACCACTGTTTGGAAACTTGTTCAAAGACCAGGAAGCTTGATCTGGTTGTGATGCTCCTGTCAGATGCAAGTTTTCCGAAAAAGCACCACCACTGTTTGGAAACTCGTGCAAAGACCAGGAAGCTTGATCTGGTTGTGATGCCCCTGTCAGATGCAAGTTTTCCGAAAAAGAACCACCACTGTTTGGAAACTGGTGCAAAGACCAGGAAGCTTGATCTGGTTGTGATGCTCCTGTCAGATGCAAGTTTTCCGAAAAAGAACCACCACTGTTAGGAAACTGGTGCAAAGACCAGGAAGCTTGATCTGGTTGTGATGCTCCTGTCAGATGCTGAGAATCACTATAGTAATTGTCTGGAAAAAATGGCTCTTCCAATGATTTGGGAAATTCCTCTCCTTCCATTGAAGTAGGATCAGGATGATGATATATGCAAAGAGAACCATATCCACATGAACCTTTGCGCATGTAGTATGGACATTCCTTCTCTCCCTAATAAAAAACACAACATAAATATCATTCAAAGAAAACCTCAGATGCGTGTTCAAGTAAAGTATGCACTGGAAAGATCAAAATGATAGAGAAAGAAGAATTCCAAAATGTTTCAGCCAATACTTAGCAGAATCAGCGAAACAAAGTATTAGCAATTATGTATATGAATTTTCTTTATACTACCGGTCGCATTGGCAAACCCATAAAGTTTAGCTCTGGAAATGCTTTTTCAGATACTTCACCAGGATGGCGGTATCTGCAAGATTTTTCATTCCTGCACACTCCTGCAATTGAGTACTGCAAAGACCAAAACCATAACAAATAAGCTCACGGATGCATCAAGTATAGAATTGATTTAGAAAATAGCTAGCCACCAAGTATAAGTTGTAGCTGATATTAAAACAATCCAAACACGTATATTAGCATAAAAAAATACGAAATCACATCATTAAAAAAAAACAACAAACACAAAGAGGTGTGCGATAATAAATTACATATATCATACTAGCTTTGCCACTAACGAACCAAATATATATCATGCACCATTCTTCCGAGATATTAAAACTAAAACTTTATATGGATAACCGTGCTGACCTAAGTAACGTGATTTGTGTGGTTACACACGCGCTTCAATTCACGTGTATAGCGTGATTATCAGAATTCAGATAAATTTTTTTCAGATATATTGAACTACATTCGCGAATCTTTCTGAACATCTTATGTCAGCTAACAATTTTCCAACACGTGGTCTACGCCAAAGAAACTTTCCGGCTCTATAATAAATGATGCTATTCCGGCTCTATAATAAATGATGCTAACGTTGGCGCATATTTACCAAGAAATTTAAACATGTGTATTACAAAATAGATATATTTATAATTTTTAATGATGAGTGAACAGACCTACTCCCGATAAACATACATTACAAGATTAGACACTGTGTATATATTTATTTTTTATAATAACATTATTAAATATTGAATTACTAAAAGTGACTGAAATTGCTCTAGATCACAGATAGAATAAAATCCTTTAGAGGGCGATTCAAGTACTATTATAAATGCTATTGAGAGAGATACGGATAGTTGTGCTGCCTATGGTAATATTACAAAAGATGTCAAACTCATAGCTAAAGGTTTTGAAGTGTTTAAAGTTCACCACGTATTGACGGAAGGGAATCCAACAGCCCATGAATTAGCCAAGTTATCTAATAGAGATTCTTTTTTGTCGGATTTATTACCTTCTTCAGTTCATGACATTGTAAATTCTGAACTTATTCATTGATGATATTTGATATTTCCTCTTAAAAAAAAAGGTGATTACTATTGATTTACATTTTACAAGGCGTAACAGCATTTTATTTTTATTAATTTTTAATTAGAATATCATTATTTTTGTATTATTCTACATCAAGCTCTAAAGGCGCGGACATTCTTCAAATGTTTAATTTCTCACGCTCTCAGGAGCTCATTCCCGCGCCCACTCCACGACTTAGTTTCCTAGAGCTGAACTATATCAAACAGTAAGCCATTTGTTACCAAATGTCAAACTGATAACTATTTATAACAAAATTCATCAAACATAAGTATAAACAGGGGAAAATTATGAAAACATAATTAGCAACAATTTAGCTAGACATTCCAATGTCTCTAACTCCCATTTTATGAACAACAAAACCAAAATCATTTGCCACATTAAAACTGTTTACCTTGCACTCAATCATGCCAGGATTTTCAGTATCATAGTCCCTGACTTTAACAAACTTCAACAAACTCAAAATTCACCGTTAGAAAACAATTAAAAAAATAAAAAAATAAAAAAATAAAAAACACAGATTTTCCTGTAACTCCGAAATTACCTGCCGAGTTCTCTTTAGCGGGTGATTGTACCTACAGCTGAGTCCAAACTTACAAGTGCCAGTTCGGACGTAGTGAGGGCAATCTCCGGCGTACGGTCGCAGAGGCAGCGATTCGCTGCATTCTGGACCAGTGTTTTGCTTGTGTCCATAGCCATTGACGACGGCTTTCTGTTTTAAATCAGAATGTACAACTACATTCTCCATTTTCTCAATCAAATCATCCTCGGAGGGGGGAGCAATCAATGAATGCTCTTGTTTTTTCGCCTCCGCCTCCATAAACGGCGTCGTAACATCAACGTCCCCGTGAGATCCCATGTTTGCACCTTAAACAAACCCTAGAATGCGAAATCAGTGTTTTTCGTATAAACTGCTTTTTGCTGATATTTATGTCACCAATGGACAGCTCTGACACTTGTTTTGAGTTGGTTTCTGCAGGAAATATGTGTGGGGTCCGTAGGATTAGGTGAATATTCTTCTGGAGTTCCCCGTCAAATTTTCTCTTCTCCAACTAAAACTAAAGTCGCTTCTATGGTGACTGTAAATCGCACATTGTTATTAAACTATTGGAATCTTATTTATTAATGCTGAGTTGTAATGCAAACATGATGATGCTAGTTACTAAATCTATAATAAATATCTAGTGTTTTATAATTCAATTTCATCATGTAATATTATTATATATAAAATTCAAAATGAGTGTACCATAATATATAAGCCCCATGCAGAAATAATATCTCCTATAAATTCAGTTGAATATTGAACATAACTCATAATCAGGGCGGATGCACATTGGGGGTTAAATTTTTTTATTTTTTTATATAATAGTTTATATATTTTGTTTCTATAAAATAAGCTCAAATATAATATTTTCATCCAAAACTCTTGTTCATTCCCGCCCAAATAAGTAATTAGCCCAATTTTTAATCCAACCCAAAAATTTGATTCATCATAAGTTTATAACCATTTCAAAAATCTTTGCTCAATGACATTTGACTCATCAATCGATTGAATTAGGTTTCTTATTAAAAAAGGATTTGCATTTCATGGACACGATGAACTGAAATCTTCAAACAACCAAGGGAACTCTTGAACTTTAAAATTTTCCAACGGATCAATTAAATGAGGTTGCTAGAGCTGTTATTTTACCGAATGCCCCGAAAAATCTTAAGTTAACGGCTCCATCAATTCAAAAACACATTTAAAATGCATCCTCAGTTAAAACTATCAATGCTATTACAGGAGAGCTCGGTGATGGGTTATTTGATATTATTGTCTATGAATTTCGTGATATATCTTGTAAGTGTAAATGATGGGTTTTTTTAGATATGTGAATTCTCGAGTATATGTGATGCACTACATAATTGCAAAAAGAAATTTTGTGGCAAAAATTAACTATTTCATTACAAAAATATTAATGTGACGAAAAAATTTCGTCGCACGCAAGAAAATTATGTCCCTTTCACAAAAATTTGCGAAAAAATATGTTTTCCTCTCATAAATCTTTGTGACGGTATGAATTTTCTCACAAAATGCAATCAGATGTGATGACTATGTTCCACATTGCCCCCATTTTTTTGTCACATGTAACAAATTCGTAACCCAGTATCATATGTAATTAAAATAACTTGTTGAGTTGATTTTCTCAAATTTCACATCATTGTTTTTGTATATCGTTATATTTAATATAACTTTTAAATTTGACTGTTTGACTGATTTTTCTTTTTTGCATTTGTTTTAGTGTCACTACATAAAATTTATGAATCCACCCTTGTACTTATGGCGTGTTTACATGGTTGTTAAAAAAATATAGAAATCTATATTTATTCTATCTATACTTATTGTAAAAGTGTGAATAATTTAAGATTTTTTTTTTTAAGACTAATATACCCTTATTTGAGTTGTAAAGTGATATTTAATTCAATGGTAAATATGTAAAAATAGTTGAAAAAGAATAATTAGACGTGGAAACTTTCTATATTAATTATGGTAAATGTACAATTAGACATGTAATCTTATTATATTTATCTCCTACATGATTTTCTAAAATCTAAAAATTTCTTTTACATCAAATTTTACAATTTCAATTTTCTTCTCACATAACACATAAAATAAAATAAACTATAAGAAAAAATATTGTTATTTTAAATAGCTCATAAAAGATACATGTAAAATTATTTTAATTTAGCAACGATATATATTAAGTAAAATATATGTTATTTGTATCATTAATTTTTTTTGTATAATATAAGTCATAGACAAATCTCTAAGAAAAAATATTCGAATCAAATTCTCTTAAATATTATTCTGTTATACAGAAGAAGAAGAAGAAAATTAAAAAATGAAAGTCAAAATAGAATCGCATCTTACCTATAAATGAACAAAAAATGATTATGACTTAGCTAAGTACTTATTGTTTATTTGACTAGAGGAGTAAAATATAAAGAATATCAAGACATGCATAACCTCGTATTTTCATGAAATTTATTTCGTGAAAAATGAGTGAAATTGGTAAAAAAAAATGGTAAAATCGATGAAACCTACTGAAATCAATAAAAAAATATTAAATCAATGAAAACATGTGAAATCGATAAAAGTCTGGGAGAGTTGGTGAACGCTGATAAAGTTGGTTAAAAACGGGCGAAACATGTAAAAAAATGCATGTGAAATGTATATACATTTGAAATCGAAATAAAAATGGGGTGAAATTTGTGAAAACGGGTAAAACCGGTTAAAAAGAGGTAAAGTTTGTGAATATATGTGAAATTGATGATAATAAATTCGAGTGGAATTTGTAAGAAAAATGATGAAACATGTGAAATCCAGTAAGAAGGTGTAAATCCGGTGGAAAAAAAGGGTAAAATTGGCCAGAAAAGCGTAAAGTCGGTAAAAATATATTTAATCAATGAAAAATTCATGTGAATAACATATGAAATAAGAGAAAAACAGGTTAAATATGTGAAAACAGATTAAAATGGTAAAAACGAGTGAAATCAGTTAAAAAAAAGTCTACCTGACAAAAACGATGTGAAATCAATAGAAAAATGGTTTAAGCTTAAAAAAAAATAAATGAAATTGACAAAAAATGGCAAAACAATGAAAAATGTTATAACCGTTAAAAAAATAGGGCAAATCGCTAAAAAAATTTAAACTGGTAAAATGAAATTGAATAGTGATAATTGAGAACATATGAATCTATGAAATTTTGGGTCGAAGTTGTAAAGCAACGGATGAAAATGGAAAATGTAAAATTCGTGAAAAATGGTAAAATTAGTCAAAAAAGCTTAAAGTCAGTGAAAACATATTTAATCAATGAAAAATTCAGGTGAATAACATGTGAAATAGGTAAAAACGGGTCGAATTTAACTGACAGAAAAAGGTGGAATCGGTGGGAAAATGGTTTAAATTGAAAAAAAATCGAAGAAAAATGAAAAAATAATTGTGAAATCTATGAAAATTCGTGTGAAATTTGTGAAGAAACGGATGAAACATGTATCATCGGTTAATAACGAATAAACTTAACAGGAAACTACTATTATAGAACAAATTCTAAAATATGTCCTGACTATATCAATCATCATTTTATATTTTATTACAGCTATTTAAAACCATCATTTTTGTTTGTTAAAACATTAATAATTAATAAAAATAAATTTCATAAAAAACAAATTGAATATATATGATATTTTACGGCATAAAAAAGAAGAAGCTACCACTCTAATTACACCTTGTGGGATGAGATAAAGTCACAAGAAGTAAATGTCACGGATGTTTGGGGATTCGAAAGGTCAAAATGAATAATGCGGGCGCTCTTATCCAAGATTGGGTGGAAAATGATCAATTAGGCAAATGAGGTATGGGGACAGACTTTTCGGCAAAAATATTTAAAGGGAGCGGACTTTCTTGATTATGTGCTCAAAAACGGTGATTCTCCCACACGGAAAGGTATTGTGAGAAGCTTCAATGTGGTGAAGACATCTGTACATTGGAGGATTGGGAATGGGTCGATTTCTCTATGGAATGATACTTGGTTAGGTAAGGAACCTATTTGCAAGTCCCTTGAAATTGTAGTTGAGTCGATTGAAAGAGATTGGAAGGTGGCTGATATACTTGATGAAAATGGTAATTGGAATTTGGATTGTATTACTACGGAGCTGCCCGAAGGGATTAAAAAGGCTATTCGTAACACGTCGACACCTCAAAATCTTGATTGGGATGATATGAGTTTATCGGGAGGCTCGTCGAATGGCATGTTCTCTTGCAAATAAGCCTTCTCATCTCTTGGTAGGAATGAAGGTCTCCACTATTTAGAGATGGATCGGAATTGGAACCGGCTGTGGAGATTCAAATGCAGTGAGAGGATTAGATTTTTTGTTTGGCTTTGTATGCATAAAAGTATTGCAACCAACACACTGATATACGAACGTAGGCTATCCGATCAAACTTATGCCAGAGGTGTCTTACTCAACCGAAAATGATTGTTCACACATTAAGAGATTGCAACACTGCCAAAGAGGTTTGGGAATATGTTATTGCCCCATCTCACTCTTTAAAGTTCCTTAACATTAATTCTGAGACTTGGATTCGGGATAACATTACTAAGGTAAGTTTTGAGAATATTATTGCTCCAAAAGTCCCCTGGCCTATCATGTTTACATCTGTATTGTGGAATATTTGGAAATCTCGCAACAGGTTCATATTTAAAAATGAAAAGGAGACTGTTCGTGGGATCATCCTTGCGCCTAAACGATTAGCTGAAGACTCATGGAGTGTGTTTGGTTACTACCACGAATCCAAAGATAAGGCGAGTAAGGAGATGCCTTGGAAAAATCTAATAGCGGTTGGCATAAAAGTAAAACTGATAGTAGTGTTATCATCAACAGTGGCTCTACTGCTGCGGAGGGTTTAATTCAAGACGAGTATGGTGGGTGGATCGTGGGGTTTACCCAGAAGCTTGGGAATATCTCGATCACTATGGCCGAATTGTTGGCAGGAAGAGAAGGGCTGTCCATTGCTTGTGAGAGGAGATTTCATAAGATTGTTCTTGAAGTTGAATCTGAAGCTATTATTAAACTCATAAAAGAAGCGGATGCGGAGACCCACCCTTTGGTAGGTTTATTGAAGATTGTAGACAACTTCTCGGAATGCCTTGGGAAAGTGTGATCACTCATACAAGGAGGAGCGGAAATGGATGTGCAGATGCTCTTGCTAGGAAGGGACATACCATCCCGGGAAGATTTCAATTGTGGGTTGAACCCCCTCAAGATGTTGTTTCTCTCCTTAAGGAGGACTTGTTGTAATTGTTTTATTTTGGTTTGTGTAGTTTAGTTTCCTTTGTATGTTCTTTCGCACAAAAAATAAAAATAAAAAATAACCATAAATTTAAAATTAAACACCTACAACGTACGTGAACTTTTCTAGTTAATAGAAAAAAATCACGAAGAAATCTCAAGATCAATTTCAAGTCGAGTATCGTATCCGCTCATACTTGTTTTAGTTATATATCAACTTCGAATCTAGTTATTATGTAAAACAAACTTAATGGATGACTCAAGCTGAATACATATGGAAATTCTTTGTTCTTTGTTCTTTGTTGAGAGATGACAAGGTTATTGGATCTTCAGATTTTGGGGGGTGTCTTGGGGCTTGCTCTATAACTGAAGGTAAATTATTTCATTTTTTTACTAAATTTTATATCAATTTTTACTTTGAGTATAAAAAAAATGCAGGTCAACACATTTGATACCTTAATTTAACAAATCGTTTCACATTTGATATTGACATTAACTAAATTTGAAAATCACTATTAAATTGGTAACGTGACCATTAAGTTAGTTTCAATTATTGCAAAATTAGGGTCATAACTTATACTTGCTGAAAATTCTCCCCAAGATTACTTTGTCAGTCCGAAAGGTTATAGGGTAGAATTGTCATTTATTATAAGTAATGGCAATAATTTTGCAATAATTAAAATAACTTGACGACCATGTCACTAATTTGACGGTGATTTTTAAAATTAGTTAACAGTTATACAAAATGTGGAAATATTTTGTAGAATTATGTACCAAAATATTGATCTGCATTTGTTTTGTACCAAAAATAGAAAATTGACAAAAATTTCAGTATCAGAAATGCAATTATCTCATTATTGACACGGGTGGTTATCGATTTGATTAGGAAGCAAATATTGATCAAACCCACTCTATTGAAGGTCTAATTGAAGACTATATATAGGGAACCATTGTGAAGTTCATCGACATGTAACATTAACCACACGCTAAAATATACCATCAAGTATACTAAAAGCTCTAGCAAAAGTAGGTTAAGTTAGGCCATCTCCAATGGAGAGGGCTAGCCTCGAAGCTCTGGAGCCCCGACCCTGCCCTCCCTCCGGTCCTGCCTGGTCGTCTCCAATGGCAGGGCTCCGAAATGGAATTAATTCCATTTTCAACACTTGCCCACTCTCACCAGCTATACTTTTAGCTTTAATTTTGTTTTAATATTAATATTAATAATAGTAATAATTTTTAGTACTTGTAATTAAATTATTAATTATATTAAAATATTAAGTCATTTTAGAATTTTAAAAGTCATTAATTACCAAATCAATATTATTAAAAAAATAATGTACCAAAAAAAAAAAAAGGAAACATCCTAGTTTGAGACTAAATATTCATATTATGTTAAATGTAATTACTTATTATATTTTGCTACCATGGTAAAAATTTTAATTTTAAGGTTGATGGCAAAAATTTCGAGTTTAATTAGCAATTGATTGTTTTTATGATTTTCTTACCATGCATAATAAAATCATTGTGTTGGCATAAATTACGGGTTTAATTAGGTAGTATTAACTGAAGGTTTATACATACATATATATATATATATATATATATATATATATATATATATATATATATATCATAATTATATAAAGTAATACATTAATTATACAACTAACTAACATAAATATCACATTAATTATGCAACTAATTAAGCCTCATTAATTATAATCAACAAACAAATTTAAACCTCATTAATTGAAAGAAACAGGCGTGTACCTCATTAATTGAAACAAACAAATTAAAAGAAATAAAAAAAGGAAAGGAACCAATCAGGTGCCGCCACTTGGCGGCAACTATTTTAAAGAGGGACGCGTGTTTTAATCATCTTCTCCATTAAAGAGACGCGCGCCCCGGGCCAGGCACAGGGCTCCGCCGAGCCCTGCACCCCGCCCTTTCCAGCCCAGGTGTCGCCCCGCCCCTAGCCCCGCAGCCGTCTCCAGCGATTCTTCCTCCAAAGCCTGGCCCCGCCCCGAGATGGCCTTAGTAGATGTTTAATTGAGATGATGAAGGACTACTTTGGAAGTTTGTAGTAGATGATTGTTTCCCTCCCCCACCCCTCTCAAAAAAAAAAAAAAAAAACTATTAAAGTTAATTTCAATATAGAAAATGAAGGAATAATCGCGCAAATATTCAACATCGATTATTTTGATACCTTATAAACAATTATTTGTAAAATTTCATACTGTTTTAAAAACTTTGCTAAGTGTTCGGAGTATAAATCTTGCCCCCTCTAAATTTCGAAACAACTACAATTTGGTACAGAATAATTTTGAGATGACTAAGAGGCCATTTTGCCTTGCGTTTGAGTAGCGCAAAATGACGATTGTAACTCAAACGCATTGCACCGACTGTTTGGCAAATTCTTTTCATTGTCACGGTTAAGGTGCCCAAAGTTATAGTTTCACTATTGACAGAAACAGCCCTATGGCTGCTTTTCATTCACCGTCCTCATTTTTTTTGTTTAGGAATTTTTCACTTTTCTCAAAATACATACTACTACTACTACATTATAATTTATTAATGATTTTTTCTTTTAGTTTATTCATCTTTTTATTACAGTATTGTATAATGTGGAAGTAAAAGATTCTCAATTATTTAATTTTTTTCTTTACTTCTTTAAGTTAAAGTTATACAAAAGAAAATTGAATTAGTTAATTTCAATTACTAATTTTATTATCTTTTGTGTTATAGTCTGTGTTTTGTAATGGTTAAAAATATTATTGGACATTAACTTTAGCACAAAAATAATAAGGTTAATTTTGTAGATTATATGAAAATCTACATTCTAGAATAAAATTGAAACCAAACACTAAATCAATTATAGCTACTAAAATCAATTATCTTAAAAGCAATTATGCAATCGTTGGGCCAAACTATGCATGCAAAAGAATCATTTTCCTTTTCTTTTCTTTCTTTCTTTTTTTTTTTTTTTTACAACCCATGTGTCCAAGCTTACAATAGACTAATCCTGGACCCTCAGAACCCTTGCCCTAGAACCCTGCAGGATGTAAATCATTTTCCTTTTCAACAAGCCATTTGTTTGTTGACATTTCCATACCTTTTCTTTTGCAACAAAAGATTTACAGTATATAATAAGAAAAAGATTAACAAAGATAAATTATTATGTTCATGGTAGCATTTAAAGTAGTTAACCAATCATTTCACTCTCTAATTAATTCCTCGTATTGAGATATAAATTTCAATTACAATACTCATTTCATAAAATTAATTCATATATATACAGTACCTTTCGTAAAATAAAATAAAACATAGTTCCAAATAAAAATTAAAATAAAACACAAATATCCCTAACTACTATCTAAATTCATACCTCGAAATATAAATTCCAATCATATTAATTACTGATAAACAAATTGAAATGCAACCATAATAAAGACTACTCCATAAGAAAACATAGCAGAATTTATGGAAGCACCAGAAGTTCCACCTGAACCGGCTGCAGCAGAATTTCCCTCCTGCTCAATAACCCATATGATCATTCGCTGCCCCTTCTCACAGTGCCCGGTTGCCCCGCTTATAAAGTAGAAAAAACCGGACCGGTCCAAAGTGTAGATTGTGTTGCCCGTGTTGGAAAAATAGTTGGGCCGGTCCGAATTGCATTCGTTATAGTTGGTCTTGTTCACTTCCATTACAGAATCCTTCTTATACTTGAAACCTTAAAATGAACATAAAATCAAGAAAGGTATGTAAATGCAAATTAATCATGAAACGTATACCACTATTATTTTTATTTAAAATTTAGTATATATATTCATACTCAATACCCGTAACACACGTACGTGTTTACATAAATTTGATAGATCGATATTTAATTAAATTCTTCGAAATGAGCATATATTTGATGTGGATAACATGTCACACTTGCTCAATATATGAATATAACTAGAGGGGCCACCATGAAAGTAACAATCTTATTTGAATTCTTTTTCTAGAACTCTTTTGAGAAAAGTGAATTTTCAGGATGTTCTAAAAATATGTATAATGTGTTTGAAATTTAAAAAGAATGATTAGAACTAGATTTTTTTAAGAAAAAATTGTTTTAGAAATAAAATAATTAACAATATTTAATGCATATATAGATACCATTACATTTCTTCTTCACGTCAAAATTAGTTTTTCAATCAATAGGTAGACTAGGTGCAAATTATTTAATGATTGTTATCAAACATGAAAACATATATACATCATTTAATTTAAATATCAACTTGCATTACAAGATGTTTACAATTAATCTAAAAACAAAACGAGACAAGGTCTAACGTACTTTCGTTTTCCCTATGAAAATACGAGATATTAATTAATTAATTATTTTCTAGTCCAGTCCAGACTTCATTTGTAAATTAAATTATTCTAAAAAACAAGTGCAATCATGCATATGTACTTACATATAGTGTCACCAACCCTAAATCTCTTTTGTGAAGCCCATTGATTGTAGATTTTGGAGTTGTTTGCAGGTGGGACGATCCAACCAGCTCTCTCGCCCACTTGGAATTCAATGCAAGAAACGCATTTAAAAATGCACAGAACCATTGTTAGTACAAGCAGAAAGCGTGTTGTTGACGCCATTAGTGATCAATGACAAAAGTAAATAATTAAATGATTGGTTAATTTACAATGAAGAGGTAGCTAGGGACTAATTAATGGCATGTAAATTTCGATTAAATAGGGAACCTAGTACGTACTTGTATAATTGCAGTTATTAAGATAAGCATGAAATGAACGTGAAGGTTGTAGTGGCTAAGTGGGGTGTAACGGTTATTATGCTTTGTTAACTTGGTCATTGCTCAGCTTTATTTATTTATTTTTTTTAATTTTGAGATCGATTTTCAGGAGTTTGAATATGTGATATTTCAGTAAGTGTTCATTAGAAAGAAGACATGATGATTAATTTGCAATTTATTGAATTTAATCAAGTTGAAAATTGGCTAGAGATCTAATAAGTTTGACGCTATACATAAATTAATTATGTATTGTTATTCAATTAGTAGAGCTGAAATTGAAATGACATCAAATTAAGCATATTAAGCATATTGACAAAACTTATTTAAATGCTATTATTTCATATTCCTCCCGAGTTCGATTTATAAAAACTCGTTGAAGCACAATTAAATATACATAAATTTCAAATATAAAAAATAGTAAAATTCGAAAAGAAAATTGAAATTAAAATTTATTTTATAAAAAAATATGTGTTATGTTGGCTTCAATTGTCATAACTTCACCCTTATATATACTGGAATAATATAGAGAGGAAAATGTAGGCAAAATTGCAAAAATCGTCCCAAACTAATCATTGATTTTGGATTTTCGTCCCAGACTATTTAATTTGGCGAATTTCGTCCTGTAACTTAATATTTTTTTAGAATATCGTCCCACCATAATTATAAGACGGAATTGCGCATTTGCCGATGAATTATCACATGACTGCTTAAGTGTCATGACATGGTAAATTTTAACATGAATAATTATATAATATTGAAGAGTTCGTCCCAAATTAATTACAAGATTGAACGTCATTTTCATTAAATTAAAAATTTAATATTGGGACTAAATTCATAAAAAATGATAAATTATGGGACGAAATTTGGCGAATTGATATAGTTTGAGACGAAAAATCAAAATTAGTAATTAGTTTGGGACGATATTCCAAAATAATATTAAATTATGGGACGAAATTCGCCAAGTTAAATAGTTCGGGACGAAAATTCAAAATCAGTAATTAGTTTGAGACGTTTTATGCAATTTTACCGAAAATGTAAGAAGTCTAGAAATCTTAGGCGGCAGCGCATTAATAAAGGCAAAGAAGGTTTTTATGGGTCACCAAATTGGAAAAACGGCTTCCTAATTTCTGCTCATCTGCTTCAACAAACTCTTCTCATGAAAACTCCAACCGCCCATGTCCCCACTTCTATTTATGCAGCCCAACTGTTTCCTCCTCAACACCTATTTATTATTATTATTATTATTATTATTATTATTATTATTATTTTTATTACTTTACTTATCGTCATGCTATCAATGATAAATTTATAATAATTATAAATTTAAAATAATATTCATGAATCTAATTAATTAATTTTTCATATTCAAATAATTTTTAACCGAAGATATGGATCCATAAAAATATATCTCTCACTTTAAACATTCTACGTAAGAGTAACCATTGTAAACGAATAGAGTAATTTTAAACTACACATTGTTCAAAATCGGTTTAAGTTTTGTATTGAGATTGAGTTTGGTTTGATTATTAAAAAGTTATAGCTCGAAGGGGCTCTTACCAATTTTTTTTTTTTTTTTTTTTTTTTTGTCCCATGAGTTTTTATCTCTTTTGAGGGGAATTTGACACATTAATGTGCTACCTATCTCAACAGGAATTCGAACCTGAGTCCGCTACTTTGTAGGGACTAGTCCCTTCCACTAGACCAATCACCTGTTGGTGGAGCTCTTATCAAATGTTGGATTTTATTTATTGATATTTTATCTAGTAGCCTAGTGTTTTACATGTGTTTAACATAATTATTACCTTATCCTTATCGAGGCAAACTTAAAAAAAATATCAGACGAGAAATATGGTTCTAACTTGTTCGATTTGTATGACAAGCCAATCTGAATCATTTCGAATGAATCCGAGCCGATTATTAGATAATATGATACTATAATTTTCTCCCCTCTTAACAATTTTCCGCCGATCATTCAAATAATGAAAGTGACAAAAGACAAATAAGAAATAAATAAAACCTGATTAATTTTCCATACTATATTTTCGAAAATGAAATCACTTAAATAAAATGTTATACACTATATATAAGTCCATTTCAAAGCCACATCTCATAATACTCATGGCGGACTGCATCTTAGATCAGCTAAAATCTCAGCCCTCATGGCTTCTCCTCCTCCTCTCACTCGGCCTTTTCTCCCTCCTCAAATTCTTTCTCTCTACTCTCAAATGGATCTACGTCAATTTCCTCCGACCCGGAAAAAACCTCAAAAAATACGGGTCATGGGCTTTGGTAACCGGACCGACCGACGGCATCGGCAAAGCCTTCGCGTTTCAACTCGCAAGAAAAGGACTCAACTTAGTTCTAGTGGGTCGAAACCCTAACAAGCTCACCGAAGTGTCCGAATCCATTAAATCGAAATTCGGGTCAACCCAGATTAAAACTGTAGTGGTTGACTTTTCAGGGGATCTAGACGACGGCGTTTTAAGGATTAAGGAGACGATTGAAGGGCTGGATATTGGGGTTTTGATTAATAATGTCGGGGTTTCGTATCCGTATGCTAGATTTTTTCATGAAGTGGATGATAAATTGGTGAATGATTTGATTAAGGTTAATGTTGAGGGTACTAGTAAAGTGACTCAAGCTGTTTTGCCTGGAATGGTGAAGCGGAAAAAGGGTGCTATTGTCAATATTGGGTCTGGTGCCGCCATTGTTATTCCTTCTGATCCGCTTTATTCTGTTTATGCTGCAACAAAAGCGTGAGTATTATCATTATCTCTGAATATGTGTCTTTATTTGACATTTTTTTCTCTTATATTGTGTGTTTTTGTTATTTGTTTTAGTTAGGTTGAAGATTGATTTGGATTCGTTATTTGAAGTTGTGTTTTGGGCTCCAATTGATGGTTGAATTAGCTGATATCTTTTATTTTAATTGAGCTAGTGGAGTAGCTATGAGTTTGCTACTTGTTATAGTAATACTTAAGCTTTTTTGAATTGAGCTTCAAGAATTATTAGAACAGCAAATTCCTTTAAATTGAGTGGATCTCAAATCTAATTATGACATTTTGGATTGGTTTTTCAGTCATAGTTTATTTTTTCCAGTAATGCTGGAACTGTGCTTTCTAACTGTCGAGAATTTAAAAGTGAATTACTGTTTCTGCTCATTTTAGTTGTTCAGTAGAGTGAGACTATGTTTAGTTCTTGGATTTTATGATTTTAGTGTGAAAAAACAGTAATGCAATCTCTGATTCTTGAATTTTGTTGAGTAAAACAGTTGGAAAACTAGTTTTTCTTGCATCAAAGGATGGAATAGTATGCTTTAGTTTTTGTTAATAATTTTTTTATTTTCATTTCATTTTACTCACTAAATTCCAAAAAACAAACATTGCCTAAATGTTCCCGGAGGTGAATAATATCTGCTAATGGCTGGCATATTAGAGCTAATATTGATGATTCAAAGAAAGAAACATGAATTTACAATTCTGGAAATATCCATGACCATATAGCTTTAAGATGTGTGCCTTCTTCGTTTTTTAACTAGTTTGAGTTAGATTAAATGAAGAAATTGAAGTGAATTATTTTTGTAATCCGAAAATATGAATTTGATGATTGTTTTCATCAGATATGTTGATCAGTTCTCGAGATGCCTCTATGTGGAGTACAAGAAGAGTGGGATTGATGTGCAGTGTCAGGTACATTTGGCATTCAAAACTATTTTATTTAATGTAATCGGTTCCTGTTTTCTCTTGTTCAAAAGTTTTACCAGTGTCCATAAATTAATCTGTCTTATCATATTGTTCCTATCCAACCAAATAGGAATTTTGCTGATTTAAAAGATTAATAAGCTGAAATAAGTGAATATGGATCTAGATTGATCTAATCCGTCAAATATTCAAATCCTATTAATGTTTAATACTATATGTATGTATTTATTTTACATTTAATTTTATGCACTTAAAAAAAAGTTACCAGACCTGGATAGAATAACTACGAAAAATACTACTAGAATTTTATGCAATGGTGTTTAATATTGCTAGCTAGTGATTATTTATCATGGTGGTGGATCGCATGTATTCATGTTATATTGAAAATCTTGAGCATGCATTTCGTTCCAATAAAATGTCTGCAATTCTATCGAAATAAAAAGAAAAAAGCTACGTGCAATTTTATTCATTGGTTTGTATATTCTGTTCCCAAAATTAAATCGGATTTTGTTTTTGTGATAAAATTCATCTATGAGATAGTTGATTTTTCAGATTTTAATGTTGTTAAACTACCTGCAGTTTATTTGTTAGTTTGTATATTTTGAATTGGATTTCGTACTTGATCTCGTTTACTACTAATTGTAGGTACCATTATACGTTGCAACAAAAATGGCATCAATCAAAAGGTCTTCTTTCCTTGTTCCATCAACCGATGGTTATGCTCGTGCTGCTTTGCGTTGGATAGGGTATGAACCACGGTGCACTCCTTACTGGCCTCATTCACTCCTTTGGGCTTTGGTACACTCCTTACCAGAGTCAGTCGTGGATGCTTGGCGTCTGAAATTCTGTCTTGGAATTAGGAAAAGAGGACAACTCAAGGACTCCAGAAAGAAGGAATAGAAGTCGTATGCCTCTGCTTTCTTACTCTCTTTATGTTTCGTTGTCGTCCAGCTCTTATAAGTGAAAATGTTGTCTGAAACAGAGGAGTAATCTTATGTAATTGAATTTAAGGTTAGTTAATATTCATCATATGCCTCTGATTTGATGTCTTGTTTCTTTATGAAGGTGTGTTAAATTGAAGAGAAATTTAAACTTGCATATTTTTGTATCATATGCCTAATTTCTTTGCAAAGTTACTAGTAGTATTTGTTGTCTGTGTTTCTGATTTGGATTGGAATGGTCCAGGCCCAAGTCTACTTTCTAATGGATTGGATTTCAATATGTCTGATAATATGCAAGTCTACCAAATGATTGAAATATATTATAGTCGGATTTCAGATAAATATTTTGATTCAATAAATTTAAAGCACAGGCTTCTCAAACGTCATACTAATTAAATTGAGCAGGTGTTATTCCCATGGCTTCAGGCGGTATTCACGTTTGAACTTATAGGTTCAATTTGTTTTTATTGCGTACGGAGGTTTTCTCTATTTTAATTTTTCCTGATTATTAAAATATCAGCCCATTGAGTGAAAAAAAAAACTTGTCGATAAACAATGGTGTTGATAATTAATCAAGTATGACTCGTGTCTAGTTTAATAGACGATACACCAATGTTAATTTATTCTATTCCTAAGTTAAAGATTTCAAATTCAAAACTGTACGTACTCGTATTTGCTTGTCTTAGATTATGCTTTTTAATCATGAAGATCAATACATTTTTTATTGGTTTAGTCAGTAACTAAACTCATATTTGCTCTTATCTTGGATTATGTTACTTCTTAATCATGAAAATTTATATTCTTAATTGGTTAACTTTTTAGTCAATTAAATTGAATTCAGATAGCATTTGGATTAGAATATAATTCACCAAAAGTAAGATGGCAAAAAGTTAAAACAAAATTTAAAATTCTTACAAATTACGTATTGCTATAGAGTTTATCGGCTTTAAAGAGTGGATCAAGAAACTAATCAAAGATTACAAATGCCGAATCACATATCATATTAGAACAAAACATCCTTAAAATTTACGAAAAATCACCTATGTACTTGTTTATATGAACTATAAATCTCTTTTCTATCAAACACTTCACTTCTTCTAGGAACATCAGCTAAACTACAAAACTCTCTCAAATTCCTCCTAATCTCCACATTTTTCTTCTTCTCCAATGGACGAGGGCCTAAACTGCAAATATCGATCAATTCCCCGTGCATCTCTGAAGACCGAACAACGGCATCATAAGCCTTAGCTGAAAGAATAAGGCCCATTTTAAGAGCCCTCAAGTATAACTCATAAGCAAGCCTAGGCTTACCATCATTTACAAAAGCCTCAATCAACATTTCATAAGTCACCTCATTGGGCACTATATCTAGCGATTTCATGCGCTCGAACCATTCACATGCATCAGTCCCCCGATTATTTTTAGCACAACCGCTAATTATAGCATTAAAAGTCACGACGGTGGGCCCAATCCCGACTCTAACCATTTCCTGGATGATCGAATCAAGAAAATCAAACTTTCCTTGTGCGGAATAAATCGAAGCCAAAATAGTGTAGGCATACAAATTTGGCTCAATACCCATTGTGTCCATATGTTCCCAAACCTTAAGGGCCTCATCGTAAAGTTTACCTTTCTCAAGAGAACTAAGCAAGGCCCCGTACGAGATTATCGTGGGTTTTTCGCCATTTTCAACCATTCTTTTGAATATTTCAATAGCAGCTGAAGTTTCGGAGGCTTTGGAACAAGCAACGAGAACCGAGTTCCATTCTCTACTACCCGGTTTAAGGCCTTTTTCTACCATTTTGTTGAGTAATCTTACACCCCATCTCCAAATTCCTTTCTTTCTAGCTGCAGAGAGAAGTATGTTAAAGTGAGAGACAATAAGATCATAAGAAATGTTGTCTGGTTTTGGTCCTTTGTCCAATAAATCCTCGTAAATTTCTAGAGCTGCCCACCATTTCTTGGCCTTTCCCATTACCCAAATGACATGGTTGCACGCAGATAAGCTTGTATGAGTGTCCATTTCTCTTATCCTAGTATACAATTCCTTAGCCACAATATAATGTTCTTCCCGTGTACATGCCCATATGAGCCTCTCATGTTCTTCACAACCCAGTCGAATGCCAGCCTTATCTATCTCCTTTAGTAGTCTCAATACCTCAAAGCTTAAGTTGGAATTTCTGACAAGCCAAAGTCTCATTACGTGGTAGCATATACGAAGTGTAAAGTTCTCTAACTTCTTAAACTCGTAATCCCAATCTTCATTATCATGTTTTCCAATTTCACCCTTTTGGTATTTATTTCTTATATCAACAAAGAAGGCTAAAGCTCTAAACCCATCTTCCATTCTACGATAAGCAAATAAGACCGTGGAATACGATGAAGGCGATGGAGTAAAACCCTTCAACTGCATCTCCTCAAAAAGTTTGAGAGCATTGACTTTTTGTCCTTGTTCAATATAAACCCCCATCAAAGTGTTGTATGTAACAACATTAGGATGTACTCCTTCTAATTCCATATCATTCAATACTTCCTTAACATAATCAAAAATTTCAGCATGCCTTAATGCTCCCAAAAGATTGTTATATATAAAAAGGTTTAGTTGTATAGAACTACCGGTCTCGTTCTTCTTTCTCTTAAGCCACTCAAAGAGAGCCATCGTCGAGTCTACATTCTTGTCTTTGCCGAAACCTCTAATTATGGTGGAATACACTTGCAGGGGAAACTCTCCTTTCTCTTTTAGAACTTCTTCTACATCATCAGCCGTTTTTGCAAAGCGTAATTTCCACGCCAAAGCACGAACGTTTATCTTAGAACTATTTCCATATTGAATTTTTTCCCCATGTTTAGTTCCAACCTTTTGTTCATCTACATCTTTATCATCCTCATGAATGTTCTTCGGAAAATCACTTAAGGGGTCAAATTCTTCATTTGCAAAATTCTCACCAACTATTGGTGTCTCCAATTGAAATTCCAAAGCTAGAGGAGCAACGCACAAACATTTCTTCGGTTTAGACAAGGGATTAAAAGTGTTTTTAGGATACAAATGAAAGAATCTCCATTCTAACCTACATTTTCTGCCTACAAAACTAGCCTCACTTGTGAAACCTCTTAAATTGCTTGATAAATACAATAAAGCATTACAAGATGTACGAAAAACATCCAATCTTCTTCTTCTTCTGTGTCCCCAATTAATCGAACTACTACAAGATAATAATTCGAATTCGTTTACTGAAGGACAAATTTTCAGAACTTGCATGTTAAAGTACAAATAAATTCACAAATGAAAGCGAAACTTTAAAATTGAGAATTCAACAAGAAACTGAGGAGGCATATCAGGTTATCTCAATCAACAATTATTCACAAATTCCACGGCTAAATCAACATTAAGTTTAAAGTGAAACTTAAACCGCTTCTTGTAATCAAAGAATTAGAATACGTACCTTGCCAAGTATAACAAGGATTGAGTTTTTATGATTGGGATTTGGTAGATAATTCATCAGGTTTCTCACAGCCATTCAAATGTTATTAGTAGCTGCGAAATGAAATGCTAAAGAATGAAAGAATTTTGGGCTCTTCGGTTTAGGCTCAATCAGAAAAGTTTGGGCCGGGCTTAAACGGGGTGAAATTTAATTGGGCTTCTTTTGTTGCGTTCCCAAGAGTTCTATATGGACTGTCAGCAGTCCCGGATTTTAATTCTTTAATAGTAACTTTTTGGAAAATTCTTCAGAAAAAGAACTTTTAGGAAAAAAGTTTCGCATTATGTTTGATCATTGCAATTTAATATTTCTTTTTATTTTAATTGTAAAGTATATATATTTGATGATTTAGACAATATTTTTCTTCACATATGCGTGATTAAGTAGTTTTGACTAAATTAAATTCATCAGAATTAAAACTTAAAGGAGTAGCATTTAGCTATTGAAGTCGATCTCCCAACAACTAAAATTACATCCAAACAAGCTATCAATTTAACAGCACTTATTTTTCACAGTATTTAACATTAGTTAAGTAAAATTAGTGGATGACTCCTCACTCCTGTTGATGGATCCAATTCTTTCAATTTGAAATGTTTTTTTCGAATATTAAAACGCTTGTTACCTTCATCTCCTATATAACATCGAACACTTTCTATCATGAATCTAATCTAATAATAATAAATAATATGTTCCTTGTAATTATACTCTACCCCTCTATCCTTTTCGTTTTTTTTAAACCTATACATATTCTTCATTAATTATAATTTTCTCTTAATTTAGTTTTCATAATTATTATGAAATTAATTGAAATTTTAGTTTGCTTTGATTGTTAAGGGAATCGAGCCAAAGTCCCTAAGGCCTAACCATCCTGCTAACACATTCAATGCATAAAACTTTACTACTAACAATTTTTATTCCTGATATTTTGGGGGGCTCAGTCTACATATAGCTCTGCCACTGACTATTATTATAAGGAATTAGCTAGCTAGGTAACAAAACCGAAGGAGAAAATTAAATCTGTACGTAACTTTTGAGTTAAAAAAAATGTTTTTAAAAAAGACAATGAATCACAAACTAATTTCCTAGATTTTTTTTTATATCGAGGCAGAAAACAGAATTAATTGTCGCAAACAAATTAACTATATATTCAAGGAAACTAGAATTGATGAACAACTCATTAATTGATGGATCTGGAATATTCTGACAAGGAATGACGAGTAGGATAGGACAACAACGGATGAATTTGTCTACCAAAACCCAATTCATGTTCTTCTTGGCACGATACGTATTCTAATTTGTTGATTACAAGAAGCTGTTGGAATTTCACTTTTAACTTATTAGTTGTTGATTTAGCCGTGAAATTTGGAGATTTTTGTGATTATTTGTAGATTAAGATAACCTCATATGACTCCTTGTTTCTTCTTGAACTCTCAATTTTGAAGTTTCACTTTCATTTGTGAATTTATTTGTACTCAACATGCAACTTCTGACAATTTATCCTTCTAAAGGAATTCGAATTATTATCTTGTAGTAATTCGATTAAAATAAATACTTTCCATTCTACTCATTTATTTCTCTAATATAACACCTCCATACAAGGAAATTAAAAAATTAATCAATCAATTCACCGCCACAAACCCTATTTATTTATTGAAAATAATTGCAACAATATCCGTACAGGGTAACAATAATCAATAATATATAATCGAGAGATCCATCCGATAATTAACATTGTAATATTCAAAGCAAGCAACATAGCATGGCATAGAATCAACATCCTATATAACACAAACCATAAATTTAAAAAAGAAAAAAATGATAATCAGTTAATCTTTAATAGTTTTAATTTATAGAATCTAACGTCTGCAGTATTGTGGATATACATACCCCTTGAGCCTGGCAGAAGAATCCACGTAGGCGTACGAGAAACCCACAACAGAGGTGTTGGGTTTTATGTTCAGTCCATGTGGTTTGAGCCCATTAGAGAAAAATTAGGTTACATGAGACTTGTATAAAAAGACTTTTAGTCTTCTTGTTTGCGTGTGTTGTGTGCTACACACACCAGAAAAATACGTACATTAACATTAAAAGAAAATAATAGTTACAATAAAAGAAGAGTATAGGGAGAATTGAGATTTATTTTGGGGTTTGTGAAAGAGATCAAGATACTGCAAGTAATTGGTTTCGTCTCGGATTCAGTCAGAGATTCTTCACAAAGTGCTCAATTGTCCAATTGGTTCGGGATTTTATTCTTGCTCTTTAGTTTGGTGATTTATTTGTTCTCTGTGTTATTCAAGTTAGTGACTTGAGGTTTTCCACCTTGTTGGTGAGATTATTAATATTGTGAATTGTGATCCAAAAGTGTTCTCTTGAGAATTTGGTTAGCCCCTAGTGGTTTTAGGGAGGATTTTGTAAAACCATTATCATTATAGTGGTTGAGTTAGATCGGTTTTCGATCTCGTGGTTTTTTTTCGGTTTGGGTTTCCACGTAGGATTGTTCTGTGCATATTTACTTTTCTCATACCTTAATTCTTGTTTAGTTCAGTGAATTAGTGCTTGAATTTAATTTGATCTTGTTATTCTCAATTTCAATCCGTGGATATTTGTGGGAAAGAACGAATTGCTTCCGTTGTGATATTAATTGTTACTAATCTGGTATTATTTCCCTAACAAGGATATCATGCCAGTCATCACCTTGCGTGGTGTAAAATTCTATGGAATTCATAGAATTAAAAAACAAGAAATTTGTAAAAGTATTTCTTCTAATTCCTGAACTGAAGATGATGAAATAAAACTGTATAAATTTTATTATGTGTTATGTTCTGTACAGAAGTCGAACCCAGCCTTATTTATACTAAACATAAGGCGGTTGGTCAATTTGTTACAAAAGCGTGAACACGCTTAAATAAATAATTAATCAAAGAAAAAACAAAAAGAAAAGAAAAACGTTTAAATAAAAAAAAGTCTCTCTAATCCCTAATTTCCTAATTCATACGCAGAATGCTTCGTCTTTAATTTTCTTTCAATCAGCACCTCTTCTTATGAAAATTCCTTTCAATGTTGCAGGTAAATCATCAAGTACTCCAATACTCCCCCCTCAAGCCGGAGCATGGATGTCCAGGAGACGAAGCTTGGAGAATAGCTGCAGAAATCGTGGCAGAGGCAAAGCTTTGGTAAGTAAATCTACAAGTTGAAATTCTGTATGAACGGGTAGCAATTTAATCTTTTTGCGTTCAACTTGTTCCCTAATAAAATGACAATCAATTTCAATATGCTTAGTTCTTTCATGATATATAGGTTTGCTTGCAATATGAATAGCAGAATTATTATCACAGTATAATGAAGTAGGAACAGAAATAGGGATTTGAAAATCAGTGAGAAGTTGTTGTAACCAAACAATTTCACTTGAAGCAGCAGTCATAGCCCTATACTCTGCTTCAGCTGGTGATTTAGAAATAGTAGCTTGTTTCTTGGACTTCCAAGAAATTAATGAATCCCCTAGAAAAACACAAAAACCAGTGGTAGACCTCCTAGTGTCCTTGCAAGATGCCCAATCTGCATCAGCAAAGGCACTCAATGTAAGAGAGGTATTAGATGAATAAAGCAAACCTTTCCCTGGATTAGACTTAAGATATCTAAGAATATGATGAATAGCTTGTAAATGAGGTGTTCTTGGCATAGATACAAACTGACTTAGTTTATGCACAGCATAACTAATGTCAGGTCTAGTGATTGTTAAATATAACAATCTGTCAATTAACCTTCTATAATGAGTAACATCTTTAAGCAGTTCACCCTCTTCTGAGTTGAACTTAGTTTTAGGATTCATGGGTAAACTTAGGGGCTTACAGCCAAGGAAACCAGTTTCTTCTAAGATTTGTATAGCATACTGTCTTTGATTAAGACATATGCCCTTAGTAGATCTAGCAACCTCTAAACCTAAAAAATATTTCAAAGCACCCATATCTTTAAGTTTAAACTTAGTAAGTAAAAAATCTTTTAATAAAGCAACCTGTTTAGGGTCAGGTCCAGAAATAACAATATCATCAACATATAATAAAAGTGCAAGAAAAGTATTACCTTGGCCCTTTGTAAAAAGAGAATAATCTGACTTACTTTGCTTGAAACCAAACTGTAAAAGTGCTTCAGTAAATTTGGCATTCCATTGCCTGGATGCCTGTTTCAAACCATAAAGTGATTTTTGCAACTTGCAAACAGTTTTAATATTTCCAGTAGGTTTAACAGAATGATATCCTAGTGGCAAATCCATATATACTTCTTCATTTAAATCCCCATACAAAAAAGCATTATTAATATCAAGCTGACAAAGTTCCCAATTTTTAATAGCAGCCAAAGCAATAAGAACCTTAACAGTTACTAATTTAGCAACAGGAGAAAAAGTTTCAGTATAATCTATTCCCTCTTTTTGTGTATAACCTTTAGCTACCAATCTAGCTTTATACCTTTCAATAGATCCATCAGAATTCCTTTTTATTTTAAAAACCCACCTACAACCTATGGACTGTTTTCCCTCTGGTAAAGGAACAATAACCCAAGTTTTATTATCCTCTAGAGCCTGTAATTCAGTTGACATAGCATCTCTCCAATTCTGATTTTTAACAGCCTGATGGTAAAATTCAGGTTCAGTCTCATTAGATATATTGAGAATAAAATTTCTATAATTTTCAGATAATAGGTTGTACTGTAAATAATCAGATAAAGGGTATTTAGTGGGAAAATTGTTTTGAGTAATTGTATTACAGTGAAAATCTGAGAGATAAGCAGGCTTTTTAATAACTCTATTAGATTTTCTAATAGGAATATCAGTAGAAACAGGTAAATCAGAATGAGAATCTGAACTCTCTGGAGGAATATAGTCTGGATCATTAGAAGAAATGTTAGAATGAAAAGAATCATAATCATAATCATAATAAGTAGGAGTGGAATAAGGAAAAATATTGTCAGAATCAGAATGGGAATATTTATGCAAATTCAAGTTATGAAAAGGGAAAATATGCTCATGGAAAACAACATCTCTAGATATAAACACTTCATGAGTATTAATATCATACAACCTGTATCATTTAATTCCAAAAGGATACCCAAGGAAGACACAAATTCTGGCCCTGGGGTCAAATTTGGTTCTTCCTTGCTTTAAAGTAGAAGCAAATACCAAACAACCAAAGGTTTTGAAAACCTTATAATCCACTGATTTGGTATATAAAACAGTATAAGGACTTTGAAAATTTAATATTTTAGAAGGAATTCTGTTAATGAGAAATGCTGCAGTAGCAACACACTCATTCCAGAAACAAGAAGGAACTTTGGACTCAAGAAAAAGAGCCCTAGCAACATTTAGAAGATGTTGGTGTTTCCTCTCCACAACAGAGTTCTGTTGTGGAGTTTCTACACAAGAAAAATGGTGAATAATGCCAAGTTCATTAAATAAATCAGTAAACTTTAACTCTGGTGCATTATCACTTCTGAAACATTTGACAGTGCAATTAAACTGTGTTTTAATCATATTTAAAAAATTTGGTAAGACAGTCTGAATATCAGATTTTTTATTTAAAAAACATATCCAAGTAAACCTTGAATAATCATCAATAAAAGTTGCAAAGTATTGATAACCATTATAAGAGACAGTGTTAAATGGACCCCAAATGTCACAGTGTAATAATTCAAAAGGTAAAGTAGAGATAGAATAGGACTTAGGAAAAGGAAGTCTTTTATGCTTAGCCATAGGGCAAATGTGACAAATATCAGTATTACAACTACTAGAATGTTCCAAATCTAAATCCTGTCTAAGTAAACTCAAAAGCTTAAGAGGTAAGTGGCCTAATCTTCTATGCCAAGTAGTAGTAGAAACTTTGTTGCAGTAAGTAGTAATAGGTGGGGTTATAATCCTTGATTCCAAAAGATAAAGTCCTTGATGTAGTTCACCCCTTCCAATCATCTTCCCTTTGATGTCCTGAATAATGAAGGAGGAAGGGGTAAAATTAACAACTAGGTTGTCTACCCTTAACAATTCACTAACAGAAATCAAGTTAAATTTGAATTGAGGTACAAAGAAAACATTTCTAAGAGTAAGGGTAGGGGAAATAATAACATCACCAATTTTAGAAACTATAATACTAGCAGTATTAGGCAAAATAACACTAGCATTAGAAGCTGTTGTCACATTAGAAAATAAGGATATATTATTACAGATGTGCTTAGATGCACCAGAATCCAGAATCCAATTGCTTTGAAAAAATGAATTTGTTAAAGTAGAAGTGTTAGAACATATACCAGTCACACATGTAATGTGTGATGCATCATTGTTGTTGGTGGTAGAAGTCTGAAACTGAGTGGAGAATAAAGTCAGCAATTGTTGACATTGTTCATGTGTAAAACTGTGAAGCATAGGATGAAGAGATGCAGTAGTCTGAGTATTCTGGTATTGAGATGGATTGTCATCATTCTGAGTATTCTGGTACTGATTAGCTTGGTGTACCAGATCAGATGTTTGATTTATAGGAGTGGGTTGATTGGGTTGTGGTTTGGGTTTGAATTGATAACCAGGGGGGTAACCATGTAATTTATAACACTTGTCAATGGTGTGACCTTGAATGTTACAGTGTGCACAAATTGGCTTGGGTTTGTTCTTGTAAGTGTTTGAAGCAGGATTGGTTTTGAATTGGTTGTAAGGTCTGTTAGAAGTTTGTTGTTGTTGATATGTGTTCTTGGTTGCAAAAGCCAAGGAAGAAGAGAAATCTGAGTTGGTTTTCTGACCAAGTAGTTTCTGTCTTTCAGCCTGGGTAGCCAAGGCAAAGACTCTAGTAATAGATGGTAAAGGGTCCAGTATAAGGATTTGTTCCCTAAGATTGTCATAGGTAGAATTTAGTCCCATGAGAAAAGCCATGACATGCTCCTCTTGATTATGTCCATGAATCTTTTGGGCATTCCCACAGTCACTAGGACAAATGGCCATAGCAGGTCTATAAGTGTGTAATTCGTCCCAAATTGATTTCAATTTCGTAAAATATATGTTGACAGAATCAGCCCCTTGTGTAAGATTAGCAAGATCACGTCTGAGTTGAAACACCCTAGGCCTATTGCCTTGTTGAAATCTAGTTTGTAACTCATCCCAAATCTCCTTAGCAACCTTTGTATAGATAATACTGGAACGAATTTCACTAGAAACAGCATTTAAGAGCCAAGAAACAACAATATCGTTGTTGCGAGACCAAGCATCATAAAGAACAGGATCAGTAATACCTGGATCAGAGATGGAACCATTAATGAATCCAGTTTTGTTTTTAACATTCAGGGAAAGGGAGAATGATCTTGCCCAGGTATTGTAATTGTCTCCAGTCAATTTATCTTGTACAAGAAGGAGAGCTGGTCCATCCGAAGGATGAAGGAAAAAAGGGGTGGAGGGATCCTCCAATGGTGGACGTGATCTGGTACTGCCAGAGATGGAAGAATTGATGGCGGAATCAGTAGACATAGCAGCAGCAATAAAAGATGAACAAAAAACCCTAATCAAGAAAGGGAGAAGAAAACAAAGAACAGAGACAGAACTCTGATCAAGAAAACAAAGAACAGAGACAGAACTCTGATGAAGAAAACAGAGACAGAACTCTGAAGTATGAAAAAAAATGAAAGAAAAGGAGAAAGCAGCGGTGAAGATCTAGAAATCAAACTGATACCATGTAAAATTCTATGGAATTCATAGAATTAAAAAACAAGAAATTTGTAAAAGTATTTCTTCTAATTCCTGAACTGAAGATGATGAAATAAAACTGTATAAATTTTATTATGTGTTATGTTCTGTACAGAAGTCGAACCCAGCCTTATTTATACTAAACATAAGGCGGTTGGTCAATTTGTTACAAAAGCGTGAACACGCTTAAATAAATAATTAATCAAAGAAAAAACAAAAAGAAAAGAAAAACGTTTAAATAAAAAAAAGTCTCTCTAATCCCTAATTTCCTAATTCATACGCAGAATGCTTCGTCTTTAATTTTCTTTCAATCAGCACCTCTTCTTATGAAAATTCCTTTCAATGTTGCAGGTAAATCATCAAGTACTCCAATACGTGGAGCTGGAGCCACAACAGCGGGTCCAATGGTTACTAGACCGATGCGTAGTAGGTAATCATCTAGGTTGAAGTTGATAATAGTCTTTCTGAATCCAGGTTGAAGTCTTTGGATTCAATAAGTTTTGAGTTTAAATAGAGGCAAAATTGCAAAAATCGTCCCAAACTAATCACTGATTTTGGATTTTCGTCCCAAACTATTTAATTTGGCAATTTTCGTCCCGTAATTTAATATTTTTTTGGAATATCGTCCCACCATAATTATAAGACGGAATTGCGCATTTGCCGATGAATTATCACATGGCTGCTTAAGTGTCATGACATGGTAAATTTTAACATGAATAATTATATAATATTGCAGAGTTCGTCCCAAATTAATTACAAGATTGAATGTCATTTTCATTAAATTTGAAATTTAATATTGGGACTAAATTCATACAAAATGGTAAATTATGGGACGAAATTTGGTGAGTTGATATAGTTTGGGACGAAAAATCAAAATTAGTAATTTTAGAATATGATTATAATTATGTATAAAAATTTAATATTCTATTTATATAATATATCAATATGACTTTCAAACTTTGACACTTTTTATCCTAAAAATATAGTTGGAAAGAAATATGTTATAGAAAAGAATTTAATAAAAAATTATATCATAAAACTAAAATTAGTATTAATTTTCATTGATAATGTGTAAAATGTCAATTTGATTTAATTAATATAATCTAATTTATTAATTTGTATATTAAAAATTCAACAGAAATGGTGTAGCTCAAATGATAATGTTTTGTTTCATTCAAGAGTTCAAGTGTCCAAATCCTTTATTTTACAAGAATTTTTAGTTAAATTTTAACATTAAAAAAATCGATTTTTTTTTTAAAAAAAGAAAAAATCAGAATCGCGGTTCAAATTGGTTTTGTCGGTTCATCACTGGTCCGATTGCAACTGAGTTTTTGGGCCTATTCGGACCAAACATGCCATTTGTTCGATTGTACTGGTTCGACAAATCGATCTGGTCCGATTTTAATAGCATTGCTGTAGACGATGACGCATTCCAAAAAGAACGGAAAACTCTTAGGTGATCTAAGTTTTGCCAATTCATCTACAAAATTATAAAATAATTTCAAAGCTTGTATTCTTAGGCCTTAAACCGGGTAGTAGAGAATGGAACTCGGTTCTCTTTGCTTGTTCCAAAGTTTCGGAAACTTCAACCCCTATTGAAATATTCAAAAGAATGGTTGAAAACGATGAAATACCCACGATAATCTCGTACGGGACTTTGCTTAGTGCTCTTGAGAAAGGAAATATTTCCTTCGCCAAATTTGCACAAGGAAAATTCGATTTTCTTGACATGATCCTCCAGGAAATGGTTAAAGTCTGGGTTGGGCTCACAGTTTTCACTTTTGAAGCTATAAATAGCGGTTTTGCTAAAAATAATTTGGAAAGTGATGCATATAAATGGTTCAAGCGTATGAAATCCTTAGATATAGTGCCCAAGGGGAGGGGGTGACTCACCAAATGTTGATTGAGGATTTTGTTAATGATGGTACGCCTAAGCAAAGCGAATCCAGAATTCAAGAGTCGAGGGGTCGAGCATATTATTTGAAAAAAAAAAAGACAGTTAAATAATAATATTTAATCTATTTTTGACTATATAAAAATAAAAATAAAATATGTTTTCCTATATTGAATTTAAGAAGAATAATTTGTAGGGTCTCTGATTTAATTTTGATAAAAATATATCAAGATTTTTGATTGAGACAAAAATATTAATTAGTTTAAGAAAAAATCTCAAAAATACCATTTAATTCAAATAATAACATCATTAATTAGCATATTACAAACTCTAGCAAGAAGGATAATATTGGTAGAAAAAAATTAATTTTGCATTAAAATCCTTAAACGACAAATAAAATTAAACAATTCTTTTTTATAAATATTTCAGGTTTCCCATTGCCGTTGCCGCTAATAATCTTGCTTGTTCCTTTTGTCTCTCTTCTACTTCCAATCTAATTTTCTTAGTCTGTGAAAAAGAAAAGGCGTACATATATAAATGTAGATTCATTAGATCGATCCAATTATTATTATTATTATTGTTATTATTAAATAAATAAATAAAATAAAATAAAAACTCTCTGACTTACACATGTTGGGAGATTAAGGCATCGATCACCAATTGATGTTGGATTTGAAATAATTGAGGCATAATATCATCAGCTAGTAGGACACCGACAAAGGATGTGAATTGGGTAGGGAAATTATTATTATTATTATTATTATTATTATTATTATTATTATTGTAAATGGGGTCCCCCGGCAACGTTTCCTAGAAGCAGCCGGAGGAATAATATTCAAAGTACTAACGCCGCCGCTGACGGAAGTTTTGGGTAGAACTGATTCATGATAAAATGAGTTGTTGGGGTTATTAATTACAAGATTATTAGAGGAAAACGCATCTGCTGCTGCTGCTGTTGATTCACCAAAAGATTATTAACATGTCTTGCTTCAACTGCCATGAGGATGAACAAATCGATTCCTTCTTTCTTCTTTTCCTTTCCCTATTTGATTTGATTAATTAATAGTTAGTAGAGAGAGAGGAAAAAAAAAAAAAAAAGAGAGGAAAAAAAAAAAAATTCTTTCTTCTTTTCCTTTCCCTATTTGATTTGATTAATTAATAGTTAGTAGAGAGAGAGGAAAAAAAAAAAAAAGAGAGGAAAAAAAAAAAAAAAACAAAGGAATACAATGGACTAGACTAGACTAGAGAAAAATAATTAATGGTACGTGTTCGGTTCGGTTTATTTATGTGCGTGTGTATGTTTCGTTTTGGTTTTGGATAGAGGAGAGAATCCCAAAAGCACTCCCACCAATATAAAAAGGTCAATTAATTCTAGATGGAGAAAAACAAATAATGATATGCTCTTGATTTTTAGATTTTAACAAAAGGATAAAATGTTCATTAGGCAATATCACATGGATTTACAATGCTCATTTACGTATATTACAGGAAGATAAATTACCTATATATTTTTTTTTTTTGGTTTTCCAATTTAAGCATATCAAATGAGGGTAAAATGAGGTAAACATGTCGTCAATGATAAGACTAAATTGATATTACATGAAAATAACGTCCCAATCGCATTATAGTGTGTGTGCGACCCCTCCACTACCAATGAGATAAATTTCTAATTATTTCATATCACAAGGATGTAAATTACCCATTATTTTATTTTACAGAGTACTACTTAATCACGCATATTTATATGTGATTGATTTTTCTTTATAGAAAAGTATAGTCTAAATCATGTATTTTTTTTTTTATTGAAAAGTATAGTTTAAACCATCAAATGAAAAATATGTATACTTTTCTTTTGAGGGGAGAAAAAAAAATGCAGTGCTTAAATTTAATGTGTAAAATTTTCCTAAAGTCATCAATAATTGGAGATTTTAAAATCCGGACTACTAATAGTCTTAATTTTGCATGCACATGCATTGAATTACACCTAATAAAAAGTTATACGATTATAAAGGCTGGCTCACAAATACACACTGTCATGCCCCATCGCTTTGCCCGACCACGGGGCCGAGCGGACAAGACATTTGACCGAGGCAAAGGCCGAAAGGGACAATACGGGGTTGCCGGTGATAAGAATACAAAGTGTCAAGTTTTTATGCATTATTATTTGCTATTTAATATTTATTTGACACCAAACCACACTCATTATTCTTATATTTTTATCTAGGATACAATTGGAAGCATTAAGTACAAAAGAAGCTAAGTAGACAATTTCTGGACAGTTTTGACACTACTTCGTATTATGGGCGTAAAATTCTCATACGAGATCCAAATGAGATGATACAAGATGCTTTAGATCGGCAGAAGGAATGTCTACAACTTTCATCTTTGGGGATTTTCAAGATTCTGAAGGGATCCTAGACGAAATCGGACTTAAAGTAGCTGTACCTGTTTTATGGCAAGTTTCCTAAATATCTAGTCTAATATATTGACTTGATATTGGGGCAATCCTTGATGGACGAATTTGGAAGGATTAAATCAGCATTCTCCTATTTACATTGAGATAATATCCTAATTTTTATATTATTCTTATAATATAAAGATTGGATATCAATTTTAGAGGATTTTTTTAGGGTTGTGTTGGCTTCTTTTATAAATAGGACTTTAGAAGACCACCTAGTTCATTCTTTCCTCCCACATATACTTAGAGTTATTAATGGCCTTACGTGGCTAAATCTTTGTTATTGGTCGAAGAAAACTGAAGCTTCGGAAACAAGAAAACTGTGAGATCTAATTAGTTTTATTATAAGATTTATGTTTTGAATATCGATTGCTCTTCTGTTATAATTAATATGGTTGTTTTGTTTAATTGCTAGGAGGCCTACTAGTATATTATTCTTTTCAATCTACTGCTTGATTAGATATCAAATCCGTAATTGTTTGATCCATCTAATTTTGTGAAGCATCTAAGATTCAATAATTTGCTGCGTCAGAAATTGTTAATCAGAAGATAAATCGACTAAATTAAATCCAACCGCTTGTGTTTGAATTGTTTAGTTTCATTGATCTCTCTAATTCTTAAAGCATCTGCTATATTAAACCTTTAGTGCTTATCTTGGGTTATTTAGTAGTTAGGATTAATTGGATCTCTTCTTCTGATTAATTAAAACTAAGGAGAGATAGGGGATTAGTTTCCACGGTGAATATTCAAAGTGTGAATTGTTATATATATTTGCATCGATGATCAGTTATATGATTCCGACAGTGGATGTTGACTTGGACCAATATTTGTTACTTTGATTAAATTTAATTTGCATTACTCCTTAATTATTGAAATCCATCACACTTAAACCCCCATTTGTTTTTATCCATTTAGCATAAAATTAGACTAGATATTCTCTGTGGGATCGACCCTTACTCGCTCTACTACATTATTAGGAGTATAGGTTTTATTTTTGGTTGCGTACGACAGCACACCAGCCGGCAAGGCTGGGGACCTAGCCGGGCGTGTAGCATATCACATAGGCGCAACCCGGGCAAGGCAGGGACATACGTGAGCAACGACAAAGCCTTTGAGCACGGGAAGGCCGTCGTGTGGCATAAGAGGCGGCCCAGGGGCGGCCCCAAGTATTATGAAGTACCAAACATGCCCTTAGAGGTTGCAGAGGACTCTTGAGGGTTCCACACGGGTCCGGGACATTAAAGAGAGTTCTGGAAGGTTCCAAATAGCTCCGGGAGGGTCAAGAAGAAGACGGAAGGTGCCGGATGCGTCCGGAAGATGTCGGAAGGCACTAGAAGGGACCGGGAGAGCCTACACGAGTTTAGAACACGGCGGAAGGGTCTAGAACCTTGTGGAAGGCTCATGAAGCATGTAGAGACTCCTTGTACATAGTAGGGCTTTCTAGAACCTTGTATATAATTCTAGTTTTTGTGGGATTTTGTAGAAGGTGCTAGAGACTCAATCCTAGCCCTTAGATCAAGTAGATCCTAGCCATCCATTTGAGGAGGCCTATAGTATAAATAGAAGTAGGCTTCATTTGTAACAAACCATCCAAACATTTCCAAGTTAGTGAGCATTTGAGCATTCCCAAAGTTCTTTCAAGCAATCCTTCTTACTTTCCACTTACAAACTTTCTTAGCAACCCCTACTTAGGGACGAGGCGAGGCTGACTTAGCTAATTCCGATGAAGGGGCGGAACCGTCGCTAGAGGCGTTAGTGGCTATGCACCAAGTTTAAGTCAGTGACAACACGCTCCGCTAAAACAAAACAAAATACACGCACTCCGCTAAAAAAAAACAAAATTCACACTCTATTTCCTCTAGGGTTTGAAATGAGTAACATTGTCGGTGTTGTGAGGAAGCTCACTACGATGTTGAAGGAGACCGATTACCCCCGTATCCGACAGGTGGGGCGGGGAGCTTTAACAGATTTGAGCGCTTTTATAACAATTCCTATGGAATTTATTATGGAAGAAAATATATTATGGGTGACGCTAACATTTTGGAAATGTTAGAATCTCATAGATTAACTGAGAAGAAGTTAGAATCCAAACATTTTCAAGTTAATTAGTGAAAAAATATCACCTGACGGCCTTCCCTTGCTCAAAGGCTTTGCCGTCGCCCACGTATGTCCCTGCCTTGCCCGGACTGCACCCCGGGTGATATTCTGCACGCCCAGCTAGGTCCCCCGCCTTGCTGCAATCTCGTGTTGTCCCTTTCGGCCTTTGCCTCGATCAAATGTCTCGTCCGCTCAACCCCCGTGGTCGGGCAAAGTGATGGGGCATGACAGTGTGTATTTGTGAGCCAGGGCCCAAATCGCTGGCCCCAATGTTTTCTTTTCCTTATTATAATTTCATAAATGCATTCAAGAACATTAAAATGTTATTATAGATACCATTTGTTGAATGAGATTCTTAAAACTTATACTAATTAAACTTTTCACTTTTTATTGGATAAAAATACAACATTAGTTTATTTTCGATTGATTATCATTCTATCACAAAATAGGATCTATTTTGAGTTTGATATTAGAAACAATCTCCCCCAAACCAAAATCCTCTAGTTTATGTAAAATTATCATTCTATCATAAAATTGTGTCACTTCTTAAGATATGTGTCTCTCGTCAAAAACCCAAACAAACACATTTTTCAAATGCATGAAAACTAACAAATCTCTAAAACATCTCTTAGAGAACCCGAACAAATGGGCCCAAGACTTAAGTTTACAGAATTTATCACACATTAATTAATTCCAAAACAATCCTTAGTGTAAAATTGATTCAGCAACCTTCATATGTGAATGAGATCATAAGTTACTTGCTTCTTTAGCATGTGGTCAGCATATTTAGCTCGACTTTGCAGAAAAAATGCATTGGTCAAACAAAGGACCCATAGCCAACATTTAAATATCATTAATTATCTAGATAGCCAAACAGTTAAGATAATCAAATAAACATCCAGATAGTATTAATATGATAGAAGTTTCTAAAAAAAATACCCTCGATTACGCCTAAACTTTTCTTTCTTTCTTAAAAACCTAGGAGAGGGGGAGAGGGAGGGGGAGAGGGAGAGAGTATTCCCTTTCGGAGTCATAAGAGATGATTTAAAGGACAATTCTAGTTCTATCTGCCAATGATCTCTCACTTTATAGGAGTTCCTTTCTCTTCTATGAAAAAATTGAAAATCCTCACAAAGAACATGATTACAAGTTACAGCCCATTTATAGATCTATTTTCATGAGTACACATGGATCTATAAACATTACCACTTTTTGCTGTCAAAGTATTAGTACATAAAAATAATATATATGTATTAACATCGTGTGTGAGGTTTTCAATAATTAGCTTGAGGGTACACATCTTGCTATTTATTTTTCTTTTTCACTTGATTCTGTTTCCCTTGCTATTAGATTTGGTTTTAGTTCGTAACATATTTTCTGGCATGGACCATAACAAAAAGTTTACAAAAAGTTGGTACTGTAAAGTTCTTAAAAAAAGTTAGTGCTGTAAAAAATGAGGGGGTTTTATTTTATGTAATACTAAAACAGTATTCACATAGCATTGCCCTCGAGATACTATCATAATTGCAAGCATATATATATTACTAAAATCTTTTGAGTCTCTGCTCAATTTCAAAATCATATCACAAAGAGAAGTAATATAACACAAACTAAATAATGAATGATGTATTATGGTAGCAATTAATATCCTTCCATTATTTCGTAATATAATAGATATAAGACAAATTTTCACATCAAAGGGTTCGAAATGGTTGTCTATATATAATAACCTTTACAATATATAGGGTAAAGAAATTATGCTCCACAAAAATGAATCCCAAAATGTGTCCTTTGATTTCAGACTCAAAGTTACTGAATCTGTCGGAGATGGTGAACTCCTAATACAACTTCTCTCTAAAACAAAGAAGAGAATTAATTACCTTCATAGCTACTTCCACCAAACGTCCCAGATTAAGCTTCTGCATCTGGTATACTACCTGTCCCTGATAAATTGTTATAAGCCACAGAGAACACTGATAAAAGGTTTAATTGTGTCATTCACCATATATATAACATATTGTAAGAAAGGTCAAAGCTTTCGATTTCTTTCAAATTTTCAAGTGTTTCGGAATAGAACCAGTTAAATGGTTGTATAGATACTGGTTAGATATCCGAGCTCGTTTGGAATAGGACCTGTTATAAGCTTATTCTGTGAAAGATCAATGCCTGAGATATAGCACAAAATTAAATGTTCCCTTTGTAAGAATCGAGCCTATTCTTTGACATAATTAATCTCGATTTCCTCTTCCACATCAGTTATGAGCACATTTGTGTCCTCATCTACAGAACCATCTATGTACCATCCCGGTTCAGATGTGGTGAATGCATCATCAATTAGTTTCTTGCTTCCAAAAGGAATTTGATGCGAACAAGCAGGTATCGACCCTGAAAAGTTATTAGAGGACATATCTAGCATAGTAAGATTTTTCAGATCACATATATGGGAAGGGATGTGACCATCAAGATTGTTTCCTTTTAGTAGAAGTACCCTGAGGCTCGAGAACGAGTTTATCCGACTAGGTATTTCCCCTACTATCTCATTATCCCTGTGGTCTAGTGTGACGAGGGAGGAAAATCTAGACAACTTATACGGTATTAATTATACCGCTAAATTTATTACCTTGAAGATGCAAATATTTCAAAAACGATAATTTCAAAGTTACCGCGAAGTATTAGTATTTTATTTTTATTCTTCTAATTCTTTTATAATTTATATTGATACAAATAGGTGAATTATTATATTATTTATAACTTTTTTTTTATTTTCAATATTTTAAATATATTCTATTTCATATTGTGATACGAATGAGTGAATTATTATTATTTTTTTAAATTATTTATACTTTTCGATTCTTTTAGTTATTTTCTAATTTATTTAAATATAAGTAAATGAATTAGTTTTTTTTAAAATTTTTTTTTTAAATTTTTGTAAATGATTCAGATACATATAAGTTTAATGGGGACTTAAGTGTAATAATGTTATAGACTTATAGTAAATGGACGAAAATATCCTAAAAAATTGTCACGTGCAATTACCTCATGTTGGCGTTGTCTGAAAAGGACTGAAGTGAAACAAATAACGGATAGCGAGGAATAAAATATAAAAAAAAACGGAATGACCAAAGTATTAAATATATATATATATATATATATATATATATATATATATATATATATATATATATATAAAAAGAGCATTGAAAGTGGTATAATTCATACATACGATTTATATAATTGATATTCTTATCAAATTTTCGTATACAAGGCCATTTAAGAGAAAAGGAGAGGCTAGACTTCAAGGAGAAAAAAAATGCGAAAAAAATTACTTAGGGGCATTTTCCCTTGAGCCACCGCCCCGGGGATGGGGCAAGGTGACATCCCCTTGGCCCATCCATCGAGAAGATTGGCTGCTTCCCTTTTTTTTTTCATTTTTTCTTTTTATTTGTTGTATTTAATAATAATCATTTTATAAAAAAAAACAATGCCTTTAATTTATGTATTATTTAACAAAACCAATTTTAAAAATGTAACTTTAATTTAGGAAACTTAAATTTAATTTAATTAATAAAAAGACTTAACTTTAATTTAAGAAACTTAACATTAATTGTGTGAATATTAATTTCTACAAGATGTTTAGTTACTGATACAAATTCAATTCATGTATCTTTTATTTAATGAAATTTGACATGACAACATCTGAAAGTTTGAATGAATTATTGACTTGATGCATATGAAAAAAAGAACTATGCCTCGATCGATTTTACAAGATTAATCAAAAGAATAAGATAGCATATATATACCTCTAGAAAATTATATTATATTGATACCCAATGATTAATTCATTACAATATTCAGAATTGATAAAAAATAAATAAATAATAAAAGAATTCCAAGAAACCACCTCTAACAAATGGCTTTTTTTATATAATATTCTACCTAAGAATCATAAAGAACATTAATGAATTGAATATTAATGGAAAATTTACAAGAGGAAGAATCCGGCAGCTGCGGCAGCACCGAATGCGGCGGAGACCTTCAAGGTGGCGGCAGCGCTCCCATCTGCATCAGCAGCCGGGGGTGGGCTGCTGGTGGTGGTGGGGGTGGGTGCCGAGGAGGAGGTGGAGGGGGCGGGAGCCGGGGTGGCTTCACTCTCAGGGGCAGGAGCAGGAGGAGATGAGGGCTCATCATCCGCACTTGGAGTGGGGGCGAGGGAGGTGGGGGTGGGGGCAGCTGATGGCACGGGGGATGATTTCGGAGCGGGGGAGGGTGATTTCGATGGGGTGGGGGTGGGGGTGGGGGTAGGCGCTTGGGCGGAAGCAACCGCTGCGAAGGCGGCGACGAGGATGAGGGCGAGGACAATCACTTGGCGTGCCATTTTGTTTTATTCCTTTTTTTTTTTTTGTTAGGGTGGTGGTGATGGATTTAATTTATTTTTCTTTTTGTTTTTTCACTTAATTGATTCTTCTTTGGTTTTGCAGTACTTCTCTTTTTTTATGCTTGAGAAACACTGCACACGCTTAAGAATGAAGAGGGAGTGAGGGTGGCGTGGGGGTTTTATAGGGCAGAGAGTGGCGGAGATGGGGGGAAATAGTTGTTCACGTTCGGACCATATTTCATGCAAAAAGTTAATTCATTCTATCCGTGAATTTGACCGAGTTTAACGGTCCCCCATAATTTTTGTGGTGGAAGGAAATGTTTTACTATTACAAACTTTAGAAAAAATAAAAATTTAATGGTAAAATATTATATTACAAAGATATAAAGTTTACGAAAATATACTATATGCAGAATCGAATTAAATTCCGACCTATTGAGAGAGAGCCCTGTTTCACTGCCATATAAATAGATCTTTAAATCAAATATACTCGCTAGCTAGGAGTAAAAAAAGTTACAATTAAGATAGATGGGCAGGAACTGAACTTGGGCCTTCGGTTCTCTCAATCCATTAAAAGAAGGCCCAAACGACTTTCAGACACACAATTCTTTCTTAAGTATTTTGCTAAAAATAAATTGCGTTGGCGTCCTCTGAATTTTGAATCTATGAGAGATAAGTACAAGTTGTTAGGAGATTATTAAGAAAGGTCGATCAAGTGCAATTCACACTTTTTTGTATGGTATCTTGCTTTTAATTTTGATAGACAATTTTTCTTAACTATCATGCTAAATTTTCTTAACTATCATTTGTATTTTTTCTGCATAAAAGTATAAATATGAAGGGATTATTAATTTTTATCATCTTAACCTAAGGGTAAAATATTATTTAATGTTACTTATTTCAATAAAATATTATGTATATGTATAATTTTTTTATTTATTGTTAGGTACGAATCTATAACAGGTCGAATTGGCCTAAATTCATATTTGCTTCACGTATTTTAAATTTTGAATTTTTATAATCAAATCAGATTCGAACTCGAATTAAAATCCGCCCCATTGACAGCCATGGGCATGTAGAAGACCCGAGTTGCTTCCAACGGTTTGGCTCATTCGGGTCCATCTTATCTAGGGGTGGCAAATGGACCACCCGGATCGGATCCGGATCGAATCCTTGCGGATCGGATCTTAAATGGATCGGATCCTAAATGGATCCATAATGATGGATCCATTTAGGATCCGATCCAAACCGGATCCGGGTGAGAAAATTTTGGATCCACCATGGATCCGAAGAGGTCCATGACGGATCCACAGTGGATCCGTCATGAATTTCAGCCAATTTTTGGATATTGTAATTTTGACCCTAAATTTTTGAAAAATCAAGAATTGCAATTCAGTTCAGTATTTTAAGAAAATTGAAAATTTTCAATCCGGACCCTGATTTTCAGGAACAAAATTTGCACTTTTGGTTCCTCAATTTTTGGATATTGCAATTTTGACCCTAAATTTTTTAAAAATCAAGAATTGCAATTCAGTCCAGCATTTTAAAAAAATTGAAAATTTCTAATCCGGACACTGAATTTCAGGAACAAAATTTGCACTTTTGGTCCCTCAATTTTTGGATATTGCAATTTTGACCCTAAATTTTTGAAAAATTAAGAATGGCAATTCAGTCCAGTATTTTAAAAAAATTGAAAATTTCCAATCCTGACCCTGATTTTCAGGAACAAAATTTGCACTTTTGGTCCCTCAATTTTTGGATATTGCAATTTTGACCCTAAATTTTTGAAAAATCAAGAATTGCAATTCAGTCCAGTATTTTAAGAAAATTGAAAAATTCAATTCGGCCCCTGATTTTAGAAATCCATATTTGCACATTTGGTCCCTCAATTTTTGGATATTGCAATTTTGACCCTAAATTTTTGAAAAATCAAGAATTGCAATTCAGCCCAGTATTTTAAGAAAATTAAAAATTTCACTTCGGCCCCTGATTTCAGAAATCCAAATTTGCACTTTTGGTCCCTCATTTTTTGGAAATTACAATTTGGTCCCTAAATTTTTGAAAAATCTAGAATTACGATTCAGTGTATTTCTGAAGATTAAAATTTTCATTTCGGCCCCTGATTTTCAGAAATTCAAAATTTCACTTTTGGTCCCTTAATTTTCAAAATTTGCAATTTGACCCTATATTTTCAAAAATTCCTAATCATGCCTTATAATTTGCTCTACGAGTTAATTCTTGTTGTTGATATCGGGATAAAATCACATAAATTGATTTGGGGCAAACTTATAATTTTTAAAAATTGAGGGACCAAAAGTGCAAATTTGGATTTCAGAAAATCTGGGCCAAATTGAAAATCTTAACTTTATGAGAATTTTGGATTGAATTGAAACTCTGGGTTTTTCGAAAATCTGAGGTCAAATGGCAATTTTTTAAAAATCAAGGGTCAAAATTGCAATATCCAAAAATTGAGGGACCAAAACTGCAAATTTGGATTTATGAAATCAGGAGCTGAATTGAAATTTTCAATTTTCTTAAAATACTGGACTGAATTGCAATTCTTGATTTTTCAAAAATTTAGGGTCAAAATTGCAATATCCAAAAATTGAGGGACCAAAAGTGCAAATTTTGTTCCTGAAAATCAGGGTCAGGATTGGAAATTTTCAATTTTTTTAAAATACTGGACTGAATTGCAATTCTTGATTTTTCAAAAATTTAGGGTCAAAATTGCAATATCCAAAAATTGAGGGACCAAAAGTGCAAATTTTGTTCCTGAAAATCAGGGTCAGGATTGGAAATTTTCAATTTTTTTAAAATACTGGACTGAATTGCAATTCTTGATTTTTCAAAAATTTAGGGTCAAAATTGCAATATCCAAAAATTGAGGGACCAAAAGTGCAAATTTTGTTCCTGAAAATCAGGGTCCGGATTGGAAATTTTCAATTTTTTTAAAATACTGGACTGAATTGCAATTCTTGATTTTTCAAAAATTTAGGGTCAAAATTGCAATATCCAAAAATTGAGGGACCAAAAGTGCAAATTTTGTTCCTGAAAATCAGGGTCCGGATTGGAAATTTTCAATTTTCTTAAAATACTGGACTGAATTGCAATTCTTGATTTTTCAAAAATTTAGGGTCAAAATTGCAATATCCAAAAATTGAGGGACCAAAAGTGCAAATTTGGATTTATGAAATCAGGGGCCGAATTGAAATTTTCAATTTTCTTAAAATACTGGACTGAATTGCAATTCTGGATTTTTCAAAAATCTAGGGTCAAAATTGAAATATCCAAAAATTGAGTGACCAAAAGTGCAAATTTTGTTCCTGGAAATCAGTGTCCGGATTGGAAATTTGAATTTATTAAATTCTGGGTTTTTTAAAAGTTTGGGGTTAAAATTGTAATTTTCAAAAATAAGTATTAGAGAGAAAGATTTTCACATTCCAATAATAATTTTTTTTTTTGGATTCAATAATGGATCCATTAGTGGATCCAGAGGATCCATTGATGGATCCATCACAATCCATTAATTGTATGTGTTGATCCAATATGAATCCAAATTTTATGAGATCCGATCCAGATCCGATCCGAGTGAAAATTTAATGGATCTTTATGGATCGGATCATTTGAATTTGGATCGGATCTGGATCAGATCCATGGATCTGATCCATATTGCCACCCCTAATCTTATCTAAGGGGAAACTGATAGGCGAGCAAAATATTAATATCATTCTAGTAATTAAATCTGTCATAAAGATGACTCACAACTGGTGTTTGATGGAGATTGGTTGTATTATGGCATTTAATTCCCTCTTTCAAATTGGACCTATTTTCCCAACATGCAAGGCAACTTGATACAATATTTTTTAATTAATTAAAAAAAAGATAATTTCAATTAATGTGATTGGACTAATGTTTTAATAATTATTAATAATTTAAAAATTATTTTAGATTTTACTATTTTTTTTAGAACCAAGATGACTGCACTCAAGAAACGGCTTCAGCCGATATAATGTTCAACTCGAATCAGGTAAAACATTTAAAGCACAAAGATTCTTATAAGATAGACGTGCAACTTCATGCGCCACTCGGTTTTCTTTTCTTCCGACATGTTGTGCCCGAAAAAGCTCAAAACTTGTTGATACATAATTCAAATCTGAAATGATATTGCCAAAATTCGATCAGATATTTGACTTTCCAGCTATCGCTTTATTATCTAACTTGAATCTCCTTCCAAAATGATAGAAATCCATAAACTATCACGAGCAAACTCAACCACAAAAAGAGCCGCTTTCCGTTCAGCAGTGAAGGATCTAAAGGTTGCCGAATACACATCGATACCCAAGCAATACAATCCCCTGAACTGGTTCTAGCAACAGCACCAAGTTCGGAAACTCCATCTCCGGGATTGATCGAAGCATCAAAATTAATCTTCCACGTTTTATATCAGGGGGCTGCTATCGGATTTCTCTTCTAATCCCATGCCTAGTACCTGTGTCTAGCAAATGAACAAGAAGCGAAGCAATGCACAGGATTTTCGATTAACGGCTTGCATCAACAATGAGTTTACGTTTTAGCAAATTGTTTCGGGTGTGGAGCAGATTTTTGCAAGCACACCACATGAAATTTTTAATTTTGCTAGGTAGTGATAACGACCATAACCACATGAATTTACTATGATTAGATTCAATAGTTTTTACATTTGTCAAATTTGAAACAACGAATAATAATAATAAGACTTTGGATGTCAATCTCTGTTGTTTTTAAAAATTCATAATCAAATCAATGGATTGACTTACAACTAAATACTATCAAATTTGATACATTTTTCAACTCAAATCAATTCATTTTCGCTTTTAGAGATCTAAGTCACATGCTATAAGTTTATAAGAAAGAAAAAAAAAATCACGTCTTAAATATCATTTCGTGAAAACAGAAACGATCATAATTGATTGGTAAAAAAGTCAGAATAGGAATAACAACTCTAGCATGAAAGGCCTGGACACTTCTCTTAAATGTCTACCGAATTAGTATATAGTAGGTGGCCTATATGCATGAAATTAAAGATCCATCACAATAATACTACACTTCAACAATAAATGAAGGGTTATTAACTTAATTAGTTCATATTTGTCGTAAAAATAATACAAATTATGAAATTAGAAAAACGCAAAGTATAAAATTCAAACAATAGGAAATCACAAAAGTCTTCATCAACTTCTCGTTTCTTTTTTCTATGCTGAGGTATCCGGACCGTTGATCAGCCAATATTATATATACTAGTAAACATATTTTATACTAATAAATAAATAAAATTATCAGACAATCTCTAAGACACTACTTGCGATTCTCCAGATCTTTTACCAATATCAAAACTGTGCATTAATGGATCAATACTCGTATATAAAATTTATAAACTCATATATAATAACCAACCCAAATATATCACCAAATGTGGGATATATATTCTATTCAATTGATTTGACACAACTCAACGTGACAAATATTAACACTCCAAATGAGGCTTAAATCTTTTTAATTCATATTATAATTATGGCCAAAATCAATTCAATATACTTGATATATAATATAACTTGAATTTATTTGATCAGTTCAGCTCGATTCTTTATACATATTAGTATTAAGCAAGCTTAACAAATATTTTCATCCAAAACCTTTGAAAAATCGGTAAAATGAAATATAACAAGCCAATAAGGCAATATTCTATTGGTTAATCTCCATGATCAAAGATCATAGGTTCAATTTCTATTAGTGTGGTTATTTTTTTAGTCTAATACCGGTCTCTGTAACTAGTTTATTTTGTACTTTAATATCAATTAAATTAAATTGAATAACTAGTTTATTTTTATACTTTCATTATACCAATTAAAATAAATTTGAATAAATTCCCTTATATAGTGATTGATGTATTCACATCCTGAAGAAAAAAAGAACTGAAACATAACAAAATATATGCATAAATACAAAGATATTTGAGTTTGAATACTCGATTGAAACTCGTTCGAGTCCAATTGCATATAACTCAAAATAAATATCACATTCAATATAAAATTTCAAATATTATATTGTTCGATACTACTCGATTCGACTAATACCAGTTAAATGGAAGAAAATATATCTATCTTTTAAAGTTGAGTTTGCAATGTTAATAGTAGATTAGATAGTTAGTTGTATATAGAGTAGATCGCCAAATTTAATATGATGCACATTGATACTCACGATACGTGTATGTCTTCTCCGCCCAAATGCCATTTATAATCCTTCATATTCCCTGATTTTCCTCTCCTCCATTAGATTTCCTATTCCATTTTCATTTTTCTCTTTACCTTTTCCCCTCATTTTTTCTTCAATTCCTCCTCCTCTTTCATATGGCTCCATCTGTTGAAGATTCTAACAACACCACCGCCGCCGTCATCGGAGGAGGAGTGGATAATGGAACGCCGCCGCCGGAAAAGTCGAGAGTCACGGTCGTCGGAAGCGGCAATTGGGGGAGCGTCGCCGCCAAGCTCATTGCTTCCAATACACTTAAGCTTAATTCATTTCACGGTCTGACTTAATTAGTTTCTGCATTTCTTAATTACTCTATTCCTTTAAAATAAAATGTAGAGTATAGTAATTAGTATTGGTGTGAAATAGCTCAGCATGCTAACATTTGTCTGTGTTCTATTTTGCGATTTTTTTAATATTATTTTCGGATTTTTCATTTTTATTTTTTGGAGTAGATGAAGTGAGGATGTGGGTGTTTGAGGAGACATTGCCGACTGGTGAAAAGCTCTCTGAAGTTATCAATCGAACTAACGTAATGTGTTGTTCTTCGAAGAATTTCAGCTTCTTTTCCCCTAAGATTCGTGATCAATGCTGTGGTTTATTTACCAGATTTCTTTTGTTACAATATAGGAAAATGTTAAATATCTTCCTGGGATAAAGCTTGGAAAAAATGTTATTGCAGATCCTAATCTTGAAAATGCAGGTACTATGAATCATTCAATACATCTGGATCATTTATAGATTGAAATTGTGATTTGTTTTTAATTTAGCTCAATTGGAAATATGAGCAGTGAAGGATGCAAACATGTTAGTATTTGTGACACCCCATCAGTTTATGGAGGGAATTTGTAAAAGGATAGTGGGGAAGATAAGGAAAGATGCGGAAGCTATCTCTCTTATTAAAGGAATGGAAGTGAAGAAGGAAGGTCCATGCATGATCTCTTCTCTCATATCAGAACAGCTCGGAATTAATTGTTGTGTTTTGATGGGCGCAAACATTGCCAACGAGGTTAGTCCACTGATTCCTATGCTTATTTGGAACAATTATCTAACACTGCATAATCCTTACATGTTTTTCGTGTTCCTTATGCAGATTGCGGTAGAGAAATTTAGTGAGGCAACTGTTGGATATCGGGAAAGTAAAGATATTGCGGAGAAATGGGTTCAACTATTCAACATCTCATACTTTAATGTCTCAGCTGTGAGTAAAATATGTCTCCATTACTTCACTTCCGACAAATCAATAAGATGGTTGTTAGCTTGATCGCATGCATTTATCGTTGATTCAATTATTACATATACACACCGGATGTTGGTAAACTAAATAAGTTGACAGATTGCATCAAAAGACAGTTTTACCCTTATCTCCTATCTTAATTATGAATAGGTTCAAGATGTAGAAGGAGTTGAATTATGCGGAACTCTGAAAAATGTTGTGGCTATTGCAGCAGGTATGTACCAAACTCGTCTGTTCACTCACTTTGTTGTGCTCAGGTCGTATTATCATTTCATGAACGATGAATAATTGTTCGGTTCTTGAAACAGGACTTGTGGATGGATTGGAGATGGGGAACAATACTAAGGTAAAATCTTATATAGAAAATCTGAGCTTATCTTAATAGTTTTAATACAAGAATCGCCCATAACCTTGTATTGTTTCAACGATGATTTACTAGGCTGCAATAATGAGAATTGGTTTGAGAGAAATGAAGGCCTTCTCAAAGCTACTTTTTCCTTCTGTGAAAGATAGTACATTTTTTGAGAGTTGTGGTGTGGCAGATTTAATTACAACTTGCTGTAAGTAATTATGAACTTCTACTTTTCCATTCGATTAAGTAGGAAATTCTAGCAAATATAAAACGCCTCGTTTATATTGATTAACAGTGGGGGGAAGAAACAGGAAATGTGCTGAAGCTTTTGCTCGAAATGGTGGGAAGAGGTCTTTTGATGACCTAGAAGCAGAAATGCTACAAGGCCAGAAATTACAGGTACATTATTATTATTATTATGAGAATAGTATCATCATTTAGTATGCTCATGAGAATAGATGATCATCAAGGGAGCCACAAGGGATTAGTTTTTAGCCTTTTTGGATATGCTTGGTTCTTATATTTTACTATTTATAATGCCGAGAATGAAATTTTGTTTTTTTGCACCAAATGATTGAACTTAAGCTTCAGTTTTTGTTCTTCTTCATTCTCCTTATCATTTTCCTCACTAAAATTCAAGAAGGAAACATGGCTTTACTATCTAGTGATTAATGACATAAATCTTGAAAATTTTGTAGGGTGTTTCAACTGCAAAAGAGGTTTACGAAGTTTTGAGACATCGAGGATGGTTAGAACTTTTCCCTCTCTTCTCAACTGTGCACGAGATATGTAGTGGTCGTCTCCCGCCCACAGCCATAGTCGAATACAGTGAGCATACCCCCAAATTCTCCCTTGTGGGAGGTTCTAATCAATTTTTCTGAAATTTGCATAAATGAATTCGATAAGGATTAAGTTGCATTTTTTAGTTTCTTTTCTTATACAATTTTTTTTCTCCCTTTAAACTCTGAGCTTAGGTGCGGAGTAACTTCTGCTGTATTTGAGCCAGCTCTTGATGCATGGCCTCAATCAAAATATAATTAGTAGTTTTATAAGTATTGACTTTGTCTGATTCTTGCACATTTCCATTTTATGCAATAAAAATATTTTCCTAAGCATTTTAGTAACTAATATTCAAGAACTAGGCATAGCTTATAGTATGTTTTTATCTCCTTTTTTTTTTTCTTTTTCTTTTTTTGTCGGTACTATCACCATTATTTTCCCCGTGTTTTTGTGAAAGAATACTATTGCTCTTGTAATATTGCCATCTTATTTTACTGATACTTCGGATAGAAACTTGAATAGGATTATTGGGTCCTCTTTGTTTGTTTTTCTACATTCTTTTGCCTCTAGCTATAGTGTAGATGAAACCACGGGGGTGATAAACTACATAATCTGATATGATATTCGAGTCGAATTCAATCGAGAAGTGTTCATTTGAGTTTGATTTGTCTTTCATAATAAACCAATCTTCAAAAACGTATGTCATTTTACAGTTTTTTCGCACTCTGTTTGAGTGGATAAATTTGAACTACTATCCAAACTCAACCTATGTCCAATTTTATTAAACTTCATCTGTTTGAACCACAATATGCGAGCTCAATCTATGTTCAGTTATATTTAATTCGTTTGAATTCAGTTTGCTCCAAAATATTAAACTTCATCTATTCGAACTACTTTTCGAGCTCATCATATACTCGGTTTGATTACACTTCGTCCAAATTCAGTTCGCTTCAAAGTTAAATCAAGTTTGAACACAATTTCAAACTTGATAAAAAAATCAGATCAAATTTGAATAATATATTGTTTGAAATATGTTATTTAGACTAGGACACCAGCTATAATTTCATGCACCAGAGTTACTAAAGGATTCTCACAAACAAATTGCACATGGGAAAGCCATATACTGGAGTGAAGCCAAACCCAATTCTAAAGTTATCCATTCAGCAAATTACCATAATAATTCATAAATTCAAAATGATTCTGCAAGAAATTTGCCAAAACATATACAATGTAACCATTTTTGCCTTTTGTTTGAAGAATTGTTGAGTCAAGAAGTTTCTAAAATGATTATGTATAAATAGTAGTTTGCATATAATGGTGAATATGATAGGCAATTCAAACCATTTTGTCATCGCTAAACAAGGAGTAATAGAAAAGGGAAAAAGTATTACCTACTCTACATAAACTTAAGTTTTGGGAGAATCGAATTTTCATAGTTATTTCTTGCATAAACACTTGATTCATAGGACCACCTTGACTAGCTGTATAGTGGGTAGCTTTACATGGTGTGTTGCACAACTGAAACTGCTAATCCCTAATGTTGGTAACCAAATTTCATTTTTCTACTTGCTAAGATATTTATTATCTATAATTTACATGAATCGACAATTTTATTAGGCAATTAAAATCCATTTTCCATTGTCTAAGCACGAGAAGAGTAAAATACTACTCCTATGTTTTGTTCTACATCCATGCAAGTGACAAAGAGATTTATCTATACTTAAGTAGTTTTTACATAAAACACTTAAGTAGGTACATGAACATATCAGATTCTACACTATTTTGTTCCGTTTTTCTAGTAGGTAGCATTATGTGGTTGTACCTAGACCGAAGCTAATAAAAACCTATTCACAAACATACACTATGAGAAAAACAGATCAGTTTCTAAAGACGCAAATGGGGTTAGTTCCCCCATTTTAATATTTAGGTTTTCTATTCAACAAAACTAACCAGAAACATATGCTGGTTCACACAAGCCAGAAAGGCCCGTAGCCTTGTCAGATCACAATTCACGGATAAACTATATCTGCACGTCTGTAAACTACATGAACATCCTTCTCATTCTCTAAATATTTCTCTAAAGTTGTTGCATGTGCTTGAAAACTATAAATTATATATGAGAGAGTCTCTCACGAATAACCATGCTTCTTCATCTCCTCATCAAACAACTTGTGATTGTTCAACCTAAGGGCTCTGGTAACAGTATTTTCATCAATATTTCAGAACTGGCTCTACTAATTGGCAATGACCGAGTTATGTAACTGAAGCAGCATCCCCAATCAACGAGAGAACCATTCTCATCTTGAATTAAATGGAACTTATATATATTGTATAACCATATGAGATCCGTTTATCAGTACTGATTAAATAAACATATTTATAATAATACGTGAACAATATCTCATACTTTTAAAACCAAAAACAATAAAGGGTTCACTAATTAAGAAGAAAAGAGAGAGATTTGCAGGAAACTAGAAGATTTCATAGACAAATTAGGTTTTTAAGTTTCAAGGAAAATAAAGTCTTTAGAAAGTAATTTACCTAAAAAAATAGGACTTTAGAACTCCATATTTTTTGTTTAATAGAGTCAGAAACGTGGAAATATAAGGAATGTTTAATCCATGGTCGTGAGAGCATAAAATTTTGAAAACATCTCTTGTTACACATACTGTTCCACAAGCACACTCTTTATTGTTTGGCAAGGCCCAAAAAGCTGCATATATCCCATTGCAATTTTTTGTCATTAACATCATTCTTCTTACACATAGGTCGAAATTGCTATCCCTTTATAACAAACATTGACAACCTCCCAACTTTCACCTACTAAACTCATTTAGACGTACCAATTCACAAAGTTTGTCCAAAACAAAAATCAAAATGGTTAAGTAAAAATATTTAGGCTCATTAGAATTCAGCTACCTGCCCCTCCAAAGAAAATGAAATGGTCAGTCCACCTAAATCTATTTCCCCAACAACGTGAATTATCAATAGCGTATATACACCAACTAAAACCAATGTTCTAGCATGCATATACCAACTATAACCAATACAAAACCGATAACAAAAGACTTGAGATTAAGCAAAAAGAAGCCAAACAAATCAGCAGCAACAATTAAAATATTCCACCACAAAATTATTGATATTCTTCCACATTTAAGCGATAAAAGTACCGACAGAGGAGGAACATGGGATTACTTAAACAAAATAAGTAAGCGTCTAATAAAAATCATATCTCTCTCACCGGAATGGCAAAATAATGGAAACTAGGTTTTCCTCCGGAGTCGCTTTCTTAGCTTACTCAACTTGTGCTTGTTCATCTTCTTCTTTCTCTTCTTCTTCACACTATCAGCTCTAATCGTACGAGAATCATCACCATCCGGCGTCGTATCATCTGATCCCGACCGAATCATTGTTGGTGGAGAAATTGGGTTTAGGAAAAACCCCAACGAAAAAGTCGGATAAACATGTGAAGTAATTGAAGAGCTCCGCATCGCATAATCCGTTTCCGGTTGACTGGAGATTTGGGGGATTTTGGTCAGCAGAAATGGTGAAGGTTTATTGAAATGGGAGAAGAGATTAATGGCTGATCGGGATTGGGTTCTAAGGAGCTTCTGTAGAGTTGAGGAAGCCATTGTTGAAGAGAAGATATAAAAAATTAATTCAATTGTTACATTGAAGATCTGCTTAGGGTTTTGAGAGGTTTTGAAATTGGATTCACAGCTAAATCCAGTGGAACAGGAGACTGATTTTTGTACAGTTTTGGGTAATGCGATTTTATTGAATTAGAAAACAACGATTTAGGCTGGAAATGGGACAAAACATTAGAGGTGTTAATTTGCCCTCACGCAGGATCGAACTGCGGACCTTCAGTTTACAAGACTGACGCTCTACCACTGAGCTATAAGGGCACATTTGTTTTAAACATCTAATTTTAAGTCTGAGAATTGAGAAATGACCCTTACCCAAAAAGCAGCAATCCAGGCCGTTGACAAAAATATGTGTCAAAAAAAAAAAAAAATGAATGCGGTGAACGTGGATCGAACACGTGACCTTCAGATCTTCAGTCTGACGCTCTCCCAACTGAGCTATCCCCGCTTGATGATATTTATTTATAATTAAACGCTTTATTACAATGCTGATGTTTTCAAGAATTGGACAAAACCAATAGTGCAGCAAGAAAATTTATTAGCCGGACTAATAAAATAATTACTACATGTAGATCACTGAATTTTAATTCAAAGGTATGATAAAAATAAAACAAGAACAATTTAAATAAAACCATAAAAAAATCCAAGTCAAGATGTCAGATGGAAGAGAAATTACATTTTTTTAATTCATCTAATACATATACGAGTAGGTAAAATAATATTTTCTCTATTTATGTATTTATATTCGTTTCAATTTAAAAAACTCTTGCATAACTTCAAAGTCGATAATGTAATTCCCAACTTTGTTCATTAAATATTGAAAGTTTCCAAAATAAATAAACTTCGGTATATACACAAAATAGTAAAAGAAAATTGTCTCATATTTTGTTTTATTTCAAGAAATAATCTCAAGAAAAGTTGTACCACATATTTGAATCAAGATTTTATTAAGTTATTGTCCTTAGTTTTCTTGTTATGTGCATTCGTTAAGGACCCATTTGTTTGACATGCTCCTTTGCTTTTTTTTTCTTTACATTATAATGTCCAGATATAAATGTTACATAAGAATGTTCAAAACTATATATGATTTAGTTTTTTCTGAGGCATAGTCGAACAATTGTGGTTAGGGGTGTTCGTGGTGCGGTCTAGTGCGGTTTTGTACTAGTCCATACCCAACCCAATATTTGTGGGTTTTGAAATCTCTAGTCCAAACTCAACCCAACAAGTCTTGAGATTGCACTATGCGGTTCATTTGGGTTGGGTTTTGTGGTCTCAATTATCAACTTTCTTGTATTTTATTATTTGATGAGTTAAATGTAAATGCACTAGTTAATTACTATTTTTTGTTTTTATTAATAAATTTATTAAACTTTCATAGATAATATAATAGAGATGATGTAAAATATCAATTAAAATATGATTTTCAATTAATACATAATCTAATGAAAGCTAAAAACAAACCCGAACACTAAATTAACAAGGTTTTATTACACAAAAATCAAATTATTCCCAAAGAATAAACAAAAGAGAAAAATATCTTTATATTCGAACTTCGTGTTGGTGGTTAATGACCAATGAAAAGTTTGATTGATATATTTTTCTTTTGCTTTACTTTTTGTTTTTCGCAGAATATTTTTTAACTAATTTGTTCTAGTTTTTTTTATCTTTTTGACACTTAAAATTGGAGATTTACGTAAGATTGTAGGGTTTATCTAATATAATTGGGGTTTGGGTTGTGGAACACGACTAATTTGTTAAAGTATATACATATATTATATTTCTCATTTTCTTAAATTTAGGACTAAATTAAATAATAAAATAAAATAAAACATATATACATCATCATTTATATAAAGTGCGGTCAAATGCGGTTATGCGGTTTAAAAAAGTATAAAACCAAACCCAATTGAAAATTGCGATCTTTTTTTCATGATGCCCAAGATCAACCCATGAAACCTTCAATCCGTAAAATTGCGATCGATTTGGGTTGGGTTGATCGGTTGGGGCGGTCTAGCGATTTCATTGAACACCCCTAATTGTGGTACTCCGATTATATGAGTACCACTTCGAACATGTATTCATCAGGTTTTGGGAATATTCCATTCATCACAACCCATGTTGGTATCTTTATGCAACTATTTAATATCATGTCAATTGTAATCTAAATTACTAAATTTTAAAAGAGGATTTACTCATTAAGTTTGTTTCATTGTCATTCTTAAATAAAAATTATAATTCAAATCAGCTTGGTCTACTCTAATTCAATCAACCACAATACAATCCCAGTACACTTATTTTGTTATTGATCGAGTGTTATTTAATCCCTAAACAAGTGTTTTATATTTTGCTATATAATTTTTTTTGAATTCAATCAAATTTGATTTGGACAGAATTATCATTCTTAACTGTAATTATATTCTTTAGTTTCTTTTATTCCCTTAAGACTCGGACGCGTTCAATAATATTAAAGTAATAATTATATTCTTTAGTTTCTTTTATTCCCTTAAGACTCGGACGCGTTCAATAATATTAAAGTAATAATTATTAGTTGTATACCTTTAAACAGAAAAAGGGGTGCTTCCCATAATTTTTTTTTTTTTTTGGTTTTCCAAGGGTTTAATCCCTTTCGAGGCGCGTCGGGCACATAATGTGGGAACCTCTCCCAACAGGGATTCGAACCTGAGTCCGCTACTTTGTAGTGACTAGTCCCTTCCACTAGACCAATCACCTGTTGGTGTGCTTCCCATAATATCACAAATTAGTATAATAGTATTTAATACCAACTCCGGCAGTTTGCTTGACTTTAAGCTTTTAAACTGAACCAAAAATAAATAAATAAGAAAAAGTATAAAAAGAAAAAAGAAAAACTACAGTTGTTGTTTTCGTTCGTTCCCCTTTATAACAACGACTACAAATCTCTCTCGGAAAAATTCTTTATGCAACTATTTTAATATCATGTCAATTGTAATCTAAATTGCTAAATATGTGTCAAGTATGTGAATGTGATACCAACAGTCTTGGGTAATGCGATTTTGTTGAATTACAATACACGATTTAGGCTAGAAATAGAACAAAATATTTGAGAGGTGTTAATTTGCCCTCACGCAGGATCGAACTGCGGACCTTCAGTTTACAAGACTGACGCTCTACCACTGAGCTATAAGGGCAGTTTGTTTAAAATATCTAATTTTAACTATAAGAATGGACAAATGACCCTCACCCAAAAAGCAGCAATCCAGACCGTTGACAAAAAATGTGTCCAGAAAAAAAAAAATGGATGCGGTGAACGTGGATCGAACACGTGACCTTCAGATCTTCAGTCTGACGCTCTCCCAACTGAGCTATCCCCGCTTGTTGATACTGATCTATATTTTAACATTTTATTACAATGCTGATGTTTTCAAGGATAGGACAAAACCAATGGTGCAGCTAGAAAATTTATTAGCCGTCCTAATAAAATAATTACTACATGTAGATCACTGAATTTTAATTCAAGGTATGATAAAAATAAAACAAGTACAATTTAAATAAAACCAAAACCATAAAAAAATCCAAGTGAACATGTCAGATGTAAGAGAAATTACATTTTTTCATTCATCTGATACATATACGAGTAGGTAAAATAATATTTTTCTATTTTTGTATTTGTATTTGTTTCAATTTAAAAAACTCTCGCATAAGTTCAAAGTCGATAATGTAATTCCCAACTTTTTTCATTAAATATTGAAAGTTTCCAAAATAAATAAACTTCGGTATATACACAAAATAGTAAAAGAAATTTGTCTCATATTTTGTTTTATTTTAAGAAATAATCTCAAGAAAAGTTGTACCACAAGTCTTATTTGAATCAAGATTTTATTAAGTTATTGTCCTTAGTTTTCTTGTTATGTGCATTTGTTAAGGACCCATTTGTTTGACATGCTCCTTTGCTTTTTTTTTTCTTTCTGTTTTTTTACATAAGAATGTCTAGATATAAATGTTACATAAGAATGTTTAAACCTATATATGACTTAGTTTTTTCTGAGGCACAGTCGAACAATTGTGATACTCTGATTATGTGAGTACCACTTCGAACATGTATTCATCAGGTTTTGGGAATATTCCACATGTTGGTATCACATTCACATACTTGACACATACAATGTACATAAATTCGAAAAATTAATGATCGAAATAGAGTCATGAAACTATGATCTCAACTTCATAGATCAATACAAAAACCTCTAACATCTATTTTATAATCATCTTATAGATATTTTTGCATATATCTCATATCCCTATGTTCTAATACTATGGAATTTGATCTAGTTACAAATTTTTGGAGAAATTGGAGGTGAAGAAGAGTAGAAATCTCATAAAGGAAATTTACTCAACACAAAATTCACACGGTATGGATCAATAAACAATTATTCCGGATCAAAAAGAGCTGCGCCTTGGTCTTTCCTCGGCAATATTAACTCTGATAGCCCTCCCATCCAAATTCTGCATCACAAATTACACAAGTTGGTGAGATATATGTATATATTTAATACATTTACATAATCACATTTCTCAATCAGAGTTATTAAGTTAGTTAAAAGATTATAACTCTCAATTTTGTACCCAACCATTTCCTGAACATCAACCGACAAAATAGCACCAACCAAATTCAAACTCAACTTAGTAATTGAGTTCGAAATAGAAATAGAAAATGTCCAATATTAAGCTCAAACTTTGATTAAAAGCAAATGCTGAAGGGTAATAATTACCTGCCCATCAAGTGCAGCTATGGCTTCATTTACTTCTCTCTCACTTTCCATTGTAACAAAGCCAAAACCACGCGATCGCCCACTTTCCCGATCGTAAATTACTCGAGCATCAATGACTTTGCCGTGTTCACTGAACACCTGCTGCAGCCTACCATTATCCACTTGCCATGGTAAGTTACCAACGTAAATTCTGAAGGAAGGCTCGTATACTCTCTGTACCCTTTCTGGCTGAGAACCTCTTGGAGCAGCCTTGTTTACGGTTAATAGTCTTCCGTTAATATCCTGAAGAATATTGTGATCCATAAAATCAATTGACATGGAAACAATTGTCTAAAATTGATATATCATATGAAAATCAGAATAAAGAATTTGTGATGTTAAAGTTGGCTTCAGATGGCATTTAGGCCTAACGTAAATATTACGAAGTGCAAAACCATCCGCAATCTACGAGGATAAAGATGTGATTTCTTTTACACACAAACATTGGGTAAAATGCATTTTAGCCTCCTATGATATATATGTCGATGACACTTAACTTCTCTGTCCATAATAATTTAATATGTGTTTAACCCCGTCATAAAGAGGTAATGAGCTATGTTTTAAAAAGTAGGGGGTGAACACCTAATAAATGCCACAAACATATTTCATAGGAGGTAAAAACTAATTTGGCCAACAAAAATTATACAAGAAATGTAGCATTTGTTCAGGAAAATTTTGAATTTTACAATGTTATTTATTACTTTCGTACATGAAAGCCTTAAATTAACTGACTCATTCAATATTTTACCATTCAAAGTCGGGTGTGTATCTTCACTATCAGAATGCTCATCCATTATGAACAATTTTATTTAGTGCTTTAAAATCCCATTAGATTTGGAGATTTATATTAAACCAAGATATAAAAATAATCTGATTTTAACGAAGTTATGCACGACGCCACAGTCATCAGTAGTAGTTCACTCATCCTCAAAATAGTGAAATTTAAATAAAAAGATTAAGAATTACATACAAACAAACAAATATCAAGCAACTTACATAGCTATTGAACATCTCCACAGCCTTCTCAGCTTCTTCCACGGTACTCATTGTCACAAATCCAAATCCTCGACTTTGATCCGTTTGCCTATTATAAATCACCTACAATAACCTTACCTCATTAATGTACCAAAAAAAAAAAAAAAAGAAAAGAATTTAATGTAATGCACCCTCCATCTTCAGTATCAGTGTTCACCTCATGAATACTAAATTCAAAGAAAATACCATATATTCGTCCTAAGCCCACAAACAAGTTTGAAAATAATCACAAACCATCAATTCTTTTCTCCTTTCCTATCCTCCGACCTTGAAAGCAAGAATTAAAACTAGCTAAAACTAAAAAGTCAAGAACTAGACAAGGACAAATTAAGCTACTTAGAATTAACATTTTTCCAATACAATAATAACAGCATATACAATAAGAGAGCCGATAAATCTTCCAAAAGAAAAAATTATTCTACCTCAGAAATTTCAACCACCCCAGCTTTATCAAAGAGTTGAGCCAATTTTTCACTGTCAATATCATAAGGCAAATTTCCAACAAAGAGCTTAGCTTCCTCAGGAGGGTCAATAAAAGACCCCTCATCGTTACTCTCCACATTCTCTTCTGCAAATGTATCTATTGCATTAGCATCTATTCCTTCTTCACTTTCAAAACCCGGCCCATTTTTCTCTTCTTCTTCCTCTTCTTCTTGTTGGGTCCAATCCGAAGTTTGTGCTAAAAAAGGTACGATTTTGAAAGGTAAAATCTTGGATTTAAGTGAAATCGAAGAGGATGAGAGGTGGACATGCTTTAAAGGGATTGATGGGCAAATGGGTTTTGAATTGGAGGGCGTGAAATTAGTTCTTGGTACAGAGGCGGCACAACAACATTCGAGAAATTTCAGGTATGGTGTAGCTGCAGAAGTCATTTCTTGTGTTTGTTTAGAATTGAAATGAAACAGGGAATTTTGAGAATGGGAGAGAGAGAAATAGCAAAGAGGCTGTTCTTAGGTAAACTGATTGTCCAAACAAGAGGCCCAGAAATATTGACCTCTTTTATCGATCTACTATTATCTATTTTGGCAAAATTATATTTTAATCCTATGTAATTGAACTTTTGGTCATTATGGTCCACTTGTTTTAAAAGTTCACACCTTTTAATCCAACTTTTAATTATATCACCTTCGAAGCATCGATTTTTATTTTTATTTTTTCTAAAAAAAAAAAAAATATTGTTCCATGGAATAGCACTTGTGATTTTATTGGATTGTATTAGCACTATCTGCTATAAGACTTCTACTAAATAAATACATGTGTTTATATATTAGTGCACGACTATAGTGCTTTCCTTGAAGGAATTATCTGCAGTGGTTGATTCACCAATTTAACTACAAATGGATGTGATATACAATCCATTCTATCCCCTAATATATAGCTTATATATGATGTTCATTAGAACTCCAGTTATGTAAATTAAGTGCAAGAAGAAATACATAAACATCCAAACATAACATGCAGCTTTCTATTCATATATAGGTTTGAAGTTTTTGTAAGCTATGACGGCATAAAATGGATCTGATCCTGATAACAATCCAAACAACCCCTTAATCTGATCCAGAATCGAGTTATTGCCCTCTTTAGCATTTGGTAATTTGCGAATAATTTGTGGTTGTGTGAACCCTTCCACGCATTGGAAGTACTGTACAACCAGTTGCACGCGGCTGTACGCCGTCCCTTCTCTCCAGGCACTTATAGCCTTCTCGTAGAACAACCTATTACTGAAGCTCACAATGAAAACACCTCCAGGTTTTAGTACACGAAAAATCTCAGCAAAAACCTGAAACACAAACAACATTATTATCACATTATATATGTTATCATCTGTAATGTACAATTGTACATATATTTCTTTTTTTGGTTACTTACTACCAGTGACTACATATGCATGCAATAAGCGTATATATACAAATCTTAAATCTGAGACATTTGCTAATGAAATACAGTTAAAAGGCCCTTTAGAAGATCTATTCTACTTATAAAACCATTCCAAAGTGCATATCATAATTTATATTTTAAATATTTAGTGACAAAAGATCTAGTTTTGTCAAGAATTATCTTTAAATTGTCACTAATAGCTATTAGTAGCAAATGCATAATAACAACTAGATAATGACCATGAGGTCTTATATATTGATTATATTTTGGTTTAATTATTTACATATCACCAAATATCAATAATTATAATTCTTGTCAATAATAAGTTTACCATAATCATGCTTGTGACGGATTTAAAATAGTTGTCACTTTTTCTTGTTAACAAGGATATTCCAATTTTAAATGTGACTTAACCCTGTATTAAGAGATACATTAAGTTGACAAGGGGATTCAATACCCACTCACTTAACATATTTTAATCGAATCAATTAATTAATTTTATCGCTAAAAACTCGTTTTCTTACAATGAACGACAAAGAACCAAATTTAAACAAGGTTATAGATAGATCCATCTTGAACCGGATCTCCATCAAATCAAACGGCAATTCATTTGTAAAGACAACAAAAAAAAAAAAGAAACAGAAAATGCAAAATCTGATTATATAACTTTCCAAATATAGATATCTCAGAAGGTTAGGTTACTAACCTTTTCAGGTTGCTGAAGATACTGCACACTAACAGTACACAAAACAGCATCAAAACTTTCATCCTCAATCTCAAACTCTTGCCCCTTATTCAAATCCTTTACAAAGAAATAATCCAACCTCGGATTCCTCGAAAGCTCCTCTGCATTAAGACCATGGCCCACAACCTTCTCGTACTTAACCTCTTCAGGCAAATGACTAATCCATGAACTCATAATATCAAGAATTTCCATTTCAGGTCTCAAGATCTCTCTGTAAAGATTTGTTAAATTGGAAATAAAATTGTCGTCTACGTGCGTAACGAAACGTGGGTAAGCGTAGAATTCTCTGTCCGGATAGCTGTTGATTTTTGTTCTTCCTTCTTGCGTTAGGACCAAACGCTTGATTTTTGGAGAAGAATCCGAATTGTTACTACTTGTCTGATTGTTTGATGGGCTTTGAGCATTGTAAATTTTTGGGAGGTGTGTTTGGATTCTGGTTTGAGAATTTGAGTTATTTCGATTTGGGAATTGGTGGTGGTGAATTGTGAACATGGTTTTGGTTTTTGGTCATGGATTTAGTTCATCAACTTGTTTTGTTCACAAAAAGAAGAAAGAGGGGAAATGGATAATTGAGATTATCTTAATTTTTTGACTTGGGAAATGCGCGGAAAATAGTAATGGGCCAATCTTGTAAAATTGGCCCAGGATTAGGCCCATTATTATATGCGAGTGATTTGGGCTTGGCCTAGATAATAAGTAGTGCAGTGGTGATTTTGGACTCTGGACCCGGGCACATTTACTTCACTCAAGTAGATCTAAATAGGGTTCCAAATTGATCAACTCTTTAATCCATGAATTTTAGGCCACAAGATCAATAACATAAAATATGTAGAACGACTGAACGAGTTCAATAATAATTAAAATAAATTATATATGCATAATCTTCTTCTGTAATCAAACAAACACAAGTTAATATTTTCAACTATAATCTCATTTTAATGCCCCCGATTTTTCCTTTCCAATATGTATCAATATATAAACTTGTTCTTCGAAGGAATTTGAAATATTCGAAAATAAGTATTTAAATATGTCAAATTTTTTATTAAAAAACACGGTGAACCGTGTAAAAAAATTTGAGCTAATGAATATATATATATATATATATATATATCACTGGATCCCATATTTAATATGAAATCTTAATATTCAATAGATGTGGTTGAAATTTGGCAAGATCTGAATTCAACAGAGATTAATGAATGTAGATTGTCCTGATGCGAACCCGATCTCTCGACAATTCCACCCTTTAAGTTAAATGTAAATTTATGGAGTTTGATTCTAATTAAAAATATTTGCTAGTATTTTTTTAATGATGAAGGTTACTCTAGCTATCTATGACTATGTTATATCGTTTGTTTAATATTATCATGTAATGAAATGTTTAATTATAAAAGAAATAAAAAAAACCCTAACCGCCTTAATTGGTTTTTGAATCTTGGCAATCCAATTCGTTTAAGCTATTAGTCCAATAAAATACATTCCCTACACTTTCTATTCTGAAGAATAATATAACAGATGAGGAGATATGCATAATAATTAATTTTTAAAAAATTACTTTAAAGAGAGATTAGGCGTTTGAAAAAAACAAAAGCAAAAGAAAGACACAGGGACAATATCGACAAACTCAGAGATGAAAGAAAAAAAGAAAAAAAAGACATAGGGACGATATAAAAAAAAGCATTGACAATTTGACATAGGGACAATATGATTAATCTAATAACATCTCCTTTTTTATTTTAACTCTTACCCAACCCCCACGAGTGGCTGGGCCCCCTTGCACCTAATAGGGGGAAATCAACGTGTTTAGTATCAATCATATATGGGGCCGTTTGGTAGGGTGTATGAGATTAAGGTGGATTAAATTGGAGCCGGATTGAAGGTCATATTAAAAATATGTTTGGTAAATTTGATTGAGTCATATTATATTAAAACATTCTATCGTAATATGTTTTGTAGAGTTATGAGTTTAGATATATATTTATATATTTTCAAAGATTTGAGAAGAATTTATGATATTTAATGATATGTAAATTTGAGATTATTATTGACATTTTATCTAATTCATATTCACCCGGATGAACTAATCCACCTATGCTTGGGTGGATTATAATCTAGTCTTAATACCGGGTCATAAGGATTCAATCCATTTGACCCGGTATTAGAGCAATGCTACCAAACGTTTGTATTAGATCATATTAACTCATATAATATGACTTAATACCCCCTATTAGGTCGTACCAAACGGCCCCTATCTTTATAAACCAAATAAACAACACAACATGATATGAATCTTTAAAGAGTTTTGGAAAAATATTTTTGAGTGAGAACTAAGGAAAACACATTTATAAATGCCACCAAAATTTTGTTCAGATGTTTGAATTGTTCAAACATAAAAATTAGACATTACGTACCAAATTTAACTTTTGGTTTAAAAAACTTTTTAATTACAAACATAATTTATGTTAAAATTAGGTCCAAGGTAGAATATTCGTGCACATAAATTTAATATGGTAGCAAAATAATAGAAAATTCATGATTGCAATTGTTTGTGTTTATGATCTCCAACTCAAATTGATAGTGAAATTGCCGAAGCTTCTAGTTGAATAACTTTGGGGGCCGAATTCATTGCACGTGCATCAAGGACACGCGTGTCCAATTGTAAGAAAAGTTGTAAATATAATTACTTTACCTATGACTCTGTTATATCGTTTGTTTAGAATTATCATGTAATAAAATGTATAATATTATCAGCTTAGTCTTAATATTTAATACTCCTTATCCTAGAGTCCTATTTATTTGGATTGGCTTTTATTAAATAGAATCTAAAAGTTGCGTGTATGTAATATTGTATCTGATTCAATTTAATTCAACCGTTGGATTGCTTTTTTTTTTTTTTTTTTTTTTTTTCTAATTTTTAGAGAACAAATGTTTTTGGACATCAACCTTATTAATGAGTTATGACCTCGTTGAAAATTTAATCTTCATGTTTAATTCTCCTATTTGTTTGGATTGACTTTATTAAAATGAGATCTAAAAGATGCATGAACATTGTAAATATAGATAAGGACCCATGATCTTAATCAATTCAATTCAATCGGAATATTCAATACTCATATTTGTTTCGATCAAGTTTATTAAATTGGAATCTAAAGGTGCATGGATATTGTAAATATGGACCAGAACCTTTGATTTGATTCAATCCGGTTCAATCATAATCATAATATTTAGTACTCCTATTTGTTTGAATTGCGTTTATTAAATCGAAAACCGAAGGTGTATGGATATTGTAAATATGGATTAGAACCTTTGATCTTACCCAACCCCATTAATTTTGGGTCGAATCTATTGAACCCTACCAACTACTTTTTTTACGTACTTAATTGAAAGTTACGTATTTGATAAATTTATCCAATTCGCACTCTGAGTATTAACCTAGTAATATAATAGAAGAGATGGGATGGGATCTTGAAGAGCAATTGATACATATTAGAATTTATAATTATGTCATTGGAAGTAAAGCCAAAAAAATACTGGACAAATGAGACTATAATTCATGTCGGGTTTTCATTACAAACATCAACATCATTCATACAAAGCAAATAAACCAATAAAAACATTCAAACTTCAGCTTCTTATTGCTTTCAAAGCTTGTGGAATTTCGACCATTATTTTTCCTTTTTGGCGGCCCTTTAGGGAACTAGGTTTTTGTTTAAACCTAGTGCTAAACATTTTATTTTAAAATATACATAGCATATAGTTGTTTTGTTATAATGTTAACTAAAACTATGATTAATAGTTTGTACGAGAAATTGATTAGTTGACACTTTCAACTTACAGATTAATGTGAATCTCTCTCTCTATGCAGTTTCTAGGAGTGGCCCTATATAAACTTTATGTTAGGATCGATTAACATAAGACCATTTTTCTATAGAATGTAAACAATATTGCTGGAATCATTTCTTTCTTTTTCCCTGCCACCGCAATTTATGGACTTTGTATCTAAATAGTAATATGGAATTGAGTACTTATGATAAATTGCTTGCTAAGCAAAAATAAATTTATGTGCTTTAATTTGAATCATGGATCAAAATTTTGTTTCAAGTATATGTTTCGGACAATCAAATATTGAAAATTTTTCAAGATTTTTCGTAAAACCAAGAAAAAATTGAAATTTTTTTTTATTAAATTTAGAAAAATAACAAAGTTTAAGGTAAATAAATAGTTTCGATATTACATCTTGTTTTCGTTCGCTTGATTCAAAAACGAAAACTTTTTGATGTTTTCGAGGAAAAAAATTGAAATTTTATCTGTGCTTTGAACAACACTATGACACCAACGACAAATAAGAAACCAAGTTTTAATCAACATAACCAATTAATCAATCCAAGTAATTATTTATTTTCTCAATTTCGCAAAATGGACCAACACTTATTACCCATAGAAGAACGAAAGAGTAAAAGACTGAAAGTTAATACATTTCTTTTTTGTACGCATAGAATTAAAGGAAATATCATTCTTCCTTTTTCTTTTTTTAGATAATAAATACTCCTTCCAATTTGGAGGTTCTTGCTTAGTGGGATTTAAGTAGATATTAATCTACTACAACAAGAATTGCACTTCAGATTCTGAATGAATCTTTTATCATAATCTCATAGTGTCATGTCACACATTATGTGTACGTTATACTTACACGTGTACTAAAATTTATTCCATGCAAATTAAAATTAAATCTATCTACATACACAATGTCAATCATAATATGTGTAACAAAATAATGTGACACAAAAGCATGTAAAATATATAGACAATATTAACCAATACTAAAAAGCAAGCGATATTGAGAAAACAATAATTATTCCTGTTAGAGCACAATTTATTATATACCCAATATGCCCTTAAGTTTGACTTAAATATCTTTATTTCTTAAATTATTTCTTCAATCTCTTAATTAAGTAACCCATTTATCCAACTTTTCATATTCTTTTCAATTCCTTTTTTTCTCCTTTCATTTGTCTTTATCTGGCATAAAAGTGAGGATTTTTTTAGTCAGTTAAAATACATTGAATCTTAAATCTGGCTCAAATTTATTTACTTAATTCATAGCTCCCCTAGAAAACATTCCCGACAAAGTAGCGGACTCAAGTTCGAATCCCTGTTGGGAGAGGTACTCACTTAATGTGTCCAACCCGCCTTGAAAGGGATTAAACCCTTGGGAAACCAAAAAAAAAAAAAACATTCCCGACAAAAAAAATAATAAAATAAAGAAGAACAAGCTAAATTGGTTTTCTTAGTCGAAAAAAACATTATAATAATTCTATAATAATAAATTATTAAATGTCTAAAGATTCATAGTACGTTTTCTTTTCCAGGGTATCTTTTTTTAAGCCTAGTATTAAGTATAATTAAGCTAAGGGTCGAATTACTTGTTCGTAATTCTCATATCACCACAAAAAGTAAGATTAAAAAGGCAAAAAGAAATTAAAAAAAAAAAGTAGTTTGTTATTTTTGCGGTGATAAGTGTACTTCAAATGTATAAAATAGGTAAAAGTTTGGTATGAGAAATGCAATTCCCTCGAAATAAAAAGGAAAAATGAAGATTGTTTAGTATGATTAGTTGTAAAAACTTATCGGTAAGTGATGCTAGCTACTAGCTACAGTATATAAATTTAATTAAATATATTTATAGAAGCTAATCAATGAGTGCATTAATATTAGATTATACAAATTAATCAATTAGTGGATTGATACAGAGAACCTTAGCAATATAAACAATAGAAATAAAAAGTCAAACCTCCCTATATATTATAGAAATCCATAAAAAGATTTCCCATGGAATAGCGTACAATATGTACGTATTGCAAAAATTCCAGAAGTAAATATTAAAGGAGATATTAATCTATATAAAGGGGTTAGAAGAAAGAAAAAATGAAGTAGACATAACATATATTGCATAACGTACACAACTTTCAACAAAATGTATGCATTTTTCCCTTTAGTCGTAGCAAATTTAATAGGATTATTATTTATAATTTTTAAGCTTTTTGGGATATCAATTTTCAAAGAAAAGCCCGCAGCTTTACCAAATGGAAGCATGGGCTGGCCATTACTTGGAGAAACTGTTGCCTTTCTCAAACCACATAATTCAAACTCCATAGGTACATTCTTGCAAGAACATTGCTCAAGGTAAATAAATTAATGTACGAGCAAATCATATGCAAGTTGTCATTACCCCCCAAAAAATATATAGAAAAAATCATTAATTTTGGCATTTTTTTCTTCTTCCAATTTTGATAGGTATGGCAATATATTCAAATCCCATCTTTTTGGCAATCCAACAATAGTATCTTGTGATCTTGAGCTAAATAAATTCATTCTACAAAACGAAGGGACGTTATTCCAAACCGGTTATCCTAAACCGGTTCATGACATTCTTGGAAAGTTGTCGATGATGCTCGTTTCAGGAGAAGTTCATAAAAAACTAAGAAGTGTTGCTATGAGTTTCATTAATGTTTCGAAATCTAGACCTAATTTTCTTCATGATATTGAGAAGCTATCTATTTCTTACATTGATTCTTGGAAAGGAAAGAAACAAGTGTCTTTCTTCAAAGAAGCAAAAGAGGTATATATGTGAATGTTAAATACTACGTATAATAATTTTACTAAATGAGAATTATTAATTAAGGGAATTAAAGTAACATTTTTGTTTAATATTTGAATACAGATTACATTATATCTAATGTTGAAAAATCTGCTAAATATTGAGCCTGAAGATCCAATTGCTGCAATAGTGTTGGAAGATTTTCTCACTTTCATGAAAGGATTTGTTTCTTTACCTCTATACATTCCCGGGACGGCTTATGCTAATGCTGTCAAGGTAAATTAATTTAATTTTAGTTTTCTTCTCTTTTGATTTGACATATATATTTTGTGATTTAAAATGTTAAAGGCAATAATTATTAAAAAGAAAAAGAAAAAAGTTAAAGACAAAATTTTCTATCTAGTTCGATTAATCTAATTTTGTTCTTTTGTAGGCAAGAATGAGAATTTCATCAACTTTAAAAGAAATATTAATGAATAGGCGGGAAGAAAAGACTATAAATGGAGAAACCAAGGGTTATTTTGATGAGCTATTGGCAAAAGAAAGCTTAAATGATGAAGAAAGAGTGAGCATTTTGCTTGACCTTTTGCTAGCTGGTTATGAAACAACTTCAGGGCTTATATCTCTTATTGTCTACTTTCTAGCACATGACCCATTTGCCCTTCAAAAACTAAAGGTAAAAGGCATGCATGAAAATTACACAAAAAGTTGGAATTTTTTACAATATACTACTATACTTGTATATCATTTCATGTATAATCATACGGAAATAAAATTTTCAGGAAGAACACCAAGTTGTGAGGAAAAGAAAGAAGGATGGAGAGGCTTTGAATTGGGAAGATTACAAGAAAATGGAGTTCACTTCTCATGTAGTAACAATTTCTTATCCATTTATATCTTATTATATAACGTAACAATATCCTGATCGGTTATAAGTCCAGTTTCATATATATATATTCTCATCATTATTATTTATTTTAATTGAATTTCAATTTGGTAGGATAGTCGATGGGTCCGGTCCGGATTACATTTATTATGTCCAAATTCATATTCATATTCATATTCATATCTATTGCTTTATTCAAATTTGTATCAGGTCTTGTCTGACTATCAACATCTCTTGCCATTTTCAAGTCCATTGAACTTTGGTGGGTTCTGAAAGAATATTCGAGCCCATTAAATCTTTTATTTTCAAATTACTTACCACTTTATCTATAATATGTTCTTATTATAATAAATTATGTACCTACAAAAGGAATTATTTATTTCTTGTACGGATATGATCGACCAATTAAAAATCTAGATCAATTGATCCATCTATTTGGTTCACTTTTCATCAATTTGAAAATTATCTATTTAATTAATTGACTCACGATAAATATCTAATTTGTTGGATCGGATTCAATTTAATCCACTAGCTTGATTGATCGCCCTATATCCACTAGATTGTTTTCTTCTCAATGGAACATTAATTCTCTTTTATTTTATAGAATCCCAAAGCCATTATACTTTCAAATTTAATGTTTTATTTTTTTTTTTCCAAATTGATTAATTAGGTCATTAGTGAAGCTCTGCGTTGTGGAAATCTAGTTAAGTTTGTGCATAGAAAAGCTATCAAGGATGTTAAATTCAAAGGTTAATTGTTTGTATATTATTGATTTCAGCTGATTCAAAATTACTCTTTATTATTGTATATATATATATATATTTTGTGCAATAAATAATTAATTAATGTTGCAGAATATGTAATCCCAGCTGGGTGGCAAGTTCTTCCCATCATCTTAGCTGCGCATCTTGATCCGACCCTCCATCAAAATCCAATGGAGTTCAACCCTTTGAGATGGGCTGTAAGTATTTACTACCAAAAAGAAAAATACTATCCGATTATAAAAATAATATTAAACGTTTTGCTATGTAATGATTTAGATGTAGCCAAACAAGGCCTATAGATGACACTAATGGTCCGCCTGATCTATAACTTTTTATGGAGTGGTCCTTCTAGTATTTTTTTCCCTTCATGTTAGTCCCTCTTATTGGTTATTTGTTTCACTTTGATCACTTTCAGACACCTGCACATGACGGTTCCGATGTCACGTGAGGATAATTTATCCTTTCTTGTTGAGGCAACATTGTTATAAGGGATTGTAGTGTAACACTATAACAATGTTATAGATCAAAGTGTGCTGCCTGAAAATAATCAAAGTGAAACAAATAATCCGTAAAAGGGACTAACATGAAAAAAAAAAACACAAAAACACAAAAAGAATCGTATGAAAATATTATAAGTAATGAGGACCACCATTGCCATTTATCCCTAGAGTTATAATATGCAAATTGCAAACATGTTCTAGTTATCCCATTTAGTGAAAATTTGTATTATTCTTGTTGGCAAATATCCAATTCTGAATTTCCAATTATATACCCTTATATATGATTCAGTTTTCTTTGTAAAACGTTTAGGTGGGTGTCTACATATCAATTAGAATAATATATTTGGATATGACATGTCCTTTAATTTAAGAAAAGAAAACTATTTTATTAACAGTACTGTAATAATAAAATTATTTTCTCAAAATATAGTCATAATTTTATGTAGTTATTTTCTCCCAGCTCAATGTTTATTTGTAAAATGTTGAAATTAATTAATATAATTAATATATTTTGCATATTTTATTTAATTTTATCTTAGGAAATATATTGTTATACTTTTATAAATACAAAAGATTACTTTTTAATATGAAATAGACAGGGGATATTTATCAATTAGAACAAATACAAACATACACAGGAGTGCAAATTGCATATGACCCTTCTTATTACTATTTTTTTAATTAGATAATTAAAAATTTCCATGTAATTTCAATTTTTTATGCATAGGATCCAGCAACAGGCATAAAAGTGACCCCTTTTGGTGGTGGACTGAGAATTTGTCCAGGGGCAGAGCTTGGTAAACTGGAGACTGCGTTTTTTATTCATCATTTTGTCCTCAATTTTAGGTACACTTTTAATTAATTTATTCAGTAGTTTTGATTATATACTAAAACACAAGATTATTATAGATTTATTGTTCTATAACTTTCCCCACGAGCCAAAAATGACACATTGTGTACGTTTTATTAACTTTAGATTATTCATCCATTTTTTTCACTAATGTTCAAATTAATACATACTTAATTTAGTATGTGTTCTGAGCTATTTGTCTAGTCACTTATGTAAATTTTGTACAAAGATATTTATTTTCATGAAAAGTTTTCCTCGACGGTTTAACGTATTATCATCTTTTTTCTTTCCCCTATTTTCTCTATTTGTTTAGTTATTGATTTCTGTTGATTTTTATTTTTATTTTTATTTTGTACAAGATGGAAAACAAAAGAAGAAGATTGTCCAATGTCATGCCCTTATCTGGACTTCAAGGGAGGTTTGTTACTGGAGATGGAGACAATAATGAATTAATTTGGCAGTAAAAGTCTAGCAATGTCTTTAAATATCTTAATCATTAAAAGGAAATTATATGGTGTATTTTATTCACTTTTCTCTTCGAATAGCCATATTGATATTAAATGTAACTTGAACGGGGATAATTTTTTAATGAATTCATTTATTGGATTTAAGGGAAATTATTCAAACTACCATGATACGGGTTATAGTGAAATTAAACTAATCACTCTTCATCTTTAATATATTTTGCTCACTAATCTATATGATGGGATCCCGATGCTTGGTGGAGGCACATCCTGCAATTTATATCATTTAGGGTTTTCAGGATTAGTCTAGTGTACACCTGAATTATAAAAAAAAAATCACACGGAAAAGAAAATGAAGATTACTAAATATTAATGCATTAAGAGGAGATAGAAAATTAAGTACCTGTCAACTTATTAATTGGAAAGAGAATATATAGTTGTCCAACTTAAACCAACTAGTAATATAAGAGATATGTGTTGTCCCGAAAATTACTCAAATTAAAAAATCACACGGATTATTAGATTTAGGGCGAATTACTCAAATTATCCCGAAAATTTTGTGACATGTTAACCACCGTTATTGTTTGAGATATTATCCAATCTATTCTGGAATTTAAATTATTAAATTTATTATGAAATTAAGTCCGTACGGGACAATTATAATTAATCAAATTCATCAAGGGTAATTTGAGTAATTTTTTTAACATGAAGGAGGGTAATTATATTAATCCTCATAAGAAGATTGAGTAATTTCCAGTTAGATTTATGGCCAAACATGTCTATTTACGAACAGGTTATGAAATGAGCTACACTTCATCATAATAATAATTTTATTAATAATTGATTAGGGATGATTTAGTTTAGATTGGATCTATGTATGTATGTATCACCGGTATAAAGTCTCATAAAACATGACAAGAATATGGTTGATGAATCATCGACTCCAAGATTTGATGGAACCAAAACTATAATTAGAGAAGTTTGAGAGGCTCGCTAGGCCAAACTAAAATCATTTCACGTCTAAGTTTGATAGATCCGAACAAAATAATTTTTAAGTTTTAATGAATGCCTACATTAGTGATTTCATTAACGATGAGATATTTATAGACTAAATACGGATGATTCAATCAGATTTCCCAACTCAATCCTAAATTTAATATTTTTTATACTCAAATATATAACTTACAAAAAAAAAACAGGTAAAAAGGAATTCATTGTCAAAACATGCTACTAAAATTTCAGCAAATCAATTAAATTGACAACTTAAAACTATTTGTAAATAGATATCACTCGCATGACTTAAAAAAAATCTTACATATGCTTGATATATTTTAAATTCCGCATAAGCTAATAAATCTTTTTCTATTCAACTAAAATATGTTTGCTATAAGAAATCAATCAAATTAGGTTAAACTTTAAGCAGCAACAAAAACCATGGATATATAATACAGGCATATCAGAGCAGTTAATGATAATTGGCACATGAAAAAAAAAAAAAAAAAGAAAAAAAAAAAACAATCTTGTACCTAAGAGTGTATCAGGTAAAGGAAAACAACTGAAGATGATATTAATGATAATTAGCAGGAGATCAATGTAACTCCTTTAAGAAAATAGACTAATGCAATCTTTTAACAGACCTAATAGACTATTATAAGGTACTTCAAAAGAGAATGAATCCACCCCTTTAAATCTCAATCCAACTTCCCACTCCAACATAGGAGATGCCCTAACGAGTGGGCACGAAGGAAACCCGATCGAGGAGGAGTAACGTAACATTATTTTATATATATACATACATATATTCATTCTAAGTATTAACATTAATTAATTAAAACTCTGAAGCTAGTGGTGTAGAATTAGGCTCCAAAATTCACTATGATATATTTGAACGTGCATGGCTTGACCTATCAAAACAGATTAAAAAAAAATTGATCTTAACCGATAGAAAATATTGTTCGGCAACCATCACTGATATCACGAAGTATGGTAAAGACGTCATTAGTTATTCGCAAAAACATGGTACATTAATAATTAATTACCATAACATAAGAATAACCACCAATGAACAAGAAATATATTGAAAAAAAGACCACCACAAATAGTTCATCCAAACAAACTACTTAGGCCTTTCCTAAAACAAATCAAATAGGCAGAACTATCACAAATGCTACGAGGAGCCATCTATAATGTCCAAACAAAATGCGGTGCATCTCTTCGGTATCCATTAAATTCAAGTGTGCACATGGTATAAGACTGAAAGTAATGCGAAACTCGTGATACACACATGGTAATATATTCGGTTTTACCTGATTGCCCATCATTCTTGACTTTCACCTTTCGACTAATTGTGGAAAATGGCAGAGATAAGACTGCTCCTAAAGAATCCCCCATCACGGACCGGTTGTCCAACTTCTTGAAGTGCTCGAGTTGGTAAAGTATACAAAATCAAATTCTTTTCTTCCATGTGTGGATTGTCTTCTCCAACCAACACACAAACAACATTTACGTCAATAGAACACAAAGGTTTAACTAAAACATTCCTAATGTCCCTCCCATCAATACGACTTATCCGCCATGAATTGCTCAAATCCATACCTTGTCATCAACTGAAATTCAGTTTCATGCCTAGTTAACCTCATACCCAAAAATCCATTTAAAACAAATATTTTACTACGGTCATCCCGAACAGCAGGAGCAGTCATTTCATTAAAAACCTCATTAACGACATCAAAACATGCAATCACTGTCAATCCATCACCAATACTTTGAGCTAACCAATGGATGTTTCCATTAAGAAATACACCATGGGAAAAATAATTTCTAGGACAATTGTAAGGAAAATTGTTTATGATATCCCATACACCCCTATTCACTGAAAAAATATCTACAAGCACAGCATTCGGGTCATTTGTCACACCAGAAAGTGCTAAAATCTTATAATCACGATTTGGTGCATCGCATCCAAATCCATACACAATACTTTCCCTATTCCTATTCAACAACGGATGTGGATGTGGAGTAGGTAAACTTACTTGCTCTCGGGTGATGGGATTAGTCAAGAACAATGTGTTTTGAACAGTGAGATATAGAATCAGCCCATTGCACGAACCGATGATTACATTGCAAGTGTTACCCGTTTCGTAAGTTACCAATTCGTCAAATGGGAGAGACATGATCTCTACAATGAGATTGTCTTCATGGGTGTGAGCAAGGTGAAGCTCCTTGAACTGAGCATTAGAAAGTTCAGTGCGCAACATAGGTGATTCACACCTTAACATACCCACAAGCTTTGTGGGAAGTCTGGAGAAGATGTTGTTCACCAAAACATGATTGGGTATCTGAGGGAGGAAGTGTGCTGCCCTTAGTCTCGGCCGTTGATTTCTCTCCGCCATTTCTCTTTTCTTCGTGGGGGATAATTATGGTTTCAACAGAGGAGAAATGGGAGAAGGTATGCTCAGTTGAAAATGAACTTTTGTTTATGTTTGGGGAGAAATGAATTTGATGGGAGGGGTTTGGGAGTAGTAAATGAGCTTATTTCTTCCGCGTGTTGTCTGTCTCTGTTCTGTCCAGGGGAGAAATCAATTTTGAAGTTGAAAAATTATTTGGTGGGACAAGGTGTACCGTGATGAAGTCATGTAGCATATTCTGTTTAGTTTTCTTTCACGAGAGTTATGACAACAAAACAATGTGAGGTTAATCAAAAGAAAAGATTAAACAGAAAAATATAAGTTTTCTCAAATAAACTTTCTAGAAATTGAGATATCCACATTCTTAAAAAATCGATGGCCCGTGCTTTCATAACCACTAACCAGTAACCAATTTTGTAACTTTCAACAACTTTTGGACTTAATATTATGTGAAGAATATGTTAACCAAATTTAAACCAAAGGTTTGTGGTAACAAAAAATGAAGTATTCCAGTTATACTAAGGCAACAAAGAGTTTCAAATGCTAATATGATAGACCTATCAAAACAGATTAAGAAAAATGATCTTAACCGATAGAAAATATTGTTCGGCAACCATCAATGATATCACGAAGTATGGTGAAGACGTCATTAGCTATTCGCAAAAACATGGTACATTAATAATTAACTACCATAACATAAGAATAACCACCAATGAACAAGAAATATATTGAAAAAAAGACCACCACAAATAGTTCATCCAAACAAACTACTTAGGACTTTCCTAAAACAAATCAAATAGGCAGAACTATCACAAATGCTACGATGAGCCATCTACAATGTCCAAACAAAATGCGGCGCATCTCTTCGGTATCCATTAAATTCAAGTGTGCACATGGTATAAGATTGAAAGTAATGCGAAACTCGTGATACACACATGGTAATATATTCGGTTTTACCTGATTGCCCATAATTCTTGACTTTCACCTTTCGACTAATTGTGGTAAATGGCAGAGATAAGGCTGCTCCTAAAGAATCCCCCATCACGGACCGGTTGTCCAACTTCTTGAAGTGCTCGAGTTGGTAAAGTATACAAAATCAAATTCTTTTCTTCCATGTGTGGATTGTCTTCTCCAACCAACACACAAACAACATTTACGTCAATAGAACACAAATGTTTAACTAAAACATTCCTAATGTCCCTCCCATCAATACGACTTATCCGCCATGAATTGCTCAATCCATACCTTGTCATCAACTGAAATTCAGTTTCATGCCTAGTTAACCTCATACCCAAAAATCCATTTAAAACAAATATTTTACTACGGTCATCCCGAACAGCAGGAGCAATCATTTCATTAAAAAACCTCATTAACGACATCAAAACATGCAATCACAGTCAATCCATCACCAATACTTTGAGCTAACCAATGGATGTTTCCATTAAGAAATACACCATGGGAAAAATAATTTCTAGGACAATTGTAAGGAAAATTGTTTATGATATCCCATACACCCCTATTCACTGAAAAAATATCTACAAGCACAGCATTCGGGTCATTTGTCACACCAGAAAGTGCTAAAATCTTATAATCACGATTTGGTGCATCGCATCCAAATCCATACACAATACTTTCCCTATTCCTATTCAACAACGGATGTGGATGTGGAGTAGGTAAACTTACTTGCTCTCGGGTGATGGGATTAGTCAAGAACAATGTGTTTTGAACAGTGAGGTATAGAATCAGCCCATTGCACGAACCGATGATTACATTGCAAGTGTTACCCGTTTCGTAAGTTACCAATTCGTCAAATGGGAGAGACATGATCTCTACAATGAGATTGTCTTCATGGGTGTGAGCAAGGTGAAGCTCCTTGAACTGAGCAGTAGAAAGTTCAGTGCGCAACATAGGTGATTCACACCTTAACATACCCACAAGCTTTGTGGGAAGTCTGGAGAAGATGTTGTTCACCAAAACATGATTGGGTATCTGAGGGAGGAAGTGTGCTGCCCTTAGTCTCGGCCGTTGATTTCTCTCCGCCATTTCTCTTTTCTTCGTGGGGGATAATTATGGTTTCAACAGAGGAGAAATGGGAGAAGGTATGCTCGGTTGAAAATGAACTTTTGTTTATGTTTGGGGAGAAATGAATTTGATGGGAGGGGTTTGGGAGTAGTAAATGAGCTGATTTCTTCCGCGTGTTGTCTGTCTCTGTTCTGTCCAGGGGAGAAATCAATTTTGAAGTTGAAAAATTATTTGGTGGGACAAGGTGTACCGTGATGAAGTCATGTAGCATATTCTGTTTAGTTTTCTTTCACGAGAGTTAGGACAACAAAACAATGTGAGGTTAATCTAAAGAAAAGATTAAACAGAAAAATATAAGTTTTCTCAAATAAACTTTCTAGAAATTGAGATATCCACATTCTTAAAAAATCGATGGCCCGTGCCTTCATAACCACTAACCAGTAACCAATTTTGTAACTTTCAACAACTTTTGGACTTAATATTATGTGAAGAATATGTTAACCAAATTTAAACCAAAGGTTTGTGGTAACAAAAAATAGAGTATTCCAGTTATACTAAGGCAACAAAGAGTTTCAAATGCTAATATGATAGACCTATCAAAACAGATTAAGAAAAATGATCTTAACCGATAGAAAATATTGTTCGGCAACCATCAATGATATCACGAAGTATGGTAAAGACGTCATTAGCTATTCGCAAAAACATGGTACATTAATAATTAACTACCATAACATAAGAATAACCACCAATGAACAAGAAATATATTGAAAAAAAGACCACCACAAATAGTTCATCCAAACAAACTACTTAGGACTTTCCTAAAACAAATCAAATAGGCAGAACTATCACAAATGCTACGATGAGCCATCTACAATGTCCAAACAAAATGCGGCGCATCTCTTCGGTATCCATTAAATTCAAGTGTGCACATGGTATAAGATTAAAAGTAATGCGAAACTCGTGATACACACATGGTAATATATTCGGTTTTACCTGATTGCCCATCATTCTTGACTTTCACCATTCGACTAATTGTGGTAAATGGCAGAGATAAGGCTGCTCCTAAAGAATCCCCCATCACGGACCGGTTGTCCAACTTCTTGAAGTGCTCGAGTTGGTAAAGTATACAAAATCAAATTCTTTCCTTCCATGTGTGGATTGTCTTCTCCAACCAACACACAAACAACATTTACGTCAATAGAACACAAAGGTTTAACTAAAACATTCCTAATGTCCCTCCCATCAATACGACTTATCCGCCATGAATTGCTCAATCCATACCTTGTCATCAACTGAAATTCAGTTTCATGCCTAGTTAACCTCATACCCAAAAACCCATTTAAAACAAATATTTTACTACGGTCATCCCGAACAGCAGGAGCAATCATTTCATTAAAAACCTCATTAACGACATCAAAACATGCAATCACAGTCAATCCATCACCAATACTTTGAGCTAACCAATGGATGTTTCCATTAAGAAATACACCATGGGAAAAATAATTTCTAGGACAATTGTAAGGAAAATTGTTTATGATATCCCATACACCCCTATTCACTGAAAAAATATCTACAAGCACAGCATTCGGGTCATTTGTCACACCAGAAAGTGCTAAAATCTTATAATCACGATTTGGTGCATCGCATCCAAATCCATACACAATACTTTCCCTATTCCTATTCAACAACGGATGTGGATGTGGAGTAGGTAAACTTACTTGCTCTCGGGTGATGGGATTAGTCAAGAACAATGTGTTTTGAACAGTGAGATATAGAATCAGCCCATTGCACGAACCGATGATTACATTGCAAGTGTTACCCGTTTCGTAAGTTACCAATTCGTCAAATGGGAGAGACATGATCTCTACAATGAGATTGTCTTCATGGGTGTGAGCAAGGTGAAGCTCCTTGAACTGAGCATTAGAAAGTTCAGTGCGCAACATAGGTGATTCACACCTTAACATACCCACAAGCTTTGTGGGAAGTCTGGAGAAGATGTTGTTCACCAAAACATGATTGGGTATCTGAGGGAGGAAGTGTGCTGCCCTTAGTCTCGGCCGTTGATTTCTCTCCGCCATTTCTCTTTTCTTCGTGGGGGATAATTATGGTTTCAACAGAGGAGAAATGGGAGAAGGTATGCTCAGTTGAAAATGAACTTTTGTTTATGTTTGGGGAGAAATGAATTTGATGGGAGGGGTTTGGGAGTAGTAAATGAGCTTATTTCTTCCGCGTGTTGTCTGTCTCTGTTCTGTCCAGGGGAGAAATCAATTTTGAAGTTGAAAAATTATTTGGTGGGACAAGGTGTACCGTGATGAAGTCATGTAGCATATTCTGTTTAGTTTTCTTTCACGAGAGTTATGACAACAAAACAATGTGAGGTTAATCAAAAGAAAAGATTAAACAGAAAAATATAAGTTTTCTCAAATAAACTTTCTAGAAATTGAGATATCCACATTCTTAAAAAATCGATGGCCCGTGCTTTCATAACCACTAACCAGTAACCAATTTTGTAACTTTCAACAACTTTTGGACTTAATATTATGTGAAGAATATGTTAACCAAATTTAAACCAAAGGTTTGTGGTAACAAAAAATGAAGTATTCCAGTTATACTAAGGCAACAAAGAGTTTCAAATGCTAATATGATAGACCTATCAAAACAGATTAAGAAAAATGATCTTAACCGATAGAAAATATTGTTCGGCAACCATCAATGATATCACGAAGTATGGTGAAGACGTCATTAGCTATTCGCAAAAACATGGTACATTAATAATTAACTACCATAACATAAGAATAACCACCAATGAACAAGAAATATATTGAAAAAAAGACCACCACAAATAGTTCATCCAAACAAACTACTTAGGACTTTCCTAAAACAAATCAAATAGGCAGAACTATCACAAATGCTACGATGAGCCATCTACAATGTCCAAACAAAATGCGGCGCATCTCTTCGGTATCCATTAAATTCAAGTGTGCACATGGTATAAGATTGAAAGTAATGCGAAACTCGTGATACACACATGGTAATATATTCGGTTTTACCTGATTGCCCATAATTCTTGACTTTCACCTTTCGACTAATTGTGGTAAATGGCAGAGATAAGGCTGCTCCTAAAGAATCCCCCATCACGGACCGGTTGTCCAACTTCTTGAAGTGCTCGAGTTGGTAAAGTATACAAAATCAAATTCTTTTCTTCCATGTGTGGATTGTCTTCTCCAACCAACACACAAACAACATTTACGTCAATAGAACACAAATGTTTAACTAAAACATTCCTAATGTCCCTCCCATCAATACGACTTATCCGCCATGAATTGCTCAATCCATACCTTGTCATCAACTGAAATTCAGTTTCATGCCTAGTTAACCTCATACCCAAAAATCCATTTAAAACAAATATTTTACTACGGTCATCCCGAACAGCAGGAGCAATCATTTCATTAAAAAACCTCATTAACGACATCAAAACATGCAATCACAGTCAATCCATCACCAATACTTTGAGCTAACCAATGGATGTTTCCATTAAGAAATACACCATGGGAAAAATAATTTCTAGGACAATTGTAAGGAAAATTGTTTATGATATCCCATACACCCCTATTCACTGAAAAAATATCTACAAGCACAGCATTCGGGTCATTTGTCACACCAGAAAGTGCTAAAATCTTATAATCACGATTTGGTGCATCGCATCCAAATCCATACACAATACTTTCCCTATTCCTATTCAACAACGGATGTGGATGTGGAGTAGGTAAACTTACTTGCTCTCGGGTGATGGGATTAGTCAAGAACAATGTGTTTTGAACAGTGAGGTATAGAATCAGCCCATTGCACGAACCGATGATTACATTGCAAGTGTTACCCGTTTCGTAAGTTACCAATTCGTCAAATGGGAGAGACATGATCTCTACAATGAGATTGTCTTCATGGGTGTGAGCAAGGTGAAGCTCCTTGAACTGAGCAGTAGAAAGTTCAGTGCGCAACATAGGTGATTCACACCTTAACATACCCACAAGCTTTGTGGGAAGTCTGGAGAAGATGTTGTTCACCAAAACATGATTGGGTATCTGAGGGAGGAAGTGTGCTGCCCTTAGTCTCGGCCGTTGATTTCTCTCCGCCATTTCTCTTTTCTTCGTGGGGGATAATTATGGTTTCAACAGAGGAGAAATGGGAGAAGGTATGCTCGGTTGAAAATGAACTTTTGTTTATGTTTGGGGAGAAATGAATTTGATGGGAGGGGTTTGGGAGTAGTAAATGAGCTGATTTCTTCCGCGTGTTGTCTGTCTCTGTTCTGTCCAGGGGAGAAATCAATTTTGAAGTTGAAAAATTATTTGGCGGGACAAGGTGTACCGTGATGAAGTCATGTAGCATATTCTGTTTAGTTTTCTTTCACGAGAGTTAGGACAACAAAACAATGTGAGGTTAATCTAAAGAAAAGATTAAACAGAAAAATATAAGTTTTCTCAAATAAACTTTCTAGAAATTGAGATATCCACATTCTTAAAAAATCGATGGCCCGTGCTTTCATAACCACTAACAAGTAACCAATTTTGTAACTTTCAACAACTTTTGGACTTAATATTATGTGAAGAATATGTTAACCAAATTTAAACCAAAGGTTTTTGGTAACAAAAAATGGAGTATTCCAGTTATACTAAGGCAACAAAGAGTTTCAAATGCTAATATGATAGACCTATCAAAACAGATTAAAAAAAATGATCTTAACCGATAGAAAATATTGTTCGGCAACCATCAATGATATCACGAAGTATGGTAAAGACGTCATTAGCTATTCGCAAAAACATGGTACATTAATAATTAACTACCATAACATAAGAATAACCACCAATGAACAAGAAATATATTGAAAAAAAGACCACCACAAATAGTTCATCCAAACAAACTACTTAGGCCTTTCCTAAAACAAATCAAATAGGCAGAACTATCACAAATGCTCATGGCTCTTAACCGTGGTCAATACTCATGTAGGGTGGCCATTGCTAATAGGCTACGACCCTGCCACGGCTAATCGGCCGACTTTTTTTCAAGGGTGGCCAAAACTTTGGCCACGGTTAATAGGCATGGCCAATGCATTGGCCACCCCTACCAGCCATGGCCAAGGGAGCCGTGGCCGAAACTTGACTAAATGCTTGGAGCCGTGGTCAAAAGTATTTGGCCTCAACCATTGGAGCCGTGGCCAAAAGTATTTGGCCTCAAACAAAGAAACCGAGGCCAAAACTCTTTAGCAGCAAAATGACCGATCAATACACCCATTTGTTACCTGAAGCTTTTTTGTTGTTTATGCTTGTGAAACTCTATTTTCTTTAAATTTATGCAATATAAAATTATAGAAAATAAAACAATATAAATTTCAAAATTATATTAAAATAATGCAAACATACATACAGGCCACTGGTCTGTGCATATCATACATACACTAACACAATTTAGTAAATCATCTATTATAAACAAAGCACATAAAACATATTTCAAAAATGGGTCTAATTCGAGTGTCATTTTCTATTCACTTAACCAAAATCATCATCATAAGTAACCCCAAAATCAAAGAGAGAATTTTTGGTGAAGATATTTGTAGTCATTAACTTCATCAAGGATGAACTTCAGCTCTTCGTAAGCAACCTACACAGCCAAGACAATATAATAGCTATTTAGTACAACAAAAAACTCATTATGACATAAGGAATAACATGTTATATGATTGAATCAATTCATTCTTCTCAGAAAATCAAGAAAGAGCAATGCCTAAGCAAATTTTCACACTGTTGAAATATTCTACTTGATGCAATTGTTACGGATGATCAAATTAATATGCATCCAACACATTTATGAAATGATCCAAGAACTGTCTCTCAATACCATGTCAACCGAAACTTAGATACATGTATTCTAAAACAGCTCTCAATTAAGAAAATTATGTACACTGAAAAAAGAAAACCTTCAAGATAATTCACAAAACAAGATAAAAAATAACACTCATTTACTACCTTTGAATGATAAAAGAACTTACCAAGAATTTGTGTTTATAACCACTCGTGTACCACTTGGACCAGCTCCATGGGGTCTAGATTCATCGGGAACCTACATTTGAATTTGAATATGATATAAGAAACCAACTATGATAAACCGATTGATCAATTTTGAGATTTTCTTACCTCTGTAAAGTCATGTAACCACAAATACACATGTTAAAATAAAGGCAACAATAAACAATAAACTCTGAGCAAACAGAGATGTACTAGAGGAACTGATAAAGAGTAGTGCAAAGTAAAAGTTGTTCGTGCTTCATATAGAGTGCAGTCAAAAGATTTCAGCTAATTTGGGTATAAATTCAGTTTCAACAACGACAAAGACATTTGTGGCACTGAGATTAAAAGACTTACTTTATATGATTCCACAACATATGTCAAGATTTTAAAAACTTAAAAAGAACAAGAATTCAAAGTTTCTTTTAAGAAAAAAGAACAGCGACACCTATTCTCATTTCATTATTATAAATCTAAGAATCAGAACCTCGTAAAACTTAAGACTAATCCATGATAGTCACATGATACAAGAACTTGACACAGAATATCTCACTACTACAAGTTACTAATTAAGCTCAAAACTTGACACCAAAAAGTGGCAACACCAAGACAAACCAATCACCTTCAACTTAAGGACAAAGTTATACTCACATTGCCTTCTAAGGGAAAGGCAAAACTGCCATAACAATAACCTCACAATTTAATTGAAACAAGAAGAAGATATATGATAAATCAAATTCTAAGCATACTTTTAAGAGGAAATTCTACAATGAAAAGTTGGTGGTAGAGTTCCTCAGGACAGGAATTCCAATAGGTGCTCAGGAGTGGACTGAAAGAACAAAGGATAGTGAGCCTATAAAGGGAGAAAATATAGAGAATGCAGTTGTTCGGCTCATGCTTGGGGAAGAATCTGAGACGCTGAGAAGCCGAGCAAAAAAATTAGGAGATATGGCAAAAAGGGCTGTCCAAAAAGGTGGATAATCAGACACTGAATTAAACTCTCTGCTGGAAGAGATAAGGGTCTATCATCTGTGAGCCATAGAACATTTGCATAACTTATCAAGATTAGGGGACATAAAAAGAAACAACAGCCTTAAAGTATAGGATCCTGATTCTTGAAACATACCGTATGTATTTCTTATTTTAGTGTCTTTATAATAACATAAATGATATTAGTAATTATACTCTTTATAAAGAAGTGGTTAACATTTTGCATTTCAAACTTTTAAGCAACACAAACAACCTTCAATTACTCGAACTCAGCAGCCAACACACTATACATGATTATGATCATAACCAACAATATTAATATCTCCTCATCAAATCTCAGTTCTGATGAATGATTTCTTTTAACCAAAAGAAGTTGGCTTCAACAATGGTAATTATCAAATAGAAAGAGAAATGATGTGTAGACATTTTGCAAATGAATAGTATAAACAACAAAATTCACAAAAGAAAATAGGAAATTAATGAAGAAAACTATGCAGTCGCAAAATCACAAAAGAAAAGTCCACTTCGTAGTGTATTCTCAAATCATAGTCTCATATGAAGACACTTTAGAAATTATTTCTTCTAAAAATGTCATAAAGTTGAAAATATGACAATCAAACTTTCTCTATCTCAATATGCAGTCAATTTTCCTAAAAATTCTAAAAGTATGTTTGCTTCTAAGCATGAAACTAATTATAAATGAAAAGCATACTAAACGAGGCAACACTTCACAATATAACAAGCAATGAAACAAATAATTACAGAAAGCAGAAATTAGTAACACATATATACATTAAATAATTAAAAATTACAAAACTCACGAATAAAATTGAAGAAACAGAAATTCTGAACAATGAGAAGGCGTATACCTGCTTATTGATTTCGACACCGATTGACAATATCGAAGTCTGATTTCGACACAGAAATTCTGAGAAAGCAAATACACAAATAAGAACATCAAATTAATAATTAATTTCAGCTGAAACTAGCATTACAGCTACTCATTTGACAATATCGAAGTGATAATTTCAACCAAAACTAACACAACCGCATTTAATTCACAAAATCGAAGCGTATTCAACAAAAATGAGATTAAACAGAAATCTATGGAGAGGGATTGCGGACAGCAATTGACGGCGGAGGAGAGGGGTTGCGGACGGCAATTGACGGTGGAGGAACGTAGACGGCGGTGGAGAAGAGTGTCGCGTACGTGAGTGAGCTTATTTCTAAAGAGTGTCGCGTACGTGAGTGTCTCTGTTCTGAGAAAGAGAACAGAGAGAAAGGGGAAAGGGTAAAAAAAAAGAAAAAAAAGAGAAAAAGGAAAATTACAAATAAATGGACAAAAGAAAAAGGAAAATAAATTCTAAAGAGCCGTGGCCATTGCTTATTTCTATTAAAAAATTATTGAGTTAGTTTCCAAATACTCTAATAATGTAGTCGGCTGAATTATCCGATGTCAAAACTTATTGGAGACGGCTTGTCTAGCCATTTCTAATAAGGGGTAGCCAATGTTCAAATTTCTTGTAGTGGAGAGGCTTTGAATTGGGAAGATTACAAGAAAATGGAGTTCACTTCTCATGTAGTAACAATTTCTTATCCATTTATATCTTATTATATAACGTAACAATATCCTGATCGGTTATAAGTCCAGTTTCATATATATATATTCTCATCATTATTATTTATTTTAATTGAATTTCAATTTGGTAGGATAGTCGATGGGTCCGGTCCGGATTACATTTATTATGTCCAAATTCATATTCATATTCATATTCATATCTATTGCTTTATTCAAATTTGTATCAGGTCTTGTCTGACTATCAACATCTCTTGCCATTTTCAAGTCCATTGAACTTTGGTGGGTTCTGAAAGAATATTCGAGCCCATTAAATCTTTTATTTTCAAATTACTTACCACTTTATCTATAATATGTTCTTATTATAATAAATTATGTACCTACAAAAGGAATTATTTATTTCTTGTACGGATATGATCGACCAATTAAAAATCTAGATCAATTGATCCATCTATTTGGTTCACTTTTCATCAATTTGAAAATAATCTATTTAATTAATTGACTCACGATAAATATCTAATTTGTTGGATCGGATTCAATTTAATCCACTAGCTTGATTGATCGCCCTATATCCACTAGATTGTTTTCTTCTCAATGGAACATTAATTCTCTTTTATTTTATAGAATCCCAAAGCCATTATACTTTCAAATTTAATGTTTTATTTTTTTTTTTCCAAATTGATTAATTAGGTCATTAGTGAAGCTCTGCGTTGTGGAAATCTAGTTAAGTTTGTGCATAGAAAAGCTATCAAGGATGTTAAATTCAAAGGTTAATTGTTTGTATATTATTGATTTCAGCTGATTCAAAATTACTCTTTATTATTGTATATATATATATATATTTTGTGCAATAAATAATTAATTAATGTTGCAGAATATGTAATCCCAGCTGGGTGGCAAGTTCTTCCCATCATCTTAGCTGCGCATCTTGATCCGACCCTCCATCAAAATCCAATGGAGTTCAACCCTTTGAGATGGGCTGTAAGTATTTACTACCAAAAAGAAAAATACTATCCGATTATAAAAATAATATTAAACGTTTTGCTATGTAATGATTTAGATGTAGCCAAACAAGGCCTATAGATGACACTAATGGTCCGCCTGATCTATAACTTTTTATGGAGTGGTCCTTCTAGTATTTTTTTCCCTTCATGTTAGTCCCTCTTATTGGTTATTTGTTTCACTTTGATCACTTTCAGACACCTGCACATGACGGTTCCGATGTCACGTGAGGATAATTTATCCTTTCTTGTTGAGGCAACATTGTTATAAGGGATTGTAGTGTAACACTATAACAATGTTATAGATCAAAGTGTGCTGCCTGAAAATAATCAAAGTGAAACAAATAATCCGTAAAAGGGACTAACATGAAAAAAAAAACACAAAAACACAAAAAGAATCGTATGAAAATATTATAAGTAATGAGGACCACCATTGCCATTTATCCCTAGAGTTATAATATGCAAATTGCAAACATGTTCTAGTTATCCCATTTAGTGAAAATTTGTATTATTCTTGTTGGCAAATATCCAATTCTGAATTTCCAATTATATACCCTTATATATGATTCAGTTTTCTTTGTAAAACGTTTAGGTGGGTGTCTACATATCAATTAGAATAATATATTTGGATATGACATGTCCTTTAATTTAAGAAAAGAAAACTATTTTATTAACAGTACTGTAATAATAAAATTATTTTCTCAAAATATAGTCATAATTTTATGTAGTTATTTTCTTCCAGCTCAATGTTTATTTGTAAAATGTTGAAATTAATTAATATAATTAATATATTTTGCATATTTTATTTAATTTTATCTTAGGAAATATATTGTTATACTTTTATAAATACAAAAGATTACTTTTTAATATGAAATAGACAGGGGATATTTATCAATTAGAACAAATACAAACATACACAGGAGTGCAAATTGCATATGACCCTTCTTATTACTATTTTTTTAATTAGATAATTAAAAATTTCCATGTAATTTCAATTTTTTATGCATAGGATCCAGCAACAGGCATAAAAGTGACCCCTTTTGGTGGTGGACTGAGAATTTGTCCAGGGGCAGAGCTTGGTAAACTGGAGACTGCGTTTTTTATTCATCATTTTGTCCTCAATTTTAGGTACACTTTTAATTAATTTATTCAGTAGTTTTGATTATATACTAAAACACAAGATTATTATAGATTTATTGTTCTATAACTTTCCCCACGAGCCAAAAATGACACATTGTGTACGTTTTATTAACTTTAGATTATTCATCCATTTTTTTCACTAATGTTCAAATTAATACATACTTAATTTAGTATGTGTTCTGAGCTATTTGTCTAGTCACTTATGTAAATTTTGTACAAAGATATTTATTTTCATGAAAAGTTTTCCTCGACGGTTTAACGTATTATCATCTTTTTTCTTTCCCCTATTTTCTCTATTTGTTTAGTTATTGATTTCTGTTGATTTTTATTTTTATTTTTATTTTGTACAAGATGGAAAACAAAAGAAGAAGATTGTCCAATGTCATGCCCTTATCTGGACTTCAAGGGAGGTTTGTTACTGGAGATGGAGACAATAATGAATTAATTTGGCAGTAAAAGTCTAGCAATGTCTTTAAATATCTTAATCATTAAAAGGAAATTATATGGTGTATTTTATTCACTTTTCTCTTCGAATAGCCATATTGATATTAAATGTAACTTGAACGGGGATAATTTTTTAATGAATTCATTTATTGGATTTAAGGGAAATTATTCAAACTACCATGATACGGGTTATAGTGAAATTAAACTAATCACTCTTCATCTTTAATATATTTTGCTCACTAATCTATATGATGGGATCCCGATGCTTGGTGGAGGCACATCCTGCAATTTATATCATTTAGGGTTTTCAGGATTAGTCTAGTGTACACCTGAATTATAAAAAAAAAATCACACGGAAAAGAAAATGAAGATTACTAAATATTAATGCATTAAGAGGAGATAGAAAATTAAGTACCTGTCAACTTATTAATTGGAAAGAGAATATATAGTTGTCCAACTTAAACCAACTAGTAATATAAGAGATATGTGTTGTCCCGAAAATTACTCAAATTAAAAAATCACACGGATTATTAGATTTAGGGCGAATTACTCAAATTATCCCGAAAATTTTGTGACATGTTAACCACCGTTATTGTTTGAGATATTATCCAATCTATTCTGGAATTTAAATTATTAAATTTATTATGAAATTAAGTCCGTACGGGACAATTATAATTAATCAAATTCATCAAGGGTAATTTGAGTAATTTTTTTAACATGAAGGAGGGTAATTATATTAATCCTCATAAGAAGATTGAGTAATTTCCAGTTAGATTTATGGCCAAACATGTCTATTTACGAACAGGTTATGAAATGAGCTACACTTCATCATAATAATAATTTTATTAATAATTGATTAGGGATGATTTAGTTTAGATTGGATCTATGTATGTATGTATCACCGGTATAAAGTCTCATAAAACATGACAAGAATATGGTTGATGAATCATCGACTCCAAGATTTGATGGAACCAAAACTATAATTAGAGAAGTTTGAGAGGCTCGCTAGGCCAAACTAAAATCATTTCACGTCTAAGTTTGATAGATCCGAACAAAATAATTTTTAAGTTTTAATGAATGCCTACATTAGTGATTTCATTAACGATGAGATATTTATAGACTAAATACGGATGATTCAATCAGATTTCCCAACTCAATCCTAAATTTAATATTTTTTATACTCAAATATATAACTTACAAAAAAAAACAGGTAAAAAGGAATTCATTGTCAAAACATGCTACTAAAATTTCAGCAAATCAAT